>OX415238.1:11387327-12080991 GCA_948330725.1 Sherardia arvensis
GAACAGGCTGTAATTTGTCCGAAACTGAGTGTGGTGCAGAGAGTGATATCTGTGTAGTAATCAAACAAACATTCATGAATCTTAGTAAAAAATCCTTAAAAACAAGAGCGGGAGTAATGTTGGCTTACGTTGGGGTGTACATGATGTACTTGAGGGGTGGGAAAATGGAGAAGAGCATCTTGGGGATGAGCTCAAAGTTGCAGTGCCCCATGTTGTTCATCAGATCAATGAAGGTGATGTAGCCCATGACGGAAGCTATGGATGCGGTGCCGGTCAGAGCCGTGGTCACAGTCGGTATAGCAAACAGCAGAAAGTACGAAATGTGCTCCGCAAACGGATGAATCACAGAGGTTATGGGCTCGGTGACGATGGAGGAGTGGTGGTGGGAGTGGTAGCGAGAGTAGAGAAAGTGGTGGTGCAAGGCTCTGTGCAGCCAGTAGTACAGAAACTCCACCGGACCCGCATGGAGCAAGGCGGTGATGACTACGCCGTCCTTCCGCCACCACGGCAGGTTTACATCGATCGGAACCGCCGTGATAAAGATGTAGAAAAGGACTCCGTTCAGTATGATCTGGTCGTCCCTGCAAACATAAAAATTTCAAAAAAGTAAATAAAAAAATGTGCATATTTGGGCATGCATGCGTCACAGTTCACATGTATAGACCAGAAAGCTGAAAGAGGAAAGATTACCAGTTGCTTTCCCGGTCAACCTGGTCAAACTCGATGGTTTTGTCGACGATCCTGGTCTTTCCGTTGGCCGTCCGGTGGCGGGAGAAGCTGATCCAGATCTGGTTGTGGATGGCCCTCCATAACAGGAAAGGGAGGACGAGCAGGTAGATCAAATCTCCTTCGCTTTCCTCTTTCGTCGTTGCGTACGAGTAAATGCTGTGAACCGCCCATGGCGCCAGCACCAGGTACTAATTCACCCACAAAAACACATACAGATTAATTAGCCATCTGCGAAATCCATATATATCTGGGATCTAAACTCAGAAGATGAAGAAGATGAAGATGTTATGAGGTACCTTGAAGCTGCCAAGCGGAGTCCATGGCCAGTCAGTGAGAAGCCCAGGGGTTGCTGCCATTTTTTCTTGCTTTGTTTCAACTTTTTCTCACAGCCTGGTGCTCGTACTTCGTCACATCATTTCTACGTTATTATATAGAAAAACACAATGGGTAGGGGGTGAAATAAATACTGAACTGATTTACACACACAGTCCAATATTTTACTCAACTTAATCCAATATACAGCTGAAATTACAATACGTTCCTGATTGTTAAGTATTTCTCAATAAACATAATAAGTGAGGATTTTTTCGTAAATTTATGGTGTAGTTTGGACTACAAGAGTACAGTACCAGACTGTGTATAACAACCCAATAAATATTACTGTCATATAAAATAAAAAATTTAATTTTAAAAGTTAAGTGAATAGTACTCTAGTAGTTGTATTTATTTTCTTTTGATCGTAGCAATTGTTCTACGGTTAATGTTTTGGAGCTGTACCTTTACGAAGATGTCACATTTTGAACCTCTCAATTGATTTCGTATAGGGATTCGCGGCAATGACATGATTTGTTTGGTTTAGTTGGTTACGTGTTTCTTTTTTGCGTTACAATACAATTAATTCGAGTTCGGTTTGGGTTTGATTTCGTTTAGCTACGAGTATAATTTTTTGTGAAAATTTCTATTGAGGAGGTGGGAAGATTCGAAATTATCAGAAAAGACGTAACTATTTAATATTTATTATGAAGTGCATTTTGATTGTTTTATTCGTTATTTATTGGAAAATGACATTTATAATTTTTATTTCTTAATTATCATTTTTTAATTGAGGTTTTATATTTCCTCTTCCTAGGATTTAGTCTAGTTTTGACACACGTCTTATTTAGTGATGACACTGAACTGAAATTACATATTTTAAACTAAATTGATGCAAAATTAATGTATAGTAATAGTATGACTAAATTAAGATAAATTTTACCGGTCTTTTACATTTCACCTAAATTTAAAAAAATACCGAACTTAGTTGGTTACAACTGAAGTAAACTGAATGAAAATGTATAGAATCGAAGTAAAAATTAGAAGCATTGACCAAATTAAAATTAATTTTATCAAATCAAATTCTATCAAAACGGTATTGAATTGATTTAGTACTAAACTGATAAAAAAAGTTATAAGTCGGGAGAACGGACCCATAATTTAAGATTTTAAAATTTTTAAAATTATTTAATGTATGTCTTAAAAATAAAGATTAGAAATGTCACTTTTCAAGTAAATAATCATTAAAACAATCCGAATGCCTTCCCTCATAAATATTAAATAATTATGCTCTTTATGATAATTTTGAATCTTCTCACGCTCTTAATAAAAAAAAATCCTATATATATATATATATATTCCAGAAATCAGTACCCACCTTTTGTGTTCTTGGATTATACGTACTGTAATCTATCAGAGTTTTGAAAAAACAAAAACATTCTATATGAATACTGTTGGAATAGATATCTAACATAATGAAGGCATTATTAATTGCATGGATATCCAAATTAGGGAACAATATTACATGTTAATACAGTACTCCATCCAGCCCTAATGTTTGCACGTCACTATTTGACGCTATCTATTATCAAAACTTTTACTACATGTTTATATAGATACATAATCATTAATAATATTAAATGTGATATTGTTAGAATTATTGTAATACATTGTATTCGAAAATATCGAGAGTTTAAACAAAATATAAAAAATTATGTACAAGTAAACAGTATATTTTCTTATTTAAAACTTCACTATCTAAAAAAAACACTGATAAATGTAATATAAATGAGAAATTATTCATATTTAAATACTAGATTATTTCAAAAAATGAGGTCTTTTTTCATAAAAAAAAAGAGGCCTCGTACAAGTTAGTAATTTGCGTATATGTAAAGCCGGTTCGGTCGGCGAGTCAGTTTCTTCAAGATACGCGTGACGATCACTTTCTACTGTTACTTTGATACTCTGATATGTTCGTGGCACAATGCATTGTGGTCTCACTTTTAGAGTTAGGTGGCATTCCATAGGTTCTTGCCTATTCAAATGAGGACCGGGCGCGTAGCTTGTAGAAGCATTGTTCTACTTACGACTATGTTGTATTTCTTTGTGGGAACTTGGTTTCGTGGAGTGCAAACAAGCAGCTGTCTCTAGCTCGAGCTTAGAATCTGGGTATCGGATTGTTGCGAATACAACTTCGGAGGTTGTTTGGTTGTTACATATTCTTCGAGATCTTCATTTTCCGTTGCAGGGCTCGCATGTGCTTCTCTTTGACAATAATAGTGCTATCTTTCGTGCTGAGAACCATGTTGATCACAAGAGAGCCAAGCATACTGGTACTGACTATCATATTGTGCGAGAATTGTTGGCTTCTGAAAAATTTTGTATTGGTCATGTCTTTATTTCATTACATGTTGCGGATATGTTCACTAAGAGGCTCAATCGTGCATTTATTGACCCGTTCAGATTCAAATTTCGCGTTTTGGTCAATTCGACACTTCGTTTGAGGGGGTGTGACAATAGAAATGTTAGATGATGATTAAATTAGTCACGTGTATATTTGCATATATGTACCTAGAATTTTATTATTTAGTAATAGAGACTCACTTGTAATATATGTAAATGCTAATGCAAATTAGTTTGGGAAATTTTTTTCACAATGTTCGCCAAGGGTCTTTTAAAACCTTTATTTGAGTTTTTTAAATCCAAATTTTGTGTTTCAGTTAACCCGGTGCTTAATTTGAGGGGGTGTTAGACTATCGTACTGGGTCTTGAATCCAATCTCTATTGGTTAGGGTTACTTAGAGTTTTCTTTGTAATCTTGTACAATTATTCTCAATACAACAAACACCTGATTATCGAAATTTCCCCTCTATCAATCTATACGAATTTGGTGCAATTACAACACAATTTTATCTAGGACATAATATGTGCTACCTGAACCTTAACCACCTAAAAAAACATGGGTGGTTCCATATGCAGGTTTACTTTACTTCTACATGTTCAAAATAAATCTGAAATGAGAATAATGTCCCTCTTAAATATTTATTATAATTCACGAAATGTATTTTATAATTTGGACACGTGTTTAATCATTATATAGACGAATTTATGCATTCAAGATAAGGGTTTTAGAAATATATTTATAAAAATTAATAAACGAATTTCTCACTTTCACTTAGTCTAGAGAAGAAAACAGGATCGGTATACAACAAACACCAAATACAAACACGCTTGATCATTTATGTGGCCACGTCTTTTCATAATACATAAATATAAACTATAAAACTTATGCTAACGTATCATCATTTTTTAATAGAATTTCAATTGATTATAACAAAATCTTAAAGTGAAACATGAAAGTTTCTTGATTTCGAAGATTTATGAGCTCGTGGTTGCCGTAAATTTAGTGTGGAAACCCAAATTTTGCTTCTCTTACAATTAAGGACAAACAAAACATGTTCTAACATGCTTTTTTTGCTAACAGCCAAAGATACATTATGTAATTTTAAGGCCAGAAGGAGCAACATTTTTACAATCCCTATCAGTTTGATTAGAGGACAAACATATTAACCAAAGAGTCAAAATATAATTTCGGCAAGTAATTTAATTAACAATTTTTCATACAAAATCTGTCGAGCCAAAAATTCCTTGTCCTTTGACATGAACATGATCTTTTAGTTTTTTCCCGCTCCAATTAAGTCAAACGTTGTTTACTCTCCTTTTTTCAAACTTGAGGTAAGTCTGAACTTATAAATAGAACAGTTAGGTTCAATCCAGTTCTGTAAAAAAAAAAAATTTAGATGAATTTAGACATTTTAATTCTATTATTTAATATATTCGTTTTCATTTCAGTTCAACTCAATATAATCCAGTTTAATTCAATTCAGATTTGTAAGAAATAACTTCAAACAACCAAGCTCTTACTAGCTACTTTTATTGAAATAAATACTCAAACTTTTATAATTTCCGTTAACATTAATTTATGATGTGATTAAATACTTTATCACTTTTAAAATATACCGACATAAACATATATCTTAGCCATTACATGTGTAAGTCGTCATGGATCTTACTCTGATTCGTACTACGATTTGCATTGGGGTCAATATCAAGGCAGCTTGCTTACCTAATAAAATAAACAACGGTACTATTTTAGGTAATTTTTCCATTTAAGTTTGATGTTTATGTTGTTTTGATTTAAATTAATCAATATTAAATATTTCTTGTAATATGATATGACTATATGTGCTTAATTAATTAGATGTTTTTAGGTGTTAATTTTGTGCCTTCTATTACTGTTACGTGTGCAATACTGATTAGGATGGTAATGTGGATCTAATGATTAGGAATGAACTATAAACAATAAGTTGTTTGATTAATGTTTTGGAATTTTAGAATACTTAAATATGCATGTTACTTTTGCTTGATTTGCTTGTGCGGTTTAGGCAGTTTTCAAGAAAGTATGTTTTTCCCAATTTACAAAGACCCAATCCAGTTCAATTTATTACAGCACATTTCATCACATCACAGCACAGCACAGCACTCATTAACACAGCACTTTTCAGCTCAATACATTTTAGTTCTAAATGGACATTATTTTTATGTTTTTTAAAAATAATATTAATTAAGTAAACCTTTTAGTTCGTAAGTAATAAACATTTTGTTTTTTCTTCAACTTAAATGAACACTATTAAACGCTTTCACCACTATTCAGCATAAGATCAGCACAGTTCAGCACTTATCAGCACATCACAGCACTGATCAGCACAGTTCAGCACTCATCTGCACAGCACATCACTGATCAGCACAGTCCATCACCAAATAAGTTGAACCGGAAAGTAACTAAATTATCAGACAAATGTTTCTTTGGCTCATAAAAAATGTTTTTTAGTCGTAATTCAACCTAGAGGATCTTGCAAACACATAATCAAGCCTCCAACTTTTAGAGCTTTTTTTAAAATTAAATTTTGGTTCATTAAATTTAGAAATCTAACTTTTTAGCTCGTATTTTCTTCCAGTTGACTAACTCTTTCACCTCAATTTTTTTTGTTTGTTATCGTTCATTTGATTCTATTTTAGAACATTTTCTTTTTTAGTTTTCATCTGATTCTATTTTAGCATTTTAGCCCCTATTCAGTTCAACTTATTTGGTGTTGTCCTGTGCTGATCAGTGCTGATAAGTGCCGTGATGTGCTGATCTTGTGCTGAATAATGTTGAAAGTGTTGAATAGTGTTCATTTGAGTTGAAGAAAATATAATATTTATTATTTAAGAACTAAAAAGTTCAATTAATTAATATTATTTTTACAAAACATAAAAATAGTGTTCATTTAGAGTTTAAATGTGTTGAGCTGAATAGGTACTGTGCTGACTAGTGCTGTGCTGTGTTGATGAGTGTTGTGTTGTGCTGACCAGTATTGTACTGTGCTGAAATGTGTTGCAATAAGTTGAACTGGACGGGGTATTAGTATATATGGAAATAGTTTGATGTACGTATACACGCGTTGCTGGCTAAATATTAGGTGCGCAGGAAAAGGACGAAATATTTTTATGAAAGCAGTATTTAAGTAAGGGCACGATTTGTAGCAGAAAATTAGGTGAATATTTCCCTTCACGGACAAATGCAATAAATTCACGTAACTCCGGTTTGGAAGAAGTCACCGTCTGAGTTTTGCCCACTTTGTTGAGCTCACTCTTTTACCTTTTGGTTATTTACCTTCTATAGTTTTTAAAATCAACTACCGTACATGACATGAAAAGAAAAGGCGCTCAACTATTGGAAATATCTACCACGACATTATTGCTAAGGTTAGTTACTTCAGGAGATGATAGTGGTGTGATCGGTTTTGGTTAGTCTGAAGCGGTTCAGGCTAAAACGGTTTGATTTAGTTGATACATTTTTTATTTTGTAATTTATATTGATTGAATTTGGTTAATGTCAGTCGGATTTCATCTTTTTCGATTCATTTTGGGTATCCAATCAAATTTGATTATCGATTACATTCAGATCTGAATTCTAGTAGAATGTGGGGGCTCTATAAGTTCAATTTGAATCGGTTCCGGTACAAGAAGCTGCTTGTATAATTTTATTGATGACACATATCATTTTATAAAATTCTACTACAGCACTCTCGAGTTTCAATGAGTATTACCGTACTAGTCATCATTTTTTTTATTGCAATTTTGATGGTAAATTTTAAAGTATCATATGAATACAAGAAAATCATCGCTTGATATACTTATTAAAGATTTATGATATGTGGTCTATAAATATTAGATTTAGTTAATAATATAACTAAAATTATTGACGCTCAAACTTATCATCAAATAACAGTACTTTAAAATTTTAAAAAAACAAGAGTGACGTTCAAAGAACTCGGAGGGAAATTAAAACTAAAATTACTGATTTCTACTAGTAGTTGTTATTAACCCGACTGGAGAAAGTAAATGAAGGGAAACTGAAAGTAGAAATTTACGGAGCCGACGAGAGCTTAAAAGAGTGCAACAAACTCCATCTCAGTATCACAAATTCACGTTACATTTATTTCACCTTCATCACTTTATACAACGTTGTTTTCCTAGTGCTGTCCAGAAAACAATAATGCAAATATTTCAACCATTACTTGTACTACTCTGTCCTTGTGCATTAAAGAATAGTAATAATGCTTCCAATTTTACCTCAAAAGTCAGACACAGTAACTCACCCGTCCTTGACATGTGAGTACTGAGTAACAAGACAATATTCATTTCACTATTTCTTTCATCTAACAAGTTGTAACTTTTCAGGCACAAATTGACAAAAAACTATGAACACTGCAAACAAACGCAGGCATTAAGCAACGCAAGTGATACAAACTAGTTCAGTAAGGAAGAAGCATCTGAGCAGAGCCGTAAAGGGCAAATGCATCGCTACCTTGGCTAAGTTAAGCTACGTACAATCAAAGAAAGAAGTCTACCTGCAAAAGTCGTATGGATTTCAAACCATTTGCCTCCAAAGGTTGCTCGTACTAAGGGTACAATTTTCATGAACTGCCTCGTGAAAGTCGTTCCACACCCTCAATCTGCTAATGCCTTGTTTCTTTACCAAATCCTCATTATCAGTGTTATTGTTCAGTAAATTTCTAGCAGCAAAGGCCAACAGTTCTGTTGATTCCAAGCGACGAATTCTGGAGAAAATTCCATCATCCTTAAAGAGGCCAGCCATGGAAAGCTGACCCTCATTGCTGCTTCTCTCTGCATCTGATTCAAGTAATGAACTTTGTATACTTGATGATAAAGAAACCTCCAGTTGAGCTGATTTATCTTCAACTTGTGTCATGCTGTTTTGTGAGTCGAGGGATTGTTCAGACCATAGCCTATCAACTTGCACTTTCAGCTTCTGCAGTCGGTCATGAATTCTTAGACTGATAGCATCGTACAGCTTCTCTCTAGATAACTTTTGGTCTTTTTCTGCTTTTAGTAAATCGTCAAAACTAATAGGATCACCTACGAGGACTGCGACCTGCAGACATTGCATTTTTCAAACACTGCAGTTAGTCAAAAAGTCATTTACAATCGTACAGGCATGGTGAAACTAAACACATACCGTTTTACCAATTCGCGGAAGCTTAGCCCCAATAGGCATTACGTCTTGCATCCCAGAGTGAACAAATGGCAAAACAATTGGGGCATTGTCAGCATCTAAGATCATTCTGTTATTCACAAAGTAATGGGGTGAAAAGCAATTAGTATGAGGTTCCATGTTGAAGGATGTCAATAAATCCTGGCTATCTAAGAAATGGCCACCACGTTCCCATGCGATATACATAAGCAGAAAGTAATTGCATAAAAATAACCAATCTAACTGTCGGATCAAATGACATTATTTTCACTAATTGACCTGTCAAATGTAATTTGAACGGTTAACATTTAGAATGTAAAAATTCAGTGATTCCAAACTTCACTTCTAGACTTCTAGTGATGGCATCTCATACTACCAAGTACCAAACCTATCCATAGTGATATTTTGGATGGTGACACTTCGCATTACAATTATCCTATCCACACACACAAAACATCATTCCTGCTATTGTTTGGACAGAAATTCAACATTTGAAAAAGAGTTGCACGCCAAACTAGATAGAAGAGAACCCCACTCTGTCTCATATACATTAACAAAATTGCAGGACCAAGAAGCAGTATCATATGATAAAATAATTATTTTTTAATAGAAAATCCCCCTAAAACAAAATTAGAAGCAGCTGCATTCAACAACAATATGATAGGAACAGCATAGTACTCAAAATTGATTATACACACAGGATTGACATGAACATTACAGGGATTATAAATAAAGAGAAAACTGACCTCCCAATTCCTCTCTTGACTTGGCCTATATTTTTGCCTCCATCTCGAGAGCGACTACCTTCAGGGAATATGTGAACCCATTCCCCACGATTCAATTTTGAGATAGCAACATCCATGCCCTGCAACACATCAAGAAACCAAACTTTACCACACATGAAACGTTTCATACCACAACTTTGGCCATTAGAACTTAACCTCCACAAATCCAGAAATTATGTGAAAATTTTACTATATCAAATCAGAACAGGATGAAGAGCTCATATAGCTTATTCTCATAAAAAATAGCAACTATATTATGAAATCTAAAAACGAGAACACGCTGATGACAGATAAATAGAGAGAGCAGAAGCAAAGTAATCAAAAAAGTTAAATGTAAGATCAAAGTGTGTGAAATCAAAAAAAAACTATGGTCTGCGCCATTCTATAGATAAAAGTAATCAAAGTTCAAACATTGATGACCAAGCCAGAAGATACTTGGAGAGGGAAGACCCCCCCCATGTTTGAGTAACAGTATAACCGGAAACAAAGGAGAGGGTGATTACCTTCTGATAGATTCCACCACCGCGAGATATGGGGAGCACTTTTACATGTTTGAACATCGCAGATGTAAAGGGGTTACCAAAACATCTATCAGTAGCACAAAGAGTCCATCGCAATTTATAGGCATCTAACAGAACACTGGATGGGAGTAAGGAAGCAATAACCAAGGGATCATCAACAGCAGCAACATGGTTGCTGATCTATAAAAGGTTAAGATAGTCAAAGCTTTATCCACTATTAATGCAACTTCAATAAGATACATCATACATGCATATCACACACACATACCGTAATCAAAGGCTTGTTCTGCTGTCTATTCGAAACTGCCTCATGGAGTTTCTCAGCACCATAAATCTGTCAACAGAGTCAATTAAACTGCGTGTATAAAACAGAAAACTGCACTGAAAATTAAAGAACTTAAAGAAAATGGACCTGAACACGATTCAAGCCGTGCATAAAAACATGACAAACATGTCCTAGGACAGGAACAGCCACAGCCTGCACCATCCTGGTCAGCATAGAGTCTGTTTCGGAGTCCACATCTTCACTAACTGTTCTCATTAATCAACATCATCATCAATCATGCCACCAAAAACACATTCCACAAAAGGGGAGCAAAATTATAAAAAACAAGAGCTGAGCAATCAGGGAACTGGGCGTTTCGAAAACATTATAGACACTGAGGCAGAGGCAATAAAAAAGTGACCTTTTCTGCGGTAGAAAGTGGTAGATGAAGAAAGGGAATCGCGACGGAAGTCACGGAAGCGATCTAGCCAGCGCTGGAATCTAGAATTGAAATAGTCTCGGGGGAAGACCGGGCGCATGCGGTGGTGGTCGACGGCGACTCTGAGGCGGTGCTTGATCCGGAGCTGCAGAAATCGGGCCCCATCCCTGAACACGTCCGCCGTAGCAGTTTCTACCCACCGCTCCACTACCATTTTTGCTCAATTTCTCTATCAAATTTGGACGATTAGATTCAGGAAATGCTAAGATTACAATTTTCGTATTGTTTCTGGGTTATGGATCAATGGAGATTCGGGCGGGAGAGCATCAACAGATTCAACATTGGACTGCCCTCTGAAGAGTGTTCTATTACCATAATTACTATGGCCTCGTGCTTATTCCACAAGTCAGCCTCTTAATAATTATTTAATAATTAGTCGGTCTCTTCTTATCTAGGGTTTTGTGGTTCGATTCCATTAAAAAAAGTCTTATACGAGACTGTTCTAGTGTAAATTTATATTCAAAGTATGAGGATAATATAAATTTTTATTTCATATATTTATAAGATTAGATTAGTACACCTCGTCCATTTAATGTATTGGATCAATAGACTATGATAGTCCACTCAACGTACTGGATCAGCAAACTATAATAAAGTAAAATTAGATTAATATAAATATAGACTAGGTCGTTAAAAAAAATCAAGATTACACATTATATATTTTTTAATAGTTTATAAGTTTGTTTCATTGAAAATACTTTTTATTAGTCTCTTTTAAAAAATCGGTGACATGAATCTGAAAATCTTTCTTATACAGTTGATATCTAAGATTTAAACCTAAGTACAATCAACCAGCATATACTTTCATAGATAAAAATATGATTAATTAATAAGCACATCTTTTTTCTTGTCAAGTACTAAAAATGTGTATTAAAATGCCGACAATCATATTTTTAAGTTAATTATGGTACATGAACACTTTCATTAGGCTATCTTGACTCCAATCAGAAGAGTGGGATCATCTTCGTTTAGGGAGAGGCTTTTGTTGAATCAACAAGTTTTACTGTAAACTGAAAAGCTTGGTATAAAGGTTTACTTGATTGGTAGTGAACTAGTGATCACATTTGTTCAAAAGTTATAATTTTCCAATGGGCCAAAAAAACCGTTCAACTATGGACTGGAGGGTTGCGCCAGGCCCGTGCAATAGTACAACGCATGGGCGACGCGTGAAGACCCCGATAGCAAGCTACCGTGATGGGCCTTCTCCCTTAAAAAATTGAGTTAATATCGTGCGACCCAATGGGCCGCATATCAGATATTAAACTGATAAGAACAGATACTACACTTGATCTTAGCCAAAAGGCCGAGAAAGGTATGAGCTCTCTCATCATGGGTGCCTTGGTTTTATATCCGTGCCTCGTTCAGATTTTGTTTGCGATAGTCGATGTGGGAATTGCAAAACCCACCGACATAGTAGTCTTTTCCTTTATCAAACATAGTTTCTTTCTGTGACCGTTTGGCGTTTGGTTAAACGAAATACAAATTCGATTCTTTTCCAAAACCAAAAAGGCAAAAACACCAAAAGATGAGCTACTGAGTTTTGTGCATTAAGCCAAGCAGAAAACGAGCAGTTTTGAGCTAATAAAGACCTAAACAAGCTGCAGAAATATGGAGTAGTACTAGTAGACCAGCAGGTTTAATTCTTGACCTAACTCGACATCAGTAGAAGGTGTAGTTTTCAATAAAGCATCAACAATTGACTCGGTGATTTTACTTCCATATCCAGTTATTAATCAACATTCGGCATCTCTATAAGAGTATCACACATAGACATATGGTGCATAAAGACATATCAGTATACCTATCATCATCCCCTCTCGATGGTAAACCATGACAGTCTTAAGTAACTGAACTTTGACAAAGAGCAATTCTTCAACATCTTGTTTAGTGGTTTGAAAGGAGATGCTTTCTAGTTCCTACCTTCAGGAGGTGTCGTCAGCATATGAAGAGTTTATAATTTGGAGCCCTAGCTCCAACATTTAGGTAGTTTACATCAACTACGGCCTCTCCAAAATCATCTGCTAAGACAATAATTGCCAGTGTTATAGTCATAAAATTGAGTCATAGTACAAGAGTGCAAGAATGTGAGACAAATTTCAGAATACAATAAGAACCTTCATACAAAGTCCTCACTTCCTGAACATATTCAGGTATGAGATCCTGGTATATAATTCCTTCTGGATTGGCATCTAGTACCACGAGGACCCCTGAGAACAGAAATCAGAGGAACAATAATCTGAATCAGACAATGGACATATGTAAACTCTCTGGGAATAAAGAGAAAGCTGTTCCGTTCTTGATCCATCACATTTCAAGAAAGGGATAAAAAAGGTTAGCATATCTTTTGAACCTTAGACTGTTCTTTCAACGTGTGATGTTGTGGTGGGTTACCATATCGACATCCCACACAATACGTAAGTTTTTCCTTGATTACTTGCATACAAATGAGTTCTTAATATTCTAAGCACCATGAGTAACCCCTCGAATTCTAGACATACAACCTACCCGCTCACTAATCACAGTCCCGTTAATTTGGAGGTGAAAGAAGAGTACCAGAAGTAGGTTTTATTTCTCAGTCAAGGAAGTTCTTAAGTTTAGAGCTAGAATCATCATTGCTTATTTTCAGATTTCATAAGACTTACTCAAAAGTCAAAGATTATACGATCTTTTGAATGGACGCGGTCGGTCATTCCTATAAGTCAAGCAAGTGAAGAAACGTCGTGGAAATACACCCTAGATTTCCATAAAGACCACTAATACAAACATGAAACCTAGAGTCAATGTCATATGATAAATGGTGGAAGAACAATATTCAAATATGCAGTGCCAAGAACAATGATTTCATTTTGTTTAATTTTTACAGTTAATATCTAGAAACTTTGCCATTATGAATAAGAAATATACCAGGTGCCAACCATTCTTTTGTGGTATTACTTGGTAATGGGGCTAACCAAAGAATGTTACGCAGGTTCATTGAATCATCATAAGTAAGATTAGAACCTGGCATGATACACAAAAGAAAAACATATCAGGCAATATTATGGCAGTAAATAAAGTTCACATCAGACATATTAGTGTCTCTGTTATATGCTCAAATTATGTGTGCATACTTCTGAACTCTGAAGTTTAATCAGTTTTTTTAATTTTAAAATGTGTTCTAGAAATTTTTTACCTAATTAACTTCCGATAGCGTCAGAACTGCCTTGTTTCATTTCAAAGGCTAAACATTTCAATCAAGTGCACTAGCTTTGGTTCTGAATGGCGTGTCTACATATCCATGTATAGCCTAAACTAATAAAGAATAATCTTGAATATATGATATCCATGGACTTAGACACAAAAATATTCGTACCAAATTACATGACTGCTGCAAAGTCGACTTACCTATCTGGCAAAAGCCCAAGTTATATGGAAAAACGTCTTTATCAAATGCTGGATATTCCTTAGCATGGAACCTTAAGAAAAAATCAACGAGAAGATAATAAGAGACTTTTCACTGAATAATATTATAAGGTATGCATGCAGTAGTGTACAACAGTGATTGTAAAGCATAATTGCTTACTAAAGGATCGTGTTCATAGTATTTCATAAAAGCAATTCCCCAGCACAATCTAAGAGAATATGTAAGGAAGTCCTTAACTTACAAAATCCCGATTCTTCCAGAGTCATGAGCAATAAACAGGTGGCCATGAAACAGGTCATAGCGGCTCAATGAAACACTCAGTCCCACACTGGGACCGCGAGCAACAATCGTTTTGAACAAATGTTCAATGTATGAATTCAACTCCTACACAACAGATAGAGAGCCAAGCATGGATATAAAGAACAAGACAACATGATACTTCAAAACATCAAACCAGCTATTTTGACATATAAGTGCATATTAATTAGCCTAAAAACCAAATCAACTCACAAAATGCTCACCTTATTGACAAATTGCCTACCGTAAGGAGTTCTGGTAAGCTCACATTTGACTTTCTTGGTCCCTTCACAATCAGGCACCTATAAATGGGAATAAGAAAGAGAATGATTTCAGACAGTAGCATTGATTCTCGCAGCTTCACATTTACAACTGAGGGGTCAAAAATTATAAAATTTATCTCTAACTCGTACATTTTCTAAACATTTTGGTTGTCACTATGCAAAAGTGGCAAAAAATGAAGCTTACCGGGATGACAGTGGGATCAAGGGCCCTGTGAATAGCGCCAGGATCGCCCCCAGAGTCAACAGCGAGGCGGGCGAGGTCGAGCACGGGCCCCGGAGGCCACCATATGAGCTCATTACATGCGGTTTCTTCCTTACTGCAGCGGTGACGAATCAATTTGCGCGATTCCAGTGAGCGGCGAGGAGATGAATTGTGCGGCGAAAAGGGTACCAGAAACTTGAAACAAGATTTGATTTTGAGGGCTTCCTGAGCATTGACGGTGGAGGCTTGTTGGGGAGAGCTAAGAAGAGAGAGCAGGTCTTTGGTGGAGGCTTTGGGAACTGGGGCATTTTGGGGTATGGCAGTGGCGGAGGCGGCGATGGAAAGGGAGAAGACGACGGCGAATTTGAGGGAGAAGAAGGGATGAAGCTTTCCCAGCCCCATTTCCATGATGCACCTCAACTCAACTCAACTTCTGCCTGGTCCTTGTTTGAATTCAGCTCACTTGTGTAGTCTCTCCACGCAGTGTTAAAAACTGTTTGAAGCTTTTAGCCCTAAACTTACATTTTGAATTAAAGGTGGTAACAATGTACTACCTTTTCTTACAATGTTACGGATTGAAGTTTTTATTGAGTGGTTTTACTCCGACCTGTCATAATTAGACCTGAAGTGACTATAATATCCCTCTTCAATATTTGTTATAATTTAAAAAATAGTGTCCTTTTTTTAGAAGTCATAAAATGATTATATAGTTCTTCTAAAGTATTTATGTTAATTTATAAAAACTATTAAAAGGTAGTTATGATAATTTGGAATGAAAATCATACTTGTCACCTACTGCGTTCGATTAGACCATGTACTGCGTGTTCACTATAAAGTCTTCAATTTGGCCGGTACCATGGCGTACAAAAAGAAGAGGTCACAAGTGCGGACTGAAGCTCGATTTTGAGGAGCAATTGAGGGATGTCAATTGGGAAGAGGATTTGAAACTCGCCGAACTAAAGGATCTCCGCTCGGGGTTTCAGGACACAATGGAGACAAGCAGAAGGATGGTAACCACTGGGAACAAGGGAGTGGGAGTCGGAACCTAGAACGGTGGTTGAACTTCCCTCACCGTCTCTGGGAGTGGAGAATATAGCGCAAACGTCCATTCAGGAACTTGAGGAAGAAGTGCAACAAATATCAAAGCCGCCGCCTCAAACTACATGTAAACTGTTTTCTCAACTCTTCCAAGATGAAGTTCAGTACTACAAACCTGTGGAGGGTGTTGGGAAAGATTCTTATGGAAGAGGGGAAAAAGACTATAACCTTGTGGAAGAATACTATACTGTGTAAAAATGTAGGGAATTTTCCACCGATTACTGTGATGGAAAATTTTGTCAAACGGTATTGGAAGAATCAAGTTGATAGGATCTGGTAGATTAGAGCTGGTGTTTTCATGGTAAGATTCAAAACTAGATCTCAAAGGGATGTAGTGATGGAGAGGGGCACCATTCTTTACAATGACAAACCAATCCTCATCAAGGAATGGTCTCAGCCTCTCAGGGGATGAATACAGATGACTAATTTATCTGGATTCAGCTTCCCAAGGTGCATGTGATCTATTGGAAACCTACAATATTGAGCATGATTGTCAGCCCTCTTAGCAAACCTCTCAAAATTGACAAGCATAATCTTGAGAATGAGAGGTCAAAATTTACAAGAATTCAAATATAAGCCATGGTTAGTGAGAAACTTCCTGATTCTGTAACCTTTATAGATGAGCATGATGTTGTGCAACATCAAGAGGTTGTGTGCGAATGGAAACCGATCAAATGTCTTGAATGTTGGATGATGGGGTATATGAAGACTGAATGTACAAAAAGGACCTTGCCACGGCTTTAGAAAGAGGTAACTCATAAGAAATCTGTACAACATGCTCCAACTCATAAGAAAGTCCCAGCTCTGAAAGCAGTCCAGCCAACTGTTGATGAGCAGGGGATGCAATGTTTCTATTTCGTGAGTAAGAAGAAGCGGGTGGATAAGAGCACTAAGGATAGGGGAAACTAGTGAGACAGTTACCCAATTATAGAGAGAGGGAAAACAATTTGGGAGAGGCACAGCAAAAGGATGAGAATTTAAGGAATTTTCATCTCCTACCAGACCCTCCTGAATAGTCTTAGGTCTTAACATTTCACCATGGAATGTAAGGGGCCTGAACCTACGGAGGAGGCACCAGCAATGCATGGACCTCATTTTCAGGAGTAACATAGGTTTTATATGCATGTTAGAGACAGAAGTGGAAAACAATAAACAAAAAAATATGGGAGAAACTGGGTTTGAACTGAAGCCGATAACCAACAGTGGAAAGGGGAAGGACATGGTTGGCATGGAGAGAAGACCTTCTTGAAGTGGACACCATTAACTTTAGAGATTGGTGGCTGGATTTCCAATGTGTTGTCAAACCTCATAAAAAGAAATTCTATGTGACCATGGTATATGCATCAAACAAAGTGGAAGAATGGAAGAAGCTGTGGGAGAAATTGATGGAGATTGATCATCAAGACATGCAGTAGATGATTCCAGAGGATTTCAGTTGATCAACTTCAAATGCTGGAAATGAAAAATAGAGGGCCTAAGTTCACATGGAGCAATAGAAGATCTAGTAGGAGTGTTTTTAGCAAGTTGGACAAGGTCTTAGTGAATGGAGAATGGATGAGTATAATGGTGGAGGTGAACTGTGAAGTATTAACCGTGGTTGATTTTGACCACTTCCCTTTCTTGGTTCATATGGAATGAGAGGAAAGTGAGGAAGTCATTCAAATTCTTCAACATGTGGACTAATTCAACACAGGTTTTGGGCATTGTTGCTGCTACATGGAAACAGGTGGCAGGGCAAACACTGATAGATATTTGTGCTATACTAGGGGTACTAGAGGTGGCATTGCTAAAGCTGAATAAGAGAGATGACTCTAATTATACATAATACAATACAGAAATTTGTTTGTAATTCATAATGTATTTGTTTATAAAATGTATTTTTATAATTTTATATGTCGATCAAAGTAAGTATAAATTTTTTGTAATGTATTATAAGTTCATTGTTTTATGGAATTATTGAAAATATGGCAAAAAAATGAATATAAAAGAATAAAAATGTTAGTATTAAATGTCAATAAATTTTAGGAAATGAAAAATAGGGAAACTGTTGGATTTGAGGTAAGCTTATATGAGGAATATGTGATTTGCTTCCCTATTCTGTAGAATGTGAATGGGGAAGCTGTTGGACTTACTTATAGAGTCATAAACTAAACATTTTTTTCCAGTATTTTGAACATTTGAAAGCTATATGAAACACTGTATTCTTTATAATTTGGTCTTGCTGAAAATTTGTAAGACTCATAATTTGTAAGCGCTCTCTTGCAGGTTGTCCGCTAAAATAAACTAAATAAACTAATTTAGTTCGTCGTGTTTGCTTCTGACCCATTGTTTATTGAAGGAGATATTTTTTAAAAAAACTTTTCCAGGATACGAATGGTGAAAAGGGAAAATGGTACACCAGCGGAGAAAATAAATGAATGATGGACTTACTTATTAACAAGAAAGACAACATACAATACTAGAAGTTTGTAATTCTCATTATTGATAATTCATATCAAAGCACATATTACTTCCAATCATTAATTTTAACAGGAGGTTTAGTACCATTGCTAATATAAAAACCATCTTCTTTAATTGTCCAGTAACATTTACCATTTGCTGCAGGTTTACTCACTGCACAATGATTCTCCAGCATACGCATATCAAAAACAGCAAATGATCTTTGTTTGTTACCCCACCAAAAGTGACAATAATATTTTGTTTGATCAAAAAACACTTTTGCGTTAAAATACCAGGACCATTCTTCTTGTGGACGAAGATTTTTGTATCCCAAATCATCGTCTCCAGACCAACAATGACCTCGCGTGCTTTCAGGCAATAAGTTCGTCACATGAACTTCGTCGGTGGGCTTCTTGCTAGTGACATAATCAAAACTGAATATAATGGACAAAAATAAAACAATGGAAATCGGTCTATTTACACCGGTCATTTTGAGCTTTTTCTGAATTCTATTGGATACTTTTTTTGGTGTTTGTTGATCATATAGTGGTAGTTATGGTAAAAGTCAACAATGCTTTTAATGCTAACTAATGAAGTATTGAATGACATTGACTGAATGTGATGTTCACTCAATATTTCATTCAATTAAAATAATCCACCTATTAATTAAAGCGTGTTCTCATTGTAGAGCTCGTGTTCTCTTTATATTCATTCTGTCCCGGCTCAAATGCAAATTTTGATTTTTTAGATTGATCATAAATGTTTTTTACCATTACCATTTTAATTTATATCTAATTATATGTACGAAGTTTTTGATATTATGAATGTGCAACTTGCAATCTAACAAGATATCATATGATCGTATATACCAATAATACCAGTAATCATAAAAGATGTTTTTATATATTTTATCTTAAACATGAAAAGACTTGAATATGCTCAACTTTTTCATTACCTTATTTCGTTTGCAGCTCTATCTAGCTAAATTCTCAAAAACATTCCCGGAAATAATTTTGGAAACTTAAAGCTACTAGACAAAGTAGGAAAATGTAGTGTTTGGCATTAGAATGTGAATATGATATGTTCTAGGAATTATACGTGCATGTCTGATTTGCTAATGTTAGTCTGAATCATTTATATTGGTCTGATTTTGACTTAAAATGTCATTTGTTTTGCTAATACAAGTCTGGATCATAGTGAAATAATAAATAATAATTTTGTCATTTTCAGTCATGCATAAGTAAATTGAACATAGACATATCAATCCTCAATCTGTTCTCTCTTTAACCTCTCTCCAATGGCGCTTATTTTATAAATTGCATTCGTCGCACTAGTTTGAAAACTAAATTGATGCATTTCATAAATATGTGGAATTTCTATTTCAATTATCATAAATATCGTTGGCTCAATTAAATTAAATTTTCTCCATACTATCATATCTTAGCATGTGGTAAATTATCAGAGAAAACTGAACTTTGGTAAATTGGGAAATAAATAAAAGGAAATGAAAGCTTCGATGATATTTTGATCTTTTCAACTTTTTTCACTCAATGTCATTCCACTATTAGAAATTTTCAAAAGACACAGTCTATAATTTAAACTATACTATTATTGACTAGAAAAATATGAAAGTCCTTATTTATAAAAACCGGAGGAACTCAGTTGCAATTTGTAAAAACTTACCCCTCCGTCTTAAAAGCGCGCGCGTGTAACAAGGTGGGACCCACCACGTGTGATTCCATTTTTTTCATATTTCTTGCAAAAATGCTACCTTCAAGGGTCGAACCCATGACTTCAAAATAAAGGAGAAATGACTTTGCCAAGATATATTTATATATAAATTACAATATATAAAACCTTATATTTTAACCTCAACCTATTAAAATTAAAATCTTTTTTACTTTTGAACTGAAATTTTTTATTTAAAATTCAAACATTCTACTTTATATTAAAACTTTTCGTATTTTAATCTACATCAATTAAAAATAAATATTGTACTTTTAACTAAAAATCACCATATTTTAATCGAAAACCTGTTAAAAAATCAACATTATACTTTAAATTAAAAATCTCAGTATTTTAACTACAATATATTAAAAATCAAACATTTTTCTTTTAATAAATAACTTCCGTATTTTAACATACAACATATTAAAAAAATTTATCAATCTACTTTTAATTTACAACCTCCATATTTTAATCTACAATATGTTTATCAAACATTCTACTTTTAATTAACAATCTTTGTATTTTAATGTACAACATATTAAAAATATAAAACATTATACTTTTAATTAAAATTTTCAGAATTTTAATGTACACCGTATTAAAAATCAAACATTCCAATAATAATTAGAAATCTGTGTGTTTTAATTTACACCGTAATAAAATAGTATTGGGCTGTAAATAGTACTGGGCCGTGCGTGCGTGTATTGTACCGGGCAAGAATAGTGTGCGCGTGAATAGTACTATGCCGAGAATAGTGCACGTGAATAGTAATTTTCAAAAAATTGTATTGAAGGACCTCCTTATTTTTATTCAATCATAATTTTACTATTTAGTCCCCGATTTATAATATAGACGGTCTCTCATTAGAGTATCTCATTCACTATTTAATGGTATTTAATTTTTTACTAAACTAATTAGAAGTAGAAGGACATTTTTAAAAACCTGAGGGAGAAATTATTCCATACAACCGCTGCACCACCTCATCCGTGCAGCCACCCAATCAGAATGTTACACGTCAATTAGTTCTTGCTGACTCATTATTTATATTCAGCAAATAATTACCTTTTAAAACTGAGAAATTTTGGAAACAAATCAGGAGGTTGATTTTATTTTAAACAAACAAAATTAAGACTCCTCTTCCCCGGCGCCACCCAAGAATCGCCCTTCTCGTACTTCTGATGCGCCGCCCAGAGGCCGGACCAGGGTGATGGTTAGGCCACGTGCCGCCAGGACCCAGGTCGGATGTCCACTGAATGCGGCGATTCTTATTGGCGATGATGTAGAAGTAGTATCCCACGATTGGGTACGCTTTCGGGAAGCTCATGGCGGCGCCGGGGAAGAGGAGTTTATTCTTCCAAAGTAACGAAGGCGATCCAATCAGAAACAAGGCGACGATGTTCAGCACGGTGTTTGTGAAGAGCAGGTTGATCGGAATCGTTCGGTCAACAATCAAACAGCTGAAGATTACAATCGTATCGGCTTGTCGCGGAGGAGATAGAAGAATACCCAGGCGGTTGCGGCGACGATGAGCGAGATTGGAATTAGTCGATTCTCTCACTTTCTGCAGAAGGTACTCTTTCATGTTTTGCACAACTGAGCATCAATTTGTGTGCCCATTTAAAGATTGAATTGTTAGTTGCATCCTGTGATAAAGATGTTGTATCAATTTACCCAGTAAGTTGCCTTATTATATATGTACACTTTTGATATGATGGTGGTATTTTCTGGCTAGTGAATTGTGAAAGTTTAAAATTTTGGCATCTACAACTTGATAAATCAACTGTCCTGCCAATGTACATATATCTTTGGATTTTCGCCTTTGTTATCTGGTTGTTAAGGGTTACATGTGAAAAATGTTATCATTACTATTTAAAAACATATAACCATGTTCATGTGGTTACAGGGCTGATACAAAGGCACCAACAATGATGAAACTCTTTTAAGAATGCTAGTCAAGTTTTTAACTTTCAGAAAATAAAAGAAGAAGCTTTGATTCTTACTCTTTTCTCTGGTGGTTATTGTAATGATTAGTTTCTCATTGATTTGTCTTGCTCTGAAAATATTTTATGTGAGAGGGAATGTTTTTTAGTTATCGTGGTCGAATATAGTGGATCGGAACTGATACTTTATGTGCTATAAACTAAGATGATGGGGGCAAAACTCCAACACAACAATAATGCTTTACTGCCTTTCGCAGGTTCATTCTCCTTTAGCTCTTCTTTTCTTTATTTACACAAACACTGGATTTGAATTCATGTTTCCCCCTCTTACTTATGGACCTACTGTAAACAGAATCCGTGCATTACTGGGTTCATTTTCATTACAATGGTTTATGTAGATTTTTATCGAGCATTTTGGTTTGATACAAGTACTTTGTGATGAGCTTATGTTGAGTAGATATTGGTAGCTTTATTTTCATTGAGTTTATGGAAAGTCAATTAGCTCAATGGTAGAGCATTGTGCATTTGCACAAAGATGTGATTTCGAATCTCTCATTGGCTAGTGAATGAAAACGATATGCTGAAATTTTCATAACCTGTATTGAATTCCACCAACAATACCACTGTTAAGTGCATTATCTATTTATGTTGGATTCGTGATCTACAGATGGCGAAAATCATCATCCAAGGGAACCTTATTATCATTGAATAAACACAACTTCCACATCAGGATCGATTTTAGTATATCATAATACCTAACCAAGTGTTAGTAGACAGGTCTGACATCATCTCATGTCTGCAAAACCACCTGATCGGGATCAACATCAACAGCTGCATGCTGTCTAAAGGGATGGATCAGGCCGAGAGAGGTGCAGAGAAATTCACGAGACTCAACGTCCCAGAAGGGAATTGCAAGGCAAGGAAAAGCCTTGAAAAACCAGTCGAAAGCAGCTTCTTCATCACGACCAGTAACCATCGCCATCCTGGCAACCATTACCAATGCTAAGTGCATTATCTAATTATGTTGAATTCTTTATATTTCATAGTACTGCTATTGGATCAGAATACATTGTAAGATAAAATCAGAAGCAAACTTTCAATAAGTTTGAATAACACATAATACAGTACTTGTTTTGTAACTAGTTCTAACTGCAATGCTTAAAGCAACAAACTAGATATAATGATTCAAGAATGCAAGTAAGCAGAGATTCTATCACAGGCCCTTTAACCCCCTAATCCTCCGCCAACTACATATCCTTTACGTCATCATCAATTTATTAGATGTATCTTGCACAAACACAACATCGATTTATGTGGCAACACAGACCTCCTAGCAGCCCTGAAATCATAAGGAGCAAGGAAAATAATCATCATAAGGCACCTATCGTAAAGACGAAATAAAGACGAAAGTGAAATTTATGTTGAAGGTTTTGCTACCGTGATTCATGTTTGCAAGGATCACGGAGTCCAGCTATCGTCTGTTTGTGCTCCGCCGTTATGCTCATATCAACCTCCTGATTTGTTCCAAAATTTCTCAGTTTTAAAAGGTAATTATTTGCTGAATATAAATAATGAGTCAGCAAGAACTAATTGACGTGTAACATTCTGATTGGGTGGCAGCACGGATGAGGTGGTGCAGCGGTTGTATGGAATAATTTCTCAACTTGAGGTACATTTGCACTTCTCTAATAATTTTGCGGTTTTTCTAACGAGTGTCCATGGGCACTCGTTAAAAACAAAATAAATTCCATAAAATTTTGTGCAATAAAGTTATCCTTTATCTGATCATTAATTACTTACCATCCGTATTTATATCTATAATCTCAATATTGATTATCATACTTATCTTTAATTTATCATATTTAAATTTACCATATTTACGGCGTTCATGAATACTTACCGCGTTCATGAATATTTACCATATTTATCACATCAAAAATTACTATATGAATGATAGTTACCATACTTATCTAAAATTTTATCCAACGAACTAATGTTTTGATTTTTATAAATATGTAGATGTTTTTAATATTTAGGCCCTATTCAGTTTAACTTATTGCAGCACATTTCAGCACAGCACATCACTAGTCAGCACAGCACATCACTCATCAGCACAGCACAACACTCATCAGCATAGCACTTTTCAGCTCAATGCATTTAAACTCTAAATGGACACTATTTTTATGTTTTGTAAAAATAATATTAATTAAGTAAATTTTTTAGTTCATTCATAAGTAATAAACATTGTGTTTTTTCTTCAACTCAAATGAACACTTTTCAACACTTTCACCACTATTCAGCACAAGATCAGCACAACACAGCACTGATCAGCACAACACAGCACTCATCAGCACAGCACAACACCAAATAAGTTGAACTGGACAGGGCCTAAACAAGTGATTTTTTAATCAATGAGTAGTAAATAGAAAATACGGTTGATTGTATACTAAGTAATACATGGGCATGTTTTACTCACCTAATTTTAATTAATTTAATTTAGTTCAGTTTTGATGGATATAATATAGGTTAATTATATCGTAGTTTTTAAAATTTGAATATCTTTCAATTCAATTTATTCCAATCAAAAATAAGTTTAAAAAGTATTCCTTCAATCTGTGAAGATTTTTTATAATATAATATTATGTGTATATTTTTGTTCTTTTGAACACATGTATATTTTTGTTAGATAATTCATATCGATTTTATAATTTAGGAAATCAAACCATATTTGAAGAAAATTTCTGTTTAACAAAATTCTTACAGCAACAAAAATAATTATGGGAATGAGTATTTATGTAAGCAAGCATGCAAGATTAAGAGAAATTTTTAAAACACTATATAAGATGAGATTTTCAAGGCTGAATTATAAATTTAATATATACTTTATCGGGGTAAACATGAGGGTAGATTATTTAAAATACAAAAAATAAGCGAAACATAGTCATTCTATAAAAAAGAAACGGAAGAAACTTTCTCTCTCTAAAAAGAGAGTAGCTCCTTTTCCGGTCACTTTTTAAATCATTCCCGTCAACTTTTTAAATCAACAATCATTCCCGTCAGATTTTCAGTTCAAAAGTTAGGGATCTGTCATATCCATCCATCGTCGATACAGTGGAGGTATTAATTACCACATGCATAAAGGTTGAGTTTAGGGTTTTCAGCACGCGACGTAGACTGGTCTGTGGCTTGGAAGTATCTGAAAAAGCAAGATTCCCCGTCCGATTGGCCACCTGGTAACACAGCGATTGGGGGGCGGACGGAAAAATCAAAGTTTGGTGTCTAAAAAGGAGGGCTTTGCGTGTAGCAGTTACTACGGTGAGTCCCGAGGCGTCAGAAATCTCAAGGTTAGTGCACTATAATCCCGTTTATTGGACGTGCATATTTAATTTATAGACAAGATCATCGATCACTGGAAAAGATAATCATGAGGGGTAGTGGCTCGAGACGTAAGTTCAATTCAGACGAATTCAGTCAGCAAGAAGGTGAAAAGATGTTGTGGAGGAAGGGCTCTATAAATACCCTCCATAAGGAACGCCCAAAGCTCAGAAATCAGTTCCAATCATCACCATCTGATACTTGGAAAAACTATTGTAGCAATAAGAGTCCTTTTGAATCTAAATCTCCCCGTAATACCACAATGGGAGATAGCCAATCTATGAATACAGAGGAGAGGGCTCTATCACCAACGGGTTTGGAGTACTCTGAGGAAAGAAGGGAGCTGAATGTAGTGGGGATGGATTTCGACATGTACGCTCGCCCAACAAGAAGAGGAGGAGTTTTGACGCTGACAAGAGAGGATATTGAGGCGTCAATCCCGGTGGAGCAAAATTGTCTGCTGGCATACTGTCTGGACACCAGAAGCTTCTCAAAAGAGGCGGTGGAGGCATACTTCAGAAACTTCTGGGCGGTCACGGCGGAGGTAATTCACAGATATGGTAACTTCTATGTTGTTAGATTTGATTCTCGTGAGGAAGCGTTGGCGGTACTTCACCGCAGCCCTTAGCTATTGCGGCAAGTTTGTTAGCATTAAGGAGATGGGGTGCAGGGATTGTTCTTAGAGATGTCCGCGTGGAAAAGGTAAAGGTAAGGGTCCAGCTCCATGGATTACCGGCGGAGGCGTTCGCACCGATGGCAGCAATAAAGGCGGCAAACATGGAAGGAGATGTAATAGATGTAGAAATCAAACCGCCACCGGCCAAGAATGTCTCGTATCTCAGGGCGACAATGTAGATTGTGCCTAGAGAACCGCTAGTCACGGGCTTTTATGTTGAACTGGATTATGTGGAAAATCCGGAACACAGAAGAGTTTGGGTGGAGGTGCAATATGAAAGAGTTTTCAGGTCTGTCGCAGGTGTGGAGTCATTGGCCACCTTATGAGTAGATGTCCAATAGTGAGCGATGTGGTCCTGGATGAGTTTATAGAGCTCAAAGTGCGCTCCCATTTCGAGTTAAGAGGGGTCAATATTGTATATGATCCAAGGAGGCAAATGTTTGCTGGTGACATCAGGGCGTACAATCATAGAAGGGGTCATAGGAACACCAACATCCCAGTGGATTACATGGATAATAGACGTCTGAGATACAGGCATATGAGAGATAGAGATGTGCAGGAGGGTTTCCTAATCTCCATGAGGATGGAACTGGAAATAATAGGAGATTAACGGTTGGAGATAGGTTGGAGGGCAATCCATTCCAAGCAAGAAGCCAGGTCTTCGATCCTTATTTCGGGGAACAGGAGAGAGCCCCAACCAACAATACTCAGACAAGTTACACCGCCATCTGATATGCTCATTGATGAAGGTGAATATAACCCGCAGCTGCAGAATGTGGAAATTCAGAACCTGAGAGATTGGGTCAGGAATCAGGAGGAACTGGAAAATAATATGAGAGCCGAATTGAAGCGGGTGACGGTGGACTTACGTAACCTAGAAGCAGCTGAAGATGCCCTTACTGCTATAATGGAGACGGCATTGCAGGGAAATTCGGACGGAATGCACCTAAGAGTCATAGTGAGAGGAGCTTCAGCCATTCCAGGGTGGGCTTGAGCCATTTCAGAGATTCCTCCTCCATTGCAACAAGTACAATGGGAGGACCAACTGCCAGATGGAATAGAAGAGGGAGAAAATCGGGGAAACGAGGTTATTGTAATCTCTTCTGATGAAAGTGACTCGGATGCATCGTCGTTGGATTCGCATTCTGAATCTTCCAGACAAACTAGAGGGCCTGCTATAGTCATTGGAAGACAGCGAAGCCACAAGAGAGGTAGAAATTAGTTGGAGGAGGAAGAGGGCAAAGAGAAGAAGAAAATGAAGATGGTGCAGCCAGAGAGGAAAACCAGAAAAAGAATAGGCTATGCTAGATTTGTGTTGAGAAGAAGAAGGCCTAATTTTGAGGTGGGACAGTCATCGAGGCCAGCTCAAAACCTAACAGCAAGTCACACGGTACAACAAGTGCAAACACTGAATGACACTGCTGCAGAAAGGGATAATGTGGAGCAGTCACAATCCGAAAACAATGTGGAAGTCAGTGGAGAGGAGAATCAAATGGTGGATGTCACTTACAACTGGAATATCAGAGGAGTGCATAGAGCATCATCTGAGCCGATTCTGCAAACTGGCATCCTCCAGCAAAGGAAAATGCCCAACTCAGAGCAACCACAACCAGACTTCACCAGATCTCCTAAACGTAGAAAGGTGATCTTGAACCATACTATAAAGGATAACGAGGAAAAGCAGATTGTACCAGATTCAGAAGAGGAGGAGCAGAACATTCAGATTGTTGGCTTAGGGAGAGAGATCCTGGTTTTCCCTTTAGGAGACAGTAGTAAGGAAAAAGATGTTGCAGCCAGCTCAGATGAGATTGAGGAGGATCAGATTGAGGAGCTACTGGAAATTGCCAAGGAAGATAGTGAAGATCCATCTACCAGCTCTGGAGGAGAGGAGGTGTCCTCAAGAAGACTGCCATTGCTGAAGGAGGCAGAAGAAGGACCCTCAGCAGAAGGAGCCAAATCAATCACCTCAGCAGCCATGACGACCATTGTGTGGAATTGTAGGGGCTGCAATAATGCTCCTACAATGAAGAAGATCGACCAACTCATCAGGCAACACCAACCAGAAATATTGTGTCTTCTGGAAACCAAGGCCACTGCAGCACATTTTGAGAAGTGGCAGGAGAAGACATATTTCAGGAAATCCAGAAACAACTGAGATTTGAAGCCATGTGGGCAAATATAAATCCACCTAAGCAAATTTTAGACAAAATTTGGGATAACTCCTTTTTAGAACCCACACAAGAGGCAAGTGAGGATGTCATCTCAGCCAAGCTAAGAATACTTTTAATTCACCTAAATAACTGGCATAGGAGAACTTTTGGCAACATGGAAAAGGAATTGTCAAAATTGGAAGGAGCTCTGGAGAGATTGCAGACAGGAAGTGGACTGTACTTAAATGCAAAAAAGATAAGAGCATTAAATGTACAGAAGATGGAATTTGAACAGAAAATTTCTGACTATTGGCAGCAAAGGGCTAAGGTGAACTGGATGAGACAGGGAGAGAAAAATACCAAGTTTTTCCACAAGTGGGCTACAAGGAGGAAAGAAGCCAACACAATCCAAGGATTGCTCCTCCCTGAGGGAGAATGGATTACAGACCAAAAGGAGATGCTGATGCACATGACAGATCACTTGAAAGGAATTCTGACAGAGAAATCCCAAATTTCTGGTAACATTCCAAATGTTTCTGAGGCAGATTGGAATTTCTTACTGCAAGCAAATGACAGGAAGCTGACAGAGATACAGGTGAGTCAATTGAGCAAGGAATTTTCAAGACATGAGGAGTGGGAAGCCCCGAGAGACATGAAATCATGGGAGCCCCAGGAGAAGATGGGATACCAGCTGAATTTTTCAAAAAATACTGGAACAAAGTGGGGCCAGATTTAGCCACAACCATACTAGACATATTAAAGGGGTGGACTTTCCCTCTGCAATGGAACAAGACACAGATAATTCTGATCCCAAAGAAGAAACTTTCAAGACTGGTTACTGATTTCAGACCAATATCTCTCTGCAATGTAAAGTACAAAATCATTGTAAAGATGATTGCTAAAAGGTTGAAATCTCATATGGAATCACTAATTGACCAATCACAAAATGGATTTTTCCCAGGAAGACAAATAGCTGAGAGTGTTCTGCTAGATCATGAGGTGCTAGACCATATCAGAAAATATAAAACTGCGAAACAGGGTATGGCAGCCAGCAAACTGGATATGAGCAAGGCATATGACAGAGTCTCCTGGCAGTTCTTGGAGAGTGTACTCAGGTTCATAAACATCCCTATGGTATGGATCTGGTCAATATATATCATCATGCTGATCATCATGCTGTGTGTACAGAAAGTCTCATATCAGTTGGTTTTAAATGGTTCAGTCAGTCACACCTTCACCCCAACAAGAAGACTCAGACAAGGATACCCCCTATCCCCTTACCTATTTATCCTATGTCAACAATTCTTATCAGCAGGCCTGAAGTCATTGGTATCAAACAATAAATCACTGGGATAAAGGTTTCCTGGAATGGACCTCAGATCACACATGTCATGTATGCTGATGACTGCCTCCTATTTTCTAAATGCTCACAACAAGCAGCCAGGGATCTACAAAAAATTCTTCACATCTACACATCAGCAGCAGGCCAGAAATTGAATACAGACAAGAGTGCTATTTTTTTCAGCCCTAACACATGTCCTGAGGATCAGCGGTTCATGAGAGACCACCTCAACATTCAATCTCAAGGTATTGGAGGCACCTACTTGGGAAACAACATCCTCTTTGATCAGAACAAGACAGAAATTTTCAAGCATCTGATCACCAAATTCAGGCATAAATATGAGTCATGGAAAGCCAAGCTCTTAAACCTCCCTGGAAGAATTACAATGGCAAAGCATGTGCTCCAACTTTAGCAATATACCCCTTGGGCATTTTTAGAATCCCATCAAAAATTCTAAGGAAGCTGGATGCCATGACTGCCACTTTCATATGGGGAGGTAAACTGGATGGAAGGTCACTACATTGGAAAGCTTGGAAATATATGTGCAGAGCAAAATCAGAAAGTGGTTTAGGACTGAGATCTGTTGTTGGAATGAATAAGGCTCTGCTGGCAAAACATGCCTGGAATGGTATATAGGGCAAAATATCTCAGACATGAGGGAATTTTGAAAGCTGTGGCAAAACCTGGAGATTCATGGGGTTGGAAATCAGTTTTATGGGTTGCAGAACTGTTGAAGAAGAACTTAAAATGGAAAGTAGCTGATGGGAAAGATATACATATCCATGAACAATGGATACCTACAGTGCAGAATCCAATACAGAATACAGCAGTAGTAACAACCCACACAAATCTCAGGGTTTGCCATCTGATTGATCAACAGAATGCAACATGGAGACTCCCTTTGATCAGGTTAATTTTTCCTCAACAAACCATACCACATGTACAGACAATTCATGTGGATTTTGAAGGGAAGGATGAGGCTTATTGGGGCTGCACAAGAGATGGTAAATACGCCCCAAAATCTGGATACTACAAGGCAATGGGGGAATTGGACCAGTCCCTCCACCAAGTAAGATTGAGTCCAGTAGCTAGAAAATTCTGGGTTATAATCTGGAAGCTCAACATTCCCCGAAAACTCCTCATTTTTGTGCGGAGGTTGCTCACAGGAAGTCTGGCCACTGGAGTTAATAGGGAGAAAAGGACGTTAGACAATAATGCCAGTTGCTGCAGATGCTTGAGTGCTCTAGAGGATGAAAAACACTTGTTCTTGGAGTGTAGAATCACTAGACAAGTTCGGACTGCATCAAATGCTCTATTGCCCCAAGTTCAAGAATCCCCTTTCAGCATCGGGTTTTTCCAAGAGGTAATGAGCAAACAGTACCATGAACAAGTGATCAAACTCATTGTCACACTATGGAAAATCTGGAAGCAGAGGAATATGAAAATATTTGAGCAACAAGACATTTCTCCGGTACAATGTGCTCAGAATATCCAAGCAGAACTAGAAGTCATACAAAAACATGGCTACTACCAGGAGGAAGCTGCAGAAGGCCAATCAAGACCAGGCCCTGATTCCTCTCAAATCGAGAGTAACCAACTTTCTGTGCAGATGATAAGGGAGGGGACATCAAATGCAGGTCTACCTCAGGCATGTGTGATCAGCTTTGATGGATCGTTCCGTCAACAGATGAACTTAGGGGCTGGGGGTTGGAGAATTTGGAAACCAGGATGGAACATTCACACAGACATCTCAGTCTCTGATTTCTTCACGGCGGTCACACCATTACAGTCTGAAGCTGAAACTTGTTGGAGAGCCCTAAAGGCAGGAAGAAGGCAAAGCATTCAACGAGTAAACCTGGTGACGGACTCAATGGAACTGTAGAAGTCAATCAATAATCCTGAAACGGCCCCTCTGGAGGTCAAAGGGATCATCAATAGTATAAGGCAATTACTCAATTCTGTCATGGAATTTGAAGTAATTAAGGTTCACCGCTCCTTCCTTCTGGAAGAGTATAAGTTGGCCACAAGTCTTAGCAGAAATATATGTAATAGTATAAGAAACTCTTTTTAATTTCTAGTAATATATTTGGTTTTCAAAAAAAAAAAGAATGAGTAAATAGCACTATTTATGGCGATAAAAAATAGTAAATAAACCTCTCAGAAAACAAGAGTGTAATTAAGAAGAGATGAGCAGTTAACCATTGTAATTAATTAATTTACCATAAATACCTTATTAATATAAGGAATTTATTTGTTCTTAGCGAAGTGCCCTGGGCACTCGTTAGATCATGCCCAACAGTTACTCTATAATAGAGTTTTTAGTCAAATTTACCCTATTTGCCTATATTGTGGCTTCCAACAGCTACTCCATCCCATACTCCAAAATAGAGATATGGTAAAATTGGAAGATTGAAAAGGCATATGGGCATACTTCTTTCATACTCTAAAATTTAATGTTATCATTGATTCTTATCTTTTCTTTCCTTTTTTTATTCTATACTTTCTTAATCATTTGTATCTTTACACACATAAATATATTAAAATCATAAATTTGCAAATAAAATTAATACATTGTTTGCCGGAGCTTATAAATAGAGAATTTAGTTTAATTCAACTCAGTGCAATTTAGTTTAATTCAGTTCAATAAAATATAATTTGATCGAATTCAAGTAAATTTGATCATAAATAATTTGATTATTTCTGATTATAATTTTCAAAACATGAATTTCACTTCATTTCAGTTCAATTCGATTAAATTCAGATCGGTAAGAAATAACCTTAGACAAACAGACCCTAATTGTGTGCTCTTGGAAGTTTCAAACAGAATTAAATATATCTATTATTATTTATGGTAATAAATTCATGAAATGGTAAAATAGAGCAACTGTTGGATGAGCACAAAATAATTATGGAGTTTTTGAAATTTGATACTCTATTATAGAGATTGTTTTAGAGTAGCTGTTGGGGTTGCTCTTAGAAAAACCGATAACTTGAGGTAAATGAGACTTTTTTTCCCTTAAAAGTTCCCAAGCTCGGTCTTGCCGAATTTCTTTTAACATTTTCCTGAAGTGTTATGCGCAATTTGATATTAACTCATCATAATTTAAAATACTATTAATTATTATATTCTTATTCCCAAAATACTGCTAAATTTTCTAATAAATATAATAAATAAAAATATTTTGTAAATTCAAACTCTCTCCGTCTCAGCCTAATGTGCACTCTGATTTTTTTGACACTATTGCTTTTAAATTTTGACAGCTTATCTAAATAGATATATAATCATGAATATTATCATATTTGGTATTGTTAGATTAATCGCAACATGAAATATTCAAATATCAATTTTTTTTTCGATAAAATAAATAAATAAAGATACGGTTGGTCAAAAATGTGTGTTGGATAGTGTGAAAAGTCAATTGTACTGATTTGGGTGAGACATAAATAGTACTATATTTTACACTATAAATGTAAATAATTTGACTGTTTAAAGTAACAACCAAAACAATCAACGTCCCTAATATCCTATCGTACGTGCATCATTTTCTAATTTTGTCCATTATCACGAACTTAATATATACCTAGGAAGAAAATCGTCATAACTAATGATGATAGATAAAATAATAAATGGATTTCGCGTGCACGTTTGGATAAACCAATTTTCTATTTAGATACGGTAACATGGGGAGATCTATTATAGAAAAACGGTTTTTTGATTATTTATTTTCGACTCAATTTTTTTTTCTTTCACGCAATACAAATGATTGTTTCTACTTTCTACACCCCATTTTCCATAAATAAATGATCACTAAACGTTTTCTCTTGCACGGTAAAGTTTATATAGTAAAAGTACTTTGTTTACCTCCCTTAAACAAGTTTATTCCTTTATTTTAAGCATAACAAACGATACTGAAAAGTGAAAACCTATTCTGAAAAAATACTTTTCACTGCGAAAATAATAACATCACGGGGGGTGAAATATTCTAACCTTCTTCTGCCCTTATCAACGTAGTTCATAACTATAAAATTTCAGCATAAAAGACCCATAAAAACTCAACTGTGAAACAAAAATGGCGAGTAGAATGAAGCACTTAGAATAGGATAGTCTTACTGGCACAGAAGTGACAAGAAAAGAAGGCAAATTCGAGATGGTATACAAGAAAGATGGTCCTAAACATGTTTAGTTTTTGGGGCTCGTTGAGTATAAATGTGTATAATGTCGAACCTATGTTCGAAGTGGAGGAGTTTCACATAACTGGTGATATGAGCTAATGTGTAGACCAGGAGCCAATGGCCATCTAATCTTAACGAGGAACATTACATTCTTGGATTACAAGGGTCTGATATGAATAACCAAATTTAAGCTTTCCAAGATCCGGATTCTCCTCAGACCAGAAATCTCTAGTACGATGGAAACAAACCTTGAACCATCTCCTGTACTGTCTTCAGTCATTGCCTATAGTATACTTCCCTCGGATATTTGAGTTCTTCTGCAAAACAATAAGCAAAATATCTTCCTCAGCTCAAAGAAATACTAATCAATTTCCCCCACGACTTTCGAAGTAGTGAAATCCTGAATAAATGGTCTAACTTGCATTCTGTGCATCATGTCCAGAAACAAAGAGCTAATACAGATAATATATCAATTCAGAGCCATGACATAACGGTATAACGCTTGATAGCTTTTATGCATCTACAGTAATTAGACACCACAATACAATAACTCAAAACACGAGCTACTTACATCGCGAACTAGGCTCAGAAGAAATTAAATTGCATCCACTGCCCTGATTCCAGCATTCTTGTCCCATTCCTCTGGAGCTGAAACGTCTGACATAATCTGTTCCTGACCACGCCACAGGATCTGAAACCAAATTTGATAAGTTTAGAAATACGGATGAAAGCATGCCTATATTAAATTGTACAGGTTGGTTATCTAGGCCAGTTTATGGTGACACAAAGAACATAACGCCATTACCACCACAGATCAGCAACTTACCTTGTCAATGACACCAAACTCTTTAGCTCGTGTAGCGTCCATATAAAATGGTCTTCTCATCACATCATATACAACCTCAACAGGCTGCAATAAATATAATATCATGAAATGAAGACCTTGATTTTGTACAGCAAAAGCGAGTTATTATTTTCATATGTACACTCACATTTCCAGTGTGCTTTGCCAAAAGTCCAACAAGAACATCTCTGTTAACTATCACCTGCCATAGGAATTAGGTTCAAGTAAGAATTGTCATAAACAAAAAACAAAAAAAAAGGAAAAAAGTAAGAGATCTTTTTTATGGGTGACATAATTGATAAGTCCAGGTATTACTTCAGCCTGGTACATGTATAAAACCCATACTTCTCCGTACTGAATCAATTAGCAAATTCTGCTTGATCTAAGTTTGACTCACTTCTTTAGCACGGATAAAAACATCACTGGCTGGCATTAAACCTGATGATGGTGACCGAGGCTGCTGAATCATAGCTGGAATAGAGCTACATGTCAGTCTCAAATTATCCAATAACTAGAAATGGGAGGTACTTGTGAAGAAATGTTTAATACCTTTAGCATGTGGCATCATAAACCTTTGACCCTTGCTTCCTGCAGCAAGTAATAGACATGCCTGACCGATAGCAGCTCCAACAGCCACTGTATGTATCTGAGTCATTTTACAATGTGTACATTGTAATCAGTGAGAGTTATTGAAAATGGAACAGCAGCCAAAGATTTTATTTTTCTGAGGGCACCAATTAACATTGTCATAGTACATGAACGTAAAGCTTGCAATTCAATATTTCATCCCAGACTGATGTTTCTAGCTTAAGTATTTTAAAGAGATACTAAGTTCAGGTACTTCCAGAAAATACTGATACTTATTAATCTGATTAGATAATCTTAAAAAGCCAAACACACATTCAAACAATTATCAATTAGGCTAAAATATATATCATAAATGTAACATAGTTCATTTTTCTTTTTAATTCACATTATTCAATCTTTAAATAATACTCCAAAGGAACCCTCCAGTGCAATTGATTAGAGATCACATTAATGTTTTGAGAAGAAAAGCTAAGACACTCACCTCATTTTTCAACTGCATCATAGCATCATAGATTGCAAAACCCTCAGTTTCCATACCAACCTGAAACAAACCAAATTTAGACACAAATTAAGACATAGAATTAACAAAGCCTTTAAATTTAAAAGTGTCCCAAGATGATGGCTTTAGAAGCAAAATGAGCATTCCATCTCACCGTTTCACCATCATCACGAGTGGTTCCTGTTGAATTTATGTATAGAAATATGGGCTCTTTGGGATCCATCCACTGCAGGTACATTAGTTCTGCAACTACTAGCTCGGTGACTGCTGGTACCAACTGGAGTTTAAAAAGAAAGTTATCATCATCAAATAATATAACTGGAACAGAAAGCCAAGTACACCATATTCAATATATCAACCAGTAAAAGAAAAAAAAAGGGCAATATAGAACAATAAGCACAAGGTCAACATACAAACATTCAGGCCAACATTATATTCCTCCGAATGATAATCTACACGCTCTTTATTTTAAAGCCTATGACATCACCATGATGCTGTAATTATGAAGGCAACGCAAATTGTCTGTAGACACTATAATAATAATATAGCCACTGATAAGCATCTAACATGGTCTGCAGAGCTAGGTGATTGCATCATAGGATTTTAGTAGTGCTAGACTTAGAATACCACTGAATGATCATCTTATAGACCTCCCAAACTCAACTCACTTAGGCTCAACCGGATTCTATAACAGCTCCACATATTATTGATAACCAAAACTCTAAACTCAATAATGTCACTAACCATGAAAGGCAACGCCTGACCAATTCGTAATCTCACACTACGCATTTATGAAACATAATCTAACTAAACAAATTATGAATTATACCGGCATCCCAATGTAGACAATTCTACCATGGAGCAGCAGAGAAGGCAAGTCCGGTGGCGGTCGTCTAGGCCTATGCTCATTGTATGAAACTGATCTTTCCACCTGTTGAAGAGATAAATACACAGAAAATGGAAACATCAGCACCTACTAATAAGATTAAGATGCAAATGGAAACTCAATCAGAATCAGATAAGGAACTCATACTGTGGCAGGTGTAGCCATGAGCTGAGGGGAGTCGAAGATATCCAAATACGGCGGCGTGTCGGAATTCGTCGAAGTCCGGTTGAGGAGTAATTCCGGCGACGTGGCGGCGACAGAAGCAAGCTTTGACAAAAAGGGGTCCTTAGGGTTCAGCGGCGGCATGGGAACTTTAGCAGAACACAGCGGTCCGCTTGGCGTGCGGCGCTTGGACGGCGAAGGCGACGGCGAGTACAGAAACGACGACCTTATCGGCAATTGGAAAATCGTCGCCATTTTCAGGTGACAGTTGAAGCTATTCTTCAGTTCGGCCTGTTTGTTGAACTGTGTGGAAGAATAAGAACCGTTATTGACTTGGATATCGGCCCAATATCTTTGGGCATATCATCACAAACGCAATTTCACAAATCACAATAGCCATCCATGTATCCGATTTTGCTTTTGAAAATGCACTTTTGAGTAGAATTAACCAATATATACTTATCATCTAAGGCCAGATTCTTTTCAAATTATTATTAGAAGATCCGATTAGTTTAATTCATTTCAATTCAATTTGATTTAATTTAATATATTTCAGTTCTATTTAACGTAGTAAAAATACAATTTGATGAAATTCAGCTAAAATTTTAGTCTTTTTTTTATATATTGAAACCGTCATTGACGGGATTTTGAGAGTGATTCCCTTTATCCATTATGATCAACAGTTGTCCGTAAAAGGCTTATTACACATTCTGTTGAGATTAGGAGAGATTTCTACACATATATCAATCTAAATCTTCTCCTTATTCATGGCGGTCACACCATACCAATTTGACTAAAAAAAAAGGGATACGTCGTAAAATTCGATGGTCTAATACTCAAGAGCATATTACCTTAACTCGAATCATCTAATCGAAACCTACCAATCTATATACATAAATATGTTAGCTAGATCAGAAATTCATGGGGTTTTCCCTCTCGCCGACTAACAGTTTAAGAGAGATATATCAAACAAATGGGCAAACATACTCCCCAAATTAGTCAGAATAAATTCACAAAAAGACCACATCCAAACCATACCCCTTATAATAAAATTAATACTATTGGAAAATACTAACCAATCCGAGTCTAAATGGTTAGCGAATTTCAAATTAATATACAATATTAGAACAATACTGAGATAGTTCATCATTTTGAGGTCATTTCTGGATAAAAGGGGATTCCCTAATTATGACTACCCTATCAAACTCAAACACTGCCGTCACATACTCCTCAATCACGTTGCGATCATGCCAAGGTAAAAGAGATTTCCTGATTGTATTTTAAGGGCTTGTTCTAACAGTATTATATGTGCACAATAATTATTGTAACACAAGAAAAACTGTAAAAGTAAATTTCCACAATATCATATTAATGTTATATTTATTTAAACACTACAAATTTTATCTGTTTAAAATTGAACCTCCCAACTAAAAAATTTGCTGCATGGAAACTGACATATTCAATGAGCAACTGAGTAGTGAAGAGGAGGTCTTGAATTGAAAAAAAAAAAGAAGCTCAACATAGTTCTGAAAAGTAAGAGGTGAATTAACCAACGCCAAATCTACAAAAACATATTCAGATCTACCGCTCTGTCTGTGCTCAAATAATGTTTTAAAAATCAATAGGTTCTAGTCGGTCGAATTGCAGGCCAGGCATTTAGGGGACTAATCGAAGAATAATTGGTTTAGATAGATTTTTATTCATAATTAATTATGTGTCAGTACAAGATATATACTTAAAATTAAAACAATAAATATTTTATAAAAGAATAATACAAGTTCTATATGTTCCTCAGAATAAATGATATCTATGAATCAAAAGTATAAAAGACAGAATATTTTGAGTTAAATGACACAAAAATTAAATTATTTAAAATGTAAAATATAGATCCAAAAAATACATTTTTAAAAAAGATATATATAAAGTATTACAATTTGGGTTATAACATCTAGGTGGGCCTTGGTGGGTCTAGGCAGCCCTACAATGAGCATCTAGATCCAAATACACAAAGTAGTAACCCTTACTCAAAAACACGTCTTAGACCCTGTACACCTTGAGTGTGTGTACGTGTGTGTTTTATAATTACACCTTGAGTGTGTGTACGCATGTGTTTTTTAATTGCACCTGTAGTGTGCGTGTGTTTTAAATAACACCTTGAGTGTGTGTATGTGTGTGTGTTTTTAATTACACATTTAGTGTGTGTACGTGTGTGTTTTTTTAATTACACCTTGAGTATGTGTGTGTTTTAGAATTACACCTTGAGTGTGTGTACGTGTGTGTTTTTTGAATACACATTGAGTGTGTGTTCGTGTGTGTTTTTTAAATACACGTTGAGTGTGTGTACGTGTTGAGTGTGTGTACGTGTGTGTTTTTTAATTACACCTTTAATGTGTGTATGTGTGTGTGTTTTTAATTACACATTGAGTGCGTGTATGTGTGTGTGTTTTTAATTACACATTGAGTGTGTGTATGTGTGTGTGTGTTTTTAATTACAACTTGAGTGTGTGTATGTGTGTGTGTTTTTAATTACAACTTGAGTGTGTGTGTGTTTTAAATTACACCTTGAGTGTATGTATGTGTGTGTGTGTGTTTTTAATTACACCTTGAGTGTGTGTATGTGTGTGTGTTTTTAAATACACATTGAGTGTGTGTATGTGTGTGTTTCTAATTACACATTGAGTGTGTACGTGTGTGTTTTTTAATTGCACCTTTAGTGTGTGTGTTTTAAATTACACCTTGAGTGTGTGTATGTGTGTGTGTTTTTAATCACACATTGAGTGTGTGTATTTTAGAAATACACCTTGAGTGTGTGTACGTGTGCGTTTTTTGAGTATACATTGAGTGTGTGTTCGTGTGTGTTTTTTAAATACACGTTGAGTGTGTGTACGTGTGTGTTTTTTAATCACACCTTTAATGCGTGTATGTGTGTGTTTAAAATTACACCTTGAGTGTGTGTATGTGTGTGCAGTGGCGGAAACGACAGCAAATTCAACAGGTTGCCAAACAGGTCTATGCAAAAAAAAATTTATCGACCCGATTCTAACATAACTAATAAAACACATTCAACCTTCAAATTATCAAATAATTCATGAATTGTATTTACAAACGTTATAAATTAGCACAAACTTAGTTTCCAACACTAGAAGTAGAACTAGAAGCAGGTGGAGGAAGATCGATTCTACGAGTATCTATTTTCTGATAACGTTGCATAATTGGCTCATTATCAATCCTAGAAAAAATTTATTTCTCAATGTAGACAGTCATAGCATCATTCAACCATTCATTTCCCATTCTATTACGTAGACTAGTCTTGATATTATTCATAGCAAAAAAAACTCATTCAACTGAAGCAGTTGCAACTGGTAGAACTAATGCCAACTCAATCAGACGATACACCAATGGTAATATCACATGCCTCCGCGACTGAACCATCTTTTGAGCAAGACATCCAAGATCTTTAATGGTCAAAAATGTATCATCCCCTCTTACATCATAAATGTAAGTTCTAAGTTGTTGCTCAAGTTCAAGACAATCAGCTTGGCTAAAGTCAGTTGGATAAAGTTCAGCAAGATGAACTAATTTACCACCATCAAACATAGAAAATGAATCTCTAGGATCAAGGCATGCCATACAAGTGAGTAGCTCCGTACTTGCTTTAAAAAATCGATTGTTCATTTCAATAAGCATCCTATAAACACTCTAGTGTTGAAAAAAAAAGAATTAGATAAAGACATAAACTAGTACAAGAAATAAACAAAAGATGATAGTAATACCTCAAGAAATATATCAGCTCGATAGTAATCACGATTGGTGGACATCTCTCCAGGTCGTCGAGAACAGTTACGAATTCTTCGTTCAGCCTCCATCACATCTAATCTGATCTCATGCTTCACACAAAATCTGTTCACTTCTTCCACTAATTTCTCAAAACCAATATCTCTGAATTCTTGTAAATCAGACTTCATTCTTTTCATCATCTTCACCGCCATCACAATATTTTGATCTCTTTGTTGCAAGTCAAGGGACAACTGATTTGTAACTCCCAAAAAATGTTTCATCAAGAACATACAAAATACAAATTCATAGTTCTCCATACCAGTAATCAATCCCTTTGCTTTAGCCCCATTCTTATCTTTTTCAGCCTCATCCCAAATATTTATAAACACTTTAACAACAGAAGACCACATAGTAACTAGGCGAAGAATAGTAATATGATGTGAACCCCAATGAGTATCACCAGGCCGTCTCAAACTACATTCTTGATTTTTTCCCTCTCCACTAACAATCTCTCCATTCTCCAATGCCTCTACAAGTCTATCATGCTCTATCGCTCTCAACTTGCATTTTCTATGACAAGATGCCCAACAACATTCACAATGGAACTAAGATATTGAAAAAATTCGCCCACTGATCGATTACTTTATGCAACGGAAACAACAACCAATTGAAGTTGGTGAGAAAAGCAATGGACATACCTTGCCGATGGGTTATCTCTCAATATCAAAGTTTTCAATCCATTAAACTCTCCTCACAAGTTTGAAGCACCATCATATCCTTGGCCTCTCAAATTAGAGACTAACAATTCTTTTTTGTCAAGTGCACCAACAAGAGCTTCCTTCAAAGTAAGAGCCGTGGTCTCCTCCACATGGAATATGCAAAGAAAACATTCATAAACGCATCCTTTTTTGTTGACATATCTAACAACCACCCCCAATTGCTCTTTTATTGATACATCTCTAGCCTCATCAACCAAAATAGAGAACACACTATCACCGATATCCTTAATGATAACATCACTTACCTCACCGGCACAAGCTTGTGAGAGTTCCTTTTGAACTTTGGGGGATGTCAACTTACAATTTCCGGGAGCATCTTCTTTCATCACCTTAGCAACATCTTCACTTCTCTCACAATACCTATCAACCAATTCAAGATAATTACCTTTGTTGAGTGAATCATACCCCTCATCATGATCATGAAAAGACAAGCCTTGTTTTAACGAATACCGTGTCACATCTAAAACGGCATTCAAACGCGTGCGATATGAAACCTCATATGTACGGATATTTACATTAAGAACACGTGAGCTGCTTTGTCTTTGATTGTCATATCCTCTAAAAGTAACCATAGCATTATTATGAGCACTACCGGTTGCCCCAACATGTCTCCTGAATTTGCTATGAGAATTCCTTCAATTAGTATAACCTGTCACAGTAAATGCACCATCTCCTTTCGTACAACCCCCAAAAAGATAGCACCACAAACAAAAAGCGGCATCTTGCAATGCTATACTCTAACCAAGGATATTTGTCAAACCATTCACTTTGAAAGCATCTATCGGTCGTAGGAAAAGAATGATTCTTAGGTTGGCAAGGACCTCTCGACACATATTCTCTTATCACTTGATCTCTAATAGAAACGTCAATCTCGTGAATTGGTTTACATAATCCGGGATCAATCACAACATCATTCGTATCAAACTCCACACGAGAATGCTTTCTACTACTAATACCTTCACTTTCATCAATAGGTCTCTTACCTACCTTCTTCAATAGGCTTAGGTGTCTTACCCCGGTTAGAAAATTCGCCATAATCTATTCATATTAATAACAACAATATAATCAAGATTCACCCAATAATCAAGCAATCATCTAACTTATAAAAAAAATACAAATTATACAATCAAAGCTCAAACCCCTAATTAACTATAACCCTAAATTAGAATTCACGTCATACAAGAAATAAGTTTAAAAACACAAAAATAATAATAACTTCAATTGAAACCAATACTTGTTTATTCATTATGCCCGATTGCCCAAATTTTCAAATCCAAAATTAGCTTGAATTTAACCGAATTGAAGAGCGGAGGCTGCGGAGCCGAAGAGCCACTTGAGGAGCCGTGATCCGTCGCCTGTTGACTCGGGGGGTGCCGTCGGTCGGAGCAGTCAAGGTGTTGCTGGCGCCCAACCATTTCCCGTGTCGGTGCGGCGTGTAGAGAACCCGAGAGAGGCGAGAACCGTTTCGGTGAGGCGGCAGAGCAGAGAAACCGAGAGCAGAGTCTTTACGTTTAATGGAGCTGGATTTTAATTTTGTGTGGGTATTATAATTTTTACATTAAAAAAACAAAAAAAACAAAACAAAACGGTGCGTTTTGTTTAATGGGTTGATTAAAAAAACAAAAGAAAATCAAAGCCTCTTCTTCTCCAAAAACAGACCGCAGACGCAGGTTGCCGAAGACCCCTATTTCAATCCCATCACCACCTAGCTACAGTAAAATACTACATCTACCTTAAAATCTGGGGGTTGCCACCGCCAACTCTCGCAGCCCTCTAGATCCGCTACTCTGTGTGTTTGTTTTTAATTACACCTTGAGTGTGTGTATGTGTATGTTTTAGAAATACACCTTGAGTGCGTGTACGTGTGTGTTTTTTAATTACACCTTTAGTGTGTGTGTAATTGTGTGTTATTTTAATTACACCTTGAGTGTGTGTATGTGTGTGTTTTAGAAATACACATTGAGTGTGTGTACGTGTGTGTTTTTAATTGCACCTTTAGTGTGTGTGTGTGTGTGTATATGTGTGTTTTAAATTACACCTTGAGTGTGTGTATGTGTGTGTTTAATTACACCTTGAGTGTGTGTGTGTTTTAGAATTACACATTGAGTGTGTGTACGTGTGCATTTTTTGAATACACATTGAGTGTGTGTTCGTGTGTGTTTTTTTAATACACGTTGACTGTGTGTTTTTAAATACACATTGAGTGTATGTACGTGTGTATTTTTTAATTACACCTTTAACGTGTGTATGTGTGTGTTCTTAATTACTCCTTGAGTGTGTGTATGTGTGTATTTTTTTATTTACACCTTGAGTGTGTATGTGTGTGTTTTAGAAATACACCTTGAGTGTGTACACACGTGTGTTTTTTATTTACACCTTGAGTGTGTGTATGTGTGCGTGTTTTTAATTACACCTTGAGTGTGTGTATGTGTGTGTGTTTTTAGTTACACCTTGAGTTTGTGTACATGTGTGTTTTTTGAATTACACCTTGAGTGTGTATGTGTGTGTGTTTTTAATTACACCTTGAGTGTGGGTATGCGTGTGTTTTTTTAATTACACCTTGAGTGTGTGTATGTGTGTGTTTTAGAAATACACCTTGAGTGTGTATACGCATGTGTTTTTTAATTACACCTTGAGTATGTGTATGTGTGTGTGTTTTTAATTACAACTTGAGTGTGTGTATGTGTGTGTGTTTTTAGTTACACTTTGAGTGTGTGTATTTGTGTGTTTTATAGAAATACACATTGAGTGTGTGTACGTGTGTATTTATACGTGTGTGTTTTTAAATATATACATTAAGTGTGTGTACGTGTGTGTTTATAAATTACACCTTTAATGTGTGTATGTGTGTGTGTTTTTAATTACACCTTGAGTGTGTGTACGTGTATTTTTTAATTACATCTTTAGAGTGTGTATGTGTGTGTGTTTTTAATTACACCTTGAGTATGTGTATGTGTGTGTTTTTAAATACACATTGAGTGTGTGTATGTGTGTGTTTTAGAAATACACCTTTTTTTAAAAAACAAAAGTTGATTTCATTAATTGAATAAATGTGTTACAAAGGGAGGGATGTTATCCCGACGAGACACATGTTCTCGTTAATTTTTAGCAAATTGTGCTAGTGTATGACTATGAGCAACTAAATTTTGATGTCTTCTAATCCAATTTAGAACCGAAAAATGATGATCACATGTAAATCTATTTATATCCTCAATGATTAGACCAAAATCTGATATGTCCTCCTAATGATTCTGCTTCCCTGTGGCATTGATAACAATCTGTGCATCTCCCTGAATATTATGGATGTGTATTTGTTTTTGCAGAGCCACTTGTAAGGCTGTCCGCAATGCAATAACTTTTGCATTTTTCGCCATATGTATTCCTTGTATGCTTTGTGCTTCGCCATAACATTAATAGGACTTGCGATCATGCCAAGGTAAAAGAGATTTCCTGATTGTATTTTAAGAACTTGTTCTAACAGTATTATATGTGCACAATAATTATTGTAACACAAGAAAAACCGTAAAAGTAAATTTTCACAATATCATATTTATTTAAACACCACAAATTTTATCTGTTTAATATTGAACCTCCCGACTAAAAAATTTGTTGCATGGAAACTGACGTATTCAATGAGCAACTGAGTAGTGAAGAGGAGGTCTTGAATTTTTTTTTTAAAAACTCAACATAGTTCTGAAAAGTAAGAGGCGAATTAACCAACGCCAAATCTGCAAAAACATATCCAGATCTACCGCTCTTTCTGTGCTCAAATAATGTTTTAAAAATCAATAGGTTCTAGTCTGTCGAATTGCAGGCCAGGCATTTAGGGGACTAATAGAAGAATAATTGGTCTAGATAGATTTTTGTTCATAATTAATTATGTGTCAGTACAAGATATAAACTTAAAATTAAAACAATAAATATTTTTATAAAAGAATAATACAAGTTCTATATGTTCCTCAGAATAAATGATATCTATGAATCAAAAGTATAAAAGACAGAATATTTTGAGTTAAATGACACAAAAATTAAATTTAAAAAGTAAAATATAGATCCAAAAAATATATTTTTTAAAAAGATAGAAATAAAGTATTACAATTTGGGTTATAACATCTAGGTGCCATGGGGGAATAAATCAAAGCTGCACGATGTTAGAGGCACAAAGAGAGCACATTTTTACCATCGATGAAATGAGCGGATAATCCAATCATTTCACTCGGGCTTTACAGTACCGCACTCATATCATTGTATTTCACTTGTTCAATTTGATCAGGTTCAAAATTAAATAGCTAAGAGTTCAACATGTAAGCGAGATTTAGCATTGGTAGTTTTCATTTTCCTTATAATAACATCCCCCCACTATTTCTAACAAATTTCCCTATTCCACTGGATTTATATGATGCATCTACATTGACCTTGTAGCCTAGATCAGGAGGTTCCCATTTTACTAATCTAATAGGCTTAGGTCTCTTTCTTCTCAGAAATGGAATGATTCCAATTCTGAGTAGTCCCTCATGTTTCATGGCACTTCCAACCAGTGACGAGGCCATAAAAATAAGGGATACCTTCTGAACCACAGAAGGCATGACTCCAAAATTACTCCAGGAGCATCATCATATAAAATAGCATTTCTTCTGAACCATAGATACCAGAAAACGGATACAATTGTGGTAGCTATAACTGTAGTTTGTGCTTTAGATTGTCCTCTATATTGCAAATAATATACCACCCAGTGTTTAGCAAAGGTAAAATGAGGGACCGGGATGTCTAATAATGCACGCGTATAATTAAAAATCTCCACATTTGGCACACATTTAAGGAAATGATCTAATGAGTCATCATTGTTACAGTGAGTGTATTTAGAGGCTAAACTAAAATCAAATCTTCTTAGAATGTCATCAAAAGGTAATATGTAGTTATGTAATCTCCATATTAGTACAGACATCTGAGTAGGGATATTATTAGCCCAAACCTTAGAGATGGAGTGCTGGTCATTGCTCCTTGCCCTCAGTGATCTATAAGCAGGTTTGATTGTGAATATTTCTGTAGTGGATAGCTTCCAGATAATGCAGTCCTCATGTGAATAATCCAATGTATTAATCATTCTTTACAGTGTGAGGTAATTTTCCCATTTTCCCTTTTCATTCTCTCCGATAAGTCATTTGCAATTCGTCTCATTTTTAATAATTTTAAATTGTTTGTGCAAAATACGTGCATGCATCAAAACAATAAAATATATTCGTACAAGATACGTGTCAAAATAGGTGCATGTATTAAATTCATTTCAATAAAATATGTTTGTGCAAGATACGTGTCGTACCTACATGTCTCCAATTATGCCCATTTAATTCACAATCATTTATATGCTTATACAGTATACTGTATACTTGCAGTGATTTATTCGCTATAGTAATCCTGAATGTGGCAGGAATACTATGAAAACAGAAGTTAAATCTAAGGACCTTGATATTATATACTTGTTTAAAATAAGTGGTTTTGTTCAGTGGTTTTGTTCAGTGGTTTTTTCCTTTTCCTGAAAAGGAAAAGACCAAGGCCTATTAGAATGATTAAATGGAAACCTCCTGAGAGAGACATCAAAGTTAATGTTGATGCATCTTTTAGATCCACTCATAGGGCAGGATTGGGTATGGTAGTTAGAGACAGTGGGAGGAAAGGTACTATAAATAAGAATGAAATATGTGTCTTCTTCTTCTTCCCCTTTACATGTTGAACTGCTTGCTATTCAGTTTGGAATAGAGGTGGCCTAAAAAATCCATCCAGATTTCATCATTGAAACTGACAGTCAACTAGCTATCATAGGAATACTAATTCCATCATTTGTTGACTGGAGATGTTTCTCCCTCTATCATAATATAGCTAGGGCATTAAGAGTTCATACAATATTAACCCACATTTGTAGGGATGGCACTAAAGTTGCATATTTTCTATCTAAGATATGCATAACACACAATCTGCCTCAGATCTTAACAGTTGCAAATACTCCACCCACCCTCAAAGGCTTAATTTCCTTAGAGGAACTGGGAGTATCAGATTTTAGAGGATTAATTTTCCCTTCTTCTCCAAATATTTACATTTCATGCTCCATTCGATCTAACTTTTTTTTTCCCTTTTTCTGACCTCGCAGTCCCCTATGTGGCCACTGAGCCTTTTTTTCCCATCCCTGATCAGAAGAAGAAGGTAAAGAAGGGTGGATAGGATGGTGTCGCGGAATCCTCCACCCTTAGGAAGAAATAGAAGGACTCAAACCCCATTCATCGGAAGGGTACCATCAAACCCCGTTCCTCGACCGAGGACCATCCGAAGGCTTTGAGTCCCCCTCATTTGGACAAGCCAAACCAGATCCCTCAGCAGGAGATCCCCCTGCAGGAGGTCCCGGTGAACCTTGACACCACCATCCTCAATTTCCCTAGTCCTCCACATCCTAAAGCCAAGATTAGCGTCCATCGGGAACGCATCCTTTTGAAAGATACTATCACCTTTGCGGCCCCTAGTTTACCCTCTTCCTTCATTGTCTGCTTCAAAGCACAAGTCAGGGGATATAGCCCTTCAGAACCAGCAAAAACATAAGAAGAGGCCTCATACCCCTTCCACTCATCCTTCCGGGGCTACCTCGGTGCTGCCCATTCATGTGGCTCCAACCACTCCTCTGCCCGAGCTGGTAAATCCCTTACTTTCTTCTTTCTTTTATTTCCTAAATGTTTCATCCTTGCCCTTAACTATTCTCTTCTCTTTAGGTCCAACACCTCAGCTCCGAACTCGCTCAGTCTCCGGGCTTGAAGTCCTTCCTATCATCCTTCTTCACCCAACACCTTAGCAGGATACACGAGCAGTTTCGGGCCAAGTAAGAAACCTCAGCTCAACTCAGGGAGAAGCTAAGCAAGGCGAAGGCCGAGTTGAAGGAGGTCTAAGCTTCCGCTGCCCTTGAATATAGGAACTTTGCCCATGCCGTGGTGGACAAGGTTCTAGCCAGTCATACGTTAGACCGTCACCTGATTGAGTTGTGCAAGTCTGCTAGTGCAGTCCAATGCCACAATACCTATATAGAGGTCCGAGGGTGGTTCCCTCCCAACGTCCGAAGCCAATACAAGGCCTCATGGTTCAATTTGAATGCCGGTATTCAGCACCTTCATGCCCTCAACACTCTCCATAAGGGTGGTCTGGACGGGCTATCCCCTGCCTTGTGGAAGGCCCTCACAATTAGCAACCTTACTTCCCAATGGTCCGGGGATGGTCCCAAGACCTAGTTCGTCTGCCCAGGAAACTTCCGCCTCCTCTTTCCTCTAGGAAACACATTCTAGAGGATGATGAATTTACCAAGTATTGTACCATGTAGGATTCTACCAGGACCTCTTCGATCCTCTGGACATGCTTGTCGAGGCCCCTCCCTCTCGTGGTGACGCCGGGGGCCAGCCGTCGGAGCCCGCTGCCAAAGATCGGTCCCCGAACTCCCCCATCGTTCTTTTGACGATGAAGATAGTTCGGACGATGATGATAACTCTGAGGAGGATAGCGATGGCAATAGCGGCCATGATAACGGCAAGAAGAAGATCGAAGTTGGTCAGATAGCCCTTGTTTCATGTCTTTGCCTCTTACTTGTAATTTTTGAAGTCAATGAATTTTTGTTCTTTCTTTTCCAACGCTTCTACCTCCATTCCCCCCTTTTCCAACGCTTCTACCTCTAGTTTTTTGAAAACATGTTTTTTATACTGGTACTAAGGCTCTAGCAAAAACACAACTACATCTTTAAAAACAAAGCAAATTATTATAAAAACTTTAGATTTTGGGATGAAAATTCCCATCCACGCTGAAACCAGCGGCTAAAAAATCTTACAAATCAACAAAGGATTCATAAGTTGTACCTATTTTTGATGAAACTAGATCTCCCTTGTCATTTATACATGAACCTCTTCGTTTTCATAGATTGAAACATGTGTGGAAAAAATGATTGACGATCATAAACACCAAAATGATTAATTTCTTCAATGCATCTAAATTAAATCTCTATGTTTTGAATCAAAGAATTGTTGGTTTTCAATCAAAAACCTACCGTGTTTAGGATCTCCATGTCTCTCGCTTTCTATTTGCCACAAAATCACCGTTGAAATCACCATTTTTGCAGTAATTTCGATTGAATTGAAAGGTTTTGGAATATTGATCGAGTTTTGATGGTGAAATCAACTCAAGCCACATCATGACATTTATGGGTTTGGAGCTTTGTCGATTTGGGGGAAATTTGGGATTTTCCTGATTTGGGTGGGTATATATGTGGCGCGTGGCCTACAGATGCAGGTTATAAGGTTTATCGGGTCATCCCGCAAGAATCTAATTTAAATTCCTAACATATTATGCATGGCCCTTGGTCTATATTATGGCCATAATTTAGGCGGTCACCCCATAGACCGAGCCATAAATTTATTTTGACACTAGATTATTTAGCAATCTAAATATTGAATCTCCTAAATTGTTTTTTCCTAGAAAAGGGCGTATTTAATTAGCGGCTGAGCAGCGAGGATGATGTTATGAAACCGAGAACAAAGTTCAAGCTGAGAAGAGGAAGCTAAAAGTTGTTTACTCACTGGACTGCAGCATAGCAAGGAGAGCATGGAGCAAGCTGGGAATAGGAGTTCAAAGCTGAGATTTCTAAAACTTTTTGATTGATTCTTTGTTGATTCTTGGGAAACCCGTACTCGTAGACAAAGTTGGGCTTCGCTTTGGCGATCCCTAAATTGCTTGCGAGTTATGAGTCTTCTCATCGGCAGAGTTTGGTGTTGCTTAGCGAACCCTAAAATGATTGTAAGAAACATGGGTGTATACTAGAGTCAAGTTTAGAATAAAAATTATTTACTTAATAGTTTTTAATTTTTTACTATTATGTTAATTTTTCCAATATTGTACAATACTACCTTTTGTAGGTTTATTTATGGCGTGTTGAACCAGATAAATTTCGCCCCACTTTAGGTGGTTTTAAATTAAAAACAATTCGAGAACAAAGCTCAACAATATTCTGAAAGAAGTAAGAGGCGAACTAAACCAACACCAATTATGTAAAAACAATATATGACACTTTTCTAAAAATCAATAGGTGCTAGTCGGGCGGATTGCACGAGCTTTGCATTTGAGGGACTAATCGATCTAAATAGATTGTTATCATTATTAATTTATGCAAGTACAATAAAAAATAAAAAAATAACCTCTATACATTTCCCAAATGAATGAGATATTTTGAATCAAAATTATAATGAAATAGCATTTTGAGTTAAATGATACAAAAAAAGTACTACAAACAATCAATTTACAATTGGGTTATATATAACATCTAGGTGGGCCAATCTACATACAGATATGTCTAGGTGGGTTATAACATCTATGCAAGCCTAGGGTGGGTGCTTAGATCAAAATATACCTAGTAGTGTAGAGGTACCAGCTTACACTTCAATAGCGATAAATTGGAGCTGCACGGAGATTTTTGGAACATTAATCTAAATTTACTTGATTTTGATCGGAGCAGCGTGGGGATTTATCGGAACAACGCAATACTGCCAAATTTACATAACATGCTCCATCATCAACGCACACACGTATATCAACTCACGCACGTACATCATCAATGCATGCACATTTCCATCACTGGCAGCACAAATGGATTATCGGACCACCTGGCATTTAGGGGACTAATCGAAGGATAATCGGTCTAGATAGATTTTATTTATTATTAATTATATGTAAATACAAAATATATACTTAAAATGAAAACAATAAATATTATATAAAAAAAGAATAATACAAGCTCTATATGTTCCTCAGAATAAATGATATCTATGAATCAAAGTATAAAAAAAGAATATTTTGAGTTAAATGACACAAGAATTAAATTTAAAAATAAAATATAGATCCAAAATAGTATTTTTTTTAAAGATAGAAATAAGGTATTACAATCAACCGTTATACAATTTGGGTTATAACATCTAGCTGAGTCTTGGTGGGTCTAGGCAGCCCTACAATGAGCGTCTAGATCCAAATATACCTAGTAGTAATCCTTACTCTAAAAAACATGTCTTAGGCTACTTTCTTTTAGAGAAGAGAGGCGTCTCCACTTTGGGAAAAATGCCATCGAGAATCTAGAGCTCTACTAGGATCAAAAGGAGGCAATCAAGAGGAAATCTAGCCACAATCAAGCTAGGCCCTATAGGGCAAGGAGTCATCAAATCAATTAGGGATTTCCAAGACAATGGTGTGAAATCCAGGACACGCGTGAGAGGACGCTAGTAGGGCCACGGTGGTTCCAATCTGGGGTGAGAACACCCCCGATTTGGTGAGTCAGAGCACGCTTGCATGATACAAGGTAAATTTCTGAAACTTCTCGATACTATGAAATTATGGATAGATTTTTAAAATCATGGATATGGTGTAATCAGTATTTTACCATACATGCACTTGTGTTAAGAATTGATAATAGATTTCTAGGTGTATGGTGATTTCTTGTAAAATACTTCGTGCATACTTTGTAAGTAGAGTTTGATTATATTCTAAGATACTCTATTTATCCCGGTAAAACATTACCTCATTCAGATTCTCTTTGAATGCTCACAAGAACTCTATAACCCATCTTTACGGTGTGAGGTAATTTCCCCATTTTCCCTTTCCATTATCTTTGATAAGTCATTTGCAATTCGTCTCATTTTTAATAACTTTAAATTATTTGTGCAAAATACGTGCATGCATCAAAATGTTCAATAAAATACATTTGTGCAAGATACGTGTCAAAATATGTGCATGTATTAAATTATTTTCAATGAAATTAATATGTGTGTGCAAGATACGTGTCATACATACATGTTTCCAGGTATGCCCATTTAATTCACAATCATATATAAAGTTTATATATTATATGAAAGTGTAAAATGAATGGAAATTAACCACACTAACATTGTATTTTATTAAGTAAAATAATATCCTTGATATTTGACAAATTTCGTGGTTCAAATTAAATTTTCTGAATATATTTTAGCACAAATTCACCAGTTGTAATTTTGATATAAAAAAAAGGCAATTGATAGACGCAATCTTAAATTACTAATGCAGTCCGTATTTACACTTAAACTGCCTAATATACCCTTACTGAAGAGGTTTCTATTAACTTTAGATTAATCTTGCAATTTAGTCCATGTGTACTTTATGTATTTACAGTTGAATACCTATTTTATTTTGCAATCCAGTTATCACAAATTCCAAAGTTTCTGTACAATCCAAATCCTCCACCAATGAAGCTCCGGCTACCGTAGAGCCGCCGCCAAACGTGGCCGCAAGAAGGGCACCCCTATTAAAGCAATGCTGCACCCATCTGAAGAAGCTTTGAATCTTCTTCTTCCATCACCTCTACGAATCTGACCAATTGAGAGAAGTTTGTGTTCTCATTCTCCTGATTCATCGAATCCGAACGCCTGGACCTCCCCGTCTCACCATCCTCACCGCTCTATATCGATTGTATACTCGGCGATTTGAATCTCGATCCTTGCCTATTTGAATCTCGAATGGACACGAACTCTTCAATCCATGAATCATCGCCGGGAAGAGCACGATGGGATGAGCATCGCCGGAATCGCAGCTTTCGGAGTCGATTGGGGTCGTGATTTAATTATTAGTTGTGTTTGGTTTCTTTTCCAAATAGGGAGAGTTGAAATTTGTACCTGAATATACCAAGGGTATTTTTGTCCGTTCATTTAAAATACTGGACTGCAATAGTAAATACGAGACTGCATATAACAATCCCAAAAAAAAGAACTGTAATTACAAACAAATTCCGCTCTAGAAGAATAACTAACAAAATTTTGATGAAATTTTACAATATATTCTCTAGTCTTTCCTTATAATATAAACTCTAATTTGGCTTATCATTTATACGAATTGCAAAATGGATGAAAATCAACTTTTTTTTGAGCAACTTCCCAGGCCTATAAGAAACTGAAATGAAAATTACAAGCAATACCCCAATAACATAGTAATGATTTTCAAAAGAATGGAAGAGACTAAGCTCTGTACAAAAAAAAAGAAAATAGGTACGTTGATATTCTCAATGCCTATTAGAGAATTGTTAAGTAAAATCCAACGCGAATTCAAGTAAAAACATAAAAATCAAGTCCATTAGCATACACGAGAATAAAATACTATAATTATACCCTTGATATATAACGAACTCGTATGATAAATGTGTAATTAAGTTTAAACATTATATAACTATCTAATTTTTATTTCAGTTAAGGTTAGTTCAGTTAAAAAAATAAACTGAAAATTACATATGATAGATTAAATGCAAGTTAAATTCAGTCTCTAATTTATGAGAACTTGTCATCAGTTAATCGAATATCATAAATCTACAGCTAGATTTAACATAGTCCGCCGACGCCAATTCCATAATAATAGAAGAATTCAAAAAATAAAACTTCATATTTAGTAAATAATGTGTGATGAGAGCCATGCAATGAAGCACGCGCCAAATGAATGAAGGGGGCCGGGAAAAGACCGCATGCAGGGTATAAATTAAAAGGACTGCCTTCCGCTCCAAACTTCACCTGCTGCGCTCCATTCGTAAAATTTATAAGAGAGCGCAGAAGGCTTGTTTTGAAGCGCCTCAATATCATTCTTATCTCCATTATTGTCCTTAACTTCGTACTATATACCTTCCAGAGTTCCAGTATCTTGCGATCTATACAGATCCTTCATCCTCCAGTTTCATTGTTTTCATATCTTCAGGTGAGATTGGATCTCTTTGATGGATTCAGAGTCAGATAAACTGTATATCAACATTCAGTCAGATAAAGTTCGCAACACAGATTTAGTTAACTGAATATCGATCCCTTGATTTGCAGATCTACATTATGGATAGTTCAGTCAGCTCATGGTCATCTGAACTGGTATGAATTCTCTACTGTGATAAAAACTGGTTTAGTGATAAGGGACTGAATGTTAACGATTAGTCTGTGTGAGTTAGCTGTCTTTTATTGATTAACTTTTTTTAATATAATTAAGTTTAGCACATTTATAATTATTAGGATTGTTTGTTAGTAAAATTAAATGCCTGAATTATTCCATCCTTATTCAGTTATCTTAGTTTAATTTATATTTTTTATCATGGTTCATTTGTACTACCCACCTGTTAGTTTTGATCATATATATTCATTGGTAAAAGTTATATTATATCATTCTTAATTTTGACCTTAAACGGCAGTTGATGATCATTTTCCATATCATATGTTCATTTGATCTTGCCCTGGGTTCATGTAATCATGTCTTCATGATCATTTCTGTTTGGCGACTGATTCTTACTCTTCTCCATTGATTCTTTACCCATTTTCAAAAATGGGTAATTAACTTTACCCATTTTCAAAAAGTTACCATCCATCTTTTCTCATAATTAATATATTAGATGATATTTAAATTTGAATAATTCAAACTGTATGCTGCAGGAAATAATTGATTCATTTCTAAATGATGAATGTGACTTCACGGACTTTCTGGATGATGAAATGTCCGCCAGTCTTAGAGAGGATCAATTCCTGGCCTGCTTGTCTTCAGAAGAAAACACACAGTTCATGAATATTCCTAGCACCAATTTGTCTGTACTTTCATCCCCCAATATTACTGGACCCAATAATAGCACTGCTAGTTTCAACCCAACTCTTCACTCTTCTCCATTGATTCTCACATTTGGCAATACAAATGCAGCAGAATTAAACCCTAAACAATCAAACTTGAGCAATGATAAAGACAATGCAGTTTCCGAGGTAATTTTAACATCGCAAGGTTCTTATCCAGATCTAGAAACCGCTCGGAAACGTAAGAACTCCGGTGGCCGCGTTCGACCTCCTTCGCAAACTTACGATCACATAATGGCTGAAAGAAAGCGACGGGAGCTTCTCAGCCAACGGTTTGTGGCACTTTCAGCTATAGTCCCCGGCTTAAAAAAGGTACAAATTAAAATCATTTCCATTATATTTTGATTTTATCAAAATTGTCATTTTCAAATCAAGGTATGATGTAACGGATGAGAATGGCGCATGGAAAACGAGGCATGATAAATTAATACGTACGAAAGGCATATATCTATCACTATAAAGTATAGCATAACCTTGTAATATTTCCCTCCACACATAGCTTGTTATCTTTTCTTTGTTTTGATTGTTTTCAGATGGATAAAACTTCGGTTCTCGGAGATGCGATCGATTACTTGAAGTATCTTCAAGGAAGAGTAAAGGCTTTAGAAGAGCAAGCTGCGAAACAGACAGAAAAATCGGTGGTGATGGTGAAACGGTCACGTGTGATGATGATTGAAGATGAGGGATCATCGGACGAGACTGGCGGTGGCGGTGGCGGAAGCGACGAAGAATCGCCGCTACCGGAAATCGAAGCTAAAGTATGCGATAAGAATATTCTTCTGAGAATTAACTGTGGAAAGCACAAAGGGATTCTGGTGACATTGCTTTCTCAGGTAGAGAGCCTCGATCTCTCCGTGGTCAGTACTAGCGTTGCACCATTTGGAACTGTGGCTCTTGATATTACTGTTATAGCTCAGGTAAGCTATAAAGTGATTTGAATTATAGATATTGTGACATGTTCTTTATTCAAAATCCAATATTATATAATACGTTTCATTGTTGTTTTGTGCGGTAGATGGATGCAGGATTTAGCCTGACAATGCAGGAACTGATCAAAAGCCTTCAGTCGGCTATCCGGGAATCGGCACAGGTTGCAGATCGATCAGAAGGATAAACGTCGGATATTGAAGTACTTCAAATTAGCGTGACGTGAATGAGCTGCTATTAGTAGTACTACCGTGTTTAATTATTTGATCATGCAATGTAAACGAAGATCAATATATGTTGTAGTCCTCGAGGGCCTCGTGGGCAATGGTTTATGATAATTAAAGTTGTTTTCCTAATTCATATTTTTGTGCATCAATTATATACCAAGGCAACAGATCTGTCTTAATTAGTTCTGTGCAGGTAATAAAGACTAACAATCACATCTTTTGTGGATTTATAAAATGATCAATGTTTTAACATTAGATTGTGTCACTTGAGTTTAAACATATAGTGGTAGTTCCATAATATTTAGAAAAGTTGGACTTTCAGGAGATTTTGCCCTTCTGTTAAGGGCACTTATTTTATTTCTTACTGAACTGAACTGAAAAAATAAAAATATATCAAACTGAATTGAAGAAAAAGAATTCTGAAGTTGAACTGAGAAAAGTATACATACACTATTGAACTGAATGATTTGAATATATATATATATATATATATGAGTTGGTCTCTTGAGTGACGGTCACTATATAGTGACGAATGACTATATTGGAATATGGAAGAAAGGAGGTCCTTATTTGTAATTTTGACAAAAATACACTATTCACTTACGCGCACTATTCACTCAGTCTAAAAAACGCATTTTAATCTAAAAATAGACGTTAGCAAACATATCCACACAGTCTAAAAAACAAGCATTTTATTCTAAAAAATAACCCGTTAAGCGTGAAATACAAGCATGTTCTAAAAAACTACATGTTTAGTCTAAAAAACAAGCATTCAAGGGTGAAATTCAAGCATGATCTATAAAACCATCTTTTTTTTGCTTAAAAATACATGAATTCTAAAAAGCAACCTGTTAACTGTGAAATGCAAGTATTCTCTTAAAAACAACATGTTAAGTGTGATATGCAAGCATGTTTTAAAAAACAACATGTTTGGTCTAAAAAACAAGCATTCAAGTGTGAAATTCAAGCGCGTGAATGCAATTTGCATAAATTACAGAAAAACCCCCGTCCCAAACTTCTTTGCATATAAACTCCGTCACTATATAGTGATCGTCACTTCCAAAACTAATTAATATATAAATCAACTGAAAAATATCTAGCAAGTAATATACGGTGTTGCGCGGTTTTCTAGTCAAAAAGTAATATTAAAAAGATGCATGTCACAAATCAAGAATAAATTATTCTTATGAAATAAAAAATTGAGAGAGTTTGGATAAGATCATTCTATCTTAATATTATGATAGGACTATTTTTTACTTTACATATTTATTTGATTAGTTAATGTGTTGTGATTTTTAACCATTTACAACGAAGCAAATCATTTATATGTTGTAAATATGATAGTTCTATTTTATTTTCATTCGTGACTAATTTTATTGATTTATATACATATTGTAAATAAAATAGTTGAATTAGAAAGATAAATTAAAGTTAACAAATGTATCATAAAAAATATATGAGAAATCAATCGTCTCATCCCATAAGCTTATGATCTAACCGTCTTAACCAAAATTTTGAAATAAAAAGTTTACTGCAAGTTAGTAAGTATTCGATTAAAAATAGCATTCAGTATTAGTAAATAAATATAATATATATAAATCATCTTAAATAATAAATAACATGAAACTACATAATCAAAATAATCTAGTTATAAATTGAGCATTCAATTTGATTTTGTTTATTTGAACCACCTTTAAAATTTGAATAAGTTTTAACAAATTAAATGAAATTCAAATGACACACATAAAATATAATAGTTTCATATTATATGAGACTCTCCATTTAATAAAAAGTTTCCAATGTCCTAACTTACTTTTGTCCAATTAATTATGCATAACATCTTTTAGGATATCTCCTAAGCATAATGATCGAGAGGTAAAAATTCATGTTTATCTTTTTGACTATAACATGAGAGGAAATTATTAGTGGTAAATCTGAAAGATCCGATCAACTAAATTAGTCTGTAATGATTACAAAGAAGTCCTTCGACACATAATTGCAGAAAATTAAAGAGAAAAGACAGACTACCAGTAAGGAGTACACATTAATATACACCTCCTTAGACATGAAAACAGAATAAGACTTATTTATATCAAATTACTCACTCCATTTCAGCTCAAATTTCACAAGTTCATATTTATTTAGTCTTTTTTTATTAAAACCACCATTGGTGGGGGATTTATTTGACACCTCAAACTGCTGAAAAAGTCCAAAAAGAGGATCTTGATGCATTTAGCAAATTTTACAAGTTAGGGCAAAAACCCTCGAAGCAATTAAGTTTCCAAAAGAATATATATTTGGCCTATCAGCTAATCCCTACTCATAATAATTGAGAATATACACAAAGTTTTACTCACCTCCTTCCTCCAAACCTTTTTTTCTCCCTCTTCAAACCCCAAAGAACTCAGATCTATTTTCTGGCGGGATGACCGCCGGCGCTCCGACGCCAAACTGGTCACCTCTCCCACCTTTCTACCTAGATAATTTTCTAAACTACTCTCCCTAAATCCTCAACAAGAAACCCCCTTCTTTATCTCCAAACAAGCCTCGGGAAAACTTATTTTCAAGCCACTTTCCGGCCACTTCCACCCACTATGACCGAGGATTTCTATGGTTCAGGTATTTCTCTGTTGCTGTCATCAATTTCCCGTGAAGTAGCGGGTCGATACCACAATACGCCGAGGTAAAAGATTGGATCGGGGCAACCGGAGAGGGAAAAGATCGGATCAGGGCAGATCCGCTGGCGTTCCTTGTCGTCACAGCAGATCAGGGACGGCGGCCCGCGATCGGCTCGTGCTGCTAAGCCAGATGATGTTTCTGGGCCAGGTTTTGTCGGCCCAGTGTGGATCGTGTCGGTCGACCGAGTCGGGTCGGGCAACCGGTCGAGTGGGGTCGGTCAGCCCAGTTTGGACATGTCTCTATTGGAGCTGGCTCAATTAGACGATCAGAAGGTGGTTTTAATTACTTTTTTGTTTAAAAAAAATTATTTTCTGTCTTTTTTAGGGTATATGTGTATTGATATTTTGTACTAAAATGTTGGACTGAATGTGATATGATAATCTTAGTTTTCTGACGGTTCCTTTTGCTCAGATAAATTTTGATTAGTTTCCGATATGGTTTGTACAGTTAGGAGAAATCCGAGTCAAAATATTTTGGATACTTACTTTTGGCGATACTGCTACTAGATTTGTAGACCAGTTAAGTTTAGGCTTACATCATGTTAGATTGCCTTCGTCTGTCTAATATTTAGCCGCCAGCCCAATTAGACCAAGATCGGTTGGGATTGCTCTAGTACCGATATTATTTTACATATATCTTTTTTTAATGGGATATGATTTAGAGTGGGTCTTTTTGCAAACTATTCAGACTAATTTATGGAGTATTCTTGCTTATTTGCTTGTCATGTCCCTCCTAACCCGTGTATTTGGTGGGAGGGAAGACAGTTGGATATCGTTCTATGTATGTTTTGTGCATAGATTATGTAGACTTTGATTATTTATGCTGCGGGTAAAGGATATTATACATGTCAGGCGGTTTAGATACTTTCAGTTATTAGACCTAAGTTTTCTTACGATGTATTCCTTTTTTAGTAGTACATGCAGTCACCCGAGGCGGAGTAGTAGCACCTCATTCAAATTATTTCTGAAAGTCCAAAATGGTTTTATGTGTATTATTGGGTTTATCTAAACCCGATCATATATTTTATTGCTTTCTATGAAGGGTTGAGGAGCCGTGTATAATCCTCCTGTCCACATGGATGGTTTTGACTTTAAAAAAAAAGTAATTTGGAATATGGAAGAAAACCGTATTCTCGTGTCAAATGTCAATTGATGAGTAATTTAGTGATTGAGTCAACAAAGCACATCTTAGCCACCCAAAAATTTAATAAAAGAACACTTCCGTACAAACTCAATCTAATAATACTGAAGTAAGTGTCTTATATTCAAGTAGTCTGAGGAATGCAGATCCTATCAATCCAGTAGTTGACTTATTTGTCACCTTTCTTGTTTCAATTTAATTGGAACTGTCTCTTCTTTGAAATGAATATATGTGCTTCATCCAGATGCACATGTTTCAACTGTCATGTTTCATCTGCAAAATGAGCACAAAAAGCATCAGTACCCTTCCAAACAACTATTGTGTGTCTGTATGAGTCCTTATTGAAGAAACTCTAATCATATCCTGTAAAATGATTCCTTTAAGTGTTAGTCGAGTTTGGTTCAGTGTGATAGTGTAGTTAAGTTAGAATTAAGGGAGTATTTAGCTAAACAATTTACATCCATATTTGCCTCACTAATTGCATGCACAACCTTGTTAAGTTTACGCAACTCATGCATTTCAAAATATAAAGAATAATGATACCAAATAGATGATTCAGGTTTGTGTAATCATGTGACTGTATTACTACAATCAGATTCAATGACAAAGGTATGCAAGTTCACAACTGTAGCAGTCAAAAACCTTGTTTGATAGCTTATATTTCAAAGTGTAATATGGGGAGATGCATTGCAATGTAGCAACAAAATGATTCTCAAACTATTTCTGATTATGATACCTATGCAACATACATCGTTTCAATAAGTTGCATCTATATTAATCTTAGAGCCTGAATCTGGATGGTACCGTTTGTGATTTTAACCTTAATTTTTAGCCCTTTTCTTTTTGAGAAATGAGACTAATCCAGCTGTAATCAAAACTTGTTCATGTTTCCAGTTAACGGATGAACATTAAAAATTAATGATGGAAAAGATTGCTTCCGTTAAATCCTTTAAATGGACGGAGGGAATAGAATAACTCTTCAATTTTGGAAAGGAACTCTTCAAATATTTTTTGATAACATACACTATGGTGGTTGTGTGTTTCCCATACGGTACCGGTAGACGTGTGGCGTGATTAATTCACCAGTTAACCATGACTGCCTTGATAGTTTTCTTTGTAAGCCGGCGGCGAACCATCCTGGATTGCCGACCTGATCCTTCTAATCAATTCCGGCACCGTCACGCTGACTTCCGATTCCATCTGGTTCGACACATATAATTTATAAGTTTCAAATAATTTATCAAAACAAAAATAAATTGCTAGCTCACCGCAGCTGTAATGGTGACGTCTAGAGCGAAGCTCCCAAACGGCGCAACGCTGGTGCTAAGAACAGCCAAATTGAGGTTCATAACTTCAGAGAGAAGTTTAACCAGCACCCCGGTTTTCTTTTCGCACTGGACTCGCAAAAGAATGTTTTTGTTACATACTTTAGCTTCGACTTCCGGCAGAGTTTTCCCCTGATCATCGGAAATCACATCTGACGATCCCGGATTATCTTCGCACCAGACATGTGATCGCCTCACCAGAATTACAGATTCCGTCGACTTTTTGGCGGCTACTTCTTCTAATATCTTTACCCGTTCCTGGAGTCCTTTTAAGTAGCTTATAGCGTCTCCAAGAACTGATGTTTTATCCATCTACATGTAAAGAAAACATGAAATAGTTCAGATTAACAACTTATTATCTGAGCTATATTTCTTGATATGCTGAACTATAAGTTATATTTTATTAAAAATACAATCAGTATTATTTTCTTAAATTTATCAGTAGATTAGTTCAGTTCATTTCGATTCCATTTTGTTCAATTCAGTAAACATATCACTTGATGAAATTTAAATAAGTTTAGCCACAATATGGTTCTATTTTCAATAGTATGTTCAATTTAATCAATTCGGAAAGAAATAAACTCAGAAGAACACGGGGTAACTATTTTAAGGTGAATTTCATCAAAATTATATATTTGCTACACTGAACCTATCTAAACTGAACCGATGCATGGATACATGTCCTTATTTTTTTAAAAAAAATTATATTGGAAATGGAAACACAAACAAACTAAAATATTGCTTGTTTTATAAAAATACTAAAATTTAATTAAATACCTTCTTGAGGCCAGGGACTAAGGCTGAGAGAGCAGCGAACCTTTGACCGAGCAGCTCACGTCGCTTCCTTTCAGCTACTATGTGATCATATGATTGTGATGCTGGCCTGACTCGTCTGCCAGATTTTTCCGGCTTCCGACCACATTTTGAAGCCGTATCTTGAGAGTTCAGAATTAATGAACCTTGTGGATTATCCTCAGACAATCTAGCTGGATTATCCTGATTAGGGATCAAGTTTGTGAGAGGCATGGAAGAAGAAGGTATTGCTGGTGCTTTCATGGCTGAGAGTACAGACAGGCTTGCTGTAGGAATGCCGCCGTTTGTCGGGATATTTAGTGTTGGAATATCTGGTGCGGTTTCTTGTGGAGACCAGCTAGGTAGGAGGTGATCTTCTCCAAATGCAGATAGTTCATCATCCTCAAAACCCATCATTGCAAATTCATCGTTCCAGAAGGGACCATCTAATTCCTGAAATATATATATTCAAAGAATAAGTGCATCTAATTAATTGTTGACTGAAAATTAAGTATATATTAATCACTTATGTTAGAAGTCTGAGAAACTTAAATGATATTGTATATATGCATGTACCAGTTCAGATAACCACGAGCTCGAAAAGTCCATTTCAATCGACCGTCAGCTGCAAAACCATACGTGAATAAATTATGTATACTCAACACAGAACCAATTATGTATCCAGTACTTAATTACGTGAAGCATTAGCTTGAAATTAAACATCATCAACTGCCTGCTTTTGTGTTCATCATACCTTGCAGCTCAGGAAATGTAAGACGTCGGGAAAATGTATCAGTGTTTTGTTTACCGATCGAATCTGGGAATTTTATGGAGGAGGTTTTGGTGATGATGATGATGAATGGTTGAAAAGGTAAAGAAGGAACAATAATTGAAGATGGTAATAATGGAGGTGCTTCGAGATAATTGGTGATGATTTGGGGCGCTTCGAAACGATCCTTCTGCGCTCTGTAGAGGTGCAAGAGCAGATCGTAGAGGTGGAGTGTAAGAGGTGAAGTTTGGAGCGGAAGGACAGTACTTACACTACGGTCTTCTCCTTTTGGTGCATGCATGATTGCCTATACGTGGGATTTTGGATCCTATCGAAATATTATGTGAACATTAAAATACACGTTTTACTTTACAAACATAATCATAACACTACCGAATATATGAGGGAATGGTTATTAAAAAAATAAATATACATGGATTTATTATTTTACATATATGAAATAATATTTGATAAAATACAGATCGTTTAGTTTTATCAATGCATTAATTGTTTTCTTCAGTTTAGTTCAATTAATTTCAGTTCAGTATGATCCAGTTCATTCAGTTTAATAAGTCAGGTCCAATTTGTTAAGTTCAGAATTGATACAATATGATTTGATAAAATTTTGCTAATTTAAGTATACCAATGGCCCAATGCATACATTTGTTAGTTCAACTTAAATAAGTTTGATTTAGTTCAATTCAGTATACTTCAGTTCGTTTCAATTTATCAAGCTAGGTTATATATATATATATATTAAGTTTAGTGCTGACAAAATATAGCGTAATTTGGCTATATCAATACATTGATTTTTTTCATCAATTCAGTGCAATAAAGTCCAGTTCAGTATACTTCAGCTCAATTATGTTAAATATTTAGGATCATTTTATTAAGTTCGGTTTTAAAGTATAATTTGATACAATTTAGCTAATTTAGTTATATCAATGTAGTGATTTCTTTTTTTCAATTCAATTTTGTTCAGTTAAGTTCAATTTGATATATTTCAATGACTTTTTTTGTAATCAAAATTTTGAATATAAATATATTTTATTAAAAAAATAAAATGAATTTTTAGTTCAGTTTAGTTTATTACTATCAATTCAGTTGAATACTTTTCTATTTAGTTAAGTTCACTTTGATATTTTCAGTTTAATTCAGTTCAGGCGTATTAAACAAACCGAAACTTTCCAGCATACATTGTTTTTGACAAAGAAAAATTTGTTGGAAACTGTCCATATCGCCCCGTGAAACTAAAAATAGTTCATTATTGGGATATCGAATCATGATATTGCTATATTCCTACATTCATACTCTGTTCAGTTCAGCTTTATCACATGAGTTTTAGCAGGTAAAACAACAGTTAGAAGAAGTAACTTAACAAGTTTTAGCAGCTGACTTCATTCGATTTGTATTTTTTTTAAAAAAAATAGGTACTAAAAAGATTATTTTAATTATTGTCAATGAAATAATGTTTATTTTTTACAGCTATATATCATGTATAACATTTCAAATTAAGTGTTTCAGTTTTGTTCATAGAGAATATTGATAAAATTTATCTACACTCGAATATAATTCATGTCGATTAGTGCTACTTAATTTAATGAAATATAAATTGAATGGAATTACATTAGTAGCATTTTCCAAAAATGATTCAAAATCGAAACTTAACTTTAAACATTCTAAGAATTTGTTGGTGTCATATTTGAAATTAAATATTCTTATGTGTGTGAACGTATGCAAATTATAAAAAAATTTAGAATTAAATGCAATTCTTTTTAAAAAATTTATGTTTGTGAGCGTATGAATTTGATCGTATCATATTTGAACTCAAATATTCCCTTTGTCTCACCTTAATCCGCACTCTGATTTTTAATACGATTCATTATTATACTTTGATCATGTATTTAAATAGATATATAATCGTTAATATTATCATATTTGATATTTTTAGATTAATCATAATGTGTAGTATTCAAATATTAAGCTTTTAATTTCCGATAATATAAGTAAATTAGGATATTGTTGGTATGTACAAAAGTGGAATCATTAAAAAGTCAAAATATCCCTCCACTTCTTCAAGTGGTTTAATTTTTGAGGGAGTCAATTATATTTTTGAATGAGTATAAATTTTTAATCAATTATATTTTTTAGGGAGTCAATTATATGAATGAGTAGCATCCATTATAGAGGATCAAATTGAAGGTGAACCAATTTTATCTTAGTAGAACAAACCTTGGGTTTCACGTGGCAGATGATGAAGAGTAAAGTTGTTGTTTTGATGTGTGGATTAACCCAGCTTAGCAAGGGAGTCAACCACCTGATTTGCCTGTCTTAAAGCATGGAGTACAGGGCTAGAGATGGTCTATTTGATATTCAGGATCAAATTATATTGCTGCGCCAGGGAGCTGAGATTGGATTGTTGAAGTATTTGACTGCCAGCTGAGAGTCAGTCTCAATACAGTATGCTCTTTGGAGATTATTTGCAATAGCCGCCCCTTGCTTGATGGTCAATAATTCTCCCTGTAAAGGATTCACAGCAACCAGAAAAAATAGACAGCATATGACTAGATTCATTTCTTATTATGACTCCTATCTCAGTCCTGTGAGGGGGAATCCAAGAAGCATCCACATTCACCTTAAGTCCTAGAAGAGGAGGATTCCATGTCACAATACTAATAGGAATTGGGGGGGGGGGGGGGGGGGGGGGGGTCTAGTATGAAGAGGCAGAAAACCTAATGAAACTAATTCTCTGTCATGTGATCATTTGGCATGAAGAAGTCTAGCAGAGAAAATCTGGAATATCTAATTGTTGATGGCTTGTTTCTGCACATTAATGTTGGGAGAAATATTTTCAAAAATATAGGAGATCCTAGCCTTCCAAATGAACCAGCATATGATACTAGGAACAATGTAGAATAGAGTGGGTATGTAGCTTAGAGCTACCCTGATAAGATCAGTAATAAGATAGTCTTTTCCACAAAGAAGTGAATGAAGGATCTAGAATATCAGCCATATAAGGAAATTGACTCCACATAGATTTAGCATAAGCACGGTGTGTAAAGCAGTGTTCCAGAGTATCATTAGAATCACAAAATGGGCATTTTGAAGGCAAGTGAAATCCCATCTATCTATACTATTAAAACAGCAACTCCTAACATAGCTTTTCTCCTTGCGCCACGTCAGCTTTCTAAATTTTCTCTCCTTACGCCACATCAGCTCTCTAATGCCTTCTAAAAATGACACCTGCCCTTTTTACTTTTATTTTTTCCTGCTCTTCAAGCCGATTTCTTTCCTATTGAGCGTGTTTAATTTTCTCACTTTTCTAAGCGAATGTTTATATTCCTTAATTATGTTGTCGCCTAATTAAATCTTCTCAATTCTCTAGAGCTTTCCTGCGCAGATCTCCCCTGTAAAGCTTTTACGACTCTTTCTCTTCTCTTCTTCCAGAAGCTTGCCTGAAGGTAAAATTCATGATCCTCAGTTTTATCTACTATGAAGATGATAAGTGAACGTTCATAACCTCGACTGGTGCACTGGCTACGCTTTCTGGTGCGAAAACAGGCCGTTCTCCCAAGGATAAACGTGTTGTCCGTGACCAGACCACCGAGGATAAGCTTTGGTGGGGAAAGTAAGTATCACAAATTCTTGTCCTTTCGAGAAATCTTCAAGTGTTTTCAGTTTCTTATAATGTTTTGGAATAACAGAGGATCTCCCAATATTGAGATGGATGAACAGACCTTCATGGTCAACAGCAAAATGGTTGTGGATTACTTACAGCTAATAGCTTTTCTGATTCTTTCTCTGTTGCTTATAGCTTTTCCGACTCTCTCCTCTTCTTCCAGAAGCTTGCAAAATGCCAGTGAAGATTCGCAGCCACCTGCTGTTGTGGAATTTGGAGCCGTCTGCTGTTGTGGAATTTGGAGCCGCCTGCTGAGAGGATATCTCACTCAAATGCTTGCAGATTGTTATGCCATCAACAAAATCATATTGGTTGAGCGCAAGTCTTACAAGTTTAAGGTTACCATTACTTATTTCTTCTGCTTTACCTCAACATCTCTGTCACATCTTAATTGCTTATTCCTTACCTCTATTCGTTATTCAGGTGCAGTTCAAATTTCTTATATGATGTTGAAACACTTTTTGAGAACAGGTCCAAGTCAAATAGGAATGATTCAAAAGCACTAACTTTTATTTTGGAAAATTAAGAAATAGTTACTATCATGTGTGTGAGATAGTATTTGAGAAAGACGATTTGGTTCATGATGATTAATTAGAACTCATTGTTGATGATGTCAGGGATTCGAAAATATTGGTGTAGGAGAAATTATGAGTGTAGAGTGTGGGAATGTAGTATACCTGCTGTTAAAGCATTAAGGTCAACAGTAACTACGAATCGAAGGAATGATTGAGCATGTTGCTGGTACGTACTGTCTCTGCAGGTTTTCTGTGATGGAACTTTGATATGAATTCTTAATTTTAATAACTCATAGGCAGCTTCGGAAGAGTTTCTGATAGCATTAAATATGAATTTTTATTGTTTAATGCCAGCTTCGATGGCGAGCCCGAATGCAGCGGTCTTTCAGGTCAATGGTAAAGTCAGGCATCCCGTCTTCTCTTGCAAATTCGCCTTCAGAAACTACGCCGTGAGGAACAACATGAGGACAAGGTCAATACTACTCAAAGTCACTTGATTTTGTTTTTGATTTTGATTTTGATTTTGACGTTAGGGATTCAGTTTTGCTTCATTGGATTTGTGCTTTTGTTTTCCAGATTGTTGATTTCTGAATCGAACGCTGCGAATACGTGCTGCTTCAGAGCATCATCAATGGTGGAGAAAGGGCTCAGGCTTCCACGTCTCTCTGGTATAGACATCAATGATTGTAAGTACTAAAGTTAAGATTTTTGGGAAATTATTCTTGCTTTCAACATTCTTTTGTTTTTCTTTTTGACTGTAAATATTGTATAAGACGGTGTATTGAAACTTGAGATGGGTGTATTGAATAGAATTAAGTTAAGGAAAGAATATATAGAGAACAAAGCAAAATACTGCAAAATTCACACACCTTAATATACTCTACAGTATTGATTTTGGATGGCATTTTTCGGTGTTATAAACTTTAACGCGTTATTAACATTTGTCATGGTGAAAATCTTATACTATTAGTGCTATTCGGTATTTATGTGATGCTTGCTAATACTATTCTTATGGTGGATTTGCAGAGCAGAATATCATTTGAAGGTGCTATTGATACAATTAAAGTAATTGCAGTGGGCCATCTTTGGCAGGTACGTAGTGATACTGACTTTGCTACTACGAGTCCCTCGCACTAATTACTGATAATACAGCTGATTGTTGTACGTGCTGACTTAAATGGCCATTTGAAGGCCCTTAAAGATTATTATCTTTAGCCAATGGTGATTTCTTTCAAGTAGGGTCTTTTTTATGCTGGTTGTTACCTTCTGTTTATGGTATTTCCCTGTGTTTGAGGTTCACTAATTAGCAAAAGCTCTTTGTGGTGATTTCAAAAACATTTGATATTCACGGGACTGGTAGAAATTGTTGTCTCTTTATTCTCCATTTAAGCATGTGACGAATGCTTGCAGAGTTTTATTTCCTGTATCTGTAGACCATTTTTCTTGACAATATGTTAGTGACATATTTCCGCTTGCTTCCCTCTTTGTTAATCCAGAACTTTCTTGAAGAGAGTCGACCTGTGATGCGATTACCACCTCGCCAATCCACTGTTGAAGCTGATCTAATGTGAGGTTAATGCTAAAACAAGGAAGCCATTTTTGAAAGGAATATTTTACTTACAAATGCTAATTATTATTGTCTACGGGATAGGAAGTTGATTCTTCAGTGTCAAATTGTAAACGTTTATGCCCTTGCCAATAATGTCGAATATTTAAGAGAAAATCCTAAATTCTATACAAATTGGAAGTGTTGGTTAGCAGATAATTATCTATTTTGAATGTATTTTCTTGAACATTTCTTTGATTTCCTTAAAAACAATTCTTGCTTGGAATTATCTCTTTTGTGAATTGTTACTATTGTATTATTAATTATGGCACGGTACATAAAAAAGGTCATCATCAATTAGGAGTGGGAAATATGCGGTTGAACATGTTTAATCGTTTAATTAAGATTTATTAGTTAATTCTTATAATGATATTCATCAAATAAAGTATAGTTTTATTCATTTTACTTTATTTGCATCTATATATAACATTACAATTTAATTGTTAAGACTTCAGTTATATTTTATAAAATTTGCATACATATGATATTGATGAATGATATTATTAAATCTTAAAAATTTTGATCAGTTTTCATATGCTCTATAAAATTTGTACATAAAGATGGACTTATATTTAATTTAATTTTAAATAAACACCGTGCATCGGCACGGGTATCATCTAGTTCTAACTAAAACATCAGGAAAAGGTAAGAAAGCATTAATGAGTTTTCACATGAAAATATCTTTTTTTGCAATCTGGGATTCCACATTTTGTTCAGTGAATCATGAATTCCTCTCACTGGCCTTAGAGCTTGATATGCTGATTTGAAACTAAAGTCACCAGCTGGATTAGGTAACCATATCAATCTATCCTCCCTGGTTGGATAGTATTCTGAATCCGGCAGCACATTAAGTAGATCAGAAGGTAAAAGGGATAAAATTGGAGATAAGTACCTTTATGATACATAAACTCCTGAACTGAACAGTCTGGGGGATGTTGGTAGAGCTTGGCTCAATAAAATCACTGATGCACTCTTTTCCTGTCCAGTTAGAGGACCAGAAGCTACAAGATCCTTTACCAGTTAGTACTCTGGTTTATTTCTCAGCAGAATCATTAATAAGGCAAATCATTTTCCAAACAAGAGAGGATTTATATGAAGGAGAAAGTTTCCAAAAAAATTGAGACCACTGTGTAGTGCCCTGTTGAAACTTCCACCATAGTTTCATTGAACAGGTTTTAATGACTGTGAATGGATCTCATACCAATACCATTTTCTTCAACTGGATAGCATATTCATTCTACTTTCTCCAGACATTTTTAGCTTGCAATTCAGTTTCACCCCAGAAATGTGTACGTTGTGTAGCAACTTGCAAATGTTGAACATCCCTGATTAATAAGGATAATTGAGATTGGATGCGGATCCATTGTAAGTAGTTCATGGATTTCGTTACAGCTAAATAATCTTCCTCTAGACACTTTTTTTTAATCTGATAATCTCTTATTTGTAATAAGGCAATTAGTTTAATTATAATTTTATTAGATTATTAAAGTAAATATTAACTACACTTATTTGTAATAGTATTTAGATTAATTATCTTTTAATATGATTATGAAATTATTTATCAATTACAGTTATTCGTCGATTCCCAACATTTTTAATGAAAATATCAAAAAGATAATCGATAGATCAATCAAACCTTGCTCAAAAAATATAGATCTTGTAATTATAGAATAAAATCCCATATATTCAAATTATTAACATATTTACTATTAGTTTCTCTTATTTATGCTAATCAAAATGACTTGAACTGGACAAATATTACTGTATAAATTCAATTTTTAAAGAAAAAATGAAATAATTATATTTTAAAAAGTAAGTTTAAGGAGACATGCATGCTTTAAAAAGACTAACTAAATTACTCCTTTTGTTTATGTCCAAAACTGTATTATACTAAAACCATTTTTTCATGTACTTAATGATCAAACATATGCAACGATAATTTTGGCAAACTTTCACGTGACCATTAGAAAGAAACGGCTGGACCCGAATCCCTCCGGTACGTCGGTACAACTAATTTGCAGTGAACCCAGATTAACTTTTCTGAACCGACTTGTTTGTTTCACATATAACATAGGGTACTTAAGACCGATATTGACTTCAAAAATATGACTCCTGCAGCAAAATACGTAATGAGAACGTGATGGAATTCATATTTCAAATTCTACAATCATGTGTACGTAAGAAAACTAACTTCCATCACTTGGAAAACAAAATAATATTCGTTACTATGCAATGCCAATAATGATATATGGTACAGCACTAAACATACGGTGCCAACGGAAATCTTACATCAGTTTAAAAGTGAAATATATTGTATTTACAGATTGGGTCGATCGACTCAAGTCTCACTGCTTAGAGCATTTGCAGCGTGAGATTTTTGAATGGTTTCAACTATTTCAAAACTGTCAAAATCATTGAACTTACAATTGAGGTTTTATTGTTGATTTTTCTTAAATCCAGGAAGTTTGATATCTTATATCATACACTGGATATATGTATCTCCACATTTGATGTGTGTTTTACATGATTTTAGTGAGAATGACATATGGATTCATGAATGTATCAAATTTAGAATAAAATTAAAGTTTGAATTTATAAATTAAGGCAAAAATAGTTCACGTATCTCAGATGAGAATTTTGAATAGTTTGAGTATGTAAAATGAAACAAAAATAGTTTAGGTGTATAGTTTAAAAACATTTTTTGCAATTCTAATACTACGATATCTACATACTGCAATCCTTATGGCGACTCTGTTTGAATCAGATTTGTAGTCTGTACAGGTAGATATGTCTTTAGACATATTTGCTTGATGCAGATGGAAAGCATACTGATGTCTTGATAATGTGTGAACAAATTAGAAAGTCTCTTACTGTCATAGAGAGCCACACCCCGAGAAATGAGATTGTCCTACTTTAGGCTATTACCGGCCTGAGCATAGCGAGAAATGCGACTTTCTTGTACCGGCAGAGCAAGGACGATAGTCTACAGCGAGGATTGAGACTTTCTAGGGAGTGAACATATTGTTTGGGATGTCGATCCAGTACTGTGATCAGTATGCATTCGGCAAGTCAGACTGGGACTTTCTGAAAGTGCTCTTGGTTACAACCATGACCCTTTAGACCCCTCTTGTAATCTTAGGTTTGATAGGCTATTACCGACTTTTGGATATGGTGTTACCGCCATTGATGCAGAAAATATCTAGTATTTTCACATTTTCAAGAAATTTTCTGTAATCATACAAATAGGGTATGGAGGAGGCTCATAGATAGACATAGTTTTACATTCTCCTCCTAATCCCACAAATTACCTCCATTTTGGAGATTATTGTACTACATATTTATTTTCAGGGTGTGGTGAACTCATATATTTCACTCCACCGTAGTGTGGTTTAAATTTTTTTAAAAAAAAGTAAAATAAAATAAAAACGTCTAAGCAAAATAATGCTCAGCACATCAATCAATCGGAATGGTGTGGTTTGTCTGTTCTTTTTCAGCACAAATGGAATGGCTAAACAGTGTGCAATTATGAGCTGATGTAGTGGTCGTAGTTTTCTTCTTTTTAATAAACCATAAAGTAACTTTATTAATATTAAAACAAATAACACCAAAGTTTTCTTTTCAAGGAAATGCCAAATTTAATACAACTAGCATGTGAAGAGCATCGGGCCTCTCCTTTTAGAACATCTCCAACGCACTATACACCCTACCGTTCGTTAGGTTTGTAATTCTTTCTATTATAATAAATAATATTTGTTACCGTTTCAACCGTAATTTTGAAATATTATGTAAAGAGTGATCGCATCATGTATTTTTGCAAAATTTTGAATGTGTATATTTAAAATATTAAAATCATAAATTTTGTTAATATACATCACATCATTCATTGATAATCAAACTTGCCGTCAAATATTATTTGGGGTCAACTGTGCCAAACTAACTGAACCGAAAATAATAGCTAAATTTTAATATTTACACTCAGTAATTAATTAATAAAAAGTTAGTTTATCTAACTAGTTTTATATTGACACTTCAACCATGTTAACTTCAACAATATTAGATATTTTCACTCAAATACTATTAATCAGTTTAATATCATGCATTCCAATTGGTTTTTATCAAAATTGTGAATTAATTTTTAAAATTTTGAGTTTAATCTCCCGCTATATACTAAGATGCTATTATCCAGTTTATCTAAAATGTAGGTACAAATTTAGTTAACTAGCTAATAAAAACTATATTTTGCTACATATGTAGCTAATCATCAGAGAGATATGATTTTTTATGTTCACTATCTAAAGTAGTTAAGTAGCACCTATAACCTAGACTCCCAAACCCGCCCCCCCCCCCCCCCTACAGAACTCGCCGGAGAGGCTCCGGCCGGCGTCCCTCGCCGGTCGGAGGTGACCTCCCCTCCCCCTCTTCTCCTTAACTAATAAGAGTCTAAACCACCCCTCCCCAACCCCTCAAAACCCGACCTTTTTTCAACTCTGATTAGTTACGACTTTTTTCCGGCTACCTCCGATGATCGGTTTTCGACCGGATCTGTGGCTTCTGAGTACGGATCTGGGCTTTCCATCACCGACGAAGCTCAACGAATTTTCCGGCAGACGTCGCCGGAATATCCAGAGTAGGGCAGCAGATTTTCTCAGTCCGACGTGATGCCGGCCAAGTTAAGAGAGGGAGGAGTTAGTCATCCTGTTGAGATGGAGGGGGTATCAGCCGCGACGCCGCGCGCATCCGCTCTCCACCACGCGCCTCCGGCAGAATCTCGTGTGCAGGCGAAAGGCAGATCTACTGGGCGCGTGTTCTCACGCGCCGAAGCGCCGCGCGTGTTGGTCACGCGCCACACGTGCCGCCTCGCCCAGGTGCCCGCGCGTGCGGTCCACGCGCCGCCGCGCTGGAGTTTCTTCAGTTTGTCTGCCTCTTCCCGACTGAAATGAGTTATTTCTATTTTCCTTTTTTTACCCTTTTTTCTCTATTTTTAGACCTTTTAGACTTTATTTTTCATTTAAATACTAGGGGATATGCTTAGTAATGGGTCTTTTTGCTCAAATATGGGACACGTATGCTGTCTGCCAATTTCTTGCTCTATCAGCGGGTACTAGTTTGTTAGAGAAAGTTGGCTTTCGATCTGATGTTGTATATGGACAGGAGAAATCCAAGTCGGTTAGTAGTATTCTACTTTCTTTCCGGCGATTTCATTGTAATCAGATTTGTAGACAGGAGGGATTGGATCACCACTTGATTATCCACTCTGGTTCGCGTTAGGCATCATATGGATGCCCTGATTCTTTAGAAGCAACCGGGAAGGTCTCCTACTGGCCCGAGGGGGTATCATCAACGTTTAAAGAAACTGACCTGGGAGAGACTGGAGTTTTAGGGGATCGTCCGATATCACTATCAGTCTGCAGTCAGCCAGTTCGACCCGGATTGGTCGAAAGAGCCGCTGATGGCGACTATATTCACATGTTTAATACCCCTTTGTATTTTTTCATCATTTTTAGGTAGGATTTAGATGGGCTATTACCGGCTCTTAGTACTTTTCGTTAGGATACAGAGAGAGTCTTTATAACTCTCTTTGTAATCGCACTAGTTGCCTCCTATTTTTGGGAGTTACCTGTATTTACTTTTCAGTCATTTACGGTCTGGAGATGCCAAATATAAACTCCCTCCACTGATTTCTTGGTGGTTTAGCCTTTAAAAAAAGCACCTATAACCTAACCCATTGGAAATAGTTCCTGCAAAGTTCAGAATTCGAAGACTTGAACACTGGCTATTTTGTATAAATGTGTTTAAAATTGTTGTGTTTAAACACTCAAATCTAAAAACGGACTTTGAATCAAAGTTGTAAACATATTTGAAGTTTCGTCTATCTCTACAACTGAAGATTCGGTTATTGTGTCTGATCCAATTCCGACTTGTTCATCGCAGATTGTGATGTTGCAATCCGATGAGGCAGTTTATCAGATTAGGCATAGGATTAGAATTGAATTGCGATTATGATTAGTCCTATTTAATATATTCTCTATAGCGTTGTATTAGTATTCGACTACAGACTAAATATAAACTTCTAATAGATTTAGAGAACTATTCCAGCCGTGAGTACGAGAAGATAACACGACCAAGAGTTATAAATAGAGACACAAGCTGTCCAAGATTGTCACAGATTTACACAACGAGTATTCTACATTCAGAATCTCTTCAATCTTGGAGAACGTTGAGCCCATCAACAACAGTCTTTGTTCTTCATTCGGGAGATGTGGTCATTCAAGGCGGTGAGGAGTCGACCAATTGACAAGTGAGGGGTGCTCACAAGTTCACTTTAAGATATATCATAGATAGGTAAAAGTGAAACTTTGTACGCTATATTGATATTTTAGTGGATGTATTTTGAAGTGGGCAAGACCTCTAAGATGCAGGTGTTTTAACACTGAAATGCGTTAACAATTTTGTGTTCTTTGTCGACCCAAGAGAATGAAGGATTTTCAACAACTCGTCAACCACTTTTGGACAATGACAACTATAGCTACTGGAAATCTAGGATTATGGTGTTTATTTCTTCACTGGATGAAGATGCATGGCATTTGGTGGAGAATGAATGGAAGCAACCATTGAATGAACCTGCAGAAGGAACAAACGAAAGGACTTCAAAACCTAGGGCCAACTGGAGCACTTAAGAAAAGGCAGACAAACGGATGAACATCAAGATATTGAATATATACAATCAATTCAGCTGTTGATAGAGAGGCTTTTCGTTTGATTTCAACCTGCACTACTGCAAAATATGCTTGGGATAAACTAAAGGCAAATTTTGAGGGAGATGCAAAAATGAAGAAACAAAAGCTTCGGACTGTGTATACTTCTTTTGAAACACTAGGTATGCAAGAACATGAAATTATCTCTGACTACAACATAAAACTCATAGATTTGATCTACACTACTTATCAACTTGGTAAATCGTTTGATGAAAAGGCAGTTGTTTAGAAAGTACTAAGGTCACTGCCAGATCGATTTAGCAGGAAGGTGATTGATATGGAGGAATTGAGTGACACTTCTACTTGAACCTTAGATGATATCATGGGTACACTTGCTGCTTTTGAAATGAAAGAGATCTCCACAGTCAAACAAAAGGACTTGGCATTTAAAGCCACTACACATAAAGTTGTCTTCCACAACTATGTATAAACCCTTGAGTAGGAATCAAAGGTGGAGGTACGCCCAAGCAAAGGTTGCAAATGCAACCCAAAAATTACCTTTCTAGGATTTTTTACCTTAAAAATGTTGAATAATTATAATTTTGCAACCCTCTTTTTTGAAAATAGTACTAGTGCCCATAATATTTGTTAATTTTGCAACACTCTATTGAATTTCTGGCCCCGCCTTTGCTAGGAATGAGGATGGTGAGTTTGAGGAAGAGGAGTTGGCTCAGATTTCAAGAAACTTCACTAAAATGTGGAAGAATTACGTTTCTCGAAGGAATGACACTAGAGAACAACCTTCTGGAGGAAATCGAAGAACGAGTGCAGGACAATCTGAAGGATTACATGTGTTTAAAACATGCAGGAAAGATTCAGTGTAGAGAATGTGAAGGATATGGTCATATACAAGCACAGTGTCCAAGTGCCTTACCAAGTAAGAAGGAGAAAGCATATAACTCAACTTGGAGTGATAACGAGGAACATGAGGAGGATGATTATGTTAGCAACCATGTTTCCTTTGGAATAACTAAGGTTTGGAGTGAAGATGAGGATGAAGAAGATACTCATATTTACTTTGTAGCAACAGTGAGTACTGACGAGTTGGGTTTAAACATAGCATTGGAAAATGAGAAGGATACTGAATCAGATGGAGAAGACATCTATGAATCCTATGACAAGGTGTACAAACTGTGGGTCAGAGTAACAGACTTAAACAAAAGTCTCACAAAAGAAAAGGAGGAGCTTGCTGCTGAGAAGGGAAACTTGAAAGATGTGGTGGAAGGTTGGAAATGATGGATGTCTAGAACCCACGGATGATCTCGACCCGAGCTCACGAACTTATCTTTATGACGGGACTTCAGAGTGTCCGGGGGTAAACACTCTGATGCGTAAGCCAGTAAACAACCTTAAGAAACAATAGGCATAAGTATGTAAGATAGATAGATAGGTTTACCAAACCGTTGTATTTATAGCCCCCTCAATCCGTAGATTGGAAGGGTTTATAATTCAAGAATACAACTCTTATAGTAATAACAGTTGTATTCCCATAATTAGAGGAAGTGTATTCCTTGTAGACAATTCAGAATATACGCAATTCATATTTAGATTAGGTCGATTGACCCGTAAGCCTATCTTTCACGTATCTCGAGCCTGGATACTTTCGGTCCGAATCCCAACGAAATCTTCGAGTGCGAACCATGGACTTATCAGTAGTCTCAAGGATCCTATTTTTTTGGTTGATCCCTGTGGCCATTTCTGTTTAATTACAGGAATGACTTACTCGATCAGTAAGTCTCTGAGCTTGTCTCGACCAACTTTAGTTTGTGGCTTGGGCTCCGATATATATATCTTTCTCTGTACTTACTCTTTCTTTGTGCTTTTACCATGTTAATTAATCCCAATCTTCCCGTCAAATACAGTTACAAACATTACCTTAGGAATATGACTCTTATGCTGACATGTTCTTTCTGGATCATCTTCCTCGAGCAATAAAATGTAGCGAGCAGATTCTTCCGACAAATAAAACATTTTTCATCAATGTGTACAACATTAAGCATGCTATGAAATCTAACTGTATCATTGTGTCTTTCATACTTGAGTTTTGAGCATGCAAAAACTCCACTATTTTAAATTCCATGCAAATTTCCCTTTTGGGTTGCGCTGATAACCTTTCGGCATACTTGTTTGCACGTTTTGCTAAGTATATCTGAACTTATTTTACTTCTTGGGACTCGATTCCACCTTTCTTTGTATCAAACGATTTTGGACGTTTTCTTACAGAATAAGATAACTATGCTTTTGTCTTCAAAAAAATGTATATACATATTGGCTAAATTTTAATAATCAAATGTGTTTGTGCAAAAAATATGTGCATGCATCAAAATTCTCAACAGAATTTGTTTGTGCAAGATTCATGCATAATATGTGCATGTATATATCAATTAATGCACGATAAAACATGTTTGTCCAAGATACGTGTCAGAATATGTGCATGTATTGATACATGCACATATTATGACACGAATGTTGCAAAAACACATTCTATTGAGAATTTTGATGCATGCACATATTTTTTGCACAAACACTTTTGATTATTAAAGGGCGACTACAAAGAAGGTGTAAAGAACATGTTTGTGATAGAGCTTGTTCGCCTCATCATTGCATGGAAAGAGAAGGTTTTGGTTTTCAGCCAATACCATCAAGTTCACAAGCTACTAGTAGAACAACTTAAAGCCTTATTCAGATGGGAAGATTGAAGGAAGGTGATTCAAATGCATGGGAAACTGAATCAAACGCACAGACATGAAATCATCAAGAATTTGAATAATTCAGAGAATGAATCACTTGTTTTGCTGGCATCCACTAAATGTTGCTTGAGGGTATTAACTTGGTTGGTGCTTCGAGGGTTGTTCTGATAGACGTCGTTTGGAATCCTTCCGTGGAAAGGCGGGCAGATCTTACAGGCTAGGACAAAAGAAAGTGGTTCATACTTATCACTTGATGACTGCAAGGACAAGCGAGGCATATAAATATCGCAGGCAAGTGGAGAAGGACAGATAATCTGATATAGTTTTCATTTCCAACACTGTGAATAATCAGAATGCTAGTTCTTCTTCACCTTCAATTTCAGCTTCGTCTTCAATGACCGTCTAGACCCAAATGCACCTAGTACTAACCCTAACTCTAACCCTAATCGTAGCGTAGAGGTACCACCTTACACATGCGGGGATAAATCGGTGATGCGCAGCTTCAGAGGTACAAAGAGAGCATATTTCCACCATCGACAGCACGAACGGATGATCAGATCATTTCACTCAATTTTTACGGTACCACACTCTTATTTTTGTAATACACTTGTTTAATTTGATTCAGGTTCGAAAACCCAATTACAATATGGTGATTTCAGTATTTTACCATACATGCACTTGTTTGAAGAATTGATAATAGATTTCTAGATTATGGCGATCTATTGTAAAATACTTCGTGCATACTTTGCAAGCAGAGTTTGATTATATTTTAAAATACACTATTTATGCATGTAAAACATTACCTCATTCAAACTATACTTGCATGCTCACAAGAAATCTATAACTCATCTTTAAAGTGTGAAGTAATTTCCCCATTTTTCCTTTCCATTCTCTTTGATAAGTCATTGGCAATTCGTCTCATTTTTAATAATTTTAAATTGTTTGTGTAAAATACGTGCATGCATCAAAATGTTCGATAAAATATATTCGTGCAAGATACGTGTCAAAATATGTGCATGTATTAAATTATTTTCAATAAAATATGTTTGTAGCGAGCAGATTCTTCCGACAAATAAAACCATTTTTCATCATTAATGTGTACAACATTAAGCATTCTATGAAAACTAACTGTATTGTTGTGTCTTTCATGCTTGAGTTTTGAGCATGCAAATTCCACTATGAGAGGCAACTCTTTGACATGTTTGGGGGGGGGGGGGGGGGGGGGGGGGGGGGGGGGGGATTGACATGTTTCTTTGTCTAACTCATTATTCCTGGTTTTCTCCTCGCAACATTAATTGGTTCCCATTTTCTTTGTTGGTCTTTAACTTGACTCCAATTTCTTGAAACTTGTCTTGTAGATATATTCCACCTTTTTGAAGCTTCTGCTGCTTTTCCCTAGCCGATGTTACCATCTTTTTGGGTGTACGTTAGAATTTGCGTGATGGCTTTCCTTTCATTATAAGAATTTTTTTTTATTTTTCATGGCTACATGAGGATTATGGATGCAGGATGTGAAAGTTGCCGATAAAGTGAATGAGGATGGCTAGAAAATGGCCCCAAAATAGGCAGTGGCTCTTTCATAAAGGGGCACAGTTGGTGTACTATTAACTTTATAATAATATTTCATATTTTGCTTTCCCTCCTTTTTTTTGTCAAATTTGGCTACTGTATAAATATTTGTGATAAGTCCACGGTTCGTATTCGGACCTCATTCATATTCGGACCAGGGCCCGAGAGGGGTCATGGGCTCGAGGTACGCGGAAGGTGGATCCACAGGTCCATCAATCTTAATCCTTATAAGGAATGCGTATATTGTGAATATTCTACAGGGAATATACATCCTCTCAAAGATGGTAATACAGCCATCCCTAAACATGGTAACACAACCATGTCCGAAATATACTTCTATTATACATGGTAATACAACTACTTTTCCATAAGAGTTGTACTTGTACCTTAAATACATATCTTGGTGATCTACGGATTGTAGCCTTATAAATACCCTAAAGGTTTGGTAGACATCTCCATCTAATCTCATACTACATACTTTACGCCTTAAGCAAACATACTGACTTGAGCGTCGGAGTGTCTACCCCCGGGACACCCGGGGCCTTTGTTTTGCAGATCAGTTCGTGAGCGTGGTTCGTCGTCGAAGTGTTGGTGTCCGGCATACATCAATTTGGAGGGAGTGATGAATTTTTTCCCTCCCCTTTTTCATCAATCGTGGGCCTTGACTGATTAGCATATATATATATATATATATATATATATATATATATATATATATAGGTGCAGATGTCTTTCACCTTTACTTTTCTGTTGAGGTCCTACTGCCACATCAGTTTCTTAATATTTGAGCATCTGTCCCAGCAGGCCGTTTGGTTGAGACGGAGGAAGTAGTTTACTGCTTTATGTTTTTTAACTTTCTATTAGAAAAATACAGAAAAATAGAAGAAAAAAAAATACAAAAAGAGGTTGTAGCTGGTGAGCTGAAGGCACGTTTATGATGTTTACACTGGGGTTGTCTGGTGTTTAAACACGGTGCTACATGAGTCAGTGGATAATGGACTTCTGTTGGGCCTAATTTATGGATATTTACTGGGCTGAATTATTTGGGCTACAAACAACTGCGTTAGACCGTACAAGTTGGTTCTCTAGTCTAGTTTGGTTAGATAAACTTCTCAATGCCCTAATTCAGTGAAAACAAACTAAAAATTCTCTTACTGGCCCCGAGGGGGGATCCGGATAATTTCTAATGAGACTGACTAAGGAGTGATTGCAGTCTTGGGGTGCTATGTCCGATATTGTAGACAGTTCTTGCTCAGTTAGTTCGACCCAGATTAGTTTAAAGTGTCGTTGTCTACGACCTTTATCTCTTTTCTATGCATGCATCGTTGTTTGATTTTAGCTTATGATTAGATATGCTATTCTGGCATTATTATCACTAAACTCAGATGCAGAGATGGTTTCTCTAGAAATTTCTCTATAATTTTACTTATCGCCTCCACTTTGTGGAGTTATTGTACTTGTACTTTTTTCATTTTGGTTTGTGGATGCCTAATATAATATCCCTCCACTCTTGGTGGTTCCATCTAAAAATAAACCAATAATGAATGATATCAAACATTAAAAGGTGAAGAGTTGGATGGGTGGGACGGAGGGTGTATGTTATTAAATTCTACAATAAATTTCATATAGACCCTTATAATATCTCAATTATGTACGACATTCCTACTTTATTCATACGGCAGAATATATCACACGGGTAATTCACGAATATGGATTTGTAGTTAAATATGTGTATTTCAGAGATTTACACAATAATTTATAAAGTATTATTAAATTATGATTACACCAATTGGTATGAAATGAAATTGGATATTGATATCTAATATTTTCAATAATTAATTATATATGCGATTAACTATTTTTAAAAATAAGTAAAATGTGTAAGAATACAATTATTACGTGCTCTGTTCTTTTTTTCTGGAATAAGCCACTCATAAAGTGGAGTGAATTTTATTCGACTTCCCAAACCTATAAAAGATAAATAAAGAAAAAGTTACATGCAATGCCAAATAATAGGCAAGTTTGGGAGTTCTAAGCTTTAAAAGCATAGTGATATTTTCAAAAGACTAGAAAATAGATAACTCTATACAAAAGAATGATAAACATGTAGTGACTCAAAACCTATTAGAGAATTGTAAAGCAAAATTCAAAGTGGCACCAAGTTAAAACATGCCTAATTTATGGAGAAGAGCATTCAAGAAGGTATATAGTCCTTGTAAAGTAAGAGAATGACTCTGATTTCAAAGCTTGTTATAGGAATTATCAGAAGCTCGAATCATGTTAGTAATTGAGGCCTTATGTGAGGTGAAACTTTCCTTTTTGTGTATCCTTAAATTTCCAAAATTAATTATCTCCTTCTGTGTCTGCAACATTTGACCACCTGAACAAAAAAGAAGGGAGATTTATGAGAATAGTGTTATCTAGAATATGACGGGGAGGGGGGGCGTGTTTGACAAGAGAATCTGCAACTGAAATTCCCTCTCTAAAGGTGTGAAAAAGAGTAGAATCTGACAGGGCCGCATGAATTTCATCTACTAAAGAGTAGAGCTTCTATGGAGTAAGACAGGTTGTTTAATCAGACAGGCTGTTTAATCAGACAGATTGGCTTAATTTCTAGCAGACAGAGACATACTCTATGATGCAAGTATTATTAAGAGTAGAGTTACTAGCCAATCTAAAACAAATAGCTAATAGTTCTGCATGGAGTGGGGAAATCTGCGAGTATATAGGCATTTAGCACTATAAATTCCCTCCATTGTCTTTTACAATCAAGCCAATCCCCGTTTCATGTTCTACTGATGATTTCTAAGAGTTAGGCATCAATGTTTACCTTAAATCCAATAGAAGGACTAGACCAGACAACTTTAGCTATTATAGGTTTTGGGGTTTCGGACGGAAAGGAAAAATTGCCATTGGAAGCCAGTTCAATATTAGAAGTTCTATGAATGTAAAAATATTTTACTGCAAAGGAGTCATAAACCATACTCTTTATTTCATGTAAAATCTTGGAAGGAGAAGGAATAACATCCTCAAAGAAGAATTTATTCCTTGCTTTCCAGATACTCCAACATGTAAAAACAAAAATTATGTAAGAGCATTGACTATATTGCAATAATCCCAGGCCTAGTGAGGTAATAAGAAATTCTTCCTCAGATTGTAGCAAATGCAGGGGTTTGACTACCTATATACATATTTACTCTTCGCCATATAAGAGAAATCAGTTGACACATTTATTTTTAAAATAAGTGATCTAATGTGTCAGAACTATTAACAAAACAACATGTTGGCACAATATTTAATCCATAGTATCTCAGCTCATTGTCAAATGGGAGAAGAGAATTCATAGTTTTTCACATAAACACTAATACATTTTTTGGAATTCTGAAATTTCAAATTTTAGAGAGTGATAAAAAAGTGTCTCTTTTTATTACGTGCTCTGGATGTACGTCTGACAAGCGATTTCCCACGTCGTTAAATGGGACTCCGCGAGATCAAAATACTATTTATAAATCACCTACAACTTCTAACTACTAGAGAGTAGATAGTGGGAAGTAGGGGTCGAACCACAAGGAGAAGGGATTTGTAAGAGTGTTTTAAAGTAGAAAATAAGCATACTTATATATTATATAGAAAGCAATGTAAACAAGGGGGGTTTTGAGATTGGTTTGGATTACACTATGAAAGCAAATTAAACTATCATTAGCTACGCTAAGGGGATTATACTAGGATTATGAGGCCTTGGGAGGCAAATGACTTCAATTTCCAACTATCGACTTATCACCAAGCAAATGCAATTAAAAGGAAGTTTAGACCATTTGTCAAGGATGAAAACATCATTCTCTCGAATGTAGCTAGAAAGGATGATAACACCACTCAAAAGCTCTCATTGTTGATTCACCTAGATGATAACATCATAGATAACTCAACAATGGTATTAGGATTAGAGAGAGACAAACTTACTCACACACCCGCAATAGCGAGAGCATACAAATAAGACATTTGATAACTAGCAAGAACCAAGACGATGATAGCATATATGTCTCGACTCCTACTTTGCTACTTAATGATATTGGAGTGAACGATAACGTTCTACCCACAATTCTAGCTATTCGTTGATAACAATCATACGTTAAAAAGGAATCTTCAACTCAAGTATACAATCACATATTAGGGGGACCAATGATAACATTCAATCCTTACCCAAACACATAATTGATTAATCATGCAAGTTCATAAGATTTCCACTTCTAACAACTCACATTTATCATGACATTCCTTAACTACAATCACACAACAAGGGGAAGAAATTATCATCACTCAACCCCTTCCATAGTCATTAATCTAACAACTAGAGATTACACTACCATTATACTAAGTCACCATCATCATCACACTAAATTACTCCAACCAATCTAACCTAATTAATGACTATGGAGCATGCAATTGATATAAAACACAAAGCCCATACAAATTAAGCAAGATTGAACAACATTCATGCACAAGAATTCAAGTTCATCAAATGATAATCCAAATCTCAAGTTTAAGCATACAAGGCCCTCAAAGTTTCAAGGGAAATGAATTCAAATGCTCCCAAGGATCAAACTAAGCTATACTACAATACATGGAATCAAACTACTAATCTAAGGGAAAGGAATGGAAGAAAAGGGAAAGAAAGATGAAGAAAAATGGAGCTCTACATGGTTGTGGCCGTTTTTTCTCTCTTGGGGGAGATAAGGGGTATTTATAGAATGCAGTGCACGGGCCGCGCAGCACTCCGCACACTTTTGTGAAGGGTCGCGCACTTTAACCGTTGATCCGATTTGCATCTTCTAGTAGTCCATTTCGAAGCTCTTGATGAGAGAAATCCAATGGTATGATCCATGTGCTCTAATTCCTTTGCAAACATTTCCAAAATCAAGCTTCAAAATATTATTGCATCACTTGTTCTTCAAAATGTAACTTTAACAAGTTTAGCTTTAAAGCTTCTTACTTTGCACCAAATGCTACCCAAATTAGATCTCAAATGTTATCAAAAGAAGAGTATATTTAGGGCTCATCAAATACCCCCACACTTAAACCTTTCTCGTCCTCGAGAAAGAACGATTAAAGTCTAAGTGCATACTCCTATCAATTTCACAACAAGACATTTGAGATCTTTACAAAATACAAACTTTCCTTAAGATGAAAACACAAGAATCATGTCTCATATTCTAATCCTAATAAAAGTTCTACCCAACCCCCAATATCATCATACAGTAAAGAGTGTGCCAAAATTACAAGTACAATGCAAATAATTTCCTTGACACAACCTTACCAAAAAGAGACCTCAAAATACATCACAAAAAGTTCATCAAAATGAGACCACCGAAACAAGAGCAAGTTTACCTCTCCTTTTGCCTATGCGCCTTTCGGTTTTCACATAGCCCCTCTTTTTTTCTTTTTTTTTTCTCTTTTTTTTTTGTTTTCACTCTCCTTTTGCCTAGGTTATACCTAGCCTCTCTTTACGCACACTCTCCTTTTGCCTAGGTTATACCTAGCCTCTCATTTTTCCGCACAAGCCTCTCACTTTTGCCTAGGCCTTGTTGATGTTTTGACCTATCCGGGCTTTTCACTCATTTTTCTTTTCAAAACAAATTCTTCAAAAGAAGTACACTTTTTACAATAGAGCGAAGCAAAACATGGATACTAAACCCTTCCCCACACTTAAACTAAACATTGTCCTCAATGTTTTAGACAAATGCAATACAAGGGAGAATGAGTGTGCACAAACTCAGCCACCACTACATCACAACAGAAAACTAACCACTCTGCGTGAAGAGAACACCAAAACAATAGCCACCAAAAGATCAAGTTGAGCACATTGATTCGAAACTAGTGGCGGCAAGCCCATGCTTATCATATAAAATTTAGTACACAGCCTCATATAACATAGAGTAGCAGCAAATCATCACAAAAAGCAAAAGTAGGTGTAGAATGTGATACCGAAACAGTGAATCATCGACGATACTGGAAGAGATGAAGATGGTGGTGCCGCGGTGAATTGGAGGCTCAGTGGAGATCGGTGACAGGCTCAGTGGAGATCGGTGACAGGCTCAGTGTGGGTGGTGGTGTGGTGGTGATGATGTGCAGAAGTGGTGATCGGCAATGGGTTCAGCCGACCGGAGATGAGCTGGGCAGGTTGGATTAGGGCTGGTGGCGGCAGCATGATGGTGATACAGTGGTGAGGATGGGGTCGACGATGGAGCTGAGTTTGCTGGTGAAGGAGGGGCACCTGAGATGCGAAGGTGGCGCGTTCGGAGCACAGATGGTGGCGCGGCCGATGGTGGCTCGCCGGAGGACTGCTGTGAGTCGTGGCACGGGCAGAGCAGTCGCGACGGGGAAGGTTCCGACGGAGTGGCTCCGGTGGGCAGATCGGGTGGCGGCGGGGACATGGCGGTGGTGGATCTTCGTCGGCGTTGTAGAGAGGCGGCCGACGACGGTTTCAGGTGACCGCGGTGGGGAGTGGACGGTGATGTCGGGGATGAATCGGAGATGGTGGTGATGGGGGAAGGTGGAGTTGCAGCGGTGAGGGTATGGTGTCGGCGATGGAGCTGAGCGGCGGTGGGGTGGATGATTGGGTGGTTGTAGATGGTGATTTGGTGGTGGTCGGAGATGAATCCGACGGGGAATGAGTGGTGGTGATGGAGATGGTCTCGCCGGAGTCGGAGGAGATGGCCGGCGGTGTTGGGTCGGGAGAGGGGATCGGGTTCAGTGGTCAGAAGATTGGCGACGGGCGGTTGGTGGAGGTGGGCGGAGATGGAGGTGAAAGGTGATGTCGGTGGTTGGTGGCCGGAGAGGGTGGTGGTGGTGGAGGCCGGCGAGCAGAGGTGGGCTGATGCGGGAGAGAGGAGAGGAGAGGAGAGGAGAGAGGTCTTTTATTTTATTTTTTATTTTTTTTTGGTCAAAGTCAACTGGGTCAGATGGGGCAAGTGCACAGACCAAGCACTAGGACGGACACCTTCCAAAGGGCCGCGCGATTATAACTTGAAATCTGCCTCCAGGAAACTCCGCGCGGGCTGCGCGGCACTAAGCGCGCTAAGGTTCTGATTAACAAAGGCCCGCGCGGTCTTTTTCTTTTTTTTTTTTTTTTTTTTTTTAATTTTAATTCCATTCCCCTTTGCGTCCAAATTTCCTGCATCAAAACACTACCAAAGTGTAAAATCTTATAAACAAACGAAAATCAAATAAACTAAAAATAAGCATCTTTATTATTATTTTTTATTATTATTATTTTTTATAAGCACCTAAAAGATGAGAAAAGGAAAAAGAAAATTGTAGAGCTACGATCAAAATCGGTTTATTTAACGTCGTCGACACGACATAGGAGGTTCATCCCAATGGAGCAATGGGTGCCTCAAGAGAAATTACGTATTTTTAAGGTCGTCGTCACGACCCTAATGTTATTCAAATAACAAAAGATTAAAATCCCTCACCCTCACATGGAAGGTAAAGGAAAGTCGGGGATGTTTAAGAGGAGGATTGTATGGTTGAAGTCTTTGAGGAGTAGGGATGATTGGAAGTATGTATATATATGGACTCCTAATCTCCTCTAAAACTAATGGAAGTGGTGGATTTGGTAGTATGGGTGGAGGTGGTGAATACAATGGAGGTGGTAAATATTCAAGAACAACAACCTCACTTTCTACTTCAATAGATTCAAAAACCAACTCCTCATCCCATTGAACTTCTTCCTCATACAAAGAGGTGATTTCACTCACCAAATTACTTGGAATAGGTTCTATGTGGGATGGTATTTCTTCAAACAACCTACTTGGCTCCTCTAATGGTTTGGGAAGTTGGGGAATTTGTGTAGTATGTAGAGGCAATGATGATAATGGTGATGGTAAAAATTCAAGAATAGCGATCACCTCCCTCTCTAATTCACTAGAGTCAACACACAACTCCTCATCCCATTGAACTTCTTTCTCATGCATAATGGTGGGATCACTCACCAAAACATTTGTATTAAGTTCCATTTGGGATGACTCTTCCTCTAAAGATTGAGCTACCAAGAGCTTTACCTCTAAGGCCATTTCATGCATTCGCCTCTCAAGATTTTCAAAATGCCGATTTCTTTCATCATCTATCGGATCTTTCTCTTGAGGCATATCCCAACAAGGTGGGGGCATGTCTTGGTACTCATGAGGTTGGTTTTCATCGAGATATCCATAATTCAAATGATCACTCCTTTGTGGCTCATAAGAATTGTAGCATGGATTATATCTTTCTTGACCTTGAAAACCAACTCTCTCCTCATCATAGCACTTATCAAGATAGTCACTTTGGTATGAAGAACCAAAAGACATTTCATTATTGTAGTGCTCATCTCTCGAATCAACATAACAAGACTCGTGGTAATAATTTAAACTATATACATCACACGAGCTTGTCAAATTTTTCCTAATCCTTTCCTCATTAAAGGCAAGGAATTCTATGTAACTTTTCCTACTTAGAGTAAACATAATATAAAAGTTTGAAATTTGTAGTGCAAGAGTTCTAGATCGGTACACACTACAAGTGGTGTCGTCCACAAAAGTACTCAAGCAATACACACTTCAAGAAAATGGAAAGTTTTTTTTTTTTTTTTTTTTTTCGAAAATCTACAAATAGAAATATAATCTACGATGAAACACAAAAACAAAATACGCCTTCTCCCCGGCAGCGGCGCCAATTTTGACAAGCGATTTCCCACGTCGTTAAATGGGACTCCGCGAGATCAAAATACTATTTATAAATCACCTACAACTTCTAACTACTAGAGAGTAGATAGTGGGAAGTAGGGGTCGAACCACAAGGAGAAGAGATTTGTAAGAGTGTTTTAAAGTAGAAAATAAGCATACTTATATATTATATAGAAAGCAATGTAAACAAGGGGGGTTTTGAGATTGGTTTGGATTACACTATGAAAGCAAATTAAACTATCATTAGCTACGCTAAGAGGATTATACTAGGATTATGAGGCCTTGGGAGGCAAATGACTTCAATTTCCAACTATCGACTTATCACCAAGCAAATGCAATTAAAAGGAAGTTTAGACCATTTGTCAAGGATGAAAACATCATTCTCTCGAATGTAGCTAGAAAGGATGATAACACCACTCAAAAGCTCTCATTGTTGATTCACCTAGATGATAACATCATAGATAACTCAACAATGGTATTAGGATTAGAGAGAGACAAACTTACTCACACACCCGCAATAGCGAGAGCATACAAATAAGACATTTGATAACTAGCAAGAACCAAGACGATGATAGCATATATGTCTCGACTCCTACTTTGCTACTTAATGATATTGGAGTGAACGATAACGTTCTACCCACAATTCTAGCTATTCGTTGATAACAATCATACGTTAAAAAGGAATCTTCAACTCAAGTATACAATCACATATTAGGGGGACCAATGATAACATTCAATCCTTACCCAAACACATAATTGATTAATCATGCAAGTTCATAAGATTTCCACTTCTAACAACTCACATTTATCATGACATTCCTTAACTACAATCACACAACAAGGGGAAGAAATTATCATCACTCAACCCCTTCCATAGTCATTAATCTAACAACTAGAGATTACACTACCATTATACTAAGTCACCATCATCATCACACTAAATTACTCCAACCAATCTAACCTAATTAATGACTATGGAGCATGCAATTGATATAAAACACAAAGCCCATAACAAATTAAGCAAGATTGAACAACATTCATGCACAAGAATTCAAGTTCATCAAATGATAATCCAAATCTCAAGTTTAAGCATACAAGGCCCTCAAAGTTTCAAGGGAAATGAATTCAAATGCTCCCAAGGATCAAACTAAGCTATACTACAATACATGGAATCAAACTACTAATCTAAGGGAAAGGAATGGAAGAAAAGGGAAAGAAAGATGAAGAAAAATGGAGCTCTACATGGTTGTGGCCGTTTTTTCTCTCTTGGGGGAGATAAGGGGTATTTATAGAATGCAGTGCACGGGCCGCGCAGCACTCCGCGCACTTTTGTGAAGGGTCGCGCACTTTAACCGTTGATCCGATTTGCATCTTCTAGTAGTCCATTTCGAAGCTCTTGATGAGAGAAATCCAATGGTATGATCCATGTGCTCTAATTCCTTTGCAAACATTTCCAAAATCAAGCTTCAAAATATTATTGCATCACTTGTTCTTCAAAATGTAACTTTAACAAGTTTAGCTTTAAAGCTTCTTACTTTGCACCAAATGCTACCCAAATTAGATCTCAAATGTTATCAAAAGAAGAGTATATTTAGGGCTCATCAACGTCCTCCAAGTATATGGTAGAATTTATCGTAGAAATATATTTATGCTATATAAATGCTTATTAATTTGATGAAGGATGAGCACCTTAAATTTAATCCAGAATTTTTAACAAATTAAATTGTTGGTCAAGTTTTATCATTTCCGTTCCGGTTTTGTTGGATTCGTGGTGATTGATGTTGTATTACTGAACCACTTTTTACAGCGTTGGAAACCAGCGCGCGCGCACAAGAAACTCAAATTAATCAAGCCAGCGTTATTTAATTACAGACTCTTGGGGACAACGTTCAGCATATCTATACGCACCGATCTTATTCTCAGTGATTAACATTTAAACTATTCGACCATATTCACAGTCTTCAAGAGCTGATCGAAGATTCCTAACTAACTCTTCCATTGTCATGTCGAACCGCTCCTCCATCTGCCGCATAATTACACAAAACTAATTATATTGTTCATCAATTCTGATCATATTGAAGATTACACAAGAAAAAAACTCACCTCTGCAGTGATGGTGGCGTCAAGACCCAAGCCTCCAAATGTTGCGATACTACTGGTATATGTAAGGGCAAGATTGAGCCTCTCCACCTCCAACAGCAATTTAATGAGCACCCCCTTTTGATTTTCACAGTGAACTTTCACAAGAACAGCTTTGTCACACCGCTTAACTTCAATTTCTGGGAAGATCTGCTTATAGTTACATCTGTCGCTGGACTTTCTGTCATCTCCATGAACTAGCAAAGGCTGCGATTTCACCAGCGAAACCGATTCGATTGTTTGCTTTGTGGCTTGTTCCTCTAATGTTTGTACTCTGCCTTTCAGTTGTTTCAAATATGTTATGGCATCTCCAAGAACTGAAGTTTTGTCCATCTGCCAACAATATATCATGATGATGCAAGAGTTATAAAACGTGTTTCTTGAAAACATAGACTGGATTAAACCTTCGTACCTTCTTGAGACCGGGAACAATGGCGGAAAGAGCCATGAAGAGTTGGCTGAGCTGCTCCCGCCTCTTCCTTTCAGCAATTATGTGGTCGTAAGTCTGCGATGGGGGCCTTGATCGCCGGCCGCCGGTCTTCTTAACCTTGGGCAGTGCTTCTGCTCGAGCACTGCTTTTACTAGCCTCGTCAAGGCTAGTAAAAGAGCTACGAGTTGTCAAAACCTCGGAATTCCCATCCTTTTTAGGGTTGAGGCTGCTGGGATTACCAAAGGTCAGAATGATGGGAGTACGGTCTTTTTTAGAGCGCTTCAGCTGCTTGGCCGGACGTTGATCGGAAACTTCAGCCGGCGCCGGAGTTTCATTCATCGGAACTTTGTGAAAGAACGGCTGCTCTGTGGAGCTTGCGTTGATGATGATGCTGTTGGAGTCATTAATGGTGGGTACTGCAGAATATTCTTCAAGATCGAAGAAATCCATCATTTGTTCGTATGAATCCATGCTGAATGGATCCTCCATGCCCTGAATAAGATGGAATTATGTCAGGAAAATTTGAAGGAAAAAGGTTTCCTAGCTAGATCAAGTTTTGGTGGTGTTCATTAAAGGTTTCATTATTGATAGCTCAAACTGGCCTACATAGCAGAAATCTATGCGTCTTCATCCCCAGTAGGAGCCCTTTATACTGCTCCATTATTAGAGGTCTTCCTTTGTCGTTATTTTTGTCCGTCAAGTCTACAGTACTACGGTCATGGTATATCTTATTATAAAGGGTTAAAAGCTCATGTACCCCCAAGTTTATAAGAAAGTGCCAATGTACCCCCGAGTAATTTAAAAGTGCTGATGTACCCCTATTATTATATTGAATAAAGAAGTATACCTCTAAAGCCCATTTTCAACACCATTTTGAATTAAAAGACAAATTTACCCTCACTTGTTGGATTTTTTTTCCGTTGGCCCAAATGCTCATTGGCACGAAATAAAATTTCAAGAAATTAATATCACTGAATTACAAAATAAATGCACAATATTATTGAAAGGAGCAATTCTAGACGCAGTCCATATTTTGCTTATTTTATAGTCCAAAAAAATACGTCTTTGATATATATGATATGATCAATATATTACTTCTATTGCATACACTTGCAAATCAGTTATATATCATAATTATTGTATATGTGATTATATAACAAAAATACGGACTGCAAATAAGCAAAAATCGGACTAAATCTAGCAGGCCAGTATTAAAAAAAGTTAACATTTTTATCCAAAAATTCAACAAACTGAAAACATTGGTGAAATTACCATAATCTCGCCACCTTGAGTTAGTCACGCTAATTATTACTGGGTGTGGCGGTTTCGGTCCCCCGGCTCACACTAATTTCAGGTTACAGTGGGTTTGGTCCCCTCGACTTCAAACACTTTCATCCGATAAAGTAACGGTGACTGGTGGTATGGATTTGGATTGCCTTTCTTAACTGGGTTGAATGTAAAAAAGGGAAGCGAGAATTAGATGAATAATTAGGTAGGGGAGGATTATTCATTGATTTGGTTGGGGCATTTTCGTCATAATTTTTTTTCTTTTTTACCATTAAATAATAGTGAGGGTATTCTTTCCATTTTACACTTGGCAAAAGAAAAATATGCCCAAATTATACATTTAAGGGTATAGTGGCACTTTTGAAAAACTTAGGGGTACATTAGCACTTTTTTGAATATTTGGGGGTACAACAACACTTTGATATTTTTGGGTACTCATGTGCCTAAATTCTTCACAAGTGATGTTTTGATTATCATTGATTTTATGGTTTAACCTTAGAATGGTTTGGCGACATCAAAAATTATGTTATGATGCATTGATACTTGAAAATATAAAAATTTACTCAAACAATGGCCTGAAATTCATTTAATAACATCATCCGAGTTCACCAAAATTAAAATTTCAGCCCTAAATTATAGTACTTTGATATTTTCAAGTCAATGCGTCAGGATTCATATTTAACATGTCTATCTTGTGTAGGGTCTCAAATTGGATCAGTGATCGATTCATATACAAGTTTCGTCGTAAACCTAATTGATTACTTCCAATTACGAAAATTATTAGTTCAAACAACACTTAGATGTAGGGCATTTCCCATTTTTATATAAACTTTTATACTGTAAATAATGGCATCTCAATCAACCATTCATATGTTTACACCGTTAAAATCAATAATAATCAAAAGGTATAATATACTTTTCAAAAATTCATACGCATATGTACACATTCATAAGAACTCAAGAGTACGATCAAGTAATCTTTACTCTTTTACCTATGATTAGTGTGTATCTGTAATTAAAAAAAATTGATTGTAATGTAAATATTGCATAATATAATATTTTAATTACAATTTTCAAATTTTAATTAGGCAAAATGTCATAAATTATAAGTATGTCACTTTTTTAGGGTTCGTCATCTCAACTCCATAAAAAAAATGCCAACTTTAGTTTACTAAAACCATAGGGATCTGTAGATTCCTTGCCGGGTTAACAAGTTGCAATTCCTTTACAACGATTAGACATCTACATATTTTTATTATACCGATCTACACTTTTTAAATCATTTGTTTGGGTCTATAAGGGAATGATTAAAACTATTAACGTGAAATGTTCAACATAAAAGAAAAGAAAAGGTTAGGGTTGATCGCGAAAAAGATATAGATCAAACCAAAGGTTTCTTACCAGTTCAGAGAACCATGAAGTCGCCAAGGTTTCCATGACAGTGATGAGAGAGAAGATTGATCTTACTTTCTGCGATTATAAACAGACAAAACAAAATCAAAAGGCTGTCCGATCAGAATCATACTAATTTCTAGTATTTTGCAGTGCAATTAATTCAGAAACCTTGAACTTACTGGAACTGGAAGTGATCTGAAGTTGGAAGCTTGAAAGCTTGAAAGAATGGTGAGAAATGCAGGCTAGATTTATAGGGGATGGAGATGAATAATTGAAAAATATAATTTGATTGCAGCGCTTCAAAAGATACCTTCAGCGCTCCATGCAGGGCATATTTCTGTAGGGCTGGAGTCATGAAAGGGACTGCAGAATACAGAACTCAATATTTATACCCTTCGGTGTGTCTGCTTCACTTGACACTTTTGTCTCTTATTCTCTCCGACCTTAGTCATTTAAATTACCTCGGATTGGAGCATAGTAATATATTTTAGTTTACTTCCATAACATCCAGTGCATGGTGTACTTATTTTACTAAATTTAATACACAATTTGATATTTTATTCAGTGTAGTTTAAAATATCATTAAAATTACAATACCGCCTCCTGAATATTGCTAAGTTTTTCAATGAACATAGTTTCAGCTGAAATTAGCTGAACCACGATGCAGTTAGCTGAAATTAGCTGAACCACGATGCAATTAGCTGAAACCAGCTGAAATTACTTGAAATAAGATTTGGTTGATTTTGAGTACCAACCACTACCACTCTTGGATACATGACTCCATTTTCCAATACATGAAGAAGAAAACATGTACCAGAGTTTGGACATACACTGGTAAGGCGGAACATTTTAACAAACGACATTCTTCAATAAAAATGAAATTCAAAAGTGCATTTGGACAGTTGAAAAGTATTTGGAAAGGGCTAAAATGAATACCTCAAATGAAGATCGCATCTTCAAATGTCAATTATTGTTGTATATTTCACGCTTCATAATTCCTTCGACTGTAAGAGTTTGGCAGGCCTATTTTAGATCACGAGCATGCACAAAGGAGGTAGTAATTTCACTATGTTTGATGAATATCGAATAAGGATTGTGGCAGAAGTCCATGAAGGTATAGTTGAACAAATTTGGGATTGGCAGGTGGAATTGAAACATTAGATAATAGCGATTAGTATTTGATACAACAGATATAGATTTTGAAAATATATGGACATTTTTGCAATAATTGCTCAAATTGTTAATTTCGAGTATAAATGAATTTTATTAAATTCTCGATTACTAATCAAACTACACCTATTCAAAAGTACCTTTTAAAAAACCTATTCAAAATTAAATTTATTTGATAAATCAAAACAAACATATATTATTGACATTTGATAAAAAGTAATTTTATTTTAAAATAATTCATTGAAAATGAAAAAACTGAAACCAACTTAAATTAGCTGAACCAACTTGCAATTAGTTTAAGCACGATGGAGGTAGTTGAAGTAAGTTGAAGTTAGCTTAACTTTACAACAAGATGCAAAAAATAAGGTGAACTTGACAGGGCCTATATAATGATATTTTCGTAAATCATATTGTATTTTGAACTATGAGACTAAAATATCAGACTATATATAGTCACACCCTTATTTTATCACCAACCAATTGTTCAGAACGATCAAATGGGATCAAAATATAATTATTTTCAAAAGGAGTTCATATTCTCCTACTTATTTATCGATACAAACTAGACTGGACTGAAATCTATCGACAAACTAGCCTCTCCAGCCACAAATTAGTCGGTGAAAATTTTGTAAAGTAATAGAGACCCCTCCAACAAGAATCTACTATCTGAGTGTTCATTCTCAAACAACTCCTTACTCTGTTGACACCATATTCCATCACAAAGCATAAGCTATAACTCTATCCATGTATAACTGCTAGTCTTGTCATTTATGTCATCTCTTCTCCTTAAACGATTTTTTCACCAATTATTAGATTAAGAGAGAACGTAGTATTTACCTAAGCAGCTGCCTAGAGAAATTCCCAAAGTACCTTATTTACACGAGGGATTAAAAAATAAATAAATTGTTGGCATGTAAATGATAGCACCTTTTGCCTGCCCCCGGCTACTACGCAAATGAATTAGGCAACGTGTAAATAGGGTTTGTACTGTTTGTACTGTGCTTCCAAAAATAATAATTTCTGTGTCTGGGGATTTTTTGGACAGCATCTTTTCACACTTGTTGACATATAAGTTTATAAAATAAATTTTTTAAAAAGCAAAAGTATAGATTATACTTTTAGTTTTGTATTTTAAAAGTTAGAAATTAGATACCACATGTTGGATGAATATAATGATAGCATATATAATTTGAATTTAAATCTATGAACAAAGTTTGTTAATAAATAGTAGTATTAATGAATAAAATGTACAGATTGAACTGGAACGAGAGTATTTTGCACCCAGCATATATAGTGAAGCACAGTGGGTTAAATAAAGTAAGAGACAGAAGATTGATGATCAGATCAGCTCACCCCCACCACTACCTCTTTAATTCACGGAGCTATGATTCCTGTATGTTGGCATTTGGCCGATGAACAAAACGTCTCCAGTATAACCCACGGCCTTGAATAGCTGGATTAGATGACTGATTTAACACAAAAAAAGATTCATCATTCTCTAACTTGTCCATATTAGTGACTCACAAATCTCTGCAGAAAACAGATGATGAGAAATAATGACCGGCAATATTATTGCACAAATCGCTGAGTGCACACAGTATCTCACGTCCGCCAAAGGACCTTGAATTGTTAGAATGTGGCCTCAGATTTTCCCTATATTTCTTCTTCTACTCAACGACCTAGGTTGAAATTATTGCACCAGTAAGTTAATTATAATCATCGAGATGATTGTTCCCCGCCACAAAAACTTGCATTTTCTTTCTTTAGCCAATAGCAAAAAATGCAGTGTCTTGATCTAAAATGCAGTGTAAAGCATTTTAAAAAGCTAAGTTTAATTAGGTTCTTACTTTCATGGAGCTTCTTCTAAGTTAGAAGGTAAGAATAGATTGGCTGAATTGTTCATTTGAGCTCTCTGTATTCACTCGTATAAATAGAGTTCTGTACAACTTGATTACCTAATATTACAGATAATTACAGAAAGTATATAATCTAAATATGCTAACTAACATTCAGTAAATATTCTATTTACTAACACCCCCCTTAGTTGAAACAGGAGCATGGCGAATGCAAAGACTAGACCGAAAATCTAGAAACAAAGGGGATGGAAGACCCTTCGTAAATATGTCAGCATACTGATGAGCCGATAGAACATGAAGAACACGAACTTCCCCAAAAGCCACCTTCTCGCGAACAAAGTGTATGTCAATCTCCACATGCTTAGTACGTTGATGGTGTACCAGATTAGATGAAAGGTACACGGCAGAAATATTATCACAGTAGACCAAAGTAGTCCGCTGAAGAGGAACACGCAATTCACAAAGTAAGTTGCGCAACCAGCACGTCTCGGCAACGGCATTAGCAACTCCTCGATATTCAACCTCAGCACTTGATTAGGAGATAGTAGGTTGCCGCTTGGAAGACCAGGCAACGAGATTGTCACCGGAAGTAAACACAATAACCAGAAGTGCACCGATGAGTGTCCGGGAAGCCAGCTCAATCCGCATCTGAGTAAGCAGTGAGGACTGAGGTAGAAGATGAAGACCAAGAGCAAGAGTACCCTGGATATATCGGATAATCCGCTTAAGAGCCTGAAAGTGTGGTTCTCGAGGTCATGTATAAAAAGACAAAGTATTGTCCGGCCTCGTGAAAGTAAGGTACTGAAGGGCATTGGCAAGACTGCAGTAAACTGAAAGATCAACTAGTGGGAGCCCAACATCTGCAGCAAGTTTGTACTTGGTGTCGACGGGTGTAGTAACAGGCTTGCACGAAGTCATCTTGACACGATCAATGATATCCCTAGCATATTTGTGTTGAAACAAGAAAAGTCCCGACCTTGATCGAGTCAAAGAAATACTAAGGAAGTAACTCAGAGGGCCGAGGGCTGTCATAGCAAACTCATCACCAAGCAACTAGGTGAGGCGATGAGAATGATGTTGTAACATCTAGGTGTAATTATGTTGTCTCATTCCGGAAAGTGTAGACGAAGAGTGAGTGATCACTCTAACTACCACGGAAACCAATCCTTGAGAGATAAGTAGCAAACATGTGGTACCAAGTCCGTGGGGCTTGCTTTAACCCGTAGAGAGACTTGCGTAGAAGAAAGACATGGTAGAATTTATTACGTGCTCTGGATGTACGTCCTCCAAGTATATGGTAGAATTTATCGTAGAAATATATTTATGCTATATAAATGCTTATTAATTTGATGAAGGATGAGCACCTTAAATTTAATCCAGAATTTTTAACAAATTAAATTGTTGGTCAAGTTTTATCATTTCCGTTCCGGTTTTGTTGGATTCGTGGTGATTGATGTTGTATTACTGAACCACTTTTTACAGCGTTGGAAACCAGCGCGCGCGCACAAGAAACTCAAATTAATCAAGCCAGCGTTATTTAATTACAGACTCTTGGGGACAACGTTCAGCATATCTATACGCACCGATCTTATTCTCAGTGATTAACATTTAAACTATTCGACCATATTCACAGTCTTCAAGAGCTGATCGAAGATTCCTAACTAACTCTTCCATTGTCATGTCGAACCGCTCCTCCATCTGCCGCATAATTACACAAAACTAATTATATTGTTCATCAATTCTGATCATATTGAAGATTACACAAGAAAAAAACTCACCTCTGCAGTGATGGTGGCGTCAAGACCCAAGCCTCCAAATGTTGCGATACTACTGGTATATGTAAGGGCAAGATTGAGCCTCTCCACCTCCAACAGCAATTTAATGAGCACCCCCTTTTGATTTTCACAGTGAACTTTCACAAGAACAGCTTTGTCACACCGCTTAACTTCAATTTCTGGGAAGATCTGCTTATAGTTACATCTGTCGCTGGACTTTCTGTCATCTCCATGAACTAGCAAAGGCTGCGATTTCACCAGCGAAACCGATTCGATTGTTTGCTTTGTGGCTTGTTCCTCTAATGTTTGTACTCTGCCTTTCAGTTGTTTCAAATATGTTATGGCATCTCCAAGAACTGAAGTTTTGTCCATCTGCCAACAATATATCATGATGATGCAAGAGTTATAAAACGTGTTTCTTGAAAACATAGACTGGATTAAACCTTCGTACCTTCTTGAGACCGGGAACAATGGCGGAAAGAGCCATGAAGAGTTGGCTGAGCTGCTCCCGCCTCTTCCTTTCAGCAATTATGTGGTCGTAAGTCTGCGATGGGGGCCTTGATCGCCGGCCGCCGGTCTTCTTAACCTTGGGCAGTGCTTCTGCTCGAGCACTGCTTTTACTAGCCTCGTCAAGGCTAGTAAAAGAGCTACGAGTTGTCAAAACCTCGGAATTCCCATCCTTTTTAGGGTTGAGGCTGCTGGGATTACCAAAGGTCAGAATGATGGGAGTACGGTCTTTTTTAGAGCGCTTCAGCTGCTTGGCCGGACGTTGATCGGAAACTTCAGCCGGCGCCGGAGTTTCATTCATCGGAACTTTGTGAAAGAACGGCTGCTCTGTGGAGCTTGCGTTGATGATGATGCTGTTGGAGTCATTAATGGTGGGTACTGCAGAATATTCTTCAAGATCGAAGAAATCCATCATTTGTTCGTATGAATCCATGCTGAATGGATCCTCCATGCCCTGAATAAGATGGAATTATGTCAGGAAAATTTGAAGGAAAAAGGTTTCCTAGCTAGATCAAGTTTTGGTGGTGTTCATTAAAGGTTTCATTATTGATAGCTCAAACTGGCCTACATAGCAGAAATCTATGCGTCTTCATCCCCAGTAGGAGCCCTTTATACTGCTCCATTATTAGAGGTCTTCCTTTGTCGTTATTTTTGTCCGTCAAGTCTACAGTACTACGGTCATGGTATATCTTATTATAAAGGGTTAAAAGCTCATGTACCCCCAAGTTTATAAGAAAGTGCCAATGTACCCCCGAGTAATTTAAAAGTGCTGATGTACCCCTATTATTATATTGAATAAAGAAGTATACCTCTAAAGCCCATTTTCAACACCATTTTGAATTAAAAGACAAATTTACCCTCACTTGTTGGATTTTTTTTCCGTTGGCCCAAATGCTCATTGGCACGAAATAAAATTTCAAGAAATTAATATCACTGAATTACAAAATAAATGCACAATATTATTGAAAGGAGCAATTCTAGACGCAGTCCATATTTTGCTTATTTTATAGTCCAAAAAAATACGTCTTTGATATATATGATATGATCAATATATTACTTCTATTGCATACACTTGCAAATCAGTTATATATCATAATTATTGTATATGTGATTATATAACAAAAATACGGACTGCAAATAAGCAAAAATCGGACTAAATCTAGCAGGCCAGTATTAAAAAAAGTTAACATTTTTATCCAAAAATTCAACAAACTGAAAACATTGGTGAAATTACCATAATCTCGCCACCTTGAGTTAGTCACGCTAATTATTACTGGGTGTGGCGGTTTCGGTCCCCCGGCTCACACTAATTTCAGGTTACAGTGGTTTTGGTCCCCTCGACTTCAAACACTTTCATCCGATAAAGTAACGGTGACTGGTGGTATGGATTTGGATTGCCTTTCTTAACTGGGTTGAATGTAAAAAAGGGAAGCGAGAATTAGATGAATAATTAGGTAGGGGAGGATTATTCATTGATTTGGTTGGGGCATTTTCGTCATAATTTTTTTTCTTTTTTACCATTAAATAATAGTGAGGGTATTCTTTCCATTTTACACTTGGCAAAAGAAAAATATGCCCAAATTATACATTTAAGGGTATAGTGGCACTTTTGAAAAACTTAGGGGTACATTAGCACTTTTTTGAATATTTGGGGGTACAACAGCACTTTGATATTTTTGGGTACTCATGTGCCTAAATTCTTCACAAGTGATGTTTTGATTATCATTGATTTTATGGTTTAACCTTAGAATGGTTTGGCGACATCAAAAATTATGTTATGATGCATTGATACTTGAAAATATAAAAATTTACTCAAACAATGGCCTGAAATTCATTTAATAACATCATCCGAGTTCACCAAAATTAAAATTTCAGCCCTAAATTATAGTACTTTGATATTTTCAAGTCAATGCGTCAGGATTCATATTTAACATGTCTATCTTGTGTAGGGTCTCAAATTGGATCAGTGATCGATTCATATACAAGTTTCGTCGTAAACCTAATTGATTACTTCCAATTACGAAAATTATTAGTTCAAACAACACTTAGATGTAGGGCATTTCCCATTTTTATATAAACTTTTATACTGTAAATAATGGCATCTCAATCAACCATTCATATGTTTACACCGTTAAAATCAATAATAATCAAAAGGTATAATATACTTTTCAAAAATTCATACGCATATGTACACATTCATAAGAACTCAAGAGTACGATCAAGTAATCTTTACTCTTTTACCTATGATTAGTGTGTATCTGTAATTAAAAAAAATTGATTGTAATGTAAATATTGCATAATATAATATTTTAATTACAATTTTCAAATTTTAATTAGGCAAAATGTCATAAATTATAAGTATGTCACTTTTTTAGGGTTCGTCATCTCAACTCCATAAAAAAAATGCCAACTTTAGTTTACTAAAACCATAGGGATCTGTAGATTCCTTGCCGGGTTAACAAGTTGCAATTCCTTTACAACGATTAGACATCTACATATTTTTATTATACCGATCTACACTTTTTAAATCATTTGTTTGGGTCTATAAGGGAATGATTAAAACTATTAACGTGAAATGTTCAACATAAAAGAAAAGAAAAGGTTAGGGTTGATCGCGAAAAAGATATAGATCAAACCAAAGGTTTCTTACCAGTTCAGAGAACCATGAAGTCGCCAAGGTTTCCATGACAGTGATGAGAGAGAAGATTGATCTTACTTTCTGCGATTATAAACAGACAAAACAAAATCAAAAGGCTGTCCGATCAGAATCATACTAATTTCTAGTATTTTGCAGTGCAATTAATTCAGAAACCTTGAACTTACTGGAACTGGAAGTGATCTGAAGTTGGAAGCTTGAAAGCTTGAAAGAATGGTGAGAAATGCAGGCTAGATTTATAGGGGATGGAGATGAATAATTGAAAAATATAATTTGATTGCAGCGCTTCAAAAGATACCTTCAGCGCTCCATGCAGGGCATATTTCTGTAGGGCTGGAGTCATGAAAGGGACTGCAGAATACAGAACTCAATATTTATACCCTTCGGTGTGTCTGCTTCACTTGACACTTTTGTCTCTTATTCTCTCCGACCTTAGTCATTTAAATTACCTCGGATTGGAGCATAGTAATATATTTTAGTTTACTTCCATAACATCCAGTGCATGGTGTACTTATTTTACTAAATTTAATACACAATTTGATATTTTATTCAGTGTAGTTTAAAATATCATTAAAATTACAATACCGCCTCCTGAATATTGCTAAGTTTTTCAATGAACATAGTTTCAGCTGAAATTAGCTGAACCACGATGCAGTTAGCTGAAATTAGCTGAACCACGATGCAATTAGCTGAAACCAGCTGAAATTACTTGAAATAAGATTTGGTTGATTTTGAGTACCAACCACTACCACTCTTGGATACATGACTCCATTTTCCAATACATGAAGAAGAAAACATGTACCAGAGTTTGGACATACACTGGTAAGGCGGAACATTTTAACAAACGACATTCTTCAATAAAAATGAAATTCAAAAGTGCATTTGGACAGTTGAAAAGTATTTGGAAAGGGCTAAAATGAATACCTCAAATGAAGATCGCATCTTCAAATGTCAATTATTGTTGTATATTTCACGCTTCATAATTCCTTCGACTGTAAGAGTTTGGCAGGCCTATTTTAGATCACGAGCATGCACAAAGGAGGTAGTAATTTCACTATGTTTGATGAATATCGAATAAGGATTGTGGCAGAAGTCCATGAAGGTATAGTTGAACAAATTTGGGATTGGCAGGTGGAATTGAAACATTAGATAATAGCGATTAGTATTTGATACAACAGATATAGATTTTGAAAATATATGGACATTTTTGCAATAATTGCTCAAATTGTTAATTTCGAGTATAAATGAATTTTATTAAATTCTCGATTACTAATCAAACTACACCTATTCAAAAGTACCTTTTAAAAAACCTATTCAAAATTAAATTTATTTGATAAATCAAAACAAACATATATTATTGACATTTGATAAAAAGTAATTTTATTTTAAAATAATTCATTGAAAATGAAAAAACTGAAACCAACTTAAATTAGCTGAACCAACTTGCAATTAGTTTAAGCACGATGGAGGTAGTTGAAGTAAGTTGAAGTTAGCTTAACTTTACAACAAGATGCAAAAAATAAGGTGAACTTGACATGGCCTATATAATGATATTTTCGTAAATCATATTGTATTTTGAACTATGAGACTAAAATATCAGACTATATATAGTCACACCCTTATTTTATCACCAACCAATTGTTCAGAACGATCAAATGGGATCAAAATATAATTATTTTCAAAAGGAGTTCATATTCTCCTACTTATTTATCGATACAAACTAGACTGGACTGAAATCTATCGACAAACTAGCCTCTCCAGCCACAAATTAGTCGGTGAAAATTTTGTAAAGTAATAGAGACCCCTCCAACAAGAATCTACTATCTGAGTGTTCATTCTCAAACAACTCCTTACTCTGTTGACACCATATTCCATCACAAAGCATAAGCTATAACTCTATCCATGTATAACTGCTAGTCTTGTCATTTATGTCATCTCTTCTCCTTAAACGATTTTTTCACCAATTATTAGATTAAGAGAGAACGTAGTATTTACCTAAGCAGCTGCCTAGAGAAATTCCCAAAGTACCTTATTTACACGAGGGATTAAAAAATAAATAAATTGTTGGCATGTAAATGATAGCACCTTTTGCCTGCCCCCGGCTACTACGCAAATGAATTAGGCAACGTGTAAATAGGGTTTGTACTGTTTGTACTGTGCTTCCAAAAATAATAATTTCTGTGTCTGGGGATTTTTTGGACAGCATCTTTTCACACTTGTTGACATATAAGTTTATAAAATAAATTTTTTAAAAAGCAAAAGTATAGATTATACTTTTAGTTTTGTATTTTAAAAGTTAGAAATTAGATACCACATGTTGGATGAATATAATGATAGCATATATAATTTGAATTTAAATCTATGAACAAAGTTTGTTAATAAATAGTAGTATTAATGAATAAAATGTACAGATTGAACTGGAACGAGAGTATTTTGCACCCAGCATATATAGTGAAGCACAGTGGGTTAAATAAAGTAAGAGACAGAAGATTGATGATCAGATCAGCTCACCCCCACCACTACCTCTTTAATTCACGGAGCTATGATTCCTGTATGTTGGCATTTGGCCGATGAACAAAACGTCTCCAGTATAACCCACGGCCTTGAATAGCTGGATTAGATGACTGATTTAACACAAAAAAAGATTCATCATTCTCTAACTTGTCCATATTAGTGACTCACAAATCTCTGCAGAAAACAGATGATGAGAAATAATGACCGGCAATATTATTGCACAAATCGCTGAGTGCACACAGTATCTCACGTCCGCCAAAGGACCTTGAATTGTTAGAATGTGGCCTCAGATTTTCCCTATATTTCTTCTTCTACTCAACGACCTAGGTTGAAATTATTGCACCAGTAAGTTAATTATAATCATCGAGATGATTGTTCCCCGCCACAAAAACTTGCATTTTCTTTCTTTAGCCAATAGCAAAAAATGCAGTGTCTTGATCTAAAATGCAGTGTAAAGCATTTTAAAAAGCTAAGTTTAATTAGGTTCTTACTTTCATGGAGCTTCTTCTAAGTTAGAAGGTAAGAATAGATTGGCTGAATTGTTCATTTGAGCTCTCTGTATTCACTCGTATAAATAGAGTTCTGTACAACTTGATTACCTAATATTACAGATAATTACAGAAAGTATATAATCTAAATATGCTAACTAACATTCAGTAAATATTCTATTTACTAACACCCCCCTTAGTTGAAACAGGAGCATGGCGAATGCAAAGACTAGACCGAAAATCTAGAAACAAAGGGGATGGAAGACCCTTCGTAAATATGTCAGCATACTGATGAGCCGATAGAACATGAAGAACACGAACTTCCCCAAAAGCCACCTTCTCGCGAACAAAGTGTATGTCAATCTCCACATGCTTAGTACGTTGATGGTGTACCAGATTAGATGAAAGGTACACGGCAGAAATATTATCACAGTAGACCAAAGTAGTCCGCTGAAGAGGAACACGCAATTCACAAAGTAAGTTGCGCAACCAGCACGTCTCGGCAACGGCATTAGCAACTCCTCGATATTCAACCTCAGCACTTGATTAGGAGATAGTAGGTTGCCGCTTGGAAGACCAGGCAACGAGATTGTCACCGGAAGTAAACACAATAACCAGAAGTGCACCGATGAGTGTCCGGGAAGCCAGCTCAATCCGCATCTGAGTAAGCAGTGAGGACTGAGGTAGAAGATGCCTGAAGATGAAGACCAAGAGCAAGAGTACCCTGGATATATCGGATAATCCGCTTAAGAGCCTGAAAGTGTGGTTCTCGAGGTCATGTATAAAAAGACAAAGTATTGTCCGGCCTCGTGAAAGTAAGGTACTGAAGGGCATTGGCAAGACTGCAGTAAACTGAAAGATCAACTAGTGGGAGCCCAACATCTGCAGCAAGTTTGTACTTGGTGTCGACGGGTGTAGTAACAGGCTTGCACGAAGTCATCTTGACACGATCAATGATATCCCTAGCATATTTGTGTTGAAACAAGAAAAGTCCCGACCTTGATCGAGTCAAAGAAATACTAAGGAAGTAACTCAGAGGGCCGAGGGCTGTCATAGCAAACTCATCACCAAGCAACTAGGTGAGGCGATGAGAATGATGTTGTAACATCTAGGTGTAATTATGTTGTCTCATTCCGGAAAGTGTAGACGAAGAGTGAGTGATCACTCTAACTACCACGGAAACCAATCCTTGAGAGATAAGTAGCAAACATGTGGTACCAAGTCCGTGGGGCTTGCTTTAACCCGTAGAGAGACTTGCGTAGAAGAAAGACATGGTAGAATTTATTACGTGCTCTGGATGTACGTCCTCCAAGTATATGGTAGAATTTATCGTAGAAATATATTTATGCTATATAAATGCTTATTAATTTGATGAAGGATGAGCACCTTAAATTTAATCCAGAATTTTTAACAAATTAAATTGTTGGTCAAGTTTTATCATTTCCGTTCCGGTTTTGTTGGATTCGTGGTGATTGATGTTGTATTACTGAACCACTTTTTACAGCGTTGGAAACCAGCGCGCGCGCACAAGAAACTCAAATTAATCAAGCCAGCGTTATTTAATTACAGACTCTTGGGGACAACGTTCAGCATATCTATACGCACCGATCTTATTCTCAGTGATTAACATTTAAACTATTCGACCATATTCACAGTCTTCAAGAGCTGATCGAAGATTCCTAACTAACTCTTCCATTGTCATGTCGAACCGCTCCTCCATCTGCCGCATAATTACACAAAACTAATTATATTGTTCATCAATTCTGATCATATTGAAGATTACACAAGAAAAAAACTCACCTCTGCAGTGATGGTGGCGTCAAGACCCAAGCCTCCAAATGTTGCGATACTACTGGTATATGTAAGGGCAAGATTGAGCCTCTCCACCTCCAACAGCAATTTAATGAGCACCCCCTTTTGATTTTCACAGTGAACTTTCACAAGAACAGCTTTGTCACACCGCTTAACTTCAATTTCTGGGAAGATCTGCTTATAGTTACATCTGTCGCTGGACTTTCTGTCATCTCCATGAACTAGCAAAGGCTGCGATTTCACCAGCGAAACCGATTCGATTGTTTGCTTTGTGGCTTGTTCCTCTAATGTTTGTACTCTGCCTTTCAGTTGTTTCAAATATGTTATGGCATCTCCAAGAACTGAAGTTTTGTCCATCTGCCAACAATATATCATGATGATGCAAGAGTTATAAAACGTGTTTCTTGAAAACATAGACTGGATTAAACCTTCGTACCTTCTTGAGACCGGGAACAATGGCGGAAAGAGCCATGAAGAGTTGGCTGAGCTGCTCCCGCCTCTTCCTTTCAGCAATTATGTGGTCGTAAGTCTGCGATGGGGGCCTTGATCGCCGGCCGCCGGTCTTCTTAACCTTGGGCAGTGCTTCTGCTCGAGCACTGCTTTTACTAGCCTCGTCAAGGCTAGTAAAAGAGCTACGAGTTGTCAAAACCTCGGAATTCCCATCCTTTTTAGGGTTGAGGCTGCTGGGATTACCAAAGGTCAGAATGATGGGAGTACGGTCTTTTTTAGAGCGCTTCAGCTGCTTGGCCGGACGTTGATCGGAAACTTCAGCCGGCGCCGGAGTTTCATTCATCGGAACTTTGTGAAAGAACGGCTGCTCTGTGGAGCTTGCGTTGATGATGATGCTGTTGGAGTCATTAATGGTGGGTACTGCAGAATATTCTTCAAGATCGAAGAAATCCATCATTTGTTCGTATGAATCCATGCTGAATGGATCCTCCATGCCCTGAATAAGATGGAATTATGTCAGGAAAATTTGAAGGAAAAAGGTTTCCTAGCTAGATCAAGTTTTGGTGGTGTTCATTAAAGGTTTCATTATTGATAGCTCAAACTGGCCTACATAGCAGAAATCTATGCGTCTTCATCCCCAGTAGGAGCCCTTTATACTGCTCCATTATTAGAGGTCTTCCTTTGTCGTTATTTTTGTCCGTCAAGTCTACAGTACTACGGTCATGGTATATCTTATTATAAAGGGTTAAAAGCTCATGTACCCCCAAGTTTATAAGAAAGTGCCAATGTACCCCCGAGTAATTTAAAAGTGCTGATGTACCCCTATTATTATATTGAATAAAGAAGTATACCTCTAAAGCCCATTTTCAACACCATTTTGAATTAAAAGACAAATTTACCCTCACTTGTTGGATTTTTTTTCCGTTGGCCCAAATGCTCATTGGCACGAAATAAAATTTCAAGAAATTAATATCACTGAATTACAAAATAAATGCACAATATTATTGAAAGGAGCAATTCTAGACGCAGTCCATATTTTGCTTATTTTATAGTCCAAAAAAATACGTCTTTGATATATATGATATGATCAATATATTACTTCTATTGTATACACTTGCAAATCAGTTATATATCATAATTATTGTATATGTGATTATATAACAAAAATACGGACTGCAAATAAGCAAAAATCGGACTAAATCTAGCAGGCCAGTATTAAAAAAAGTTAACATTTTTATCCAAAAATTCAACAAACTGAAAACATTGGTGAAATTACCATAATCTCGCCACCTTGAGTTAGTCACGCTAATTATTACTGGGTGTGGCGGTTTCGGTCCCCCGGCTCACACTAATTTCAGGTTACAGTGGTTTTGGTCCCCTCGACTTCAAACACTTTCATCCGATAAAGTAACGGTGACTGGTGGTATGGATTTGGATTGCCTTTCTTAACTGGGTTGAATGTAAAAAAGGGAAGCGAGAATTAGATGAATAATTAGGTAGGGGAGGATTATTCATTGATTTGGTTGGGGCATTTTCGTCATAATTTTTTTTCTTTTTTACCATTAAATAATAGTGAGGGTATTCTTTCCATTTTACACTTGGCAAAAGAAAAATATGCCCAAATTATACATTTAAGGGTATAGTGGCACTTTTGAAAAACTTAGGGGTACATTAGCACTTTTTTGAATATTTGGGGGTACAACAGCACTTTGATATTTTTGGGTACTCATGTGCCTAAATTCTTCACAAGTGATGTTTTGATTATCATTGATTTTATGGTTTAACCTTAGAATGGTTTGGCGACATCAAAAATTATGTTATGATGCATTGATACTTGAAAATATAAAAATTTACTCAAACAATGGCCTGAAATTCATTTAATAACATCATCCGAGTTCACCAAAATTAAAATTTCAGCCCTAAATTATAGTACTTTGATATTTTCAAGTCAATGCGTCAGGATTCATATTTAACATGTCTATCTTGTGTAGGGTCTCAAATTGGATCAGTGATCGATTCATATACAAGTTTCGTCGTAAACCTAATTGATTACTTCCAATTACGAAAATTATTAGTTCAAACAACACTTAGATGTAGGGCATTTCCCATTTTTATATAAACTTTTATACTGTAAATAATGGCATCTCAATCAACCATTCATATGTTTACACCGTTAAAATCAATAATAATCAAAAGGTATAATATACTTTTCAAAAATTCATACGCATATGTACACATTCATAAGAACTCAAGAGTACGATCAAGTAATCTTTACTCTTTTACCTATGATTAGTGTGTATCTGTAATTAAAAAAAATTGATTGTAATGTAAATATTGCATAATATAATATTTTAATTACAATTTTCAAATTTTAATTAGGCAAAATGTCATAAATTATAAGTATGTCACTTTTTTAGGGTTCGTCATCTCAACTCCATAAAAAAAATGCCAACTTTAGTTTACTAAAACCATAGGGATCTGTAGATTCCTTGCCGGGTTAACAAGTTGCAATTCCTTTACAACGATTAGACATCTACATATTTTTATTATACCGATCTACACTTTTTAAATCATTTGTTTGGGTCTATAAGGGAATGATTAAAACTATTAACGTGAAATGTTCAACATAAAAGAAAAGAAAAGGTTAGGGTTGATCGCGAAAAAGATATAGATCAAACCAAAGGTTTCTTACCAGTTCAGAGAACCATGAAGTCGCCAAGGTTTCCATGACAGTGATGAGAGAGAAGATTGATCTTACTTTCTGCGATTATAAACAGACAAAACAAAATCAAAAGGCTGTCCGATCAGAATCATACTAATTTCTAGTATTTTGCAGTGCAATTAATTCAGAAACCTTGAACTTACTGGAACTGGAAGTGATCTGAAGTTGGAAGCTTGAAAGCTTGAAAGAATGGTGAGAAATGCAGGCTAGATTTATAGGGGATGGAGATGAATAATTGAAAAATATAATTTGATTGCAGCGCTTCAAAAGATACCTTCAGCGCTCCATGCAGGGCATATTTCTGTAGGGCTGGAGTCATGAAAGGGACTGCAGAATACAGAACTCAATATTTATACCCTTCGGTGTGTCTGCTTCACTTGACACTTTTGTCTCTTATTCTCTCCGACCTTAGTCATTTAAATTACCTCGGATTGGAGCATAGTAATATATTTTAGTTTACTTCCATAACATCCAGTGCATGGTGTACTTATTTTACTAAATTTAATACACAATTTGATATTTTATTCAGTGTAGTTTAAAATATCATTAAAATTACAATACCGCCTCCTGAATATTGCTAAGTTTTTCAATGAACATAGTTTCAGCTGAAATTAGCTGAACCACGATGCAGTTAGCTGAAATTAGCTGAACCACGATGCAATTAGCTGAAACCAGCTGAAATTACTTGAAATAAGATTTGGTTGATTTTGAGTACCAACCACTACCACTCTTGGATACATGACTCCATTTTCCAATACATGAAGAAGAAAACATGTACCAGAGTTTGGACATACACTGGTAAGGCGGAACATTTTAACAAACGACATTCTTCAATAAAAATGAAATTCAAAAGTGCATTTGGACAGTTGAAAAGTATTTGGAAAGGGCTAAAATGAATACCTCAAATGAAGATCGCATCTTCAAATGTCAATTATTGTTGTATATTTCACGCTTCATAATTCCTTCGACTGTAAGAGTTTGGCAGGCCTATTTTAGATCACGAGCATGCACAAAGGAGGTAGTAATTTCACTATGTTTGATGAATATCGAATAAGGATTGTGGCAGAAGTCCATGAAGGTATAGTTGAACAAATTTGGGATTGGCAGGTGGAATTGAAACATTAGATAATAGCGATTAGTATTTGATACAACAGATATAGATTTTGAAAATATATGGACATTTTTGCAATAATTGCTCAAATTGTTAATTTCGAGTATAAATGAATTTTATTAAATTCTCGATTACTAATCAAACTACACCTATTCAAAAGTACCTTTTAAAAAACCTATTCAAAATTAAATTTATTTGATAAATCAAAACAAACATATATTATTGACATTTGATAAAAAGTAATTTTATTTTAAAATAATTCATTGAAAATGAAAAAACTGAAACCAACTTAAATTAGCTGAACCAACTTGCAATTAGTTTAAGCACGATGGAGGTAGTTGAAGTAAGTTGAAGTTAGCTTAACTTTACAACAAGATGCAAAAAATAAGGTGAACTTGACAGGGCCTATATAATGATATTTTCGTAAATCATATTGTATTTTGAACTATGAGACTAAAATATCAGACTATATATAGTCACACCCTTATTTTATCACCAACCAATTGTTCAGAACGATCAAATGGGATCAAAATATAATTATTTTCAAAAGGAGTTCATATTCTCCTACTTATTTATCGATACAAACTAGACTGGACTGAAATCTATCGACAAACTAGCCTCTCCAGCCACAAATTAGTCGGTGAAAATTTTGTAAAGTAATAGAGACCCCTCCAACAAGAATCTACTATCTGAGTGTTCATTCTCAAACAACTCCTTACTCTGTTGACACCATATTCCATCACAAAGCATAAGCTATAACTCTATCCATGTATAACTGCTAGTCTTGTCATTTATGTCATCTCTTCTCCTTAAACGATTTTTTCACCAATTATTAGATTAAGAGAGAACGTAGTATTTACCTAAGCAGCTGCCTAGAGAAATTCCCAAAGTACCTTATTTACACGAGGGATTAAAAAATAAATAAATTGTTGGCATGTAAATGATAGCACCTTTTGCCTGCCCCCGGCTACTACGCAAATGAATTAGGCAACGTGTAAATAGGGTTTGTACTGTTTGTACTGTGCTTCCAAAAATAATAATTTCTGTGTCTGGGGATTTTTTGGACAGCATCTTTTCACACTTGTTGACATATAAGTTTATAAAATAAATTTTTTAAAAAGCAAAAGTATAGATTATACTTTTAGTTTTGTATTTTAAAAGTTAGAAATTAGATACCACATGTTGGATGAATATAATGATAGCATATATAATTTGAATTTAAATCTATGAACAAAGTTTGTTAATAAATAGTAGTATTAATGAATAAAATGTACAGATTGAACTGGAACGAGAGTATTTTGCACCCAGCATATATAGTGAAGCACAGTGGGTTAAATAAAGTAAGAGACAGAAGATTGATGATCAGATCAGCTCACCCCCACCACTACCTCTTTAATTCACGGAGCTATGATTCCTGTATGTTGGCATTTGGCCGATGAACAAAACGTCTCCAGTATAACCCACGGCCTTGAATAGCTGGATTAGATGACTGATTTAACACAAAAAAAGATTCATCATTCTCTAACTTGTCCATATTAGTGACTCACAAATCTCTGCAGAAAACAGATGATGAGAAATAATGACCGGCAATATTATTGCACAAATCGCTGAGTGCACACAGTATCTCACGTCCGCCAAAGGACCTTGAATTGTTAGAATGTGGCCTCAGATTTTCCCTATATTTCTTCTTCTACTCAACGACCTAGGTTGAAATTATTGCACCAGTAAGTTAATTATAATCATCGAGATGATTGTTCCCCGCCACAAAAACTTGCATTTTCTTTCTTTAGCCAATAGCAAAAAATGCAGTGTCTTGATCTAAAATGCAGTGTAAAGCATTTTAAAAAGCTAAGTTTAATTAGGTTCTTACTTTCATGGAGCTTCTTCTAAGTTAGAAGGTAAGAATAGATTGGCTGAATTGTTCATTTGAGCTCTCTGTATTCACTCGTATAAATAGAGTTCTGTACAACTTGATTACCTAATATTACAGATAATTACAGAAAGTATATAATCTAAATATGCTAACTAACATTCAGTAAATATTCTATTTACTAACACCCCCCTTAGTTGAAACAGGAGCATGGCGAATGCAAAGACTAGACCGAAAATCTAGAAACAAAGGGGATGGAAGACCCTTCGTAAATATGTCAGCATACTGATGAGCCGATAGAACATGAAGAACACGAACTTCCCCAAAAGCCACCTTCTCGCGAACAAAGTGTATGTCAATCTCCACATGCTTAGTACGTTGATGGTGTACCAGATTAGATGAAAGGTACACGGCAGAAATATTATCACAGTAGACCAAAGTAGTCCGCTGAAGAGGAACACGCAATTCACAAAGTAAGTTGCGCAACCAGCACGTCTCGGCAACGGCATTAGCAACTCCTCGATATTCAACCTCAGCACTTGATTAGGAGATAGTAGGTTGCCGCTTGGAAGACCAGGCAACGAGATTGTCACCGGAAGTAAACACAATAACCAGAAGTGCACCGATGAGTGTCCGGGAAGCCAGCTCAATCCGCATCTGAGTAAGCAGTGAGGACTGAGGTAGAAGATGCCTGAAGATGAAGACCAAGAGCAAGAGTACCCTGGATATATCGGATAATCCGCTTAAGAGCCTGAAAGTGTGGTTCTCGAGGTCATGTATAAAAAGACAAAGTATTGTCCGGCCTCGTGAAAGTAAGGTACTGAAGGGCATTGGCAAGATTGCAGTAAACTGAAAGATCAACTAGTGGGAGCCCAACATCTGCAGCAAGTTTGTACTTGGTGTCGACGGGTGTAGTAACAGGCTTGCACGAAGTCATCTTGACACGATCAATGATATCCCTAGCATATTTGTGTTGAAACAAGAAAAGTCCCGACCTTGATCGAGTCAAAGAAATACTAAGGAAGTAACTCAGAGGGCCGAGGGCTGTCATAGCAAACTCATCACCAAGCAACTAGGTGAGGCGATGAGAATGATGTTGTAACATCTAGGTGTAATTATGTTGTCTCATTCCGGAAAGTGTAGACGAAGAGTGAGTGATCACTCTAACTACCACGGAAACCAATCCTTGAGAGATAAGTAGCAAACATGTGGTACCAAGTCCGTGGGGCTTGCTTTAACCCGTAGAGAGACTTGCGTAGAAGAAAGACATGGTAGAATTTATTACGTGCTCTGGATGTACGTCCTCCAAGTATATGGTAGAATTTATCGTAGAAATATATTTATGCTATATAAATGCTTATTAATTTGATGAAGGATGAGCACCTTAAATTTAATCCAGAATTTTTAACAAATTAAATTGTTGGTCAAGTTTTATCATTTCCGTTCCGGTTTTGTTGGATTCGTGGTGATTGATGTTGTATTACTGAACCACTTTTTACAGCGTTGGAAACCAGCGCGCGCGCACAAGAAACTCAAATTAATCAAGCCAGCGTTATTTAATTACAGACTCTTGGGGACAACGTTCAGCATATCTATACGCACCGATCTTATTCTCAGTGATTAACATTTAAACTATTCGACCATATTCACAGTCTTCAAGAGCTGATCGAAGATTCCTAACTAACTCTTCCATTGTCATGTCGAACCGCTCCTCCATCTGCCGCATAATTACACAAAACTAATTATATTGTTCATCAATTCTGATCATATTGAAGATTACACAAGAAAAAAACTCACCTCTGCAGTGATGGTGGCGTCAAGACCCAAGCCTCCAAATGTTGCGATACTACTGGTATATGTAAGGGCAAGATTGAGCCTCTCCACCTCCAACAGCAATTTAATGAGCACCCCCTTTTGATTTTCACAGTGAACTTTCACAAGAACAGCTTTGTCACACCGCTTAACTTCAATTTCTGGGAAGATCTGCTTATAGTTACATCTGTCGCTGGACTTTCTGTCATCTCCATGAACTAGCAAAGGCTGCGATTTCACCAGCGAAACCGATTCGATTGTTTGCTTTGTGGCTTGTTCCTCTAATGTTTGTACTCTGCCTTTCAGTTGTTTCAAATATGTTATGGCATCTCCAAGAACTGAAGTTTTGTCCATCTGCCAACAATATATCATGATGATGCAAGAGTTATAAAACGTGTTTCTTGAAAACATAGACTGGATTAAACCTTCGTACCTTCTTGAGACCGGGAACAATGGCGGAAAGAGCCATGAAGAGTTGGCTGAGCTGCTCCCGCCTCTTCCTTTCAGCAATTATGTGGTCGTAAGTCTGCGATGGGGGCCTTGATCGCCGGCCGCCGGTCTTCTTAACCTTGGGCAGTGCTTCTGCTCGAGCACTGCTTTTACTAGCCTCGTCAAGGCTAGTAAAAGAGCTACGAGTTGTCAAAACCTCGGAATTCCCATCCTTTTTAGGGTTGAGGCTGCTGGGATTACCAAAGGTCAGAATGATGGGAGTACGGTCTTTTTTAGAGCGCTTCAGCTGCTTGGCCGGACGTTGATCGGAAACTTCAGCCGGCGCCGGAGTTTCATTCATCGGAACTTTGTGAAAGAACGGCTGCTCTGTGGAGCTTGCGTTGATGATGATGCTGTTGGAGTCATTAATGGTGGGTACTGCAGAATATTCTTCAAGATCGAAGAAATCCATCATTTGTTCGTATGAATCCATGCTGAATGGATCCTCCATGCCCTGAATAAGATGGAATTATGTCAGGAAAATTTGAAGGAAAAAGGTTTCCTAGCTAGATCAAGTTTTGGTGGTGTTCATTAAAGGTTTCATTATTGATAGCTCAAACTGGCCTACATAGCAGAAATCTATGCGTCTTCATCCCCAGTAGGAGCCCTTTATACTGCTCCATTATTAGAGGTCTTCCTTTGTCGTTATTTTTGTCCGTCAAGTCTACAGTACTACGGTCATGGTATATCTTATTATAAAGGGTTAAAAGCTCATGTACCCCCAAGTTTATAAGAAAGTGCCAATGTACCCCCGAGTAATTTAAAAGTGCTGATGTACCCCTATTATTATATTGAATAAAGAAGTATACCTCTAAAGCCCATTTTCAACACCATTTTGAATTAAAAGACAAATTTACCCTCACTTGTTGGATTTTTTTTCCGTTGGCCCAAATGCTCATTGGCACGAAATAAAATTTCAAGAAATTAATATCACTGAATTACAAAATAAATGCACAATATTATTGAAAGGAGCAATTCTAGACGCAGTCCATATTTTGCTTATTTTATAGTCCAAAAAAATACGTCTTTGATATATATGATATGATCAATATATTACTTCTATTGCATACACTTGCAAATCAGTTATATATCATAATTATTGTATATGTGATTATATAACAAAAATACGGACTGCAAATAAGCAAAAATCGGACTAAATCTAGCAGGCCAGTATTAAAAAAAGTTAACATTTTTATCCAAAAATTCAACAAACTGAAAACATTGGTGAAATTACCATAATCTCGCCACCTTGAGTTAGTCACGCTAATTATTACTGGGTGTGGCGGTTTCGGTCCCCCGGCTCACACTAATTTCAGGTTACAGTGGGTTTGGTCCCCTCGACTTCAAACACTTTCATCCGATAAAGTAACGGTGACTGGTGGTATGGATTTGGATTGCCTTTCTTAACTGGGTTGAATGTAAAAAAGGGAAGCGAGAATTAGATGAATAATTAGGTAGGGGAGGATTATTCATTGATTTGGTTGGGGCATTTTCGTCATAATTTTTTTTCTTTTTTACCATTAAATAATAGTGAGGGTATTCTTTCCATTTTACACTTGGCAAAAGAAAAATATGCCCAAATTATACATTTAAGGGTATAGTGGCACTTTTGAAAAACTTAGGGGTACATTAGCACTTTTTTGAATATTTGGGGGTACAACAGCACTTTGATATTTTTGGGTACTCATGTGCCTAAATTCTTCACAAGTGATGTTTTGATTATCATTGATTTTATGGTTTAACCTTAGAATGGTTTGGCGACATCAAAAATTATGTTATGATGCATTGATACTTGAAAATATAAAAATTTACTCAAACAATGGCCTGAAATTCATTTAATAACATCATCCGAGTTCACCAAAATTAAAATTTCAGCCCTAAATTATAGTACTTTGATATTTTCAAGTCAATGCGTCAGGATTCATATTTAACATGTCTATCTTGTGTAGGGTCTCAAATTGGATCAGTGATCGATTCATATACAAGTTTCGTCGTAAACCTAATTGATTACTTCCAATTACGAAAATTATTAGTTCAAACAACACTTAGATGTAGGGCATTTCCCATTTTTATATAAACTTTTATACTGTAAATAATGGCATCTCAATCAACCATTCATATGTTTACACCGTTAAAATCAATAATAATCAAAAGGTATAATATACTTTTCAAAAATTCATACGCATATGTACACATTCATAAGAACTCAAGAGTACGATCAAGTAATCTTTACTCTTTTACCTATGATTAGTGTGTATCTGTAATTAAAAAAAATTGATTGTAATGTAAATATTGCATAATATAATATTTTAATTACAATTTTCAAATTTTAATTAGGCAAAATGTCATAAATTATAAGTATGTCACTTTTTTAGGGTTCGTCATCTCAACTCCATAAAAAAAATGCCAACTTTAGTTTACTAAAACCATAGGGATCTGTAGATTCCTTGCCGGGTTAACAAGTTGCAATTCCTTTACAACGATTAGACATCTACATATTTTTATTATACCGATCTACACTTTTTAAATCATTTGTTTGGGTCTATAAGGGAATGATTAAAACTATTAACGTGAAATGTTCAACATAAAAGAAAAGAAAAGGTTAGGGTTGATCGCGAAAAAGATATAGATCAAACCAAAGGTTTCTTACCAGTTCAGAGAACCATGAAGTCGCCAAGGTTTCCATGACAGTGATGAGAGAGAAGATTGATCTTACTTTCTGCGATTATAAACAGACAAAACAAAATCAAAAGGCTGTCCGATCAGAATCATACTAATTTCTAGTATTTTGCAGTGCAATTAATTCAGAAACCTTGAACTTACTGGAACTGGAAGTGATCTGAAGTTGGAAGCTTGAAAGCTTGAAAGAATGGTGAGAAATGCAGGCTAGATTTATAGGGGATGGAGATGAATAATTGAAAAATATAATTTGACTGCAGCGCTTCAAAAGATACCTTCAGCGCTCCATGCAGGGCATATTTCTGTAGGGCTGGAGTCATGAAAGGGACTGCAGAATACAGAACTCAATATTTATACCCTTCGGTGTGTCTGCTTCACTTGACACTTTTGTCTCTTATTCTCTCCGACCTTAGTCATTTAAATTACCTCGGATTGGAGCATAGTAATATATTTTAGTTTACTTCCATAACATCCAGTGCATGGTGTACTTATTTTACTAAATTTAATACACAATTTGATATTTTATTCAGTGTAGTTTAAAATATCATTAAAATTACAATACCGCCTCCTGAATATTGCTAAGTTTTTCAATGAACATAGTTTCAGCTGAAATTAGCTGAACCACGATGCAGTTAGCTGAAATTAGCTGAACCACGATGCAATTAGCTGAAACCAGCTGAAATTACTTGAAATAAGATTTGGTTGATTTTGAGTACCAACCACTACCACTCTTGGATACATGACTCCATTTTCCAATACATGAAGAAGAAAACATGTACCAGAGTTTGGACATACACTGGTAAGGCGGAACATTTTAACAAACGACATTCTTCAATAAAAATGAAATTCAAAAGTGCATTTGGACAGTTGAAAAGTATTTGGAAAGGGCTAAAATGAATACCTCAAATGAAGATCGCATCTTCAAATGTCAATTATTGTTGTATATTTCACGCTTCATAATTCCTTCGACTGTAAGAGTTTGGCAGGCCTATTTTAGATCACGAGCATGCACAAAGGAGGTAGTAATTTCACTATGTTTGATGAATATCGAATAAGGATTGTGGCAGAAGTCCATGAAGGTATAGTTGAACAAATTTGGGATTGGCAGGTGGAATTGAAACATTAGATAATAGCGATTAGTATTTGATACAACAGATATAGATTTTGAAAATATATGGACATTTTTGCAATAATTGCTCAAATTGTTAATTTCGAGTATAAATGAATTTTATTAAATTCTCGATTACTAATCAAACTACACCTATTCAAAAGTACCTTTTAAAAAACCTATTCAAAATTAAATTTATTTGATAAATCAAAACAAACATATATTATTGACATTTGATAAAAAGTAATTTTATTTTAAAATAATTCATTGAAAATGAAAAAACTGAAACCAACTTAAATTAGCTGAACCAACTTGCAATTAGTTTAAGCACGATGGAGGTAGTTGAAGTAAGTTGAAGTTAGCTTAACTTTACAACAAGATGCAAAAAATAAGGTGAACTTGACAGGGCCTATATAATGATATTTTCGTAAATCATATTGTATTTTGAACTATGAGACTAAAATATCAGACTATATATAGTCACACCCTTATTTTATCACCAACCAATTGTTCAGAACGATCAAATGGGATCAAAATATAATTATTTTCAAAAGGAGTTCATATTCTCCTACTTATTTATCGATACAAACTAGACTGGACTGAAATCTATCGACAAACTAGCCTCTCCAGCCACAAATTAGTCGGTGAAAATTTTGTAAAGTAATAGAGACCCCTCCAACAAGAATCTACTATCTGAGTGTTCATTCTCAAACAACTCCTTACTCTGTTGACACCATATTCCATCACAAAGCATAAGCTATAACTCTATCCATGTATAACTGCTAGTCTTGTCATTTATGTCATCTCTTCTCCTTAAACGATTTTTTCACCAATTATTAGATTAAGAGAGAACGTAGTATTTACCTAAGCAGCTGCCTAGAGAAATTCCCAAAGTACCTTATTTACACGAGGGATTAAAAAATAAATAAATTGTTGGCATGTAAATGATAGCACCTTTTGCCTGCCCCCGGCTACTACGCAAATGAATTAGGCAACGTGTAAATAGGGTTTGTACTGTTTGTACTGTGCTTCCAAAAATAATAATTTCTGTGTCTGGGGATTTTTTGGACAGCATCTTTTCACACTTGTTGACATATAAGTTTATAAAATAAATTTTTTAAAAAGCAAAAGTATAGATTATACTTTTAGTTTTGTATTTTAAAAGTTAGAAATTAGATACCACATGTTGGATGAATATAATGATAGCATATATAATTTGAATTTAAATCTATGAACAAAGTTTGTTAATAAATAGTAGTATTAATGAATAAAATGTACAGATTGAACTGGAACGAGAGTATTTTGCACCCAGCATATATAGTGAAGCACAGTGGGTTAAATAAAGTAAGAGACAGAAGATTGATGATCAGATCAGCTCACCCCCACCACTACCTCTTTAATTCACGGAGCTATGATTCCTGTATGTTGGCATTTGGCCGATGAACAAAACGTCTCCAGTATAACCCACGGCCTTGAATAGCTGGATTAGATGACTGATTTAACACAAAAAAAGATTCATCATTCTCTAACTTGTCCATATTAGTGACTCACAAATCTCTGCAGAAAACAGATGATGAGAAATAATGACCGGCAATATTATTGCACAAATCGCTGAGTGCACACAGTATCTCACGTCCGCCAAAGGACCTTGAATTGTTAGAATGTGGCCTCAGATTTTCCCTATATTTCTTCTTCTACTCAACGACCTAGGTTGAAATTATTGCACCAGTAAGTTAATTATAATCATCGAGATGATTGTTCCCCGCCACAAAAACTTGCATTTTCTTTCTTTAGCCAATAGCAAAAAATGCAGTGTCTTGATCTAAAATGCAGTGTAAAGCATTTTAAAAAGCTAAGTTTAATTAGGTTCTTACTTTCATGGAGCTTCTTCTAAGTTAGAAGGTAAGAATAGATTGGCTGAATTGTTCATTTGAGCTCTCTGTATTCACTCGTATAAATAGAGTTCTGTACAACTTGATTACCTAATATTACAGATAATTACAGAAAGTATATAATCTAAATATGCTAACTAACATTCAGTAAATATTCTATTTACTAACACCCCCCTTAGTTGAAACAGGAGCATGGCGAATGCAAAGACTAGACCGAAAATCTAGAAACAAAGGGGATGGAAGACCCTTCGTAAATATGTCAGCATACTGATGAGCCGATAGAACATGAAGAACACGAACTTCCCCAAAAGCCACCTTCTCGCGAACAAAGTGTATGTCAATCTCCACATGCTTAGTACGTTGATGGTGTACCAGATTAGATGAAAGGTACACGGCAGAAATATTATCACAGTAGACCAAAGTAGTCCGCTGAAGAGGAACACGCAATTCACAAAGTAAGTTGCGCAACCAGCACGTCTCGGCAACGGCATTAGCAACTCCTCGATATTCAACCTCAGCACTTGATTAGGAGATAGTAGGTTGCCGCTTGGAAGACCAGGCAACGAGATTGTCACCGGAAGTAAACACAATAACCAGAAGTGCACCGATGAGTGTCCGGGAAGCCAGCTCAATCCGCATCTGAGTAAGCAGTGAGGACTGAGGTAGAAGATGCCTGAAGATGAAGACCAAGAGCAAGAGTACCCTGGATATATCGGATAATCCGCTTAAGAGCCTGAAAGTGTGGTTCTCGAGGTCATGTATAAAAAGACAAAGTATTGTCCGGCCTCGTGAAAGTAAGGTACTGAAGGGCATTGGCAAGACTGCAGTAAACTGAAAGATCAACTAGTGGGAGCCCAACATCTGCAGCAAGTTTGTACTTGGTGTCGACGGGTGTAGTAACAGGCTTGCACGAAGTCATCTTGACACGATCAATGATATCCCTAGCATATTTGTGTTGAAACAAGAAAAGTCCCGACCTTGATCGAGTCAAAGAAATACTAAGGAAGTAACTCAGAGGGCCGAGGGCTGTCATAGCAAACTCATCACCAAGCAACTAGGTGAGGCGATGAGAATGATGTTGTAACATCTAGGTGTAATTATGTTGTCTCATTCCGGAAAGTGTAGACGAAGAGTGAGTGATCACTCTAACTACCACGGAAACCAATCCTTGAGAGATAAGTAGCAAACATGTGGTACCAAGTCCGTGGGGCTTGCTTTAACCCGTAGAGAGACTTGCGTAGAAGAAAGACATGGTAGAATTTATTACGTGCTCTGGATGTACGTCCTCCAAGTATATGGTAGAATTTATCGTAGAAATATATTTATGCTATATAAATGCTTATTAATTTGATGAAGGATGAGCACCTTAAATTTAATCCAGAATTTTTAACAAATTAAATTGTTGGTCAAGTTTTATCATTTCCGTTCCGGTTTTGTTGGATTCGTGGTGATTGATGTTGTATTACTGAACCACTTTTTACAGCGTTGGAAACCAGCGCGCGCGCACAAGAAACTCAAATTAATCAAGCCAGCGTTATTTAATTACAGACTCTTGGGGACAACGTTCAGCATATCTATACGCACCGATCTTATTCTCAGTGATTAACATTTAAACTATTCGACCATATTCACAGTCTTCAAGAGCTGATCGAAGATTCCTAACTAACTCTTCCATTGTCATGTCGAACCGCTCCTCCATCTGCCGCATAATTACACAAAACTAATTATATTGTTCATCAATTCTGATCATATTGAAGATTACACAAGAAAAAAACTCACCTCTGCAGTGATGGTGGCGTCAAGACCCAAGCCTCCAAATGTTGCGATACTACTGGTATATGTAAGGGCAAGATTGAGCCTCTCCACCTCCAACAGCAATTTAATGAGCACCCCCTTTTGATTTTCACAGTGAACTTTCACAAGAACAGCTTTGTCACACCGCTTAACTTCAATTTCTGGGAAGATCTGCTTATAGTTACATCTGTCGCTGGACTTTCTGTCATCTCCATGAACTAGCAAAGGCTGCGATTTCACCAGCGAAACCGATTCGATTGTTTGCTTTGTGGCTTGTTCCTCTAATGTTTGTACTCTGCCTTTCAGTTGTTTCAAATATGTTATGGCATCTCCAAGAACTGAAGTTTTGTCCATCTGCCAACAATATATCATGATGATGCAAGAGTTATAAAACGTGTTTCTTGAAAACATAGACTGGATTAAACCTTCGTACCTTCTTGAGACCGGGAACAATGGCGGAAAGAGCCATGAAGAGTTGGCTGAGCTGCTCCCGCCTCTTCCTTTCAGCAATTATGTGGTCGTAAGTCTGCGATGGGGGCCTTGATCGCCGGCCGCCGGTCTTCTTAACCTTGGGCAGTGCTTCTGCTCGAGCACTGCTTTTACTAGCCTCGTCAAGGCTAGTAAAAGAGCTACGAGTTGTCAAAACCTCGGAATTCCCATCCTTTTTAGGGTTGAGGCTGCTGGGATTACCAAAGGTCAGAATGATGGGAGTACGGTCTTTTTTAGAGCGCTTCAGCTGCTTGGCCGGACGTTGATCGGAAACTTCAGCCGGCGCCGGAGTTTCATTCATCGGAACTTTGTGAAAGAACGGCTGCTCTGTGGAGCTTGCGTTGATGATGATGCTGTTGGAGTCATTAATGGTGGGTACTGCAGAATATTCTTCAAGATCGAAGAAATCCATCATTTGTTCGTATGAATCCATGCTGAATGGATCCTCCATGCCCTGAATAAGATGGAATTATGTCAGGAAAATTTGAAGGAAAAAGGTTTCCTAGCTAGATCAAGTTTTGGTGGTGTTCATTAAAGGTTTCATTATTGATAGCTCAAACTGGCCTACATAGCAGAAATCTATGCGTCTTCATCCCCAGTAGGAGCCCTTTATACTGCTCCATTATTAGAGGTCTTCCTTTGTCGTTATTTTTGTCCGTCAAGTCTACAGTACTACGGTCATGGTATATCTTATTATAAAGGGTTAAAAGCTCATGTACCCCCAAGTTTATAAGAAAGTGCCAATGTACCCCGAGTAATTTAAAAGTGCTGATGTACCCCTATTATTATATTGAATAAAGAAGTATACCTCTAAAGCCCATTTTCAACACCATTTTGAATTAAAAGACAAATTTACCCTCACTTGTTGGATTTTTTTTCCGTTGGCCCAAATGCTCATTGGCACGAAATAAAATTTCAAGAAATTAATATCACTGAATTACAAAATAAATGCACAATATTATTGAAAGGAGCAATTCTAGACGCAGTCCATATTTTGCTTATTTTATAGTCCAAAAAAATACGTCTTTGATATATATGATATGATCAATATATTACTTCTATTGCATACACTTGCAAATCAGTTATATATCATAATTATTGTATATGTGATTATATAACAAAAATACGGACTGCAAATAAGCAAAAATCGGACTAAATCTAGCAGGCCAGTATTAAAAAAAGTTAACATTTTTATCCAAAAATTCAACAAACTGAAAACATTGGTGAAATTACCATAATCTCGCCACCTTGAGTTAGTCACGCTAATTATTACTGGGTGTGGCGGTTTCGGTCCCCCGGCTCACACTAATTTCAGGTTACAGTGGGTTTGGTCCCCTCGACTTCAAACACTTTCATCCGATAAAGTAACGGTGACTGGTGGTATGGATTTGGATTGCCTTTCTTAACTGGGTTGAATGTAAAAAAGGGAAGCGAGAATTAGATGAATAATTAGGTAGGGGAGGATTATTCATTGATTTGGTTGGGGCATTTTCGTCATAATTTTTTTTCTTTTTTACCATTAAATAATAGTGAGGGTATTCTTTCCATTTTACACTTGGCAAAAGAAAAATATGCCCAAATTATACATTTAAGGGTATAGTGGCACTTTTGAAAAACTTAGGGGTACATTAGCACTTTTTTGAATATTTGGGGGTACAACAGCACTTTGATATTTTTGGGTACTCATGTGCCTAAATTCTTCACAAGTGATGTTTTGATTATCATTGATTTTATGGTTTAACCTTAGAATGGTTTGGCGACATCAAAAATTATGTTATGATGCATTGATACTTGAAAATATAAAAATTTACTCAAACAATGGCCTGAAATTCATTTAATAACATCATCCGAGTTCACCAAAATTAAAATTTCAGCCCTAAATTATAGTACTTTGATATTTTCAAGTCAATGCGTCAGGATTCATATTTAACATGTCTATCTTGTGTAGGGTCTCAAATTGGATCAGTGATCGATTCATATACAAGTTTCGTCGTAAACCTAATTGATTACTTCCAATTACGAAAATTATTAGTTCAAACAACACTTAGATGTAGGGCATTTCCCATTTTTATATAAACTTTTATACTGTAAATAATGGCATCTCAATCAACCATTCATATGTTTACACCGTTAAAATCAATAATAATCAAAAGGTATAATATACTTTTCAAAAATTCATACGCATATGTACACATTCATAAGAACTCAAGAGTACGATCAAGTAATCTTTACTCTTTTACCTATGATTAGTGTGTATCTGTAATTAAAAAAAATTGATTGTAATGTAAATATTGCATAATATAATATTTTAATTACAATTTTCAAATTTTAATTAGGCAAAATGTCATAAATTATAAGTATGTCACTTTTTTAGGGTTCGTCATCTCAACTCCATAAAAAAAATGCCAACTTTAGTTTACTAAAACCATAGGGATCTGTAGATTCCTTGCCGGGTTAACAAGTTGCAATTCCTTTACAACGATTAGACATCTACATATTTTTATTATACCGATCTACACTTTTTAAATCATTTGTTTGGGTCTATAAGGGAATGATTAAAACTATTAACGTGAAATGTTCAACATAAAAGAAAAGAAAAGGTTAGGGTTGATCGCGAAAAAGATATAGATCAAACCAAAGGTTTCTTACCAGTTCAGAGAACCATGAAGTCGCCAAGGTTTCCATGACAGTGATGAGAGAGAAGATTGATCTTACTTTCTGCGATTATAAACAGACAAAACAAAATCAAAAGGCTGTCCGATCAGAATCATACTAATTTCTAGTATTTTGCAGTGCAATTAATTCAGAAACCTTGAACTTACTGGAACTGGAAGTGATCTGAAGTTGGAAGCTTGAAAGCTTGAAAGAATGGTGAGAAATGCAGGCTAGATTTATAGGGGATGGAGATGAATAATTGAAAAATATAATTTGATTGCAGCGCTTCAAAAGATACCTTCAGCGCTCCATGCAGGGCATATTTCTGTAGGGCTGGAGTCATGAAAGGGACTGCAGAATACAGAACTCAATATTTATACCCTTCGGTGTGTCTGCTTCACTTGACACTTTTGTCTCTTATTCTCTCCGACCTTAGTCATTTAAATTACCTCGGATTGGAGCATAGTAATATATTTTAGTTTACTTCCATAACATCCAGTGCATGGTGTACTTATTTTACTAAATTTAATACACAATTTGATATTTTATTCAGTGTAGTTTAAAATATCATTAAAATTACAATACCGCCTCCTGAATATTGCTAAGTTTTTCAATGAACATAGTTTCAGCTGAAATTAGCTGAACCACGATGCAGTTAGCTGAAATTAGCTGAACCACGATGCAATTAGCTGAAACCAGCTGAAATTACTTGAAATAAGATTTGGTTGATTTTGAGTACCAACCACTACCACTCTTGGATACATGACTCCATTTTCCAATACATGAAGAAGAAAACATGTACCAGAGTTTGGACATACACTGGTAAGGCGGAACATTTTAACAAACGACATTCTTCAATAAAAATGAAATTCAAAAGTGCATTTGGACAGTTGAAAAGTATTTGGAAAGGGCTAAAATGAATACCTCAAATGAAGATCGCATCTTCAAATGTCAATTATTGTTGTATATTTCACGCTTCATAATTCCTTCGACTGTAAGAGTTTGGCAGGCCTATTTTAGATCACGAGCATGCACAAAGGAGGTAGTAATTTCACTATGTTTGATGAATATCGAATAAGGATTGTGGCAGAAGTCCATGAAGGTATAGTTGAACAAATTTGGGATTGGCAGGTGGAATTGAAACATTAGATAATAGCGATTAGTATTTGATACAACAGATATAGATTTTGAAAATATATGGACATTTTTGCAATAATTGCTCAAATTGTTAATTTCGAGTATAAATGAATTTTATTAAATTCTCGATTACTAATCAAACTACACCTATTCAAAAGTACCTTTTAAAAAACCTATTCAAAATTAAATTTATTTGATAAATCAAAACAAACATATATTATTGACATTTGATAAAAAGTAATTTTATTTTAAAATAATTCATTGAAAATGAAAAAACTGAAACCAACTTAAATTAGCTGAACCAACTTGCAATTAGTTTAAGCACGATGGAGGTAGTTGAAGTAAGTTGAAGTTAGCTTAACTTTACAACAAGATGCAAAAAATAAGGTGAACTTGACAGGGCCTATATAATGATATTTTCGTAAATCATATTGTATTTTGAACTATGAGACTAAAATATCAGACTATATATAGTCACACCCTTATTTTATCACCAACCAATTGTTCAGAACGATCAAATGGGATCAAAATATAATTATTTTCAAAAGGAGTTCATATTCTCCTACTTATTTATCGATACAAACTAGACTGGACTGAAATCTATCGACAAACTAGCCTCTCCAGCCACAAATTAGTCGGTGAAAATTTTGTAAAGTAATAGAGACCCCTCCAACAAGAATCTACTATCTGAGTGTTCATTCTCAAACAACTCCTTACTCTGTTGACACCATATTCCATCACAAAGCATAAGCTATAACTCTATCCATGTATAACTGCTAGTCTTGTCATTTATGTCATCTCTTCTCCTTAAACGATTTTTTCACCAATTATTAGATTAAGAGAGAACGTAGTATTTACCTAAGCAGCTGCCTAGAGAAATTCCCAAAGTACCTTATTTACACGAGGGATTAAAAAATAAATAAATTGTTGGCATGTAAATGATAGCACCTTTTGCCTGCCCCCGGCTACTACGCAAATGAATTAGGCAACGTGTAAATAGGGTTTGTACTGTTTGTACTGTGCTTCCAAAAATAATAATTTCTGTGTCTGGGGATTTTTTGGACAGCATCTTTTCACACTTGTTGACATATAAGTTTATAAAATAAATTTTTTAAAAAGCAAAAGTATAGATTATACTTTTAGTTTTGTATTTTAAAAGTTAGAAATTAGATACCACATGTTGGATGAATATAATGATAGCATATATAATTTGAATTTAAATCTATGAACAAAGTTTGTTAATAAATAGTAGTATTAATGAATAAAATGTACAGATTGAACTGGAACGAGAGTATTTTGCACCCAGCATATATAGTGAAGCACAGTGGGTTAAATAAAGTAAGAGACAGAAGATTGATGATCAGATCAGCTCACCCCCACCACTACCTCTTTAATTCACGGAGCTATGATTCCTGTATGTTGGCATTTGGCCGATGAACAAAACGTCTCCAGTATAACCCACGGCCTTGAATAGCTGGATTAGATGACTGATTTAACACAAAAAAAGATTCATCATTCTCTAACTTGTCCATATTAGTGACTCACAAATCTCTGCAGAAAACAGATGATGAGAAATAATGACCGGCAATATTATTGCACAAATCGCTGAGTGCACACAGTATCTCACGTCCGCCAAAGGACCTTGAATTGTTAGAATGTGGCCTCAGATTTTCCCTATATTTCTTCTTCTACTCAACGACCTAGGTTGAAATTATTGCACCAGTAAGTTAATTATAATCATCGAGATGATTGTTCCCCGCCACAAAAACTTGCATTTTCTTTCTTTAGCCAATAGCAAAAAATGCAGTGTCTTGATCTAAAATGCAGTGTAAAGCATTTTAAAAAGCTAAGTTTAATTAGGTTCTTACTTTCATGGAGCTTCTTCTAAGTTAGAAGGTAAGAATAGATTGGCTGAATTGTTCATTTGAGCTCTCTGTATTCACTCGTATAAATAGAGTTCTGTACAACTTGATTACCTAATATTACAGATAATTACAGAAAGTATATAATCTAAATATGCTAACTAACATTCAGTAAATATTCTATTTACTAACACCCCCCTTAGTTGAAACAGGAGCATGGCGAATGCAAAGACTAGACCGAAAATCTAGAAACAAAGGGGATGGAAGACCCTTCGTAAATATGTCAGCATACTGATGAGCCGATAGAACATGAAGAACACGAACTTCCCCAAAAGCCACCTTCTCGCGAACAAAGTGTATGTCAATCTCCACATGCTTAGTACGTTGATGGTGTACCAGATTAGATGAAAGGTACACGGCAGAAATATTATCACAGTAGACCAAAGTAGTCCGCTGAAGAGGAACACGCAATTCACAAAGTAAGTTGCGCAACCAGCACGTCTCGGCAACGGCATTAGCAACTCCTCGATATTCAACCTCAGCACTTGATTAGGAGATAGTAGGTTGCCGCTTGGAAGACCAGGCAACGAGATTGTCACCGGAAGTAAACACAATAACCAGAAGTGCACCGATGAGTGTCCGGGAAGCCAGCTCAATCCGCATCTGAGTAAGCAGTGAGGACTGAGGTAGAAGATGCCTGAAGATGAAGACCAAGAGCAAGAGTACCCTGGATATATCGGATAATCCGCTTAAGAGCCTGAAAGTGTGGTTCTCGAGGTCATGTATAAAAAGACAAAGTATTGTCCGGCCTCGTGAAAGTAAGGTACTGAAGGGCATTGGCAAGACTGCAGTAAACTGAAAGATCAACTAGTGGGAGCCCAACATCTGCAGCAAGTTTGTACTTGGTGTCGACGGGTGTAGTAACAGGCTTGCACGAAGTCATCTTGACACGATCAATGATATCCCTAGCATATTTGTGTTGAAACAAGAAAAGTCCCGACCTTGATCGAGTCAAAGAAATACTAAGGAAGTAACTCAGAGGGCCGAGGGCTGTCATAGCAAACTCATCACCAAGCAACTAGGTGAGGCGATGAGAATGATGTTGTAACATCTAGGTGTAATTATGTTGTCTCATTCCGGAAAGTGTAGACGAAGAGTGAGTGATCACTCTAACTACCACGGAAACCAATCCTTGAGAGATAAGTAGCAAACATGTGGTACCAAGTCCGTGGGGCTTGCTTTAACCCGTAGAGAGACTTGCGTAGAAGAAAGACATGGTAGAATTTATTACGTGCTCTGGATGTACGTCCTCCAAGTATATGGTAGAATTTATCGTAGAAATATATTTATGCTATATAAATGCTTATTAATTTGATGAAGGATGAGCACCTTAAATTTAATCCAGAATTTTTAACAAATTAAATTGTTGGTCAAGTTTTATCATTTCCGTTCCGGTTTTGTTGGATTCGTGGTGATTGATGTTGTATTACTGAACCACTTTTTACAGCGTTGGAAACCAGCGCGCGCGCACAAGAAACTCAAATTAATCAAGCCAGCGTTATTTAATTACAGACTCTTGGGGACAACGTTCAGCATATCTATACGCACCGATCTTATTCTCAGTGATTAACATTTAAACTATTCGACCATATTCACAGTCTTCAAGAGCTGATCGAAGATTCCTAACTAACTCTTCCATTGTCATGTCGAACCGCTCCTCCATCTGCCGCATAATTACACAAAACTAATTATATTGTTCATCAATTCTGATCATATTGAAGATTACACAAGAAAAAAACTCACCTCTGCAGTGATGGTGGCGTCAAGACCCAAGCCTCCAAATGTTGCGATACTACTGGTATATGTAAGGGCAAGATTGAGCCTCTCCACCTCCAACAGCAATTTAATGAGCACCCCCTTTTGATTTTCACAGTGAACTTTCACAAGAACAGCTTTGTCACACCGCTTAACTTCAATTTCTGGGAAGATCTGCTTATAGTTACATCTGTCGCTGGACTTTCTGTCATCTCCATGAACTAGCAAAGGCTGCGATTTCACCAGCGAAACCGATTCGATTGTTTGCTTTGTGGCTTGTTCCTCTAATGTTTGTACTCTGCCTTTCAGTTGTTTCAAATATGTTATGGCATCTCCAAGAACTGAAGTTTTGTCCATCTGCCAACAATATATCATGATGATGCAAGAGTTATAAAACGTGTTTCTTGAAAACATAGACTGGATTAAACCTTCGTACCTTCTTGAGACCGGGAACAATGGCGGAAAGAGCCATGAAGAGTTGGCTGAGCTGCTCCCGCCTCTTCCTTTCAGCAATTATGTGGTCGTAAGTCTGCGATGGGGGCCTTGATCGCCGGCCGCCGGTCTTCTTAACCTTGGGCAGTGCTTCTGCTCGAGCACTGCTTTTACTAGCCTCGTCAAGGCTAGTAAAAGAGCTACGAGTTGTCAAAACCTCGGAATTCCCATCCTTTTTAGGGTTGAGGCTGCTGGGATTACCAAAGGTCAGAATGATGGGAGTACGGTCTTTTTTAGAGCGCTTCAGCTGCTTGGCCGGACGTTGATCGGAAACTTCAGCCGGCGCCGGAGTTTCATTCATCGGAACTTTGTGAAAGAACGGCTGCTCTGTGGAGCTTGCGTTGATGATGATGCTGTTGGAGTCATTAATGGTGGGTACTGCAGAATATTCTTCAAGATCGAAGAAATCCATCATTTGTTCGTATGAATCCATGCTGAATGGATCCTCCATGCCCTGAATAAGATGGAATTATGTCAGGAAAATTTGAAGGAAAAAGGTTTCCTAGCTAGATCAAGTTTTGGTGGTGTTCATTAAAGGTTTCATTATTGATAGCTCAAACTGGCCTACATAGCAGAAATCTATGCGTCTTCATCCCCAGTAGGAGCCCTTTATACTGCTCCATTATTAGAGGTCTTCCTTTGTCGTTATTTTTGTCCGTCAAGTCTACAGTACTACGGTCATGGTATATCTTATTATAAAGGGTTAAAAGCTCATGTACCCCCAAGTTTATAAGAAAGTGCCAATGTACCCCGAGTAATTTAAAAGTGCTGATGTACCCCTATTATTATATTGAATAAAGAAGTATACCTCTAAAGCCCATTTTCAACACCATTTTGAATTAAAAGACAAATTTACCCTCACTTGTTGGATTTTTTTTCCGTTGGCCCAAATGCTCATTGGCACGAAATAAAATTTCAAGAAATTAATATCACTGAATTACAAAATAAATGCACAATATTATTGAAAGGAGCAATTCTAGACGCAGTCCATATTTTGCTTATTTTATAGTCCAAAAAAATACGTCTTTGATATATATGATATGATCAATATATTACTTCTATTGCATACACTTGCAAATCAGTTATATATCATAATTATTGTATATGTGATTATATAACAAAAATACGGACTGCAAATAAGCAAAAATCGGACTAAATCTAGCAGGCCAGTATTAAAAAAAGTTAACATTTTTATCCAAAAATTCAACAAACTGAAAACATTGGTGAAATTACCATAATCTCGCCACCTTGAGTTAGTCACGCTAATTATTACTGGGTGTGGCGGTTTCGGTCCCCCGGCTCACACTAATTTCAGGTTACAGTGGGTTTGGTCCCCTCGACTTCAAACACTTTCATCCGATAAAGTAACGGTGACTGGTGGTATGGATTTGGATTGCCTTTCTTAACTGGGTTGAATGTAAAAAAGGGAAGCGAGAATTAGATGAATAATTAGGTAGGGGAGGATTATTCATTGATTTGGTTGGGGCATTTTCGTCATAATTTTTTTTCTTTTTTACCATTAAATAATAGTGAGGGTATTCTTTCCATTTTACACTTGGCAAAAGAAAAATATGCCCAAATTATACATTTAAGGGTATAGTGGCACTTTTGAAAAACTTAGGGGTACATTAGCACTTTTTTGAATATTTGGGGGTACAACAGCACTTTGATATTTTTGGGTACTCATGTGCCTAAATTCTTCACAAGTGATGTTTTGATTATCATTGATTTTATGGTTTAACCTTAGAATGGTTTGGCGACATCAAAAATTATGTTATGATGCATTGATACTTGAAAATATAAAAATTTACTCAAACAATGGCCTGAAATTCATTTAATAACATCATCCGAGTTCACCAAAATTAAAATTTCAGCCCTAAATTATAGTACTTTGATATTTTCAAGTCAATGCGTCAGGATTCATATTTAACATGTCTATCTTGTGTAGGGTCTCAAATTGGATCAGTGATCGATTCATATACAAGTTTCGTCGTAAACCTAATTGATTACTTCCAATTACGAAAATTATTAGTTCAAACAACACTTAGATGTAGGGCATTTCCCATTTTTATATAAACTTTTATACTGTAAATAATGGCATCTCAATCAACCATTCATATGTTTACACCGTTAAAATCAATAATAATCAAAAGGTATAATATACTTTTCAAAAATTCATACGCATATGTAAACATTCATAAGAACTCAAGAGTACGATCAAGTAATCTTTACTCTTTTACCTATGATTAGTGTGTATCTGTAATTAAAAAAAATTGATTGTAATGTAAATATTGCATAATATAATATTTTAATTACAATTTTCAAATTTTAATTAGGCAAAATGTCATAAATTATAAGTATGTCACTTTTTTAGGGTTCGTCATCTCAACTCCATAAAAAAAAATGCCAACTTTATTTTACTAAAACCATAGGGATCTGTAGATTCCTTGCCGGGTTAACAAGTTGCAATTCCTTTACAACGATTAGACATCTACATATTTTTATTATACCGATCTACACTTTTTAAATCATTTGTTTGGGTCTATAAGGGAATGATTAAAACTATTAACGTGAAATGTTCAACATAAAAGAAAAGAAAAGGTTAGGGTTGATCGCGAAAAAGATATAGATCAAACCAAAGGTTTCTTACCAGTTCAGAGAACCATGAAGTCGCCAAGGTTTCCATGACAGTGATGAGAGAGAAGCTTGATCTTACTTTCTGCGATTATAAACAGACAAAACAAAATCAAAAGGCTGTCCGATCAGAATCATACTAATTTCTAGTATTTTGCAGTGCAATTAATTCAGAAACCTTGAACTTACTGGAACTGGAAGTGATCTGAAGTTGGAAGCTTGAAAGCTTGAAAGAATGGTGAGAAATGCAGGCTAGATTTATAGGGGATGGAGATGAATAATTGAAAAATATAATTTGATTGCAGCGCTTCAAAAGATACCTTCAGCGCTCCATGCAGGGCATATTTCTGTAGGGCTGGAGTCATGAAAGGGACTGCAGAATACAGAACTCAATATTTATACCCTTCGGTGTGTCTGCTTCACTTGACACTTTTGTCTCTTATTCTCTCCGACCTTAGTCATTTAAATTACCTCGGATTGGAGCATAGTAATATATTTTAGTTTACTTCCATAACATCCAGTGCATGGTGTACTTATTTTACTAAATTTAATACACAATTTGATATTTTATTCAGTGTAGTTTAAAATATCATTAAAATTACAATACCGCCTCCTGAATATTGCTAAGTTTTTCAATGAACATAGTTTCAGCTGAAATTAGCTGAACCACGATGCAGTTAGCTGAAATTAGCTGAACCACGATGCAATTAGCTGAAACCAGCTGAAATTACTTGAAATAAGATTTGGTTGATTTTGAGTACCAACCACTACCACTCTTGGATACATGACTCCATTTTCCAATACATGAAGAAGAAAACATGTACCAGAGTTTGGACATACACTGGTAAGGCGGAACATTTTAACAAACGACATTCTTCAATAAAAATGAAATTCAAAAGTGCATTTGGACAGTTGAAAAGTATTTGGAAAGGGCTAAAATGAATACCTCAAATGAAGATCGCATCTTCAAATGTCAATTATTGTTGTATATTTCACGCTTCATAATTCCTTCGACTGTAAGAGTTTGGCAGGCCTATTTTAGATCACGAGCATGCACAAAGGAGGTAGTAATTTCACTATGTTTGATGAATATCGAATAAGGATTGTGGCAGAAGTCCATGAAGGTATAGTTGAACAAATTTGGGATTGGCAGGTGGAATTGAAACATTAGATAATAGCGATTAGTATTTGATACAACAGATATAGATTTTGAAAATATATGGACATTTTTGCAATAATTGCTCAAATTGTTAATTTCGAGTATAAATGAATTTTATTAAATTCTCGATTACTAATCAAACTACACCTATTCAAAAGTACCTTTTAAAAAACCTATTCAAAATTAAATTTATTTGATAAATCAAAACAAACATATATTATTGACATTTGATAAAAAGTAATTTTATTTTAAAATAATTCATTGAAAATGAAAAAACTGAAACCAACTTAAATTAGCTGAACCAACTTGCAATTAGTTTAAGCACGATGGAGGTAGTTGAAGTAAGTTGAAGTTAGCTTAACTTTACAACAAGATGCAAAAAATAAGGTGAACTTGACAGGGCCTATATAATGATATTTTCGTAAATCATATTGTATTTTGAACTATGAGACTAAAATATCAGACTATATATAGTCACACCCTTATTTTATCACCAACCAATTGTTCAGAACGATCAAATGGGATCAAAATATAATTATTTTCAAAAGGAGTTCATATTCTCCTACTTATTTATCGATACAAACTAGACTGGACTGAAATCTATCGACAAACTAGCCTCTCCAGCCACAAATTAGTCGGTGAAAATTTTGTAAAGTAATAGAGACCCCTCCAACAAGAATCTACTATCTGAGTGTTCATTCTCAAACAACTCCTTACTCTGTTGACACCATATTCCATCACAAAGCATAAGCTATAACTCTATCCATGTATAACTGCTAGTCTTGTCATTTATGTCATCTCTTCTCCTTAAACGATTTTTTCACCAATTATTAGATTAAGAGAGAACGTAGTATTTACCTAAGCAGCTGCCTAGAGAAATTCCCAAAGTACCTTATTTACACGAGGGATTAAAAAATAAATAAATTGTTGGCATGTAAATGATAGCACCTTTTGCCTGCCCCCGGCTACTACGCAAATGAATTAGGCAACGTGTAAATAGGGTTTGTACTGTTTGTACTGTGCTTCCAAAAATAATAATTTCTGTGTCTGGGGATTTTTTGGACAGCATCTTTTCACACTTGTTGACATATAAGTTTATAAAATAAATTTTTTAAAAAGCAAAAGTATAGATTATACTTTTAGTTTTGTATTTTAAAAGTTAGAAATTAGATACCACATGTTGGATGAATATAATGATAGCATATATAATTTGAATTTAAATCTATGAACAAAGTTTGTTAATAAATAGTAGTATTAATGAATAAAATGTACAGATTGAACTGGAACGAGAGTATTTTGCACCCAGCATATATAGTGAAGCACAGTGGGTTAAATAAAGTAAGAGACAGAAGATTGATGATCAGATCAGCTCACCCCCACCACTACCTCTTTAATTCACGGAGCTATGATTCCTGTATGTTGGCATTTGGCCGATGAACAAAACGTCTCCAGTATAACCCACGGCCTTGAATAGCTGGATTAGATGACTGATTTAACACAAAAAAAGATTCATCATTCTCTAACTTGTCCATATTAGTGACTCACAAATCTCTGCAGAAAACAGATGATGAGAAATAATGACCGGCAATATTATTGCACAAATCGCTGAGTGCACACAGTATCTCACGTCCGCCAAAGGACCTTGAATTGTTAGAATGTGGCCTCAGATTTTCCCTATATTTCTTCTTCTACTCAACGACCTAGGTTGAAATTATTGCACCAGTAAGTTAATTATAATCATCGAGATGATTGTTCCCCGCCACAAAAACTTGCATTTTCTTTCTTTAGCCAATAGCAAAAAATGCAGTGTCTTGATCTAAAATGCAGTGTAAAGCATTTTAAAAAGCTAAGTTTAATTAGGTTCTTACTTTCATGGAGCTTCTTCTAAGTTAGAAGGTAAGAATAGATTGGCTGAATTGTTCATTTGAGCTCTCTGTATTCACTCGTATAAATAGAGTTCTGTACAACTTGATTACCTAATATTACAGATAATTACAGAAAGTATATAATCTAAATATGCTAACTAACATTCAGTAAATATTCTATTTACTAACACCCCCCTTAGTTGAAACAGGAGCATGGCGAATGCAAAGACTAGACCGAAAATCTAGAAACAAAGGGGATGGAAGACCCTTCGTAAATATGTCAGCATACTGATGAGCCGATAGAACATGAAGAACACGAACTTCCCCAAAAGCCACCTTCTCGCGAACAAAGTGTATGTCAATCTCCACATGCTTAGTACGTTGATGGTGTACCAGATTAGATGAAAGGTACACGGCAGAAATATTATCACAGTAGACCAAAGTAGTCCGCTGAAGAGGAACACGCAATTCACAAAGTAAGTTGCGCAACCAGCACGTCTCGGCAACGGCATTAGCAACTCCTCGATATTCAACCTCAGCACTTGATTAGGAGATAGTAGGTTGCCGCTTGGAAGACCAGGCAACGAGATTGTCACCGGAAGTAAACACAATAACCAGAAGTGCACCGATGAGTGTCCGGGAAGCCAGCTCAATCCGCATCTGAGTAAGCAGTGAGGACTGAGGTAGAAGATGCCTGAAGATGAAGACCAAGAGCAAGAGTACCCTGGATATATCGGATAATCCGCTTAAGAGCCTGAAAGTGTGGTTCTCGAGGTCATGTATAAAAAGACAAAGTATTGTCCGGCCTCGTGAAAGTAAGGTACTGAAGGGCATTGGCAAGACTGCAGTAAACTGAAAGATCAACTAGTGGGAGCCCAACATCTGCAGCAAGTTTGTACTTGGTGTCGACGGGTGTAGTAACAGGCTTGCACGAAGTCATCTTGACACGATCAATGATATCCCTAGCATATTTGTGTTGAAACAAGAAAAGTCCCGACCTTGATCGAGTCAAAGAAATACTAAGGAAGTAACTCAGAGGGCCGAGGGCTGTCATAGCAAACTCATCACCAAGCAACTAGGTGAGGCGATGAGAATGATGTTGTAACATCTAGGTGTAATTATGTTGTCTCATTCCGGAAAGTGTAGACGAAGAGTGAGTGATCACTCTAACTACCACGGAAACCAATCCTTGAGAGATAAGTAGCAAACATGTGGTACCAAGTCCGTGGGGCTTGCTTTAACCCGTAGAGAGACTTGCGTAGAAGAAAGACATGGTAGAATTTATTACGTGCTCTGGATGTACGTCCTCCAAGTATATGGTAGAATTTATCGTAGAAATATATTTATGCTATATAAATGCTTATTAATTTGATGAAGGATGAGCACCTTAAATTTAATCCAGAATTTTTAACAAATTAAATTGTTGGTCAAGTTTTATCATTTCCGTTCCGGTTTTGTTGGATTCGTGGTGATTGATGTTGTATTACTGAACCACTTTTTACAGCGTTGGAAACCAGCGCGCGCGCACAAGAAACTCAAATTAATCAAGCCAGCGTTATTTAATTACAGACTCTTGGGGACAACGTTCAGCATATCTATACGCACCGATCTTATTCTCAGTGATTAACATTTAAACTATTCGACCATATTCACAGTCTTCAAGAGCTGATCGAAGATTCCTAACTAACTCTTCCATTGTCATGTCGAACCGCTCCTCCATCTGCCGCATAATTACACAAAACTAATTATATTGTTCATCAATTCTGATCATATTGAAGATTACACAAGAAAAAAACTCACCTCTGCAGTGATGGTGGCGTCAAGACCCAAGCCTCCAAATGTTGCGATACTACTGGTATATGTAAGGGCAAGATTGAGCCTCTCCACCTCCAACAGCAATTTAATGAGCACCCCCTTTTGATTTTCACAGTGAACTTTCACAAGAACAGCTTTGTCACACCGCTTAACTTCAATTTCTGGGAAGATCTGCTTATAGTTACATCTGTCGCTGGACTTTCTGTCATCTCCATGAACTAGCAAAGGCTGCGATTTCACCAGCGAAACCGATTCGATTGTTTGCTTTGTGGCTTGTTCCTCTAATGTTTGTACTCTGCCTTTCAGTTGTTTCAAATATGTTATGGCATCTCCAAGAACTGAAGTTTTGTCCATCTGCCAACAATATATCATGATGATGCAAGAGTTATAAAACGTGTTTCTTGAAAACATAGACTGGATTAAACCTTCGTACCTTCTTGAGACCGGGAACAATGGCGGAAAGAGCCATGAAGAGTTGGCTGAGCTGCTCCCGCCTCTTCCTTTCAGCAATTATGTGGTCGTAAGTCTGCGATGGGGGCCTTGATCGCCGGCCGCCGGTCTTCTTAACCTTGGGCAGTGCTTCTGCTCGAGCACTGCTTTTACTAGCCTCGTCAAGGCTAGTAAAAGAGCTACGAGTTGTCAAAACCTCGGAATTCCCATCCTTTTTAGGGTTGAGGCTGCTGGGATTACCAAAGGTCAGAATGATGGGAGTACGGTCTTTTTTAGAGCGCTTCAGCTGCTTGGCCGGACGTTGATCGGAAACTTCAGCCGGCGCCGGAGTTTCATTCATCGGAACTTTGTGAAAGAACGGCTGCTCTGTGGAGCTTGCGTTGATGATGATGCTGTTGGAGTCATTAATGGTGGGTACTGCAGAATATTCTTCAAGATCGAAGAAATCCATCATTTGTTCGTATGAATCCATGCTGAATGGATCCTCCATGCCCTGAATAAGATGGAATTATGTCAGGAAAATTTGAAGGAAAAAGGTTTCCTAGCTAGATCAAGTTTTGGTGGTGTTCATTAAAGGTTTCATTATTGATAGCTCAAACTGGCCTACATAGCAGAAATCTATGCGTCTTCATCCCCAGTAGGAGCCCTTTATACTGCTCCATTATTAGAGGTCTTCCTTTGTCGTTATTTTTGTCCGTCAAGTCTACAGTACTACGGTCATGGTATATCTTATTATAAAGGGTTAAAAGCTCATGTACCCCCAAGTTTATAAGAAAGTGCCAATGTACCCCGAGTAATTTAAAAGTGCTGATGTACCCCTATTATTATATTGAATAAAGAAGTATACCTCTAAAGCCCATTTTCAACACCATTTTGAATTAAAAGACAAATTTACCCTCACTTGTTGGATTTTTTTTCCGTTGGCCCAAATGCTCATTGGCACGAAATAAAATTTCAAGAAATTAATATCACTGAATTACAAAATAAATGCACAATATTATTGAAAGGAGCAATTCTAGACGCAGTCCATATTTTGCTTATTTTATAGTCCAAAAAAATACGTCTTTGATATATATGATATGATCAATATATTACTTCTATTGCATACACTTGCAAATCAGTTATATATCATAATTATTGTATATGTGATTATATAACAAAAATACGGACTGCAAATAAGCAAAAATCGGACTAAATCTAGCAGGCCAGTATTAAAAAAAGTTAACATTTTTATCCAAAAATTCAACAAACTGAAAACATTGGTGAAATTACCATAATCTCGCCACCTTGAGTTAGTCACGCTAATTATTACTGGGTGTGGCGGTTTCGGTCCCCCGGCTCACACTAATTTCAGGTTACAGTGGGTTTGGTCCCCTCGACTTCAAACACTTTCATCCGATAAAGTAACGGTGACTGGTGGTATGGATTTGGATTGCCTTTCTTAACTGGGTTGAATGTAAAAAAGGGAAGCGAGAATTAGATGAATAATTAGGTAGGGGAGGATTATTCATTGATTTGGTTGGGGCATTTTCGTCATAATTTTTTTTCTTTTTTACCATTAAATAATAGTGAGGGTATTCTTTCCATTTTACACTTGGCAAAAGAAAAATATGCCCAAATTATACATTTAAGGGTATAGTGGCACTTTTGAAAAACTTAGGGGTACATTAGCACTTTTTTGAATATTTGGGGGTACAACAGCACTTTGATATTTTTGGGTACTCATGTGCCTAAATTCTTCACAAGTGATGTTTTGATTATCATTGATTTTATGGTTTAACCTTAGAATGGTTTGGCGACATCAAAAATTATGTTATGATGCATTGATACTTGAAAATATAAAAATTTACTCAAACAATGGCCTGAAATTCATTTAATAACATCATCCGAGTTCACCAAAATTAAAATTTCAGCCCTAAATTATAGTACTTTGATATTTTCAAGTCAATGCGTCAGGATTCATATTTAACATGTCTATCTTGTGTAGGGTCTCAAATTGGATCAGTGATCGATTCATATACAAGTTTCGTCGTAAACCTAATTGATTACTTCCAATTACGAAAATTATTAGTTCAAACAACACTTAGATGTAGGGCATTTCCCATTTTTATATAAACTTTTATACTGTAAATAATGGCATCTCAATCAACCATTCATATGTTTACACCGTTAAAATCAATAATAATCAAAAGGTATAATATACTTTTCAAAAATTCATACGCATATGTACACATTCATAAGAACTCAAGAGTACGATCAAGTAATCTTTACTCTTTTACCTATGATTAGTGTGTATCTGTAATTAAAAAAAATTGATTGTAATGTAAATATTGCATAATATAATATTTTAATTACAATTTTCAAATTTTAATTAGGCAAAATGTCATAAATTATAAGTATGTCACTTTTTTAGGGTTCGTCATCTCAACTCCATAAAAAAAATGCCAACTTTAGTTTACTAAAACCATAGGGATCTGTAGATTCCTTGCCGGGTTAACAAGTTGCAATTCCTTTACAACGATTAGACATCTACATATTTTTATTATACCGATCTACACTTTTTAAATCATTTGTTTGGGTCTATAAGGGAATGATTAAAACTATTAACGTGAAATGTTCAACATAAAAGAAAAGAAAAGGTTAGGGTTGATCGCGAAAAAGATATAGATCAAACCAAAGGTTTCTTACCAGTTCAGAGAACCATGAAGTCGCCAAGGTTTCCATGACAGTGATGAGAGAGAAGATTGATCTTACTTTCTGCGATTATAAACAGACAAAACAAAATCAAAAGGCTGTCCGATCAGAATCATACTAATTTCTAGTATTTTGCAGTGCAATTAATTCAGAAACCTTGAACTTACTGGAACTGGAAGTGATCTGAAGTTGGAAGCTTGAAAGCTTGAAAGAATGGTGAGAAATGCAGGCTAGATTTATAGGGGATGGAGATGAATAATTGAAAAATATAATTTGATTGCAGCGCTTCAAAAGATACCTTCAGCGCTCCATGCAGGGCATATTTCTGTAGGGCTGGAGTCATGAAAGGGACTGCAGAATACAGAACTCAATATTTATACCCTTCGGTGTGTCTGCTTCACTTGACACTTTTGTCTCTTATTCTCTCCGACCTTAGTCATTTAAATTACCTCGGATTGGAGCATAGTAATATATTTTAGTTTACTTCCATAACATCCAGTGCATGGTGTACTTATTTTACTAAATTTAATACACAATTTGATATTTTATTCAGTGTAGTTTAAAATATCATTAAAATTACAATACCGCCTCCTGAATATTGCTAAGTTTTTCAATGAACATAGTTTCAGCTGAAATTAGCTGAACCACGATGCAGTTAGCTGAAATTAGCTGAACCACGATGCAATTAGCTGAAACCAGCTGAAATTACTTGAAATAAGATTTGGTTGATTTTGAGTACCAACCACTACCACTCTTGGATACATGACTCCATTTTCCAATACATGAAGAAGAAAACATGTACCAGAGTTTGGACATACACTGGTAAGGCGGAACATTTTAACAAACGACATTCTTCAATAAAAATGAAATTCAAAAGTGCATTTGGACAGTTGAAAAGTATTTGGAAAGGGCTAAAATGAATACCTCAAATGAAGATCGCATCTTCAAATGTCAATTATTGTTGTATATTTCACGCTTCATAATTCCTTCGACTGTAAGAGTTTGGCAGGCCTATTTTAGATCACGAGCATGCACAAAGGAGGTAGTAATTTCACTATGTTTGATGAATATCGAATAAGGATTGTGGCAGAAGTCCATGAAGGTATAGTTGAACAAATTTGGGATTGGCAGGTGGAATTGAAACATTAGATAATAGCGATTAGTATTTGATACAACAGATATAGATTTTGAAAATATATGGACATTTTTGCAATAATTGCTCAAATTGTTAATTTCGAGTATAAATGAATTTTATTAAATTCTCGATTACTAATCAAACTACACCTATTCAAAAGTACCTTTTAAAAAACCTATTCAAAATTAAATTTATTTGATAAATCAAAACAAACATATATTATTGACATTTGATAAAAAGTAATTTTATTTTAAAATAATTCATTGAAAATGAAAAAACTGAAACCAACTTAAATTAGCTGAACCAACTTGCAATTAGTTTAAGCACGATGGAGGTAGTTGAAGTAAGTTGAAGTTAGCTTAACTTTACAACAAGATGCAAAAAATAAGGTGAACTTGACAGGGCCTATATAATGATATTTTCGTAAATCATATTGTATTTTGAACTATGAGACTAAAATATCAGACTATATATAGTCACACCCTTATTTTATCACCAACCAATTGTTCAGAACGATCAAATGGGATCAAAATATAATTATTTTCAAAAGGAGTTCATATTCTCCTACTTATTTATCGATACAAACTAGACTGGACTGAAATCTATCGACAAACTAGCCTCTCCAGCCACAAATTAGTCGGTGAAAATTTTGTAAAGTAATAGAGACCCCTCCAACAAGAATCTACTATCTGAGTGTTCATTCTCAAACAACTCCTTACTCTGTTGACACCATATTCCATCACAAAGCATAAGCTATAACTCTATCCATGTATAACTGCTAGTCTTGTCATTTATGTCATCTCTTCTCCTTAAACGATTTTTTCACCAATTATTAGATTAAGAGAGAACGTAGTATTTACCTAAGCAGCTGCCTAGAGAAATTCCCAAAGTACCTTATTTACACGAGGGATTAAAAAATAAATAAATTGTTGGCATGTAAATGATAGCACCTTTTGCCTGCCCCCGGCTACTACGCAAATGAATTAGGCAACGTGTAAATAGGGTTTGTACTGTTTGTACTGTGCTTCCAAAAATAATAATTTCTGTGTCTGGGGATTTTTTGGACAGCATCTTTTCACACTTGTTGACATATAAGTTTATAAAATAAATTTTTTAAAAAGCAAAAGTATAGATTATACTTTTAGTTTTGTATTTTAAAAGTTAGAAATTAGATACCACATGTTGGATGAATATAATGATAGCATATATAATTTGAATTTAAATCTATGAACAAAGTTTGTTAATAAATAGTAGTATTAATGAATAAAATGTACAGATTGAACTGGAACGAGAGTATTTTGCACCCAGCATATATAGTGAAGCACAGTGGGTTAAATAAAGTAAGAGACAGAAGATTGATGATCAGATCAGCTCACCCCCACCACTACCTCTTTAATTCACGGAGCTATGATTCCTGTATGTTGGCATTTGGCCGATGAACAAAACGTCTCCAGTATAACCCACGGCCTTGAATAGCTGGATTAGATGACTGATTTAACACAAAAAAAGATTCATCATTCTCTAACTTGTCCATATTAGTGACTCACAAATCTCTGCAGAAAACAGATGATGAGAAATAATGACCGGCAATATTATTGCACAAATCGCTGAGTGCACACAGTATCTCACGTCCGCCAAAGGACCTTGAATTGTTAGAATGTGGCCTCAGATTTTCCCTATATTTCTTCTTCTACTCAACGACCTAGGTTGAAATTATTGCACCAGTAAGTTAATTATAATCATCGAGATGATTGTTCCCCGCCACAAAAACTTGCATTTTCTTTCTTTAGCCAATAGCAAAAAATGCAGTGTCTTGATCTAAAATGCAGTGTAAAGCATTTTAAAAAGCTAAGTTTAATTAGGTTCTTACTTTCATGGAGCTTCTTCTAAGTTAGAAGGTAAGAATAGATTGGCTGAATTGTTCATTTGAGCTCTCTGTATTCACTCGTATAAATAGAGTTCTGTACAACTTGATTACCTAATATTACAGATAATTACAGAAAGTATATAATCTAAATATGCTAACTAACATTCAGTAAATATTCTATTTACTAACACCCCCCTTAGTTGAAACAGGAGCATGGCGAATGCAAAGACTAGACCGAAAATCTAGAAACAAAGGGGATGGAAGACCCTTCGTAAATATGTCAGCATACTGATGAGCCGATAGAACATGAAGAACACGAACTTCCCCAAAAGCCACCTTCTCGCGAACAAAGTGTATGTCAATCTCCACATGCTTAGTACGTTGATGGTGTACCAGATTAGATGAAAGGTACACGGCAGAAATATTATCACAGTAGACCAAAGTAGTCCGCTGAAGAGGAACACGCAATTCACAAAGTAAGTTGCGCAACCAGCACGTCTCGGCAACGGCATTAGCAACTCCTCGATATTCAACCTCAGCACTTGATTAGGAGATAGTAGGTTGCCGCTTGGAAGACCAGGCAACGAGATTGTCACCGGAAGTAAACACAATAACCAGAAGTGCACCGATGAGTGTCCGGGAAGCCAGCTCAATCCGCATCTGAGTAAGCAGTGAGGACTGAGGTAGAAGATGCCTGAAGATGAAGACCAAGAGCAAGAGTACCCTGGATATATCGGATAATCCGCTTAAGAGCCTGAAAGTGTGGTTCTCGAGGTCATGTATAAAAAGACAAAGTATTGTCCGGCCTTGTGAAAGTAAGGTACTGAAGGGCATTGGCAAGACTGCAGTAAACTGAAAGATCAACTAGTGGGAGCCCAACATCTGCAGCAAGTTTGTACTTGGTGTCGACGGGTGTAGTAACAGGCTTGCACGAAGTCATCTTGACACGATCAATGATATCCCTAGCATATTTGTGTTGAAACAAGAAAAGTCCCGACCTTGATCGAGTCAAAGAAATACTAAGGAAGTAACTCAGAGGGCCGAGGGCTGTCATAGCAAACTCATCACCAAGCAACTAGGTGAGGCGATGAGAATGATGTTGTAACATCTAGGTGTAATTATGTTGTCTCATTCCGGAAAGTGTAGACGAAGAGTGAGTGATCACTCTAACTACCACGGAAACCAATCCTTGAGAGATAAGTAGCAAACATGTGGTACCAAGTCCGTGGGGCTTGCTTTAACCCGTAGAGAGACTTGCGTAGAAGAAAGACATGGCCTAGACAATGTGGATCGGAAAAATCAGGAGGCTGGTGCATACAAACATTCTCATGCAAATCGCCATGTAAGAAAGCATTCTTCACATTTGACTGGTGAGAACACGTGAAAAATAATGTACTGAAAGAGTTATAGTGTCACAAAAATAAGATCAATATATCTACAAAAATATTTAATTACATGGTACTAAACCGACTAAATTAACTAAATTCGGATAACTTTTTAGACTGTGGAGCGGTAAATTATGATTACAGCCATTTAATAACCAGAATTAATTTCACTCGTAACGAGTCGTGTCCGATTTGAGCTTAAAAAAGGACAATAGTTATCTGGGCTTCAATGTACAGATTATATGGCTGGATGAAGCAGAGGGGGTGGTCATTTTAGAGTTTATGAAAAGATGTGATGGATTAAGGATATGGATTATTATTCAAACACAGCCGTACTAATCAGCTTGAATTGCATACTCCAGATTCCCAAAGACTCTTAAAAAAATATCGTAGCAAGATGACTGTATTTTTAAAAATATCATAAAAATATCCTGATTATTAAACATCCATCAGAAGTACACCAGGCACTTCACACAAATCCTGATTGTAAACACTCATAAGCACAACAACAGGCACTTAACATCAATTCTGATTACAAACATTTCATAGCATCACACCAGGTACTTAACATCAAACCAGAGTATATCGATGGATTGCAGAGATCATAACATGCATTTGAAAAACTATTGTGCTTCTACAGCGGGGGTGGTGGCAATAGGCTTGGCCTCCTTGTTGCTGAAGATCTTGGCAATCCTCTCAGTGGGTACCAGAGGCAGATAAGAGGCCACCTTGTAGCCCTTCTCAGCAGAAGTTTGAACTGTCTGGTTGTACTTCACAGAGCAATAGTTTGCAGCCGGAACAACAGCTTGAGCCACCTTAGGGAACAAGGGAAGCTTGTTCAGAGATTCCCAGGCAGAAACTGCATATTGCTCAGCCACTGGCTCGTACTTGGTGTAAAGCTCCATGGCAGCAGGTTCATACTTGACGTATGTGGTCTTGGCAAGTCCTGAAGCTGTCTCAACAACACCGGCGGTCTTCACTTCTTTCGCAACAGAACGAACTGCATCAGGAGCCTGCTTGATAAATGGAGGAACTGCTTTCTCCACCTTGTTCACAGATTCATCAACCTGCACTCAAACAAGCAAGGTATCAGATACACAGTATGACTGCACTCCTCCCGCGTTATAAAATAAAAAGTATTGCTTCTTTTGGAAAAAGGAGCAACCACACAAGGTTTAAAAAAATGCTTAAACTCCTCATCAAGGGTTGGATAGTACTATCTATACTATAGATTTACAGAACATATCTATCGAAGGTCACAGTCAAAAATATTTCAACACAATGTATACAACTTTAAGAAAGACTAGGAAGTGTTCCACCAAAATAGAGCCTAGGTCCTCAACGATCATTCGATATGTATAATTCTATTTCTTACGTTTCTATCTCTTGAGCTCAAACAATACAGATCCATTAATCAAAATCACACAATTTCAATCATAGGTATCCTGATCAGACACTTGTTAATAAAATTTTAGAAGCTAGAAGAAGTCATTCAAAACTGAAGCAAATAATTAAAGAAACCAATAGCTTTGAACAGTTTACAAAAGGACAGATCATTGACGCAAATACAAAGTCTATTTTAAAATTATCAATCAGGGATTGTAGTCAATGACTGCAACATGAACATCATATCTTTCAAACTCTTTTTCAACAATTATCCACCCAAAACATATTTTACAGACTCAACACAATAACAGATAAAACAACATGATCAATTGTCAAAACGAACCCAACATCTCCAACAAGTAGCAACAGTTAAGAAGAAATTCCCAAATTCAGCGATGTATTGATCAAACCTTGCAATCAAAAATATTTTGCACAAACATCCACAAGAAATTCCAAACAAAATTTAGTCAAAGAACATAAACAAGAGAATAATAACAAGGGAGGGAGGATCACATCCATACCTTTCTGTCAACGAATTTGAGGAGCTCAACAGGAACGTCATGGTACTTCTCATAGACAGGGCCTACGACGGTCTTGACGGTGTTCTCCACGCTCTCCACGCCGTTTTTCAACGGCCCTGAATTAAGCTTAGCGCACGAGTACAGATTGGCCGCGCAGATCATCGCACGCAGGGTTGCAGCTTGAACGAATTCCAAGTACTTCAATTTCTGCTCCTCGGTGATCTCCTACAAAACAACCATGATCATAAAATCAAATTAGCGCACAAAATCAACACAACAAACACGAACAGGGATGAAGAAGACGTACGATTTGCATCTGGGTTTCAGGATTAGCATCGGCCATGTTGATCGATTGAAGGAAGGATGGATCGGGTTGAAAGAGAGGCAAAAGGGGGGAATTTGAGGGTTTGGGAGAAGAGCGCACGAAATGGTTTATGGTAGGAATCTTGGGAAGGGTATATTGGAATTTATATATAGGGCGAGAAAACTTAGGCGCGTAAGTCTCGATTCCAGAACGACGTAGAGCTTTCGGCCGTTCGTTTCTTCTATTGGTTGAATTTACACCTACACCGTCAATAAATGGCGTCAAGCTGTTTACTTTGATAAAAATATTGCATGGAGCACCCTCAAATTTGGGACTGCGTACAAATAGATCTTTTCAAGTTTTCTACTAGTTATATTTGAGATTTGAGGGTGACAAATTCTGAAATTCATATTGTATTTTGACAAATTCGGATTATACGGATTAGTTGATTGGATGATTACACACCTCCTCCCTCGAATTTGGGATTGCATATAAATGTGAAATTCTCTTGAAAGACCAACTTTCCTAAATGTTATGAAACTACCACTATTTATATTAACTTAAATGATACATTTTTGTGTTAAAACATCAATCATTTTAATGTAAACATATAGTAAAACATTTTTTAATGCAAATATTCAATAAATTTTAGGTAAAATTTTAAATTTTGTAAGTAACAAAATATACAGTTCAACTTGAAAGGTACACTGTATAAGTTGAAACGTATAAACACTTTAATGGAAAGTCAGGAAAGTTGGGAGTTCAAGAGATTTACTCCAAATTTATCTCGAAGCTGTCTGCTAATTTTATTTTGTTGAAAATTTTATACGTTAAATTACGGTAGATATCAATTTATACTAATAACTACTAGTAATAGTAAGTATGAACAAATTGCACCTCTCACCCTTTAACTTTGGACCGCACACAAATTAATTTTTATATTTTGTGCTATTGTGTTACAATTCAGATTGACTTCGGGTAGACATATTCATATTCAATGTTATTAGTAGTTAATTTTGAGGGACATACCGTGTTGAATTTGAGTTAATAGGTCAGATTTAATATTGTGTAAAATTACTTGCTGGTGATAATTCATATTCAGTATGAGTTGGTAGCTTAAGTTCATTTGGAGCAGTGAAAGGTATTACAATATAATGCATGGTTAAAATTATGGATAAAAAAGTGGATGGAAGGTTTAGGCATGAGATCCACAAGCGCACATGAATTAGGCCTTTGGTGAAGGTGTAGAGATTGCTCATGTTAATGATTCAACAAATCCCACGACAATAGAAAATGGACTGGCAACCACATAGAGTCTAATGGCATTGAAGCAAAAAATGCTAGTCGATCGACAACCAAATGGCAAATTAATAGTGGATATCAAACACTAGTTCTCTATAACAATCATATGGTAGATTACCAGACTAAAATGTATATGAACTATAATTGGTTTGGTATAATAAAAATGTTTGCCAAGGAAAATAATCAAAGTATAGTTTTATACATCAAGTTTAAACACGTAATAATATATGTAGTATATCTTTTACATGACAATAGATAGAGGCGTTACGATTTGGTTGACTGAGGTGGTAAAAACTAGCACTAAGCGGAATGAAAAAAACGAGAAAGGTGAATATCGGCAACTCATGTACAAGTGTAGAACTATCAGTGAGAAGTAAACTACAAAAACCGACACAACACAAATGATCATCATCACCGATTACATTAATGAATTTAGATATATTTAGATTTCCATAAAGGATGTAAAAATAATTGTTATGAAAATACAAATCCTTGGCAAAACCTTCATACACGTAAGTGATGTATACATGTAAGCGCACTCAATTGGGATATTACAACTAATAATAGGTCTCAAAATACATCTAAACCATCCCTCGCAAAATAGTCGTCTAGACGACTCAAAAGAAAGAGATCAAGGGCAAGGGCGAGGATGAGCAACCATAGGCATAAAAGCCAAGGACCGCGAGCAATCCAACGTAGGCCGCATACATGAAATATGGGCGAACGCGGGGACAGCAAGACGAGGAAGCGAGAGCTCCCAAAAATCCGAACAACGAAAGGGAGGACAACTATGTTGTAACGCACTTGTTGCACCTTGAGAGGAAGGTGAGTGTCAGCAAGTTGATGAAAACCCCATTATAGTATGAAGAGTTTCGTGTAGAGCTATTTCATCTCCATCTCGAGGACCAAGCGCAGCACCACCGTGCGCAATCCCAGTAGCAACTCTAGCCCAAGCAGCCGCAATCAGTGCATCTGCTCCATTAGTTTCCAAATTATTCAGTCTGGTTTACAGAGCTTGAACACGAACAATAAGGTCACAGCAAGGCTCTCCATCTCCACAGCCATCCTCTTCATCCCCGCCGCCATTGGGGTTCAACAGGTGTTTGTTCATGTTTGTTTTCCGGCGAGTTTTCCGGCGAGAGAGTATTAGTGTCTAAGAGTTGTCGTCGAGAGAGTATTAGTGATTTACACTATATTCATAGTTTACTAATGTAGATTTTTTTAATGAATCATGCAGCATGGCTCAAGCCTATTCCTACGTCGGACAAATATCACTAAAGAGCACTACATCAAAAAAAAATCAAAGTTAGGGTTGTTAGTATGTTGAAAAATATTATGTTTTCCGCGCCTAATCTAATTGTTGGCCTCGACATGGTGCTGATGGATAAAAAGGTAATGTCTAATTGGTTTAGTGATTTTTTCCGTTAACATGGAACCTATCACATCTAGTTATTTTATTGTCATAGATAAAAACATGAACAATGAGAATGTAAGACACTGGTACTACAACCCTTGTTATGCTTGATCAAGATGTAAGACATTTCATACCGAAGAGCACTTAGGAGTTATGCGGAACTATAGCACATGTGCCTCCATTTTTTATGATAATATGTTTTTAATGTGAATTATTAATTCTTTATGTATACAATATTTGGACTAGATATTTTCCTAATGAATATGACCAATATTGTGATGTAGGCAATTTGCCACCAGAGCTTGATAACATGGTTGACAAGAATTGTTTGTTTAAGATTCAAATATCTGCGTACAATCTAGAACCCAAATAATTGAACAAAATTTGCACGTACACCGCACTGCGTATGAGCTGCGATGTGGATCTCATAGACTAATTCATGGATTCCTCTAATTCAAACAGGTCTGATTTATTTATTGCTCTCTTTCTTCAATTGTTTGTTACTAATTGATTCATAATTTTAGGAATTGACAACTGGAGATTTGCCAGACTCTACCACAACACTAAAGTTGTTGCTAGTGTAGATGTAGGTAACATCTCATATTTTACTTTACATTTTATCAGTTTCAACCTATTGCTAAGAGTATGCTGAATTTCATTTGTAGGCTTAAGTTTTCTTGCACTAAAGATAGCAACGATTCAGTATCTTACTTAAACTCTTGCATCAGCTCTACAACCAAGTGACCATTGAAATGAACGATGAGAAGGTTACTATCATTACTGAAGAAGAACTGAAGTGAGAATTATGAAATGGATTAGATACATAGATGATGTAGCTTGATAATTTATGACTGATGTAATAGTGAGTTTTATGATGTCTTTTGGTATGTACTAGACAATGGTTGACTTAGTTTCGGTTACCAATTTAAGACAGTTTAACTACATTTACCCTTCATAATGCTTTCAACATACTTTAATTTATGTTTTGTGGTAGGAGTGATGGTCAAGTTATTCATAATTATATTTCGGTAAAGATTAAAGGAAAATATGAACTTGGAGACTAATTAGGTTTTTTGCTTCAATTTTATCCTCTCAAAGGGATGTTGATTCCTCACAGATTAATTGTTAATTTCTATCAATTTGGTAGCTAGTATTTGACTTCAGCCCTTTATAAAACTATTTTTATAAACAAAACGCTTATCATATTAAGCATCAGGGCCATTTGTAAAATAAATAATAATAATATATAATATACATTACAAATATATTATCAAAAATAATAATTACAAGAGGATGATTACGAGACAGCATCCTCTAAGCTGTCAATTACTGATGTGGGATAACTATAATACCGAGTACAATAGGAAAATGATTACTTCCTACACAAGAAATGACAATGTCCATAATTAAATATCTCTAGTATATTCCTTAACACCCTCCCTCAAGTTGGAGCATGATGATCAAGAATGTCCAATTTGCGAAGAAGATCATAAAATGTTTTTCAAAAAGAGCACACAACCTCATTAAAAAACAAGGAATTATACATGCAGGTCTAGTTTGCTAATACATGTCTGATTTTGACTTGAAATGCTCCTAAATTTGCTAAAGCATATGCAGGTCTAGATCATAGTGAACTAATAAAGGGTAATTTTGTATTCTCCAGACCTGCAATTAGTAAATCGGGCATGCACATATCAGCCCTCTTAAAAAACCCAGTGAGAAAAAGTGTATAGTGTAGCTCCCCTTTATAAGCTCCAAGAGTAGCAGTTACAATTATTTTAACAACGAAGAAATAATTAGTAGATTTCAGCCATCAGTGAGAGTCGGTGGTCCGAGTGAACGAGCACCAATTATCGCAGTTTATCTTGCCTCCGCAAGTGCAAGGTACCAGCTGTAGGAACATTGCCCTTGGACACAATTGATTAGAATTAAAGAGTTGTACCCTGTACATTGCTATTGGACAATGAGAAAGTAGAATCCTAGAGACGGGGAAACAAGCCCGCTGGGCAGAGTAGAGTGGAATCCAAGAGACGGATGAACAAACCCGTTGGGTAGGGTAGAAGTAGAATCAAGCATCAGGAGTTCAGTCGGACAAAGCAGGTGGGAAGAGTTCTGTGAAAAATATTATAGAGACAATGACCGGGAGGTGAGTCGGATTGAGAAGGCCGGGAGAGTTCGGCAAAAAAGATAATGATGGAGTCAAGAACCGGGAGTTGGTCGGAACCGGAAGAGTTTGGCAAAAAAAATGCAAACGTCAAGAATTAATAGTGGCTACAACTTGATGTTGAAGGTAACGATCAGGATATGAATCCATAGCAGTGACGTGATGGCAGTTAGAAGCGGATGATAGCTACAAGGAGGAAGTCAATCAGGGTCTCGAAAGAAATCGATCTGGGTTCCGAAATTGAACCAGTTTTGATACCATGTAAAATAAATAATAACATATAATATGCACTTCTAATATATTATCAAAAACAATAATTATAAGAGGATGATTATAATATTTATAGTTTTAATGTTTTATACAGCAACCTCTAAACGGTCAATAACTGATGTGGGTTAATTAGAATATAGAGTACGATGGAAAATGATTGATTTCTACACAAGAAATGATCTAATGTCAAAAATTAAATATATATTCCTTAAGACTATTTAACTGGAGATTAAATTTGATAATTAATCCACTACAAATTCTTACAACCATTATACAATAAGTTCGATAAAATATATTCCGAGAAGTTCAAATACCCTTATAATTAGTCAAGCATAGATGTGAACAATATATATTAACCACAACACTTATCAATGACCGAAAAGTTCTTTACATTTATTTATTTGGTGAATCAAAATATAATAAGTCGAGTTTGGTGACTAAATCATTCAAAAAAATGTTTATACATTTTATTTTATAAAATCCAGAAAATACTTTTAACAGATCTAATATAAAGTTCAGCCAATTTTTATAAAATGTAATAAATTCATTAGTAATTTGATTAAAATATGATGATTTTAATATATTTTTATAAAAAATAGTTTTAATCATTTTAGCCATAAGGATTGTTTCCCTCCCTTTAGTTTAATTTAAATTTTTAGTAGATATTAATAATTAAAAATAATTACATTAATATAACTAAACTAAACTATATTTCCTTAACTAAATTATATTTATCAAAACTTATATTTCCTTAAAATTTTGATAAATTTGAAATAACACGTTCTAACTCCCCATGTGGATACATATAATTTTCATGATTCCGTGTATAGTTAACGGAAAACTTTCTTGGTTCTTGGAAGAGGATCAAACAAGGTTGCCATTTATTCCTGAAATCGTGCCCAACTGCAAGAAGTACTTGTTGATGTGTTGCAATATATTGTGCCAAAAAGATGGAGGAGAAAGAGACACATGAATCTTACTGGAACTGGAACCGGAACCGGAACTGGATTAATACAAAACTCATTTTTCATGATGAGACGTGACGATAACTACTAATCACGAAGACGGGAACCAGTGTCGGCCCAATATAATTTCGGAACTGAAGCAAAAATAATAATAGTCATGTATTTTGACTTGATCTGATCGTAAAACTGAAGTTCATTTTTTAATTATTTTTACGATCTAATTACATATTAAATATGCATAAAATTTATAAAAATGAGATTTTTTTTCGAGCTAAAATTTAGAGGTGTGAAACAATACATGTATCAAATTCACTGGTTGGGACGGGCCTGGCCGAAACGTAATGACGATGGACAACCTCCTATAAAAGTAAGCATCAAAATTGCCAAATCATCCTTAAGTTATGAGTAGTTGCTAGTAACTGATGTGATCAGTTAACCAAAATGTCTACGTCTCCCTTTAGAGGGTGTCACCCTTCTAGTGGGGCCTATTGGGTTGTGGGGACCACTATCAGAAGGCGGGGTCAATGTGTTACTAATGTTACGGCAGGGTAAATTTTTGTGGTTGAATGATTATAGAATTAATCATAATTTGTGGGGATTAGTCGGACGACGACGTTGTAGCCAAGATTTATTTTTCATACTTTCGTGTCCCCTTCATGTGCTTTCAGGAATTCAGGGCTACTTATTTAATTTGTTTTCCTTTTGAACACCGTGGTAGAGTCGGCAACTACGCCGGAGAGTTGACTTTTCAGTCGGCGGTTGCGTTGCGAAGGATCCCAGTTCAGTCGGCGGTTGCGAAGGATTCCAGTTCAGTCGGCGGTTGCGTTGCGAAGGATCCCATACCGGTGCCGACATGTGGGTGAATTGTAGATTTCGAGAAATGTATTGGGCTAGATTTGATTGGTGTAGTCAGAACCGAATAAGAAGGCCATTTCGGTGATGGATCTGTAAGTGTATCTAGGCTGATCTCGGTGCGAGACAAATTTCCGGTACGTCGGTGTTGCAGAGCTGAGTGTTGCAGAGGTGAGTAATGGCATAATGCGCTCTAGAATGTGGGTTAAATTATGTATAATTACATGTGGCTTAAAATGAGTACAACCCAGAATGTGATTGTGGAAGCCCATTGTAATTGGTGAATTGGGTCGGGCTAAAAAAGTTAGATGAAAGCTAGTACATAAGTCTAAATTATGAATATAGTAATGTAGAGAACTGGGAAAACTGGTACTTGGAATCAAGTTAGTTTTGAAGATGATGCAACAGTTTGTGTTGCAACAGTTAGCCCCACATCCCCACATACTAATTTCACCCATACTCTAGATCAGTGTCGTAGTTGCAATTTACTGAAAATGAATGTAATTGATGTTAGGTAGGTGCTGGAATGCAAGTTGTAGGAAGATGATTTAAATGTTGTTATGCAAAACAGGTATGCCATTACATAATTGTACACAACATGGTAATGTATTTAGCAGCTTTGCAAAATAAATAAATGTTGCAGTGTCTATTTTAGAACAAGACGAAGACAGGACGGTGGTCTAACTGTTTACGATCATAGTTGTAGTAACAAAAAAGGCAGATAAGGCTTATAATATAAATCACGAGGGAGTGACAGTATGGCTCCAGCCATCAAAAAGGGTAATGTCGATACCATGGTTGAGAATCAGGCGAGTCGCTGTCATATTCCACTTCGACATCATATCCTATCACTGGTTCATGACCCATAGACTCAGCCATATCTGCTGTCGAAACGTTGGTCTGTAAATAAAGGGAGAAATAAAAGAAAATGAATCAGAAAACATGGAGTTGATCTATACAAAAGTTGTATGGTGTTGTATAATACCTGTGCAGGAGCTATGTTGCTGGTTGACGCGTTCTCTCGAGCCTCACAATTATGAAAATTGATGGTCTGTTCAAGGCGTAGGTGATGAACAAAATAGAATTTGCGTCACAAAGTACGATTTAGTTGTGACTATGTTAAAGAAAAAAATAAATTAAAATAAAAAATTATGTAAAAGGCAGTTAGTGCTCTAGAACATTGACAGAATCAGAAATTGTGTATTATCTGAATACCTCCATATGGACGTCATGTAGTTCCATGCTACCCCGAAGAGGCTGACCATGATCCGATGTTTGTACCTGATAAATACTCTTCTGTTGAGGTTGTGGAGATGATAATATTACAATATACGAAACCAATCTTCTGTTATAATTAAATGAAGTGTGTCTGATTAGTTGCTTATATGATGGAACATACCTGAATATTTCTTTTAGTTTTGTCAGTCGTACCAGTACCAGGTTTGTGATGAAACTCAGAATGACCCTGCAGAGGGGAAAACCAACAGTTATTATGAAATGAAATGATACTGTAATATATGATACTTAGTATATGAAGATAAATTTGTGTGGATGGAATCATTCTCATGTTTGTCACCTTCAGCGAGGACACAAGCGAGATCACAGTAGGTAGAGTTTCCTGAACTCCGAGCACCGGCGATCCCGTTTTTGCAGGTTGAATTGCAGCACCACCACCCTAAGTTTGTGTTATCATAGCAGTTAGTATGTGATACATGTAGTATGTGATACTTGTAATATATGGCTATCATAGTTGAACATTAACGTGATCAAAGAACTCACAGTAACGTAGGGAACAATCTGCCAATGTTGTTTGTGGAGATCATCGTAAGCAAGCAATGATATGTCGTCAACGGGGGTTGCATCAATCTCTTCAAAAATAGCCTTCAACTCTTCATCGGATTCAGATTCAAATTGAAGATCGACGTAAGAAGAGGCAGGCTCATTTGGAGGACTCGATTGATGGCTGTTTTCGGGATCATGGGGGAGCAAAGTGTTGACTATTTTACTGATCTGTATATCAGTAAGAAAGATGAGTGTAGGTAATGGATGTATTAAATTGAAAGGAATGTACGTTGAGTAAAATACCTCGTGCGTATTTAAAGTGATCATGTGATTATCTTGTTGAGGCTTGCAAACAGATTTCTGTGGTGGCGTCGCTTGCGATTGGGTGCGCTGATCCACAATAACCCGCTCAACTTCATCCTGCTGGATAGAATGTTAAAGAGTAAGATTGTATTTAATAGAGTAAGTGATTTAATAACTTGTATGATGTGTTTGGTTGGTAAGTTGTTGTTGACAGCTACCTGAGGAATGGATAGGCCATGCTCTGGCATGATATCATTTGTGTTGAATAACTGATGACCTCCCATGTTGCGTAGCACGTCATGTACTGTGTGTGAGAACAGTTGGTCCTCAATCTGTTCCTCCGTAACGGTTGCTTTTCCACCATCAGGAGTTTGATTTTCCTCCATGACAGTTGCATTTGCTGATGCCACATGGTTCATGCAAGGTGTGGAGTCGTCTGGACCAGTGTCACAGTGTGTTGGTATCTCGGTAGACGTGCCTGAACCTTCAATGTCAAACATGGAATCTTCGGATTTTGTCGAGTCGTAGTTCAGGCTTGCATGCAACTGGCCCTCAAGGAGGCAAACTGACTTCCGAAGATTTCTGATAGAACGCTTTGTGCTGTCAAGTAAAGAAGGCATGAATTGTTCCAGACATGTGGGAAACAGATCAGTATGATGGATTTCGGCCTTCCGTTCGAGGGTGTATAAATCGTCACCAATGGCAATGTTAAGATTCCTTGACAAAGTAGCTACAACTTGTTGGAACGGCTGCAAGAGCATGACAAAAGGTAGTGAAATAGTAATACATGTGTCGAAAGTTTTAAAAAGTTTAACATGAAAAATGTGGAAATAAGTTACGTTATGAGACTATTGTAGTCAAACAGAAACGATGAATGTCAAGAAATGTATAAAAGTAAGAAAGGGCATTGAACTCCCAAATTACGAATGTCGTATTATTTCACGATAAATGACTGGTGATAAAAACACAGAACTGAATTTGATAGTGGATGATATGCTTACGTTTTGGATGAGATTTTGAATCTCGCAGTCTGTGTGATAATCATGAGGCAAGGAGAAGGTAATGTGACCTTTCTGGCCTGCATGGGGCTTGTCTTGGACAATCTTGTGTATCGGGTAGTTTGTTGTGTCCAGTGTGCCTTCACCGAAGCCCCTAGCTAGTTCCTCTGCCATCCTCCTTTCCAGTTCCCACAAGCTCCAATTCTTGACTAGAGGGGCTGAGATGCTTGGAATTGATACCCCTGGGCCAGCCATCCTTTGCAAGTATGTGACCACAAGTAGCATAAGGCAACCAGAAAATCTTTTTTGATACTTGTCTCGTTTGAATCTTGTCGCAGCCTCACAGAAGCGGTCCAACACGTAACCACACCAGTCGTAGGTTTTTATCTGCTCGACATCAACAGCACACATCAACGTGCGGAAATCAGCCCGGTAGCTTGCAACTGGATCCAAGAAGACAGAAAAAGCATACAGCACGAACAGACGTATGAAGTCTGGCTGGCCTTTGTCGAGCTCCTTCATTGTTGGCTCAATCTGAGTTAGAAGTGTGCTGAAGTTAACCGGTATTGCTGCGAAACCGTACTCTCTTTGCCATCGTTTTCTCAGCTCATTGAATGCAGGTGATTTTTCACATCGGACTGGATTGGATGGGCACCAGGGTAGCATGAACGTGTCGTAAACATCCGCCGGGGTCAGGGTCAACAATACCCTTCCATGGTGCCTAACCTCTCGCGTGTCAGGATGAAAAGAATTCAGGAGCCATGGAGTCATGTCTGATGGGATTGTTTGGATCTGGATTTCCAGAAGTCCCCCAAAGCCAGCCTGTATGATGTCTGACCTCTGTTGTTCATTTAGTTCACAGCACAGTGCAAACAATTTACCAGGTCTCGAGGAAATTATGATGCTGTCTGTCGATGGTTTTGCAATATTTTTCCCTGCAAGTCATAACCGAGGTGGAAAGAAAAATGAATTCAAACGGGAAAAAGTGAATTGTTGAACTAGTATATGCAAAAAATTCTGTAAGTTTTATAGCGTGATGACAGAAAATTGTATACAATTTCAATCTGATTTAATCTGAAAAGATTGTTGAACTGCAGATAAGTGTTGACAGAAAATTGTCCTAAAATATTATAAGTGATTGTGAAGGCATGCGCATATGTAAATGTATCCAGACTAACCAATTCAATTTATGGGTGAAGTTGTAATGGTGTAACAGTTTCTTAACTGCAAATTATACTTAATCTGCAGTGAAACAATTTGTTTGGAATTGATGCAGCACAGGATATTTTAAGCATTAGTTTAGTTGAGTTACAATGCATCCAAACATGATCTAGTGCTACAAAACCCATGAGATACTACCAAGTCTGTTGTTATTGTGAATTTCAAGATTCATGGTTTTGGACTACAACACCAAAACTTGTTAAAAATGCCATTCCAATTTCTAAATGTAGGCTACTATTGACCAACCATGAACTATTGTGCACTAGCAACATTTTCCCTGATGTTTGAGCTATTGTTTATTAGGTACCGGATGCTGTAATAATATATGAAATATGAGGTGCCCCAATCAGCATCAGACAAGAAAATGTTTCGATTGAGCCACAAAAATGTATAGTACATGTAGTATTGACATAATTACATTGCAACAACATTTAAAAATAGGATCTTACCTTTACCCTTTTTGACCGACATGCTTGATTCGGACTTTGAGTCATGGCTGGTCCCTGGCTTGACTGTATCTCCGTTCCTATCAACTATCACGCAATCATCGTCCGTTGAATTGGCGGTCGAATCCCGTTCTTGGTGTTCCTTCTCCTTGTCGGAATGAACACTTTTCCGAGAGCACGTCCGTTTTGCTGTGACTTCAGCATCAGCAAAGGCGGCGTCTTTTCTTTTAGCCGCCGATCTGAGATAGGGTTTGTCACGGCCGGAAGTATTTTCGGCCATGATTCAGGGTGGTAGTTGTACTGTTAATAGTGCAGACAACTGAGAAGGGGTTGTTTGTGGGGTGGTTCGAGTTTGATCTGATTTCTGACAGAATGAACCATCCACATTTACCCGACATGAAATCCTATTGGTTGGCTGGGCCGGTAACCAAACAATTGTCTGGGAGAGGCTGTATGGGCTTGGTTTTTAATGCGTCAAAGAAAATGGGTTTCTGGTTAGATGACCGGGTATTTTGTGATGGGCCGATTTAATAGATAAGCCCAATAAGCAATGAAAAGTGTGGTGTGTTATAGTACTGGTGAATTAATAAATGAATCAATTTGAATCAGTTGTTGTTGTATCATCTACTAGCAAGACTCGCAATTTTATTTGAAATCTTATTGATATATAAAATTTATTTCTGTAACGGAATAAATAGTACATAATGTAGTATGTAAATGTATCGAATGAAGTACATCACACTTAGATCATCATACACATAAGATTTTAGACTATCTAGAAAAGCCATAACTTCTCCTATTCTTTTTAGCCGTCCATTGGAAGAAACTACCTTGTATATTGGGCTCAACAAAGCAAACTGTAGAATTAGGTCAAGCATCATACGTGATACGTACTTAAGAAAGACACAACTAGAACCACAGGATAGCAAATGTTGTATCATACATTGCTCAAAATGTAAAAACTAATGTAGAAGGTGTAAATTGTATAAATCTGATTGAAATTGTATATACTCTGATAAAATGTGAAGTGGTAACTTGTAGTTTGAAGTTTGTTTATTTATCTTTGGTTAGGTCTTTTGAATTGATATTCTCCATTGTTGGTGTTGATATAGTATGGAACCATGTGTTCCAATTATATGAACATTTTGATGCTAATGATCAGGACCCAATGGGTTGCTTGGGTTTAAAACGACGATGGCGAAATATTTTAGGGTTTGAAACATGTAGAGATAGATAAAGGGTGCTTTATAGATCAAGAAATTAAGATTAAGGAGGCATAAAAAGGTGTAATGTGGTGCCATTACTTTGTCACGAGGACTATGGTGATGGAATTTAGAAGATGCGACCTTATCCTGGCATATGGTATTGACATTAGAAGTATCAGTGATTGAGCTTCTATTTGTTTTTTGTTAATTGCACCTCGTAGTGGATGAAGCATATTATAATTGTGAAATCCTGTTTGATAATATTTTCTTTGACCATGGGTCTCTCAGCACTCTATGAGTAATTAATCCCTCTATAAACACTAGCTGTAGGAATGCTGAAAACGATTTGTTAAAGAGTTTTTTGTCGTTTGACTCTTCTATGTAAGAATCAAATACGTAAAATATGAAACTTGAATAATGTAGATAAATCAGAAGTGACTAAGGATACTTGAGTTAAATTTTTATATTATTTTTCAAAAGGATTACTATCTTGAGTTAACTCAGTATTACTTTTCCAAAAGTAATGTATATTACTTAATTTGCATGAAATCATATTTATTGGTCATGTATTGTTTGGATAGCATTCATAATAGTTATAGAGCATTGGATAGTATTCTTTCATGGACTTGTAATATCTATAGGCTTCACCTTCGATTATGGAGATGCAGAAGACATATCTGATGATGAATATTTTGATACAGAAGTGAAGTCGGCTGTTAAACTGAGAAATAAACCAGCAAGAGACAAGACACCAGCGGCAGCGACAAAGATGAGACGGCCGGCGGGTAAATCAAAAGTTACACTTGGTCAGAAGCAAAACACTAACGTTTGCAAATTTGTTGGTATCTCCCCTGAGAAGAAAGTGAGAAGAATGAGGACATCACCATTCAACAAGCAGGGTGCCTCATAAGAAAATACAATGATGTATAAGAAAATAGCAATTATGTATAGGTACGTACGTAGGCTTGGTCGAAACGCATTAAGAAAATAGCAACTCTGGTTTTGACTCTCTTAACTCTTCGGCTGACGGTGTTGGGAGTTCCAATTCCATTATTATGTTAGATGTTATTTTTTGTATTTTCCATTTGACCAAATACAATTATGATGAAGTAACGGGTTTTTTATATGCACTTGAAGATTTTGGCTACAACTGCATTGCTGTGTAACATGTGTTTATTCAAAGCTCTTGGTTTGTTACATCGGAAAGTGGAAACTGTAATTTAAGGGGAGTGAAGACCTTAAGTAAAATCACGGATTCACACTGTAGAAAAAAAAAGAACACGAACTAGAAAATGACAGATACAAATTTTGACACCGCGCGTCGCGCGGTGTGAGAGCCTAGTATATATTAAAAGTCTTATTCAGGTCCAAACCTATCATACTACAAGCACTGGGTTTTCATTAATTTTGTGAACGTATTTATTTAAAAAAGTCTTATTTTGCAGTTTAACAATATATAATAAAATGTAGACACTTGGACCCCTTAAACCATAATTCCTGGTTGCAAATAATTATTCATGAGAATGTCGAAAAAAAATGCACATTTGTGAACTTGATAACAAAACATAATCCTACAGAATATCAAATCAGTTTGTTTTAGTTGTAGTGAAGAAATTACTAGGACGCCCCACAAACAGGCTGAGAACAGAACAACTGCCTCACTAGACAGGATGGAGGGTGCACCATTGCACAGTTCCATCTGAAGTAATTTCTTCGACCTCAACAGTTATGACTCCATGTCCATGCTCGTCAGTCCCTGGTTGTGTAATGTTTTCGACTTCTTCAGGCTGTTGTTGAAACAATGAAACGGATTCAGATGATCACATTCACAGGTTTAACTTTTGTTGTTAAAAACCTCTAATACAGGTGAGGTTGATTAGCTAAATTACTTCTCAAGTATATATTGAGTAGATGGTCATCCCGGCAGTTAACTTGCATGTATGTGGGTGGTCTACTAGAATATGCCTAACCGGGATCATAATAGGCACAGATTTGTTGGAGATGTGGTAATTGGGGATGGTAGAATGCTGTTACTTACCTTACTCTCCTGTAGATAGCAGCAACCTTGACTGTCAACAAAAATCATGGCGGGTTTAGGCATAGCCTGTAACGGACCCTGCCATCCACAAGATAAAGGCTGTTAGTTAGGAAAAATTGTTGCCACTAACTAGGAAGCACCAATGTAATGAAAAAATTGCTTTGATCAAGTGAATGCTATATATGATACCTCTTCAGGTGGTACGGTCTCCTTGTCTTGGTGTTGGCTTTGACCAGCTACATTGACATCATCTACTTCAACACCCTTAGATAAAGTAGCTTCTCCGTTCTACAATAGGTGTAACACAATAAAGTAAGCATTATGGTTGTTTGTTTAAAAAAAGAGGCTAGCACATATTTATTGGAATGACCATGAACTCTCCCTGACCTGAGCATCTGCAGGTTTTGATTGCTCTCCCACCTCCACGGCACATGGATCCTGATCCTGGCTTCTGAGTATAGCTGGGGAGTGTGGGGAGAAGCTGGAATCAATTTTCATAGGCCCGTCATCTTTGATTTCAGCATATGAACCTGATTCAGAAGAATGATGTTCATGAGACGCAGCATTGTCATGAACTTGGCCTGGCATACCCCCTTCTCCAAGATTAGTTGCAGCGCCCACAATCTGAATAGGATGATAATGATCGATTGAGTATGCTAGTATAGTGAATGAACTTAAAATTAGTATATCAGCATATGGATATCTATGTATACCTTTTCCACATGTACCGGGTCACTTCCACTTGCAACATGCTCGTCATTTCCATCAGGAGTGGTAGTCTGATCCTCAAACCCGGCGTCAGCATTCATATTGTCGCGATTGTCCTGGGGAGGTCCATGTCCATCCTCATTCATGACTTCATTTTCCCGGGATGGTGTTGCAACGTCCAAGTTCCTCTTTCGCTGAAGCTGTCGCTCAATCAGGGTGACAGATTGTTGGAGAAGTGTGATTGCCCTTTTCGCCTTGTCGACAGTAGACGGTATGAATCCCTCGACACATCTGGGATATCGCTCGGTCATGTCCACATTATCCATACGTTCGAGTTTGTACAAGTGGTCACCGAGTACGACGTTTAGCTTCTGTGCCAATGTGGCCAAATCGCGCTGGTAGGGCTGTTTCAATAAACAATACAGCAGGGTTGATAAATAGTCTGGAAACAGGACGGAAACAATTTCAAAATAAATGGATTTATTCTAGTATCAGCAATGCGGCAATGAATGGCTGGCGACGAGGATAGTTTAACTATAACAAATAAAGGGTGGACATTATCAAGCATCACTGCATATTTGGTTTGAGTGGTGTCACCGTGTGATTATGGCTAGAGACCTCAACAACATCAATTTAGCTTTAATATGTTTCATACATACTCATTGAGAAGACTTAGGATAGTAATTGTTGATGTAAGAATTAAATCAATCATAAAATGTTATGTAGGAATTACTTACATTAGGCAGTAGCGTATGCAGCTGCAAATCAGTATGGTAGCCTGGTGGAACCGGGAATGATATAATGGTTTGTCTGTTCTCGCCCGGGGCCTGTCCTGGCATCCTGTTTATGGGGTAGCTTACGCGGTTAGGCCTGCCGTTGCCGTATCCTCTTGCTTGCTCCTCTGCAATCCGACGATGTACAGACCAAAGTCTCCAATTCTTCACAAGGGGGAGTGATCTCTCTGGAATAGTCACGCATTTTCCACCCATCCTATGGAAGTACGTCACAACTAGCAGCAGCAAGCAACCCGAAAATGTTCTCTGGCCCGTGCCTCGATTATACCTTGTCGCTGCCTCGCAGAAACGATCTAATACGTAGCTGCACCAGTCATACGTATTAATCTGCTCTACATCCACCGCACACATCAGCGGTCTAAAGTCGGCTTTATTGCTGGGAACCGGATCCAGGAACACTGAAAAAGCATAAACTACAAACATTCGTATGAAGTCCCGGTGTCCTCCATTCAATTGCATCATTCTCTGCTCCAAATTGGTTATGAGTGTGGTGAAGTTTTGTGGAACAGCTGGAAAATTGTATTCCTCTTGCCATCTACGTCTGATATGTGAGTAGGCAGATGTCCTGTCGCATTGAACCGGTTTAGAAGGGCACCATGGAAGCATAAATGCATCACAGACGTCGGCTGGTGTGAGAGTGTACAAAACTCGCCCTCCATGTCTAACCTCCCTTGTTTCGGGGTTGAAAGCCTTTAAAAGCCAGTCTGTAAACTCGTAGGGGATGGTAGATATTTGTACCTCTAAGAGACCCCCAAATCCTGCCTGCACAATAGCACTTCTTTGATGCTCGTTCAATTCACAGCACAGAGCATGCAGTTTCCCAGGCTTTGACGCCATTAACTGCTTCCTATCTCGTACGGCAACTACCTTCTTCCCTGTATGGAGTAGAGATAGAATGAGTTATTAATATTTCTACATAGATTAGTTGACAAAATTAGTTATTTGGGAAACACAACTGGAAACAGATGTAGAGGTTTGGAGCCAGATGCTAATGAAGTTAAAACAATGTTTTTCAAGTGATGGCATTTGTAAATGGAAAACATATGTAGGAATGTATATTTAGACATGTGATATGTGTTGTAAAAATTACATTTTTTTATGTAATGTATACACACTACAAATTCAAGACCGATATAGAGATTAGAAAAGACCGTTTTGTAATGAACTGTAAGTGTCTCAGAATGGTGTAATTGCAGAATCACAATTAGCAGGAATCCCAAACTGAAACAAGTGGGCATTAGGAGTTCACTGACAACCAACATACTATCCAAAACATACCAAGCCTAAGGGGGTGGCACCACAAAAATTGTAAGTAGGTATGTGATTATTTTAGGGGGTGGCACCACAAAATCATATTCACAACATGTTTAATTTTGGTACTGCTTCAACTAATCTGAACCCATATAAGATACCCTATGAAGTTAAATTCTTTCATGTTGCCGTAAAAATAATGTAAAAGCGTGGAAGTCTGCTACTGTAAATACTTTGATACTACTGATGTTTGCCTAAGAATTGAAAATAACTCCACATTTGTTCTTGCTTAAGAGGAGTAAATAATTAATCACAAGTTTGATGGATGGATTATTTTACCTTTACCCTTCCGGTCGCTCTCGCAATCACCGTCATCTGGTTCCATGCCTGATCCTTGTTTGTTGTTGGTGTATCCTTCTTCATTGATATGTTGGCAATCGTGTTCACCAGAATAGTGGGTAGGTTGTGCTGCCGATGGCCTCTCCGTCTTTTCAGTTCCCTCGTCTTCGGAAGATGAAAGAACATACTGCCGTCTCTTAGGTTGGTTGGTTTGGGCAGGCGGCGGTGGCGGTGCCTCGGCTTGCCTTTTTGCGGCCGAACGGAGATGGGGTATCCTCTGAACAGTAGAAGTTCCGGCCATTACTGTTTATGGCTTCAGAACAGATTGGTTTTGATACAAATGAGAATGTGAGGGGTGTTTTGTGGGCTACTGTGTAAATTTATGAATATGAATAATAAAAACGGAAAATAAATGAACTTTGTATTGCATGCATTTCTACTGGCTGGCAATGGACGGCAACTAATTAATTGTCTGGGGTAATGACTACGACGAGCACACTATTCAAATTTGTGAAGGCGAAACGGTGGAATTCAACTGATTTTCACATGAATGTGGGCCGCTTCATTTACAAGTCGGTTATACAAGAAATTGGGCCATATTAACTCCGAGTTTGCAATAGGCTTGTGGTGTGTAATTGGCCGAGCCCATTAGTCAGTGTCTAATCTTTTTTGAATGTAACAAATTGTATTTATAGTTAAATAACACGATTAAACATTAAAATAAATGATTAACAAATTTTCAGATTATAAATACATAGCTTGGGAATATAATTAGTTGAGCTTGGGGATTATAAATACACAAATTTAATATATTTTATATAATTGAGATATAATTGGAAATTTGTTTTTAGAGATTTAAAAAGAATAAAGGCAAATTTGAACTAGATAAAAATGGAGAGGCACAAAATATTTATTTTACGGGTTTAGGGTTCGTTATGACTGAGGTATAATTGCAAATGATTTACCAAAAAATTTTGAAATATGAGAAATAAATTGAATTTAAATATATTTACAAAACATTTCTGAAATATGAGAAAGAAATTTCATAACATGTGGTTGCGTTTAGAAATATAGTTACATTCAATTTTGAGAGAACATGTGGTTGAGTTTAGAAATTACAATTTTTGTTAGATCAAATGAATGTGATTATTCATAACATATATTCCAATTGTGGAAAAACTTGAATACAAATTCAGTGTTGGATTACCGCTAAGATGAATTTTAATATCCACACAAAATGATGGAGTTGTTAAACCTATTTAGCGGGCCTATTTAACCGGACCGTCAATTATATTCCTTGACCTCAAAAATCCAGACAAAACAGGTCCCCAGCCCAAGCCCAATCAATTTGAATAATGTGATTGAAAATGGGGCAGCATACCATCCACTCTAAACCGCACACGGTTTTGCAACGAATATTGTGAATGATGTTTCGGGTTGCTTGACTTAGTAGGTTTTCGGTCAGTGTGTCAGGAGTAGATTGCCTGTAACTGTTAGATATGCAGTCTAAAGTATGAGTTGTCACTTCTGGTTTGGACTGTTGACAAACAGGTGCTTGTGGACATGGTGAAACTTCCTTTGATTTTATCCCCTTGATTTCCGGGAATTTTTTTCCTTCACACGAGACTGCCTAAAGTCTCATACTATTTTATTGTTTTTGTGTTGAGCAAATAAATCAGATGGTGACTTATTGTTGAGTGGATGATTGGTGAAAATAAGAATATTCAAAATTATTTCATGGATTGGATTTGAATTTACAATTTTTAATTAATTTAACTGCAGTCTATAATCACTCCGAAATTTGATTTATACATCTGGATTACCGGTATCTTCCCTTCTTGACTCACAACCAAAATATTATAAATTACATACATTTGTTGTAGTAAGTAGTTACATTATTGGGACCGGTTCATAGTTAACTCACACCGGTTAATGAATAATGCATGTTATCTTCACCAAATTTACACAATTAAAGTGTTGCATATGAAAATATTTATCCGTTAAGTACGTGCATGTAAAATCAGCAAATAAAAAATCAAAAAATATTTGGTATATTTGTAATAGGAAATGATACATTATATACAAAGTATTAAATTTTGTTAATAACATGCGTGTAACATGTCGGATTGTAGGTCGACTAAGAAATCGACATAATTGTTACAACACGGGGAGGTCGTGTTTATTGCATTCTATTTATATAGAAGACTAAATTACAAAAAATGACCCTAACATTGGTAGAAATGTCAATTTTAGGACCCAACAATCAAAAGTGTCAATATTTGGTACCCAACATTCTAAAAATGTCAAATTTATGACCCAACATTAAAAATGGTCAATATTTGGTACCCAACATTCTGAAAATGACAATTTTTGGACTTTCATAAAAAGCACATGTTAGATGTATTAATTTCAAGGGCATTTTTGTCATTTTATATATATTAATCACATGTTAGACAGTTTCGAATGTTGGCTCCTGAAATTGATATTTCTACCAATGTTAGGGTCCTTTTTTTAAATGTAGTCTTCTATACAGAACTACGAATAAAATGTTGGATCGATGTCGGCAAAGTTGCTAATTACTAAACCTACTCTCTCTGAATGCAAATTCTCGCTTTTGAAATCTAGGGTTTCGGGTCGCTGAATATGGCGGTGTCAGGTTCACGAAGCGGGAAAATAAATTGCTCTGACAGTACAGAATAAATCATGGGGTATCTACTTTACGTCGCCATCACAAAGCCAAGGCTTTGGTACACTCCCCTACTCAAATATTATTTTTTCAAATATTCTTTTTTCATAATTGTATGTAACATATTTGTGGACCATTCGTAGATCTTGTTTGTGGAATATGTATTAAATAAACTTGAATGAATAAGGGTACCATCATGTAATAAATAAAATTGAAATATTCATGCTAGAGTTTGAAACACTTAATACTCATTCGATTCACGCATATTCGTAATAATAACATACAAGCAGATGATTACGAAATGCTTCTTTAATCATAATAACACAAATGTTGGAAAAATTTTCACATTAAATGGATTATTTATTATTCGGTTTGCAAATATTACTGTATTATTGAATTCCGTATTTGAATATACCTCATGTTAATATTTTTTGTTGTATAGTTACCGAGTGTAAAGCTACATATGAAATTAAGGTAAGATATTAAGGAATATATAGGAATGAATTGCAGGTTGTATAAAATTTTGTGCGGTCCAAAAGTACGTTCAAACACTGCACCACTCATATAAACACATGTTACATCACACAGATTGGGGAAGACTGCTCGTATACTGCTCAACATCTATCCTAACATTAAACAGTGACATGGTTGCTAAAATAACTAAGATTTTTTCTGTCAACACCACAAATAATTAGAGTCGGAATTAGATTCTACTAATAGTTTCGTATTTGTATATCTGTTCAGAATGACAACTGTTTGGGGATCGGGTATGTGCTGCAAATTCTGTCACATCTACTTATTGCATGCAGCTTATAACGTCGCAATACTAAATATGAATGACAACCGGTCCAGGCATTTCTTTACTAAATGACGTTTTAATTGAAAGATATTTGTATATAGCATGTTATTCCATGTATGCAAAGCATTACATCGGTCTCGTAAATTGCGTAAGTATTTTGTTCGGATGAATTCATTGTACATAATAATACATGTTTGTTACTATTAAACCTCTAGGGTTAAAAGACCGTAAACCTTGAACCCATTGTCAGAACCCTAAACCCTAAACCCACGCGCTTCGTAACCCTAAACCCACAAACCAAACCCTAAATACATGAGCTTCATAATTAAGTTAATTATTAAAAATATAACAAAATATGTAGAGTTTAGGGTTTGGTATCATCTAAATATCTACCTAGCCGACAGTGGATGCTATTACACATTACTTTGTAACTTTCCGGTCTATTAACTAAAAGTGGTCTTCATTTTGGAGGGAAAATGAAATGAAGGATCACATTTTTGGCGCTATTTGTACGTGTATAAAAAGACCAGTTAGGGGAATCAGAGTTTGAGAGCCAAAACCAAGAATTTCTAAGGCAAACCTTCACAGAGACAGTAGATCAAAAAATGGTTCAAACCAGGTCCTCTACCCAGGCTTTGTTTTCCATGCTTGATTCTCCCCGCAAGAAAGATGTTCTAGTGTCGATTGTTCGGAAACATAACCATAAACCAAACCGCGCCAGTCCTTGCCTTCATAACACATTCAGATCTGTGAAGCCAACTCCACCTAGGAGCCGCGGCGTCTCGGAACTGTTTCCTGAAGAAATTGTCCCATCTCCGATTCAGGCTTCTTTTGAGGTCGCAGATGTAGAGCCGGAGGTGGCGATAGTGTAACCTGTGATTGAAGTGGCCCAGGCAGAGGCACCGCCACCGGCGCAGATGGAAAATGTAGCAGCTTGGGTGCCTCAAAACCCTAATCCACCAGCACCACTCAACTATGACCACGCCGGCGAGCACGTAAGAGATCTGCATCAGTTCACTATGTTTGTCAGAGCTGCCGTCAATACCCTGGGGGAGGCAAGTGCACGTTCTTTGCTTGATGGAATCACCAACCCCATCCCTACGGTTCGACAGATCTTCAAGGAGGAGTTCCAACACAAGTGGGTTGAAGATGGTGAGCTCTGGAAGCTGGAAGTCTCCCCGGATGGATCGTTTGTGCGTTATTTTGGTGTAACCGACGATGCAATAGTCAGAACCGAAGCGTTGAACCAAAGGATTTGGGTTCCCACCTACCCTAATTTCCAGAGAACCATGCTCGTCCAAGACCTGATGGCTCCCGAGTAGAATTAGGCTGCTGCTAGTTTTGCCTATCGTTTGGGTTGTTGTATGGTACTTATACCACACAGCATCTTTTGCATTTCCAAACGATGTGGGATTACAACTAGTATGTTGCATATACTGCAACTTAACTAAGTCTTTTTTATTAAGAATGGATGCATTGTTTGTTATGTGTGTGGCTTTTTCAATTTTGGATATTTTGTCCTTGTTTCATTTGTATGGTTCAAGTTCAAGTTCAAGTCTAAAATTAAAATAAATGAACTAAGTAACTAGGGTTAAATGAACTGATGTACATCCACTGTCTGCACTCGAGTATGATTAATCAATTCATTTTTACAAACTATAAATAAAAAATGTGATCATTGTTAGATCAAAGTTGATATGTAGGTTTATTTCTTCCGGTAAAAACAATTGGGTAAAAACAAATGGCCAATAGTAAAGCGTGTATCCAAATCTGTGCAGTATCAATATTTCTGAATGGAAAAAATGATTGTGACCTAACTAACTTAATAACACAATTATGTAAATGAAAATATTAAATCCCATTTAATTCAGAAGGCTGATGCCTCAATATTACATCCCATTCAACCAACTCTTTCAACAAAATCCCATCTAGTCTGTAAATTGCATTACACATAATTGCGCCAATATAATAACATTACAAAATCATTCTGGCTAAGCCTTGCACACAAAAGTTATTACTTGAAACAAACTAGAATAAAACCGGTCAAGAATCAATTTATGGGGCTACTGGATCCATTGCAACCACACTGGTTGTTGCTTCATTGTTTGTTTGGCCAGAATTTTTTTGTTCCAGAGCACAAAACAGCATTACTCCGTCCAGCTCATCAGCAAGCATACCTAGCGGGGGATCAGAAACAACAGTTTGTTTAATGAGATTACCTGAGCCATTCTTCAAGCAGCGGCGGAACAATTCTCTGATTTCCATCTTCATCCTCTGATGTTGACTGATTAGGCCATGATAAAGATAACTCATTCCAGCCGGGGTCATCTGCACTTCCTCAGTTACCACCGGAATCTGTGGAAGAATGACCGGTGCAGAAGAAAGTTCCGGGTCGGGTTCACTGGCTTGTTTCTTGGACTTTCTAGGAGGCATTTTGTTTATAAAATATAACGAGACCACTACAATACTTTGGGTGGCTTGTGAATCATTAGATTTATAGGGGATAAGGGAGGCAGGAAATGCCAAGTTCCTGTATTTTTCTGAATTTAGTATTTAAATGTTAATTTCAAATAACATGACATGAACATGCTTGGCTAGTGGCTACATAATGTCATGTATGATATTAATTATTAAATGTGTTACTTATATTCTTCATGTCAGTCATGGTGGACATAGGAGCATTATTTCTGAACTGATTGCTCTTATTTCCTGAAATACTATTATGTCCGTATTTTTAGGTTTGTTTTACATTTTTTAGCTTTCATGGTTTCTTTTTCATGTTTTCTTATTTCGAATAATTAATCCTTTCTAAAATACACATTTGAATAAGTTGAACTAAGATTAATTAATGTCTTCTTCCGATTTTTTTTTAAAAACATACAATTCCATCTTATAATTATTATTTAATAAGTACATAATTCCCTTACACAATATTCAAAATTTTTATTTTATAGATGAGTCCAAATATCATAAATTTTAAATTCAGAATTTATATTACAAAGTGATAATTTTAAATAGTCAAGACAAACTTGACATGCAAGCTATACATGTTATACATGTTTTTTTTAGGTCAATATTTAGGGAAAGGGATAAAAGTTAAAGTAGTTTCAATGATGCCAATAAGATTGTACAATGAAATTAAAGATTAATCTTTTTTCTTAAAACTCTAGTCCATGAATTTTATTTTTTTAATAGATATGGAATTAACATTCATTCTATTTTAATTTAGTTTAATAAACATACGTCCCATTAATTTAATTCTCATGATACTTTTTACTTAATTTACATTAATTGAGGAGGAACTTCTCTACCAAAAGGAAGAACAAACAGCAGGTATTTTTTTCTTAACTTAATAACTATAAATATCTCCTCCTGCTGCAGCACAGAAGCAGCAACAACATATTCAAAAATCAAAAAAATTAAAAATATAAACAAATCATGATTTAATTAGAAAACAAAATGTGTGCGTGCGTGCGATGTACTGCATCAAAGATCTTCTTAGCATTGCCATGAGTGCTGTGAGTCTGGGAAGACTTTTTGTTCACTCCGGAAAAGATCGACTTGCTCGAAATCCGACCTAAATTGGAAGATCTTCTGAGAATTTCCATGAGTTCCAGTGTTGAAGGTTCTGAGAACTCTTGAATCACGCACGTTGTAGAAGACGACCTTTTCGTGCGTGCTTAAGACAACAATGTCTCGATTATAGACCCCAACTGGTTTGGCCTCTTCTTGTCTCAGAGACGGCTCCAGTTCAAACCACATAGCTATTCTCCACGTCCCATGGATCCGAGCCCACACATGCGTAGTGCCTTCATCCCTGTCGGAATACATCACTCCAACCTTCCCTTCAAACTCAACCAGAGTTCTCCAATCACCGTACAATCCAATTTCCGGTAGAGGAAACCGGTAACAGGTCTCATCTTCAACGTTGAAAGCTAGCACTTGGCCATCATTTGTTAGCCAGTGTACTAGGTGACCGATTGTCACCGGTTGACCTGCAGTAACATTCAAATTCACCTCTATGCTCTCGACCGTCTTCCACTTCCAATTCTTCGAATCGAAAATCTCACAATGAAACATATTTTCCGTACGGTAAGCAATTCTCTTTTCCTTAGAAAGACGGATAAGTTTGTACCTGATCGGATTAGATCTCAGCACAACCACGGCCGCCGTGACAGTTGCATAATTGCTGAAATCGGGGTTACTGCTCAAAGGTATCCAGTACCCAATATTAGGTTTACCAACGTAAACCATCCGCTCCTGGTAGTTGATATTAACACCGACAGCAAACAGAATACCTTGTTTCGACGAAGCTAAGATCTTCAGATCGTAATCATATGATGAGAACATCCTCCCATTGTTCCTCAGCATGTACCTTCCAAGCTTCTCGATCTGATGATCAGTATCCTCAACTGAAACAAATTCCTGTCCATTCCTCGAACTTCCCTCCAGAATGAATCCGTACATATTCTTGGTTTTCTTGTAATAATCAGACATGAAAACTGGGTTATGTATGAGCTCGTTCCAGTCTGCAGAAATCAGGTTGCAAGCGTCCAACGTTGCTAAAGAAGGGGTTCTGGTTAGTATCTCGAAGGCCATGTCTGAAGGGAAAAAGCTGGAAGAATCCATATGAAAAAAAGCTGCAGAAATAATTTGAAGGATTTTGTTACTGACGTTGGTGAGACTGATGGTAATGATATGAGCAGGGTAAATGAGATGCATATATATAATGTTTGGATTAATCTGTATTCACTGTTTCTGGATGATTTGAATTTTTATTTACTAAATAATTCAATGTACGTGCGAATCAAATATTGGTCATATACAAAGCACCGTCATTTGTTTCCGGAAGAGGTTTTCTTGAAAATGTGGGAATGGCTTTTAGTTTTTACTATGAACTCAAACAGTTTTTACTATCAACATTAGTGTATTTGAAATTTAAATCATTTTAAATTGTAGAGATGCAACTTATCAACTCGACATTTATAATGTTTATCACATCCTTTTTTTTCTGAAAATAATAATAAAAAAAATTTCCACACTTTTCAATAATTTCAATTTATTATGGTTCTTCCTCCAACGATGAAATTACATTTGACGGAATTAAGTTTAAAGCATCCACAACATTCTTCTTCCATCAGCCAAACTTTCAAGTTCCACATGGAATTAATTTATTTTTGGGGTGTGCAATAGGTTTTCTTGAAAATGTGGGAATGGCTTTAAGTTTTTACTATGGACTCTAACAGTTTTTACTATCAACATTAGTGTGTTTGAAATTTAAATAATTTCAAATTGTAGATATACAACTAATCAACTCGAAATTTGAAATTATTTATCTCATCCTATTTTTTCCGAAATTTTAAAAACTAAATAAACAAAAAGTCCACAATTTTCAATAATTTCAATTTATTATAGTTTGACCCGATGAAATTACATTCGACGGAATTAAGTTTAAAGCATCCACAACATTCTTCTTCCATCAGCAAACCTTTCAAGTTCCACATGGAATTAATTTGTTTTAGGGGTGTGCAAGAGGTTTTCTTGAAAATGTGGGAATGGCTTTTAGTTTTTACTATGAACTCAAATAGTTTTTACTATCAACATTAGTGTATTTGAAATTTAAATCATTTTAAATTGTAGAGATGCAACTTATCAACTCGACATTTACAATGTTTATCACATCCTTTTTTTTCTGAAAATAATAATAAAAAAAAATTCCACACTTTTCAGTAATTTCAATTTATTATGGTTCTTCCTCCAACGATGAAATTACATTTGACGGAATTAAGTTTAAAGTATCCACAACATTCTTCTTCCATCAGCCAAACTTTCAAGTTCCACATGGAATTAATTTATTTTTGGGGTGTGCAACAGGTTTTCTTGAAAATGTGGGAATGGCTTTAAGTTTTTACTATGGACTCTAACATTTTTTACTATCAACATTAGTGTGTTTGAAATTTAAATAATTTCAAATTGTAGATATGCAACTTATCAACTCGAAATTTAAATATATTTATGTCATCCTATGTTTTCCGAAATTAAAAAAAAATAAACAAAAATTCCACAATTTTCAATAATTTCAATTTATTGTAGTTTGACCTGATGAAATTACATTTGACGGAATTAAGTTTAAAGTATCCACAACATTCTTCTTCCATCAGCCAAACTTTCAAGTTCCACATGGAATTAATTTATTTTTGGGGTGTGCAACAGGTTTTCTTGAAAATGTGGGAATGGCTTTAAGTTTTTACTATGGACTCTAACAGTTTTTACTATCAACATTAGTGTGTTTGAAATTTAAATAATTTCAAATTGTAGATATGCAACTTATCAACTCGAAATTTAAATATATTTATGTCATCCTATGTTTTCCGAAATTAAAAAAAATTAACAAAAATTCCACAATTTTCAATAATTTCAATTTATTGTAGTTTGACCTGATGAAATTACATTTGACGGAATTAAGTTTAAAGCATCCACAACATTCTTCTTCCATCAGCGAACCTTTCAAGTTCCACATGGAATTGATTTATTTTTGGGGTGTGCAAGAGGTTTTCTTGAAAATGTGGGAATGGCTTTAAGTTTTTACTTGGAACTCTAAAATCATTTTGATAACCGGAGCACCTCACCCCTATAAATATCAATCCCTTCTCCCCTTAGAACCTCATTACGAAATAAAGCCTTCATTCCCACAGTCCCTTCAACATACTCATATTGTTTGCCTTCTTGTTCCCATGGATGTTTCTATCTTCAACGCCCTCCCAGATGACATGATCAATCTAATCATGGTTCGTGCTGAGTTCAACTGGGTTCTTCGTCGCTACGCTAGCGAAATAGCGACCGAGTGGGCTCGAAACTGGCTCACCGAAGCTTCTGCAATAGGTCACACACCGTCGACCTATGCGTTGGGTGTTTTAGCAATCTGCGAGGGTGACATTCAGAGAGGCATGAATGTCATCACAACCTTGAAGAGAACCGACAGGAAAGGCCTCCGTGAAGCTCGGGTACGCGTTAGAGCCGGTTTGAATTACGCTTGGGGTTGGGCGCACTACTACAGGTTCCTTGTAGATGGAGTACCAATGTCAAGGCCTATCTGCTGCGAGGAACATGCTGCCCTCAATCGCGTTGTGACGTACGATCGCTGGGAGAGGGTAGATCCGGCGGACATCGATTGTGATGCATGCACCTGCGATCAGGAATTGCTTCACGTCCTCGGTCCTCGTTGAGCCTAAATGTTATAGTTTTTTTCTTGTTTCAAAATCTTCTTTCTTTTTTTTCCCATATTTTTTATGAGTGTAGTAAACTTTTGTTATCCATTTTGACACAATTATTATTTAAAAGCCAATTTTATTTGCCGATACCTTGTCCCTTACATTTTATATAAGTTTATTAATTTTTATTATTTAACCTTTAAGAACCTCGCATACTAGTAAATTGTCTTATTTAACTTATATATATACACATATATATATGTATATATATATATATTAAATGGAGGTCCTAAGATTATATGCGTTATGTCACTTGGACTATAATCACCCATTAAACCTTGACCCAAAAAATGAATTCGGTCCTACTAAGGCCCGGAAACTCCCACAGTCACATTTTATTGCAGTATAAGTAACAAGCTGCTATCTTCACAATTAATTCATTTGTCAAACGAAACTCAACTCCGAAGCTAACCATGGGGGAAAGAAACTGCCCTATTGCGGATAGAAATGCTAAGATGGAGGAGACGATAGCCAAATTCAGAGAAGAAACAATGAAAGGTGGGTAAATTTTCCATTTCAAGATTAAATTTGTCAAATCCCTTCATATACCTAACACATGTACATGTTGGGATCCCAGATCTGGACGACATAGATCGTGATTTTGAAGCTGAAAATTCCCCATGGATTCGTACGTTTAGTGTTCTCGAGGCAATGAACACGCCGGACAAGCGTAGCCAAAAGGAATTCATGGAAGCTTATGAGCAGAACAAGGTGCACAAATGACCTCCCTGATCCGATCCGTTTAACATCCGACCCGTTTTACGATTACGGTACATCATTTTTCTTAATTCACTGTTCTATTGACCAGGCTAAGATAGCACGGGGAAGACGTGGGGTGATGCAGGCACTCGAATTGATGGAGAAGGATTTCAGAAGGTCTCACAAAGATTTTGAAGCTAAGGTGATGGAGAAGGGTGAGCCGTCTTCCGGCCAGACTGTCATCTACTCCAGCATGAGTTTGGGTGACTACTACAAAGGCGAGGATCTGGATTAGAAGATCCCGTGTGGTTGGCCGGTTGTTTTCACTGTTTTAGCTGTGTTGATGTTTCAGATTCCGGTTATTAACGGTGAATTAGTCGAGCTTGCTTTACCAATATAATTACTGTGTGTAATGATTTCGCTCTAATTTATTAAGTTTGTTTAAGTTTCTAAATGCAATCACAATGCGATGACAATATATGTCCTTATTATTCATTATTTGTTTCCGCAATATTTTACAACTCGTTGTCCTGGTAACATTTATCAAGGCCATCCTATATTTTTCAACTGGACTGGTACATTAGTAAGCACCAGTGGTTTGACGGTCCCAACGAAAATAATGGTTAGCTGTGTGAGTAGAGGTTCGAGTAAAGCTACTGAAACTCATTCAAGTGGCGTGTCTGAATGTATGTCACTGTGCCTCTCAGTCAGTGTAGTCAACAGAGTGTGATTGCATTACTCACTGTCATTTGGAGACAGTCTTCCTGTAGCAATTTTTAATAATTCTGGCGTAGCCTAAGTGAAGCCGCCTGTGTTTGCCTACTAACTTTGTCATGTGGGTTCACATTGGAGGAGGTATCCGATGCTTGAATTACAGCTTCCATTATTGATGGATATTTTTGTAATTTTACAAATACAAACAGTTACATACCAAATCCTATTAATACTATAAGGCTAAAACATCAGCTTTCTTGAATATTTGTGTTAACAACTGAGAATGACTTGTATGATTAAAACAATCAAGTAAATTATATGTTCATATTACTTAATTTTAACAACATCGCAGTCATGTGTTTTTTTTGTAACAGCTTCTTCAAACGAAAATACCAAATTTAGTGTACATTACACTGTATTTGGGGCAGATATAGTAATTTCAAACTTTTTTTTCCCGCTCCATCTCACTACATTTTACACAGAAAATAATATTCCAGTTCATAGTTTTCTATGTATGGATTAATATTGTGTACGATTATAATTTATAACACTTGTCAGATTACAAATTTTAGTTTGAGTATCATAATTACAACGACGCAACTGTATGTAATTCATCAAAATTTATCTTCACTCATGATAATAATGTCTAGTATTACAAAAATAAATTCATCTTATTTTGCATGGGAATCAACGAGTCACCGCAAAAATTATCAAACCGCTCTACTGAGCCATATGCCACACATTATTTCATCTGTGCCAACTTAGGCAATCGTTATTATTGGATTTTTTAACAAAATTTAAATCATAAGAAGAATGAGGAAAATAGAAAATGTATATGCAACTACCTTACTCAATAACAAAATTGTCAACTGAATATATAATTATAAAATATGATAATTATGAAACAACTAAAATATGGGATAAGTAGTTTGGAACTAAGAAAGATTACAATATCTTCTGGACCTAATTGTAATATCACGATCTATTTGCCTCAATTTGTAAAAAATATGTGTCAACCATACAAAAAGTGGGTGGACCTTTCTTACAATTACCATATTCTTCCATTTCCCAGTTCTCATCCCTTTCATCTGAACCGGAACCCGAATAATCTCACCGTCAAATATGCCCAGTAGTGGGATGAGTGGCTACTATACATACTCAACCAGCGCGGCCCACATAGTCGAGTTTGGTAATGACTGGCCTGATAGCCTCCTTGAGTCAGCACAAAACGGTGAAACAATAACGGCGACAGAAGTTTTAGCATCAACAACAGATGGTGATACATTACATTTACTTTTGATTCCCATGTTTGTGTCAATTTTTTTTACAAATTGTAGTTCAATATTTGTGCTTGTCTTATTGTTCTTCAATGATCCCATTAGGCAAGTTCTCCTGTCCGTGTGCAGGTCCAACATTCAATCCGGTGGACAGTTTGAGCACAGAAATGGACCAGGACGAGATACCGGAAGGTGATGACGTCATCTGGTTCTCAGTGGAAAGACCATTTCAAGGAGACTCAGAGTTGGAGAGGATCTTCGTGAATGTAAGTTTTCACCCCACCCCTGTCATTAATCTTACAAATTTTACTATCACTTCTTATGCAAATCATATAATTGAATAATCCCTTCGGTCATCAAATATTTGCAACACTTGCAAGGGATGTACAAACTGTCTGGCACATGATCTTTTTTTCCACAAATCGGGTGATGTTGAATTTCAATAAATACCCTTCAAAGCATGTGGATTTACACCAAATGCTATGATAGCAACACTCACATTCTGACAAAAATATTTCAAAAACAAGTACATTTCAGAAGTCTGTATAATTTTGGGGAATTGACTGTCACCATCACACACAACCTTTTCTAATTTTTTGAATCTTGTTACACGTATTTAGTGGTCAATAAAATTTAATAGCATGGGTTAGGGGGTGTGCTTATTGTATTACCCGCCCCGCCCCGTTATTCGATTATCCGCGGGGCGTAGCGGGGCAAAATTATTTTTGCGACCAGGATAATTGATGGATCGATCCAATACGATAATCTTTTGATTCAAAATCATTAATAAATTTTAATAATAGAAATCAGTATAATCAAACATTGTTAATGATTTTTAACATAAGTATTAGTGTTTAGTGGCAATTAATCAGTACTATGAAAAACGTTAAAATTCACATTTTTGTATGAAACATCAGTAATTGATTAAAACATTAAAACATTCAAATTATTACTAAATGTTCAAATTATATTTTCATATTTTAGGTGATCAAAGATTTCGATCAAACCTCAATAAAGTGGGCTTGTATCGTAGAACATAATTCATTAATTTGTTAAGAATTTTTTAACATTTGTAACATTAAACAGTCTTCATAAGTTTACCCTTCTTATATTGTGTATTTTTAGAAAAATGAATTTTTATGAAACTGATTAATGCTTAACCATATGTGTTTCTAATTTTGAAAAGAAAAAATTCAAAACGCCTAGGCTTTACCGACAGGAAAATATGCTTTGATACTAGGGTTTTAGGCATATTCAATATATTTGCATTACTGCTGATTGTCTTGTGAAAAAAGAAATAATCAGTAGCGAGAAAATTCTTGATACATTCTCATATGTACAGCAAGCAATAAGAAAGACCAGATAGTGGGAACTGGGAAATACAATTTTTAGGCATGCGGCGTATTTTAGAATTTGCAGAAACGCAGGCTTGTAAATGGATAGAAATTTTGACCTACCTTTTTACCATCTGTTTTGCAGAATGAACACAGGGCAGTTGCGACACTAGCCCGCAATCTGCAAGTAGTAACAGCAGACTACCTACTGAATTTGAGTCCAGATACGCTGCAGCAATTTAGTCTGCCTTCCTACTTCACCAGGCTTGGACCTCCACTTACCGTTACTGCAGGATTGACCGAAGTCATTAACAAGTTGATTGCAATTAAGACGTATGCAGAATCCTCCACAAACTCTAATCATATCTGTGTCACAGAATCATCCCAACACTCAAACTCACAAGTTTACGACTCCCTTCTCAACGCAATGGATCAAAATAACTCGGGGGTGTATCTTACCAAGTTAGTCTCCCGCTACCATTGCTCCTCTCAGTGTTTGCCTCGCCCGTTCGTTGAAATTGCTGATTACTGCGTAGCATCACACAAAAACCTGTCTCCTAGGTAATGTTCCTTGTCACTGGTTACTACTACATGCACTATTTGATATCCTTAATTCTTATAATCTCTCTTATGCTTTTCTAATTTTATTATTGACAGAGAACCATTGTATGAAGACTCACACGGACTGATGTTAATAAGGAATGATATTAGTACGCTCGAAATTGGTTCTCCTATAGCCCCCCGTGTGCTCAATGTCTGGTCGAAAGTGTTAATGGATAAATGGTACAGCCATGGATGCACAAACAAATTGTGTCTCGACGTTGTTGAAAAGGTAACTCCTTCCCCAACCATACTATAGTCATATTCACAACAAGTAATTATTGTGACTTCTTTTCTAATGTTGACTGACATATACACAAATGGATAACATATCATACCACAATCATTGTGCATTGGGTACTAATATCACTGTCACATTTTAGCTATATCTACAAACAACAGTTACCTGACTCTATTAATCTAGGTAAAAAATACAGACTAACATTAATTTAAACCAAACATTACAATAAGAACCTTTTTTTTTTCATCAGGCAGGATTCATCCCAGATGATCATCAGATTGATCATTGGATATCCTGGATTGGCGCAATTACCGATCAAGGATATCTTCATAAACCTGATATGGTATTCACTGTGACTCGATACACAATATTCCATTATTTTTTTGGCTCTATAATGCATGACACTTTGAACCAAATTGTGCCAGATATTCATTCCCACTTTAATTGGGTCTCACTACACACTCCTGGTCGTCAACCTTCGGCAATTGAAAATGACTGTCATTGACACCATTTACAGAGACTATAGGTCAGAGTGGAAACAGCTCGAACAACAAGTAGTGCGTTTTCTACATTGACTATGACTCAGTTCTTGTGATTGTTTGTAGTAGCTATATAATATTGACCTTCCCCTCTCCTGTTCATGTTTTTCTTAGTTGGGTTGGTTGATAAGAGTACTGGACAGGTTTGGCAATAGTCACAGATACAGGCTTCAAGATTTTGAGCTTGTTCTGCTAAATCCTCCATGGAGCCGTACTACTACTGACAATGATAGTGGGGTGACTTGTATGCATCTCATGGAAACATACAGTGTGGATTACAACAATCCAACACCACCTTTCTCCCTGGTTGAGGTATTTCACATATTATTCAGACAACAATTGCTAACCTGCCACCTTCATGATTGAACCAACCCTAGCATCCAATCATTTCACCTCTTACATTTGTCAACCCTGCATGTACAGGAGCACATCCGAGTGCGACGGCGTCTCCATTTTTGCGCAACAATTGTTGTTACGAATATCAACGTCCACAGATCCAGGCTGATAGAAGCAACTACCCGATGTGTTGGATTGAAAGCCAACAACCTCATATTTCCAACGGAGCAAGTATCGGATTTCAATAGCAAGCTACGTTGGGTTCCTAGCATTTAATGTATCCAAATAAAAAGACAACGCTGTTTATTTTCCTAATCATATTTTGAACATAGAATATTGACGAGCTGGACCGCATTTTGAGGCTTGGTATCATGGTATTGTGCAGCATTCTATCTGGTGCTCCAGGAGTAGTTGTGCCGAGGGGCAATATACTATTTACCACAACTGCTACAGCATCTTCCGGAGTATCTGTGATTATGCTTAAATGAATATATTGTTATGTAATAATTGTGTCCTTGCATGGGATTGTACAAAATTACTATTCTCAACACACCCTACACATCGTTTTACTGCTAATCAAGACTCTCTGATCAGTTACTTGTTTCAATTTGATACACCTGCACTGCAAACTTCTCTTACTGTTAACATTGATAAAGTAATGGACCGTATGTGTAAAAGGGTTTTAACCTAACAGGTGCTAATTGAGTCCTTTTATTCGTGACTCATTAAACATCTACAAGGTCAAAAATCAGTCACAACTCGACTCGATAAGGACTAGACCAGAACGGTAATAGCAATGCCTCGCTATTCTGGAACAACCTACAGCCTTGTCAATGACTCGAGTAATAGCAATGCCTCGCTTAACTGGAACAACAAGACAATAACTACGTAGGTATACATTATATGTAATTGTATAATATTTCTGAGGTTCTACTATGTTAACTAAACTATCTAATCTGGCTACTTTTCATTTAACACTCAATATTGAACAAACTAATTAGTTCCATTCATTAAAATAATAATTTGATTATGTACATGTGCCTTGTAAAGCTACATGTATACATATAATCATAATTTACAAGATACAATTTTTATAATATGTTGATAAATATTCATGCCAAATACCTCATAAACATTTCAGTTCATCATTTCCGCCTAACCATATGGTTTAAAAAAGAATAATAATAGTTTTCGTATGTACGGCCTCGATGAAGGTTAGTATTATGAGTAATCTCATATTAGCTATTTTTTTAAAAAATAAGTCTATTCCGGTCTGTATCTGTAAGTGGCGACATGTAGCTCGAGTTCGAACTAACGGGTCAAGTCAAAAATCAATAAATAATAATGAATTCATGGTCAATATCGTATCATTAAACTCCCGACTTTTCTAGAATTGTAGAACATAATTATTGTGGAATTCGAGTCTAGTCAAATTACGCATTACTCGCTATTGACTCCCTCGATAACTATCATACCACATTTACAGACAGAGGATTAGTACTAGTTGAATTGGGCCGTTTTTTCATCACCTGTTGTTCGCCCAACATAACTCACACCATTCATCAACCAACATAACCAACTGAAAAACATTGCTAAAATAGACAGTATATACCGAAATACGCACCAAGCCCAAACCAAAATCTCTACAATCATTGCATCAAAATCAGTCCACAAACCAATTATTCGAATTGAATACATTGATCTTACATTCTGTTCAAATTAGATTCACTCTGGAAAGAAGCAGCACATCATAATCTCTATTTTTTTGACACCAAAAGTAACAGGTGAGCAACTAATAGGCATTGCATCAAAGTTAGTGCAGCTCAGATTACTAGAATAACATTAGCAGCTTCATCAAGTTTGGGAAAATGGATTCGCTGCAACTGGAATTTTTCCACCCCCTGACAGTATCACCCTTACGTTCCAACTAACCCCGACGGAGCTAGGCTGCCACTGCCGGTTAAAAGTAGTCTACAAAAATGCAGAGAGAGGCTTGATGATTGTCTAATTCAGAATCAACAACAAATAGCATTACAGGTGTAACATACCTCCACATCTTTAAATGGCGTATTCGGACAAGTTGGAGTGTTGTTATTGGCCTCCTTATCGGCTCCCCTCTTCCTATTACGCCACTTCCCCTTATTCTTCTCTACGAATGACAATTTCCTCTTCACAGCCCCACGTCCCATCCCTCGCTTATCAACGGGATCCTTCACCGGCTCAACTGTTGGTTCAAGAGTTACATCTAGCATTTGCTTTTCAATATCTTGGGCTTGAGCTTCCCTTGCTCTGGCTGTTGCCCTGTACATAGACCCAACACTCCCTGCCCCAAACGATGCTTCGCCTTCTGCATTAACCACGCCTTCTTTCAATTCTGCGTGTATGGCATGCAATTTATTTAGCGTGTCACGGTGTCTGGCCTCGTCGTACATTACAATTGCAGCGATGTTCTCACAGACCTGCTGCATTTCATTGTACCGTTTAACTTCAGGATTAACTGGGGGAATAATCGAAGCCGCTGGATAAGACATTGTTTCGTATTCCCGTCGGACATCCTTCCTCCAACGATTACAAATGTACCTCTCAGGCACAGTGCCTATGTCCTCTTCCCAAAAAACTCGAAGCATGTGACAACATAATATACCAGAAAACTCAAACAACTGGCAATCACACTTTATCTCAACAGAACTACGATCGATAACCACCCTAAAGTACTTGCGCTTGGTCCATCCCTCCCTGAATGTTTTCACCACTACTTTGTACTCAACGGTGTTATCGTCCAGAACTTTCTCGACAGTTGCTGAATTGTCCCGCATGTCAGTCATCTGCTCCTGTATTTTCTTGAATTGGTTGCGCGAATATACTTTCTCAAATATATCCTCAAATGGATGATTAGTAGTCTTCCGCGATGACCGATACTTCCCAACCTTTGAACAGCGCACCTCTTCAAACACTCTTTTACAGACGGCCTTGCCATACTCTTCCACAAACTTTCCAAGAGTAGTATTCACGTTAACAAACAATTTCAAAAATCTATTCATACCTTCACTCCTCTGAGTGCTGGACATTCCAGCCCAATATATGGATTTGAAGTAGACAGGCACCCACCTTGCCCTATCAATGTACGCCCTCTTCACCCAATCGTTACCACCAACTCCATACTCTTCTGCCCAGGCTTGCCATTCAGCCTCAAACTCCTCCACAGATGATGAATCGTGTAAAATCTCCTGCAGTTTATCAGAAATTTTCCCCCACTGACGCAACATTCCAAGGTGCTTCCTTGCATTCTTCTTGACATGCCACAAACACCATCTGTGTCTAATCCCAGGAAATTCCAACTTTATCGCATTACCTACATTTTCACAATTACATAGATCCAATTCAGTTCACGTACACAGCAAAGTTATAACAGCCTTGTTTACAAAAATAAAACAAAAAGCACTTGGTTTTTTCAATGCCTGCACTTTTACTGAGCACAAGTCAATCACCTCAAAATACCAGCTAGATACACACCATACAATTCTAGCTGCAACATTAATAGTGCCCTTACAGTGCTACACTGTAGAACTTCGACTCCTTTATGTATAAAAGGCCTACCATTCTACATACATATTCATATTTAATTTTTTATTTTACATGAAATGCTATGAACAGAAGCAACAATAGTTTAAAAAAAGCTTTGAATTACGCACCAGGACAAAAACACCTTAAAGGAATAAATGTGGATTACCAGAGGACATGGAATTTTACATTACGAAGTTCTTACATTTACTTCTACTATTTTGAAATACATCTGCTGACATATTACCTACATCTGCTGACATTAGCCATTACATACATAGCCCTTCAGTACAATATTACCTACATCTCCTGACATTAGCAATCTGATAGAAACTCTTCTTAAATACATCAAAATACTTCACAATGAGCTCTGCCGGGTATACATATATATATAAATGTGTGTGTGTGCGTGTATAAAAGGGCTTTCATTATCCATGTACATATCATGGTGAAAAATCTTCACAGCTTTCCAACCACCTAATTGCAACTAATTTGACAAATTAAGTTCTTACATTTACTTCTACTATTTTTAAGTTACCTACTATATTTCTATAGTTGGCATACCAATTAAGAATGAGTTTCAAACGTATACGGACATCCTGCATTGTCATTTTTGTACAACATTCTTGTTCGGGTATTAAATTTCACTTTCATTATGGTTCCTGCACCAAATTTTTTTCCAGCAAACAATCCCTCAATTTATCACTACATTTAGCCTCTGAAATAAATATATTGTCATTCTACTAATTTACCAGTGGGTAACAATTATACTAAAAAATCAGACCCAAATTAAAACTAACAGATTGAATGAAGATGAAAATTCAACATATTAGTTTGTACTAACTAACCAATTTTTACGTCTTGATCGGTAAGTATGTTGTCTGGTTGCTTCCCCATGCACTTTTTAAATGTGCGGAAAAGCCATGCGAAGCTGGTTTCGTGCTCACTCGACAACAAGGCACACCCTAGAAAAATAGTATTCCCGTTGTGATCGGCACCTGAAAATGGTGCAAATGGCCACTTGTACCGGTTACACAAGAAAGTAGTGTCGAACGAAACAGTGTCTCCTACAACTTTAAAGGCTTCTCTGCACCTAGCATCTGCCCAAAACACACTCTTCAACTGGTTCTGATCATCAGTCTCAAACTCATAAAAAAATCCGGGACACTCCAAACTCATCTTCTTGAAATAAGACTCCATTTTTGCAAAGTCACTACCCTTCAAGCGATCCATGGCTGTAAAATTCAGAAAGTTCCGAAGATCCCTCTCCAAGAACGGTACTTTGTCAATCGTCTCATACCTAGTAACGAACAAACCATATATCTTAGAAATCCCAATCCCACCTCTATGCAGTTCTAGGGCTTTAGTCTGATCTCCTACTGAAATCCTGCGGTACTTACACAAGAGCCGGCTCAGAGTTGGGTCTAAACCGTGGTTGTGCTCATCATTCACCATCATGATCTTCCAGCTTGTCCCGCTAATGGGAGACCTGCAAGCATTGACCCTCCACGGACACATGGTCTTACAAGAAGTAGTACTTTTGTTTGGATCGGAGCTCCGTGGTTTGTGCACCCCAGCCTTACTACATTGCAATCTCAACTTCCGGTGATCCTTATACTTTCTGACCAGGTCGAAAACAAACATATCATCAACATCCTTTTCCACAGTATTGCAAACTGTCGGACTTTTGTCCCTGACTGGTTCCTTGATGGTTATCGTGAAGCCGGATGAGTAAGCATACATGTTCATCTTCTCTAAGAATTCCCCACCAGAAGTGTAGCGCTGGCACATTTCAGGTTTGTGCACAACTGAAGGTAACCCTACATTCTCTTCAATCCCTTCTCCATCCTGATCCGGGAGATACCGCAACAGTATTTCACCTTCTTCAGTAACTTCCTCCACGACACATACACTGTTATCATCATCATTGCCATTATCAGTCCCGTTACCTACCTCCAAATCATCATCTGCCACAGGTTCATCTTCAACATCGGTAACTTCAACGCCGTCAGCATTCAGGTGCGTAACATAACGACGATGAATACCATTAATTATCTCAACAACACTCCCATCCGCATCAGTTCCTGCATACTACACATTTGATTCCATCACATTTGATTCCATCCTAGAAGCAAACAAACTACAGAGTCCCTTATGCACATGGAATGGGGCTACTTTCTGATGAGCTCTACTAGGTTTTCAAGATGAGCTCTACTGCGTGTGTGTGTGTATTTTGGGATTTGCATAGTTCAAACTCAAACCAAAACTGCAATTTTGGGATTTGCAGTGGTTTCTTGCAGTAGATTCAATTCAGTTCGGGCATGGCCAATTATGTTAAATTGAATCCCAATTTTCAGAAATCAAACCATGACAAGCAAGAAACAAATTACCTCTTAACAGGATCCCAATCGGTAAACTTTGATGGGCTTCAACAGGATCCCAATCGGTAAATTTTGATGGGCTGGCAACCGGCAAACTTTTGATCGGCAAAAAGCTTCAAACTTGATCGGCAAACAGCTTCAACGGACAACCGATCCCGGTCGGCTTGCGTCTTTCACATTATGGGTGGAAGAGTTGGGTTTTGGGACTTTGTGTTTGCAGCTGCCTCCACTCAAATCCGGCCCGTCTTCATATTTCTACGGTAGTTTGATCGCCGACCGGCCACTATGACTGTGATGTTGATGGTGGGTGGTGTTTGTGGATCTGAGAAATTTCTGTCGGCAACGGAATGTTTATTTAATCCTTTTGCAAAATGTCGGTTTCCATTACAATATTTAGTCGGTTTCCATTCTTCTAATCCCAACTAATTAACAAATGGTAAAAAAATTAACCACAATCTTCGTAAAAAAAATAAGGCCCACGCGGGTCCTATTGTCAGGCAAACAAAACAATGCTAAATCAAAAAATGAAAATTGGGCGAATCATGAGCCTCCACGTCGAGAGGAGGGCAGCGCCCTCCGAGGGCGTTCTATCAGCTTTTTCAGTTAACCCACTTTCATTCGCAGAAGCAATGCGAAGCATGTGAATGATATAAATTCATTCGAACAAAGCAAAAGCTATCATATTCTTTATTAACTTTGACCTGATTCTTCCTTCTCAGCGTCTCATTCAATTCGTAGTACAAATGGACCGCATTAACCTGTGTGCCGTTCAAGTTTAAAATTAAAGTCTTGGAGATTGCAACAAAAAAAGAAATAAAATAAATTAAAGCGTTGCTTTCATTGTCTTGTCAAGAATTCAAGTTTAAAAACGTAGTACATGATTTATATTTTTTAATCGAATTGGTCTAAAACATTGATAATGGTTGAAAGTCCATGCAAAATTTATGATAAAACGGTAAGTAATCTATGTTTATTATATTAAGGTAGATCATGTTTGTACAAAGTTTACACTTTGAATTGTTTATAATGATAATTAATAGTAACAATTTTGATCCTGTGAGAGATAGAGAAACAATTTTTGATCGATTTTTATTGATTTCTGTTATGAATGAGTGTGGAATCTCCATATAGAACATTTAGATCCTTCATATCTAAAATTTTCAATTGATTTTTTTTATTCTGGTCGACAGCCTTATGATCTTTCTGATCGAAACATGATTCTACCCTTTAGATTTGATTATCTTAACTATATCTGATTTTTGGATGCCTGGTTTTGTGTTTTTTATACGCCCACAATTTGGATCAAGGTGTTCACGTTTAAACGGATCATGTCAACATGTTTGTGGTGTTGCGGATGTTGAAAATCTTTTGATTAATAAGGTTGATTGACCTTCGATGCCTATCCCTTATTAAGCGATTAATGGGTTTTGCGGAAGCTAGATAATATTTTCAAGGGCGACATTACACTTTTATGAATCTCTTTTGTGTAATAGGACAATTATTCTGATTAGCAATTAGTTTGGTGATCCTTCAATATGATTATTAGATTATATGTTAATTACTAGCAGTGACACTGGCTAATCAAAATTAAATAAAAAATTAGATGTTAATTTCACTTATTTTAATCATTATTGGACGACTTTCTGTAGAATAAATGAAATTCTTCTTAGATAATATTGAGTAAAGATGTGCAAGCAGTTATTCTGTGTAAGAAGATATATAAGGATTTGGATGAGACCATTAATAATAAAAGTTTATATAGAATTGTACACTTTGAATTATTTTACATCACGACAAATAAATAGTGATGATAATAAATCAGGTTTACCTTGTTGAACGCTTTGAATTCTTTACCTAAAGAAAAATAAATTGTAAGCTTTCCATAATCTAACCAAACCGAACCCAAATAAAGAATATCGGATAGGTCATCCAGCACCTAACTTTCAGATTGTTAAATATAAGATAATCTTTTAAACATATCCAAAAGTTAACAAAGTGAGTGGATGGAGTCTGGCTCATCCAAATTACCTCATCTACTCACCCTGTAGAGAGTGAAATTTATTTTAACGTGGATCAAACATTATTTATTCTTTGAGATGTGAAAATGTCTTGCCTCAAACTCTAATGAAGGCCCTTTCAACGGTGATTTCTTCAAACAAAGCTGATTCATGTCATTTTTTTATCGGTTCAGTTAAATGTTGGGGTCTAAGGCAGATTCAATGAGATTGTTAAGTCGATTAGCTCTAACTTGCAACTTACTCTAAAAAATTTAAGGCGTCATGCAAACAATTCCATTCATGGTATGGCGGTAGATGTAGCGATTGAAACCCTTTGGTTGCCAAATTGAAGAGCCACTTTCCTTATCACCGATCACCAGTATTTATCCAACCCTAGTTGTCTGTAGATTCTAAATACTTCTTAGTTCTTACACCCATCCTGTCTCTAAACCTCAAGGTGAAACTTTGTCCTTTCTCTTTTTTAAATTTCTACAATCTGTTTTTTTTTTCTACAATCTATTTTTTTTCTACAATGTGTTTTTTCAGTTTCACCCAATTTTTGAAAAACTGGACTTTCAAAATCCAGATTTAAAATTTTTTTGTTTGGTTTGCATAGTTTTAGAAAGTCTAGATTTTTCCACTTCCAAATCTGGTTTTTGTTCTTCCAAATCCAGACTTACAATTTTTTATTTTAGACTTTAAATTTTTTGTTTGTTTTAAACTTGCAAAATCCCGACGAACCAAACAAGAATTTTGTTTCAAACTTACAAAATCTCAATCCAACCAAACAAGGTTTTTTAAAAACCAGACTTACAAAATCTCAAATAAAAACCCAAACTCTCAAAATTCAAAACAAAATCCAGACTTTTAAAATTCGCTCCAACCAAACACACCCTCAATTTTCACCGTCCGTAGAAGGTTTTACAAAGAACCTTTTTTAAGAGATTCTTATGATATAAAATTAACCTTTGTAATTGCCTAATTGACATTAAAAAATCTCAGTTATTAATCTTTTAAAAGAAGTTTGGCATTTATGATGAAAGATTAAAGGTGTGTTTGTTAACGCATTTCAAGAGCTAGCCTATAAAGCGAAATCTTATTTTTTGTATTTCAACAACTTTACTTGTAAGATATAGATACCAATTTGCAAATTGCAATTCTCTATCCGCGAAGTCTACACATCCCTGGCAGGGAGTCTCCCTCCCCATGGGTCCCATGTGTTGTGGGGTTGTTGTTGAGCCATCAAGGGGCCTATATTCATCGAACTACAATTCCAGCAAAATATTAAGCATTCCAGAGGTAAAGTTTAAAGTCCAATAACTTGTGTTTATTGGGTGTTTGCGTATCCCCTTCACTGCACTCTCTTCATCCATTATCTCAAGCAATCAACGCCCTAATTTCAATCTCAATCTTCCTCAATGGAGACCCCATCATCTGCAAGGAGAGTCACAAGATCTCAAACCACAAGGAAGCTTGAAGAATCTGAGTCTAAGTCGAAGCAAAGAAACGCCAGCTGAAAGCCCCAATTCGACCGGTTTCCTCCGGTGGACATCACGAATGATTCTCCGATCGTCGGCCTTGCTTTTGGAGGTCTGGGTACGCCGTCATCGGTGATGTCCAAGAAGAGATTCAGCTGCATGTGCCAGGAATCTGGATGAAAAAAAAACGACGACATTTAGAATGGCGGTTAACTGCCGGCACCGGGTCAACCCAAAACTCCACCCGCTGTATTTTGGGAACGCAATTCGGAGCATTCCGACGACCGCTGCCGCCGGCGAGCTTTTGTCCAGAGATCTGTGGTGGAGCGCCGACAAGCTCCACCAGAATATGGTGGCGCACGACAATGCGACGGTTAGGCGCGGCGTGGAGGACTGGGAGAGCAATCCCAGGCTGTTTCCGCTAGGGAATTTCGACGGCGCGATGATCACGATGGGGAGCTCGCCTAGGTTGCAGAAGGTTGAAAAAGAAGCCAAGCTCTCCAAATTGTCAATAGAGAAATGGATTTTGTTCAGAAGTGCAGGACTAATGTTAGCAATTAATAAAAAAACTTACGATGGTGTAAATTTATAAATCAACCACACCAATAAAAATAACCAGCATGTATGGGTCCTGCTGAGCCATGATCAAAATATAAATAAAAGAAGATCTTAATTAAAGAACCAGTAGAAACTGGCCACGTCGTAGAAGGGAGACGCACTGGGAGGGATTCCTATCAGCCTCCCTCTCTATCTCATCCATTCACCCAATAAATGAAACCCACATGTCTAGTTTACTTCATTTTTCTCATTCATTTACTCTAATTTACTTTAGCATTGGAGAGAAAAATTTTAAAATGACCCTCAATCAAATTTGTATTGATTACATCATATTGAAACTCTATTCAAAATATGTCATGTGGAGCAATTGACACTCAAAACTGAGGCTTGCATTGGAGATGCTCTAAGTTCCAAAAAATTGCCTTTCAAGGAAAGCATAAGCTATTTTATGGAGAAAAGGAGAAGCTAGTCTACCCAATTTTTAAAAGCAGTATGCGCTTCTCTTCTTAGACTTTATTCTCTTCCCCTGAAAAATCCTCATTTTGCGATAAACAAACCTTCTCGATTCTTATCGATTTCGAAATTCTTCGATGGATTCATCTCTATTCTTCACAGAAGTGATTCATCTCTGTTCTTTTAGGATGAGCGGGTGGAGGTGGGGTCGACGTGAGGGGCTAGATTGACGGGATCAAAGCAGTCCTCACATCGTCAATCCTGTCAAACTTGCTTATGATTGCCGATCGGGTTAGGATTTGGGTCAGCGGTGGGATCGACGGGCAGCTTGGAACTTGCCACTGCGAGATTCACGAGCGGGCTAGGATCTAGGTCGATGAGATCGATGAACGGTGGATCTGATAAGGCTTTGATGAGTGGAATGATATGGGGGTTTGAAACGGATAAAATGAAAACAAGAGAGAAGCAATCTAAATTAACCGAACACGTTCAACTGCTTTTTCTATTGATCACCTGTTTTACCAAATATAAAAAGTACTTCGCTTTTAAGCAGCTTATTGTTTTTAATAAGCAGAAGCAACGTTTCTTAAAAGTAAAAATGTATCAAACACACCCTAAGTTATTTTGACAAACTATGATTGATTTGGACCATTCCATCCAGTAAACTGGTTCATCTAGTAATTGTTTTTAAATACCAAAAAGATAGAGTATATTGAGTACAACATCCCTAAAATGTTCTTTATGTATCAACTACATTTTAACCTTAGAAATTGACAATGGCCTTATTCAATTACATAAGACCGATATAAAAATTTGAATTACGATTTCAACTTGCCTAATAACTACTTTTTGAAGTGTGACAAAGTTTGTGGATAGATTCTATATAAAATTTGGAGGCGGAGATAATCTGATAACATTGATTATCACAATCCATTAACTCAACGTGTAACTGAAAATTGGTCATAAGGTCAAATTCTCCTTTTGACATGTCTCCTTAGACAACAATTATAACCGTACTCAAAGCGGTTATGTTGACTATGGTTAATCTCTTGCCTCCATCGAATGGCCGATGAATTCAATAAATTCTAGTACTACCAAATATCCGTGTGTACGAAATTTCATTTTGATATGATGACTAAGTTTAGAATTTAATCTTATGTATCTTTGTGTGGATTATTTCATCTTATCTCACGATGCTTAAGATCGAATTGATTGTATTCTCGTCCAATTTGATTGATACAAGAGACTGGGTTTGATGTCCAAAATTTTGATCATAATGATCCTACAAATTAGTAGTGAGAAATCCATAAACAATGTTGATGATAATCAGCACTTTCTAATTTCGCTTTCTCGGTTTTGAACCATATCTACAAGGATGGTGGTCAATAGCGATTGGTCATATAACTCCAACTGACAACCGGCCGGCCGGCGGGCAACTATAGATAGCAATTGGTCAAATTGGCAGATTATTTTGCCCAATAATACTCTGAAACAAAGTCGTCATCATCTAGCTGTATCTGGCAACCACGCTTATACAAAACTCACACGATAAACCCACCCATTCAAACCAATTCCAAATACAGCTCAACATCCAACTTAATAATAATTGGCCTCTCAGATTCAGGAATTCCCACAAAAATACACTAAAATTAGTTCAAATTAATCGCACAATCCATTCAAGAACATTATTTTCGAGAGAAGAACAAATATGAATAAATAAAGTATATATGAAGACATCATCCTTGATGTAAAATTTCCAACCATACACAATCAACCATCATCTCCTCAGTAGTATATGTAACCAATGACAAATTTAAAAGAAAAATAATCATCATTTACCCAAAAATAAAGAAAAAGGAGAGCTGTCTAACTCCGGCAGCGCGTGATGGCATTGCATCCGCGAGAGTAGGGGTTCGCCTGAGCTCCGGGGCGGCAGTTGTAGTAGGAGGCCCCACGCCGGGAGCAGGGGACGCTGTTCCTCTGCAGCGCACCGTAGCTGATGTATCGGCGCGTGGCTAAGATGCGCCGGTTCGATTCCGAGTCCATCATCTCGAACTCCTCCTCCGAGTCTTCGATCAGCCCAGATCCCGCCGGAGTCATCATCCACCCCATCTCCGACGCCTCGCCGCCGGCGGAAACCGTCGAGAGAAGCACGGATGTGGCGAGCAAGCAGAGAGCTAGCAAAATCGGAATGTTTAGTGAACGGGCCATGATTTTTGAACAGACACTGATTTTCCGGCGTGATTTACTTTTCCGGCGAGTGTGTGTGTGTGTGATTGTGTGGGTGAGCTGGTGAAGTGAGAGGAGAAGAGGGGCTGAAAATATATGTAGGGGTGAGGGGGAGAGAGAAGTTGACCTTGGAGTTGGGGAAATTTACGAGAGTGCCACTTGAGACGGCCGTTAATGGGTGCCCACCATTTCTATTTTTAATTACTCAACCTAATCTTTGATACGTTGGACTTTAAAAAGAAAACTAAAACGCGGGTTCCAAAAAAAGTCTCCGATACAGCTTCCATCGGCCTCTCTTTTCTTTACCTTTTACTTTTACTGTCATAATACTAGTCGGTCTAGTCTAGTACTCGTTTAAACTCATTTCTGATGTATGTAATTTTTATAAAGTTTAATTATATTATTAATAATGTATAGATTCCATTTGAATATAATCCATCAACGTATATATTTTTAGTCGATTTCATGTACTAATATTTAACAACAGGTGACATAAAAATTGCATTCCAACAGAGTAATTCTATATAGTTGAGAATTTGGGATGCATGTTGCATATCGTACAGAAAATCTCTTGAACTCTCAACTATCTTGATTTTCCATGAAAATCTTTATATGTTATAATTTATACTCTATATGTTTTAGTTTGATCTGTATTTTTAATTACTTAAAAGTTTTAAATTTTTATATCAAATTTATTGAATTTTTACATTAAAACATATATGATTGTGAGTTGAAAACTGAAAAAATTGAAGATTTATGATAAAGTGGGGATATGTAGCCCAGTTTTAAACCTACCATTGTAATTGCTCTGATGCCATCTGTGACTGACTCTCACGTACAAAAGTTGGTAGTAGGAAAGGGGTAGTTTGGTGATTTGGAAACAAATTAGACAGCTAGAGCTTTTTAAAATTTTGTTCAAAGTGTAAATGAAGAATATTGAAAAGGATGGCACCACAATTATCTAGATTTTAGGGTTTCCTCCTCGCCGGCCAGCTGTGATCGCGGGTGTGTGGGGACCCCCCATACAGATCACACCAGATGCGGTGTTTGCGCGTTCTTCATAAAACGCCCTTTATTTTCCCCTCTTTTACCATGGCGGTTTACAAAATTCCTTTTCTGTCTAAAAAGAAAAATAACAGTGAATTTATTTTTTATATCCCCTAATTTTTTACCATTGGAAAAATAAAACATATTCCATCCCATGATTATTAGTATAATAATTAATTTAAGAATAGTTTTTTGGGGAAAAAGTAGTGAAATGAGGATATCTGATGAAGTTGAGTTCCATTCATTTCAGTTTTTTGATAAAATATATTACTTAATGAAATTTAGTTAAATCATCTATTATTTGTAATAAATTTTTATTAAGTATATTAATTCTATTGAATAAAAATAAACAGGAGAAAACAGACTTTTACTCTAATCTAAATGGAATTTGAATTTTAAATAATACATGTAATCGTTAATTAGTGTTTAAAATCTACATGCAAATTTCCTTACTCGAGGCTTAAGGCTCATTTGTCTTTCATAGAATGCACTATATACAATGCATAGGAGTCTCGTCCATGTTATAATTTGCTTGTAATTTAAATGTCAAAAAAGAAGACTTGGACTCAGCAAGGCGATGACTATTCCTTTTAAAAAAAGAGACAAGGCGATGATTAAGCTAAGTGCTACATAAACTATTAAACCGTAACATTGACAATGGCTTTTCAATTACACATCATGATTGATTTTGGAATATTTATTGTGTGGAAAATAAAAGATTTTGAAATCATTCGCAATGATCTTCCTTTTCACCCTCCTAGCATTTGATAGATAACAATCCTAGTGTATAATTTTGTTACGCATAACGCAATAATATTTTGAAATGCATTTTAAAAAGAATACTCTATCATATTGAATATTGTTGTCCCAGAAAAGGAAAATACCGACTTCATATTCCTCCACTAATTAAAGGTGTTCTCAAGCAAATGAAGCAAGCATATAGGACCAAACTTCAGCTTGTCTTGTTTTGGAAAACAATACAGTTCAGAAGCACATAAAGTTCTGTGGAGAATAAATTTTTGAACATTCTTCTTTGTCTAAGATTCGGACAGCTCAGTACAATCAATCATGTAACAACTAAAATCAGGTTATAAACCACTCGTCTTCCTTTTTAGCGTTTTCTGTACATCTCATTTTCAAATGGAACAGTTTTAAAATTAGAGGCATTTATAATCTACTATCCAGCATCACACAGCTAAGTCAGGTCTTCAAATAATGATGGAACATGAACACTTAAGAGCAACTTATCTTTTGCAGTTTGCATGATTGAAAATAGTTTTGTGGATCGACTTGTATCAGTCTTCGTAACATGGAGGTGTTGCTTGGACACACAGATCATTCTCAGTATCATCATCGTCATCATCCTCATTAGCATCTACCCAGTTACTAGGATGGCGCTGTGAGGACTGCACGGGTACTTCTGTTCTACCTATAAGAGCAAATGAAAGTCTATTATGTTTAGTGCTTTACAACTGATTAAAAAAAAACCAAATTCAATTTACACTTACCCTGGTTTTCTTCCATACGATTTCTTTGAGTAGGAGGGCGGCTGATGCTTTTAGTTAAGGACAAAAACATTACGATAAAGTTTATACATAGCAGTTTTTGCAAAGGCATATATTATTAAGACTTTACTAACTTCTGTTTCGTCTCCAGTTCATTAGATGAATAATAATGAGGTGGTTAAGCTATAAAGGTGCACTTTAGCATTGTCCTTTCAACAGAAAACAAACCAGAATGACTATTGTAGCACGAGTGCAGGTGATAAGCAAATAAAAAGTATAAGGATACTTGTCTTGACCAGTACGCACATCAACAGATGGACCTTCTTTGGAGATGTTCATCGCACCAATCCTCTGGATCTCTCTTTGGACGACTGTCTGTTGGTTGCCTTCTCCTCGAACATGGTGAACTTCAGAAGTACTATTACTTCTCGCTACACTCCCTGTTTGCATATAGCTTGTTTTCAGGAACCATAGAGTATTCTAATCAGAAGAAGGGGTTGAGTAATTACCAGAAAGCTCAGACCATACTCTGGTGTGATCAGAAGGATGCTCAGATGCATCAGGCTTTGACCTCTGATCCTGCACACTGGCTCCTTGCTGTGCCTCATCATGCGAGGCGTCCATCTGTTGGGGTTCAGCTGAGGTCCCACGGTGGAGCTGAGATGCAAGCATGGTTGCAAGTACTATCGTAGTATCAAAATTAGAGAGGGAGCTATCGTCTAATCCAAACTTGGGTGCCATCAGAATTGGTCTGTTACAAATACAGTGTAATTAGGAGGAAAACCCAGCTTCAACAAAAAACTAGTCAAGGCACAGACCAGCAAACAAAAGTAACGATCTAGTTAATATCAACCTTAACCAGAAACAGGCAGATCAGCCAGTAAAGAAAGTTTAGTCTAAACAGAAATCTTGACGACTACCAATCAGTAAGATATCATCAATTTGAAACATGAACAATAACACTTACAAGAAAATGATGTATATGGTCACTAACAGTTGGCAAGTACTAGTGAGGAAAAATTCTACTGTACTATCATCGCCTAATAGCCGACTGATTTATGAGAAAAACAACACTGAGTGATTTAAGTATCATCAACGCATTGAAAGAATTTAATTTATAATTATAAGATGATTAGAGTAGCATTCTTTCTACCAGACATAATATGTCTGACTTAAAATTCCCCCAAAATCTGTAAAGAATAACAGTTTGCATCCCCAGCATTTTGATATATGACTAAAGAAAGTGCAACTATGCCAAAAATGGGGATTCCTAACCTGAGCAGCGAACATATACATAGATGATATAAAGAATGTCAAATTCACATAAAAAAAAAATTTTAGGGAGAAATATCATCATCTTACTCTCCAGCTTTCTCGAAATAAATGTGAATGTCAACTTCACATGCCTCGCATAAGGAAAGAAACGCCTGCAATACAGAAGTAACAAACTTCAATTTCATGATTTAGCTAAAATAGTAGCAAAATTTTCGTGTTCAGTGGATGTTGCTAACAGTTAGGCTACATGTGACCTTCACCTTAGTCCCCCTTGGTGCAAATTAAGAAAAGAGAAGACATAACTTAAATGATGAAATACAGAAATAGTCATTGTAGAATTCACAGAAGTTCCAACAAACCTTCAATTCCTTCATTCCAAAAGTCACATCAACCGGATCCCCACTGTGTGTATAATGGACAAATTCTTCAGTAGGATCTATCCACAACTGAGTGTGCAATGATGAATCATTATCTGCAATTTAAATCATAGTTCTGAGTCAAAGCCCAAATAGAGCTCCAAATATTTGCAAAAACCCATATCCATTCTACCTTTTGTAGGGTCTATATAGCTCCTAAACTCAACGGCTTTCCCACCAATCTCATTTTCTGCATCAGGAGGCATAGCTGAATGCTCTGTTGCTATTACTGTTATCTCCTGGAGGTTTGCCTGAAAATTACCAAGCAACCGGCTTAGATCACGAGGCCTCACCACAAAGTTGCTGGGAAGCTTTCTCCTATCTAGTGATAACTGTTGAATGTCCGGCTCAACATTGCAAGTAATCCAATATGCTTTCTTCATACCTGCAACAAGTAGGTCACTATCTATAGAATTCCATAACACAAATTAAATTAAACAAGAAGAGCAAACAGATGATTTCATGAGCATATTTTGATCAGATTTCCACACTTCTATGCTCTGAGAATAAGTGTATTATTGAGTTGCACATGGAGTTATGACTGGGAAAATCGTTGGAGGGATATCACAAACTACATTAGATATGATGAGAGCAAATCACAAATTACAGATTATCATATGACCTTGTCCTGATCAGATTTCCACACGTCTATACACTGAAAATAAGTGAATGTTTAAGTTGCACATATAACTGGGAAGGAGAATAGATTACAGTATATTTAACATCACTACATAATTATTAATTTGATGAAGGATAATAATCAATGTGTGGATCATCAAAACTTCAAGGTCCATGTAGAATCTATTAAAGATTCATTCCTAAAGTATTTTCTGCTATGTCCAGAGAGCAGAAAGCAGCCAATAACGTTTCTTAAAATTTCAACCAATATATATACAAGACAGCAATAAGTTGCCAACTCTATATCTTATCATCTATCCATTAATGCAAAGAAAATCTACTAGAATCAAAGGAGAAATGCATAAATACTCTTACCGCTAATGCAGTTCAAAGTCCACTGCATCTTAGGAGCATCAGGATCAGGCAGTAGAATGCATAAGTTGTCAATACCCGACATAGGAGACCGGAGCACGGAGCAGATGGCCTGGTAAACATTAACATCACTCTAAATCACCATTAATCGCAAAAACTGAAATTGCCCCGAAAGCAAGAGAGAAAAAGCATACTTGCCTTCAATAGCACACTGGCTTGCACCTGCCCACCGGAAATGGTATACACATCGAAGAAATCGGGCTTAAATGTAAAAGACTGGTAGGCTGATCTGGATGAGTTGAGGGTGTGAAAAGCAAGCTGCAACCATTAATCAACACCAGAATTTCAGTAAACCTTCAAATACCCAAACAACTGCGAATAGAAATGCACAAAATCGATGATATCGATTCTAGGTTGAGAGAGATTGGGGAGATTACCCGGGAAGGAGAGGCCTGAATTGCGAGCTCATTTCCGATTCGGGCGAGACAGGTGATGGACCTCGCCAGCGTCTTCAGAGCGTTTCCGCTTAAGCTCAACTCCATCTTTGTAACTTCAAGGCCACACTGTTAATCGGACTGAAACTTAATGGCGGGAAAATACCATAGCGTGGGAAATATCGCGCTCCTTTTGAGGGGAGAGCAGTAAAACACCCAATTTGTATTTTAGTCCCCAAACCCTTTGAATACACTCACCAGTCACCACACCCTCACTAAAATTGCAAACTTTTGTCTTTTTATCAGTTTGGTGAGAAAATGTTTAACTATTAACTAGCTATTTTTTACAAATTATTATGAATAGATCAAATATCACGTATAATATTAAAATTTTGATATATTTTGATACTTAATTTTGACAAAAATGATAGAGTCCTTATATTTTGCTACTTGAAATGCACTTTATTCGTGTTAGTTATTTCAGTATTATGCAATAACGAAAGCACATGGAAGTTCGAGCAGGTCGATGTCTATCATGAAATTCGACGTCCAAATTTATATTATTGTTCTTCTGAAAAAATTAACTTTTTCATGTAAGGCAAATCTACCCTAATATTTTTAACCATTTAAATCTACCAAAATACATTTCTGGTTCCACCACTAGTACTATGAAATGAATGGTGGTGGAAGCATTCCTAATGAGTGATCATGGATGAAAGAATATTCTTAAAATTGGAAACTTGCTTAATATTTAGAAAACCTTTGTGAATTAGGATAGGTCAGATTAGAAATTGAGGAGATTAACTTGGCGGTGCTCTTGTAAATTTGTTTCAAGTATGAGGATCAAAACGAAAATTCTTTTCCAGCCCAAAAAGGGCCCAAGATAACAAGAACAGGGTTTAGGGTTTTGTAGGATGAACTGGTATATAAGCTGAAGTTGTGTCTTTGAAGACTCGTCCGCCCAAGCAGCATTTGCAGCCACCATCGTCTTTTTGCATCTAATCGGTAAACTTTAAAATTCATCTCTTGTTTCTGTTAATTTCATCTTAATAACTTTGAATTTCGGTTTGTGGATGCAAGTATTCGATTTATCGTCTGGTAATTCAAGTAGGAGAAGTTTTCGTGTTCTGATTATGTGTCATTCCTTGGTTGGGTCAGGTTGGTTTTGAAGTTTGAGGTTTGTTGGTCAATTTGGGGAAGATGCAGAACGAGGAGGGAAAGAATATGGATCTCTACATTCCCAGGAAGTGGTATGCTTTGTTTGTTGCTTTGTGATATTAATAATACTTATGTCAAGTGATTGCTGTGTGTGTTTGCAGTTCGGCAACGAACAGACTGATCACATCCAAGGATCATGCCTCTGTCCAGATCAATTTCGGGCATGTCGATGCTAATGGCCTCTACACTGGCGCTTACTCCACCTATGCACTTTGCGGCTATATCCGTGCACAGGTGACTGCTCTAGCTTGTACTACTCTCTAGATTTCTTGGTTCATAAGTTTGAAAATAGTTTTTTGTTTTTGAATTTGGAAGTATTTTAGGATAGGTTAGAAATGCTCTTGCTCAATAACTTGTAAATGAATTGTTGATGATGTTTGATATGTAGTTCTAGCTTGTGTTTGTGTGTTCTATTTTCAGCATATGTTCGGAATCGGAGCTGTGCCTGCCTGATAATAATTTCTAAATGAATTTTGTCGCTACATATGTGTATGTGTTTATGCTGTTTAAAAGTTGTGCTAACTGATTAATGATGTTTGAGCCCTGTATTGTAAAGTAGTTGAGCATCCATTTTTCGACCAGCCGATTAAGTTTTCCCTTTCTCATGTTGGATCATGAGTTTATGGTTTCTGTGTATGTTTGGTGTTGCATCAGTTCATTCTATTTCTTATTTGAATAATTTTTCTGCAGGGAGATGCTGACAGTGCTCTCGATAGGCTGTGGGAGAAGAAGAAGACCGAGTTGTAGTTTGATCATGTTAGTCTTGGGGAATTTTGGAACAGGCGTATTCACAGCATTGTTAAACTCCTTACTGTTGTTATTGCGATGATAGTATTAAGATTTTGATATGTGATGCTGTGGCCACTTAATCCGTTTCTTGGTTTACCATTCGCCAAGGAAGGGGCATTCTTGAACAAATGTTGCTCTTGGACAAGCTGTAGATTCCGCGTTTATTGTTGTCATCCTTCTCAGCAAGCATGACAAGTACAGATAAACTTACTTATCCTTAGGAGACGCAGCTCGCCATGACGTACAACCCTTCTGAACGCCATAAAATCTTGGATTAACAGTACAAATTTTGTGACGTACCCCAGGAGATCAGCTTGGAGGGCCGTCCAATCGAGCACAGAATCCATACCCAAAATCTTGTTATTCTCTATTTTCAAATTAAAATTTTGGTTACGGTAATTGATTATGAAATTTCTATCGAGATTTGAAAAGTCCGAAACTTGAAGATTCGATTACAGTCATAGTATCTAATGCAATTCCGACTTGATCGTGGAAAATTATGCCCATGTAATTAGATAAGAAAGTTTATCAGATTAGGCATAGCATTAGAATTGGATTACGAATTGGATTAGACCTATTTTCTATATTCTCTAATCTATAGCATTATACTAGTATTGTAATAGTGATTAGCTATAGACTTTTGATAGATTTAGATTACTGATCCAGCTGTGAGTACGAGAAGATGTCTCGGCAAGGAGATATAAATAGAGACACAAGCTGATCATAAAGTGTTTCTCCCTATACTCCCTCCAAAGATCTCTATTTTTACTTGGAAACTCATCAACTACTTCCTGCCTTGTGATGAAATTTTGAGAAGATGAAATATAATTGTTGTTTAAATGCCCATTCCGTGATACTCAGAATTCCCTCACACATACCTTTCTGAAATGCAAATATGCAATCTTGTTATGGAAGGAAGTCAGTCTAACATTAGAAATTAGACATAGAAACTTTCCTCATATTTTTGATGCTTTATCTTGGTTCTGGACTGTTTCACACTTCTCACAAGCAAAAAATAATGTCTACCATATCTTGCCTAACATTTTAATATGGTTACTTTGGAAAGCAAGATGTGACATGATGGGGAAAAGTTAGTGATGTGGACTGAAATTACAGATGCATAGCTTTGCTACTTCTATTTTCTCTACACATACACAGATAATATGTCCAGACTGCTCATCTATTAATAAAGGATACTTCCAAAACGCTAGAAACCCAACCCCTAGAATCATAAGAGTGGTTAGATGGCGGCCACCGGAACAAGGATTCAAACTTATTTGTGATGCTGCATGCCCTAAATTTATGAATCATGTGGTTGGTTATGCCATTAGAAATTATAGAGGCTCAGTAATGATGATGGGAGTATCCAAATTTGATGGGATTGATGAGCTTTTACATGCTGAACTTTTAACTTGTAATGATGGACTAAAATTTGTGTATGGAATCAAACTATCTTCCACTGATCATTGAGTTTGACCGTCTGCATAAGTACAAATATCAACAAAATGTAGAGCTACTCCTTGGAGGATGCAACAAACAGTCTGGGAAATATGGGATAACGTGGAAGGTAAAGTAATACAAATCAATTACATATATAGAGAAGGGAACAAGGTGGCTCATGAATTGGCTCAGCTGGGAAAGCAAAAACTTCACCACCAGTATTCAGCAATCATCTCTAACATCAAGGAAACACAACCTCTACACATGGAAATACAAGGAGATAACATGCAACTACCTTCAGTCAGAATGCAATACATCTAGCAAACATAAATCTCACTGTTTAAGGCACAAATCATGCAAGCCTTCTGCTTCATCATATACGCTGCTGCTCCAATTGTTTGACAGATGGAAAACTGGGCTTTAAGATAATCATTACAGGGTGAAGGTGGTTCAAGGGGTAGAAGCACTAGGGGTAATGATTATCCTAGGGAGCTTTTCCAACTATCAAACATTTTGGGAGTATTTTTGCCTTTCAGGTTGTTGTTTTTAAGTTATGCTTCAGTATTAAAACTGTACAAACAATTATTTCATTTTCCTTTTATTAATTACAGCTTGGGGAAGTTATAAAAAAACCCCCACCAATTAGGTGGTAAATTATATAAAAAAAGAGAAAATTACGAAAATATGTCTAAATTAACAAGAAGTAAAAACATAGAATCAAAATTATGAAAATAGGTAAAAAATACCATATACAAAGTTAACAAAGCAAAATTTATGGTATGCTGGGGAGATCCAAATCATTATAATTCATACCAAAACTACAAATATATCCTTATAATTAATACATTACGAAACAAAGTATAACTATTATGGTGTGTGTAAGGAATAAATTTTATCCTTAAATAAAATTGAGTATATTTTTACACCTAAAAAAGCACAAGTTGCACTCTCTGGCGGTTTTATTCTATGACGACTTTTCACGGTGAAATTGGTCAAATGAATTTTTATCATTCAAAGAGTGAAGTCCGATTTTTTATTCGTTCTGATAATGATATTAGATGGCCACATAGAAGATCAAAACTAATAAGTTCTACTCGAATGTATTGTTTGACATGTTTTTTTTCACATACATAGTACCAAATTTTAAAAAATAAATATTTTGTACATATATAGCAACACTGAAATAAATGATTAATAGTTGTAATTTAATTTATAGCAAGGACACACAATTATATTTTATATTCGTCAGTTAAGAATGAAATGAAGTTTTTATAATTTATTTGTTAAGTTGTAGGTTATATTAACTAAATTGATTAATATTATATAATTAAATATTATAATTTAATCTCAATTTTAACTCAATATCATTCATATTAAGTAACAACTATTTTTACATATTATATTATAATCTTAACATTTATAATTATTATATTTTTATTTAACGTTGAGTGCAACGCACCGAAAGCTAACCTAGTATCGTCAAAATAAAATTGAGTATATTTTTATACAAAAAAAAACACAAGTTGCGCTACACGGCGCTTTTTTTCTCTAGCGAATTCTCGCGGTGAAATTGCTTAACCACATCGAATGTATATCTATCATTCAAAGAGTGGAGTGTGCTTTTTTATTTGTTCTTATGATGATATTAAATGGCCACGTTCTATAAGATCAGAACTAGGCAAAAGACTAATATTATGATTAGTGAATATGCAGTTTTATCAAACAAAATTGAAAATGCAAATCTTTATAATTTAACCTTATTATAAAAAACAAATAAATATTGTGATTAGAAAAATGGCACTAGAAGAATGAAATTATAATAGAAATAAGAGTATTTTTAAAATTTTAATCTGATTTTGTTTAAGAATTTTAATTATAATTAAATATAGAATAAAAGTTCAATTTTGAAAGTGACTAATGATTAAGGTAGGAGTGACAGCTGGATAAGGTGGGATCGAAAGCTGGATGAGGGCGTCAATATCGGATCGGATCGGGTAATTTGTAACTGTCAAGTTGGACCAGTTCAAAGCTCTAGAAATTTGGGGGCGGCTCCATAAGAACGCAATCAATCCCAGAAATCATATTACTCTCGCAATCCCAGAAATGTCTCTGTGGATTCACTCTCTCCCTCTTCCGCTTCTTCAGATTGTCTGATTTCATCGTCCCCTAAATTTCCCCAAATTAAACTAGGGTTTGTCTGAACTCTCCATCTCCTCACTTCTTCTCCCAAATCTCCTCACTTTATTCACCCTCTGTCAATCGGCAACAAGGAATCATGGGCTGGAGCGTGATCAAGCGATTGGGAGAAGGCGGTTACGGTTCCGTTGATCTGGCAAGGTCATCGCCGCCGGTTTCCGACGACGACGTCTTTTCTTGCCTGAATCTTCCGCCCCTGTTTGCAGTGAAATCGGCTCAGTTTGTCAAGTCTGTTCCTCTGCAATACGAGAGAGAAATGTTCGAAGCTCTGCAGGATTGCCCTAACATGATAAGGTGCTATGGGGCGGATGCCAGTGATGATGAAGAAGGGCGGGTCATGTATAATCTATTCTTGGAATATGCTGCTGGTGGTGATTTGTTCGATCGAATCTATTCCGATCCCAGTTGGCGGTCTGATGAGCAGGAGATTAGGGCTTATACAAGATCGATTCTTCAAGGCTTGAAGCACATCCACGCCAAGGGAATGATCCACTGTGACATCAAACCCGAAAACATCCTCTTGGTTGCGGATGAGGATGCAACTGCTGGATATACTGCCAAGATTGCTGATTTGGGTCTTATACTCAAGGGAGAATTGAGCGATGAAGCTGATAAGATGAGGGGAACGGTGTGTAACCTAGCCCCTGAAACAGTCCTGTATGGACACTATGGCTGTGAGGTGGACATTTGGGCTCTTGGCTGTACACTCTTCGAGATGCTTGTCGGTCAGCGACTGAGAAGTATTGATCCATACATTATAGATTGGGAATTGATCGAGGAAATGGCTCAACAGCAAGTCCAAATTCCAAGTGGCATCTCAGGTGATGCTCGAGATTTCTTGTCAAAGTGCTTTAGAGAGGAACCCGTGTTGAGATGGACCGCTAACGAGCTGTTGGGACACCCTTTTGTTCGCGAAGCTTCACTGGACAGGGACGAATCGAGTGAGGTGCCTGTCAAGTGTCTAAAGAGACACAGGGAAGAAGTTGACCTATTATCTAATTTTGGCAAAAGACCTAAAGTTACTTGATGATGTTTGCAGTAGCATAGAATAGTAGATGATTCTTTTGATTGTGTATAAACTATCGTTTATAAATAGAAAACATGTTGTTCTTTTAGTATCAAAGCTCTTGATTTTGCAGATAGTGTTCATGTCTGCTAAATTTCTGTTGTCATATTTCATTTTATGAGCAGCCTAAGAATTGCTGCAATGCTTTGTTACTGAATCTTAGTGAAATGATCATTCTTTGCTGCAATATCAGTGAAATAATGGCATGGAATTGTGTAATACCAGACTGAGTTTATTAAAATAAGGATAGCACCAAAGAATGGTTATGAATTTTCTAAGTAATCACTTAAAAGACTGAAACTCAAGCCAACAATACAGTAATCAGCTCAATTTCATTTTGCACCCCTGCAAGAGTACAGCAAGAAACTACAAGTATATTAACACATTAAACTATGTGGCGACCTGTCAAATTTGATCTCGAGTAGTCTTATTGCTATATCAGCCTGCTTATCCAATTTAAGGTCTAACAAATTCAGAACATCCCCTTGTGCTGCCATTCTAGGAAAGAATCTCAGATCCCCATCAGAACAAATACCTGAATTTCGCTAAAAACTAAAAACATCAGCTTTCACTTTGATGGCCATCCCGAAAATCCACTCTGGTGCAAGATAACCTTTAGTCCCACTGATGGAATCGCGTCCCATGATCTTCTGCAACTTTAGGGCACAACTCAGCATCCATGTGAATGATGACTTTTCGACAAGCCCTCTAGCTGTTCCAGATCAACAAGCTGGAATTGACACTTTCAAGCTTCTTCACTGCTACAATTGTCAAATCAGGCCGAAAGTTAATGTCTATCTTGGTCCAGTGGTTGTCTCCCTTCCTCCATGAAGCTACAACACAAAGTCAGAATTTTTTCATGGATCAGCTGAGAGGGCAGCCTGCAGTATAAAGGCATGCTTTAGCCAACTGGGGTCAGGGAATGTCGTCAGGTCAGGGAGCTTGACCAAATAGATCTGACCCCCATCATCTACAGCTGTCAGAATCCATCCAAATCCAACACCTCTTGCTGCACTTGGCTTGCAGTTCGGGCACCGTCATTCTTGTACATATCTTCTCCTTCCAGAAGCTGTAGAGATGACACACCCTTTCTTTAGCAAGCACGAGTAGGGGAACCTGATTGACGAGCGCGCAAACTTGTTCTTTCTCACTTCCTTTCTCACCAAGTACAGACCCCTCTCAGTGCTGTGAATCCTCGATTTCATCCAGTCGTCTTGCTATATCCGACCAATTTTGCGCCAACATCCTCGCCATTTTACTCTGCAAGATAGCAGTAACAAGAGTTTAACTCTTATTTTATCACTCGAAAATTCAGAGGCAGCAAGCCTAATGTAGATAGTTTATCCTGTAATATTACCTGTAATATTTCAGACAACAATCGGATTCTAAGTTCAACTGGTAAACACACCTGTCTGAATTTGTCAAGTTAACACGGTTTCCCAGGTTACCGCCTCTAAGCACAAGCTCACAAAAGACACTTTTGTAAAACTTGGTGTTCATTAGCCCTCCCAGAATGTTAGCCCTTGATCTCACATAGAATGTCCGGTTCAACGGCGCAGCTGCTGTCTCGATGTGGCTCGTGCTTCCGCTCAGTGATGGCACACCACCGTACATAGGCACCTGGTGGCCTGCAACCATCACCACCATTGTCCGATGACTCTTTCTTGGCAAGTTCACCGGAGTCAAGCAGCAAGTTCACGAGACAGAAAGCCATACGGATAGGTACAGCGTATCCCAACAGAAGAGCATGCATCCAAACTCCCCACGAAACAAGTGCATAAGCCGCTGCAGCAATCAAACAGTGAGAACTTTTATCGAACACCTAACGAGCAACAAATAAAAAGAGAGAGAACCGGTACCTGAAGGAGGGAGAGGAGCAGTTCGCCAGCCTGGATTGAGGATGTGAGGCCAAGGGTGTGATATGCCTCTTCGATTTCGCCGGCGATTCTCTGTACGATCCCTCGCATTTCTTCTTCTCCGTAGAGGCGGGATTTTCAAATTCAAATTTCAAACTTCGGTTTGGTCGTGAAAGCTCCAACACAGATTGACACAAATTTCGGTTCAATTATTCTCACTTTTTTTTTTTTTTTTTTTTTTTTGTGAAGGCAAACACTTCATTATTAATTAAAAGAAACAATTACAAGTTACATCGTCTTGGCCTAGAGCCATTTTACATTTATTGAACATAAGAAAATAAGAAGTGCTCCTATGGAGGTCTATTACATAAGACTGAGATGATGATGCATGAAAGAAACATTGGATGTCTTCCATAATATTTTCCATCTCCTTTGGCGCTAACTCGCGATGGTAGAGTGCCGCCAATGAATCGGATGACTCTGTGAGCAAGCAAATTTTCCTGGGTGAGACCCTAATTGCTGCTTTGACAGTTCTCCGGCAGGTTTTTTCCAATGCCTGCATCAGAGTGGTGCAAGTGAAAGGACATAGTCCCCCTTGCAAAGGTGAAGCTCCACATATGTCTATCTCCCATACCAAACTCATCAACTTGTAGGGAACCTTAAAGTTCCAGACTTTGTCCCACAACTTCTGTCTCGAACGGTCTGCATAGCCCAGTGCTAAGACCACTATATGTTCGAGTCCCACATAATGTCTCTCGTCCTATTCCCTGCTCCAAGTTAACTCTGTTGATCCTGATAGACTTGAAGAGAGACTGAGAAGAAGTAATACATGAAGTAGTACTAGTGTTGTTGGAACCGAGTTCGAGGTTGTCAGATTCAGTTGTTTGCAGGTGCCATTTGATGGCAGGCAACCCTTGATCAGCTCGGAGAACATGAGCTTCTGGTGGTTACCATTGGCCTGATGATGGTCCTTGTTACTTGACATAAATGGAACGCCTTGCAGTTCCTCATAAGGTGGGGCGATCATCGAGAATACATTAGTTAAATTCTGTGACTCGGCACCCTGTAGCTGCTGCAATTCTGTTAGTGCTGCCTGCAAATCTTGCCATTCCTCATGGATTGGAATAGCTATAGAGAACACCTTAGCATCGTGTATCCATTTCCCAATTAGTGGTTTATGCAACTCTTGGCGACATTTTTTCCATGGTCTTGTTTCAAAATTTTCAGTTGCATCTCCACCTTTCCGTTTCCTGGTTAATTTATGAACCTGCAACTTCCTTTTCTTCTGGGCAGTAAGAGAACCTGGATCCCTAAAGCTCTCCCAATCACAAAGCTTCTGAAGCAACACAACACTCTTCAAACTAGAAATTAGCTCCATCCCTTGGGAGTTGACTAGCATGAGGGGTTACTTTGTGCGAAAGCTCACCCACTGCTGCATTTTGGATTGCACCATCCCGAAGTCGTTTCCTCGTAGTTATTCTCACTCTGTGTTGTACCAAGTAAAGATCCTCTCTAATGGCATTTGTCGTGGGGAGTAATTGACTTTCTTCGTGCTTCCATACCCATACTGAAAGAGAGGTACCATCATCACAGTTCTGATTATGTTGGCCATATTCTGTGGCAAATATCATACCCAAATTACAGTTAGAGGCGGATGTAGTTAGGAGTATGGGGTAACACTTGTTACCCCATAGTAAAAAATAATTACTTAGTATTAGTATGTATGTTATCCATTAAAAAATGGTTACCTTTCTATTAATAGAAAAAAAAGTTAATTTAATTAAAAATTAAAAAGAATCACATAGACGCCAGAGTCATTGAGTCAACACGCAAATACGCATCACAAATGTTAAAGAAATATTACTCTTCTATTAATAGAAAATAAGATTTGATTTAATAAAAACAAAAGGCTATTAATAGAAAGAAAAGTTAATTTAACTAAAAACAAAACAAAAACAAAGCACCGACTCCACATAAAAAATTTTACTTACGAGAAGAAAAGAAAAAATCAGTTTTAAACCTAAATCAAAGCAAGTCAGCTCTTTCCTCAGCATATTTGGTGTTCAACTAATTAATACTCCGCTTCTTTATCTTTTCTGACAAGTCAGCAATCTCCACTGGTATGTATAAGTGTATTATGTATCTTATTTAGGGTTTAAATTGGACATTCGGAACTCGGAAGCTTTAGGGTTGAATTAGGGTTTTGATTTTAAAAGAGTTTCATAAATTTCATGATTTGTGATGTTGATTTGAAATTGCAGAGCTCGGGGTAATCATCTGCATGTGCTAGAGAAAATTTGCTTTTTTTGGTGGTGTACAGTGAAAGTGCTATGTTTAACTTTCTTCTTTGATGTATTTGTGTGAATTGTGATGAATTCTAATGCGTTTTTGGATAATTTCAAAATGACTGAAAGAAAGAATGCTCGTATTACTAGTTTTTACGGGAAAAAAAAGCAAGAGATGATTCTACTGAAATTGTGATACCTTATAGAAGATTTTGAAATTATAAAACCTCGCCGACAGTATGTGTCGAAAAAAGTTTGTAATAAGACATTATTTAATCTTTTAGTTAATATAACTTTTATATGTAATATTGTTACCCCATATATATATATTTCTGGATCCGCCTTTGATTACAGTCCAATGAAGAAGTTCTATACTCCTTGCAATAAATTTCGTTTGCCTCCCTATGGAGAAAGTGCTTCAGCATGTAGTGGTTAATAAAAGACTCTGCTTTGTCATCATCCACAAACTTGCATCTTGAAGCTGGATGCCCAATAATCCCGCATCTAATGCAGAATTTCAGAATACGATCATACCAACACGCCACCCATATGTGGTTGCCCTGATCACCTACCAGCGAAAGTCCTGGTATTAATGGTCTACAAGGATCAATCCATAATTTGCCCTTCAAATTTGTAGTTTGCTTATCCACATCATAACTCAAACAGACCTTACCGACATCTCCAATTCGATTCAACAAGCTCTTACCTTCTATCGGATTACACAGCTCAGAAGGAACACCAATCAAACATACCCATATCAGAATTTTGGAAACGATGAGACTTCTGTTGGGATATTCCTCATCCCATCTCCGTAGACAAATTAAGTAAGTCACCTTCCAGGACATATGGCCCCTTGCGCAGAATTGTGTTCATCTGAGTTTCAGACCGGAACCTTATTATCATAAGATTGTTTTGCCTGTGTACTATTTTGACCATTGAACCCTAGAGATTCCTAATAAGATTCTGAAAACGATTATCAGTGAAATTTCGATCATCACACTAGAATCCCAATACATCAAACTGCTTTCCCGGACTCATATAATCCACATGTCTCCCTCGAATTCCAGTTAGCCCATGCTTTTTTGAAGAGAAATAAGGACTATACCCATCCTTTTCTGTTTTATTTGAGAAAGACTTGAGTTTCTGGTATTTAGCATTCATATCTGCGAAGGAACTTTTACATAACAGCCCATACCATTTAGGAGTATCTTTCAGCTTGATTTTGAGGGAAGGATCCCACATGCAAGAGGCAGAGTTGTCAGCCATTCCTTTGTGAAGGCTTGGAGTCTTCCAATACCAGTTCAAACGGATCCTTTTCGCCGATCTGGTCCTCCATAGAGAGTTCGAATCTTGAAGATGGCATATGGTTGGGGTTTCCTCTACGTTCTTCCGTTTCGCCAACATGACTTCTAGCCTAAAAACAGACAAATATAGAAAAAAGATTTTTTTTTCTTTTATAAGAAAGAAATCGAAATCAAATCCAAGAGTTTGATTCAACTAAAACACCTAAGATAACTAGATACTAGCCCGATCTAATGATTTGAAAAAAACCCACAACAAACAAGGACAAGGCTGATTAGATCTATAGAATTTGGTTTTTTTTTGAGACCCAGAAGAATCTAACACCTACTGTAAACTACGGTCAGGGCATGACCTTAATGAACTTGGAAGACAAACATTTTGACTAAATCAGTTGAAGAAAACCATAGCAAATTAGAAAGAGATTATGAAGAAAACCGGAAGAAACTAGAGAAAGGAGAGGAAACAGAATATGACTAGAGAGAAGGGAGAGAAAAAGTAAAGCTCTCACTTTTTGTGAGAGAAAATCCCATCATGTTCCTCTATTTTTCTCTCACTTTTATTTCAATCCACCGTTTCACTTATGTTTGCATTTTTATGAGAAAAGAAGTGTTTATTTAAAATGTAAACGTAATGGATGATGTATTTTAAAACAATTAATAATTTATATGACAACTTCGAAGTGGTGTTTGAGTTGGACGAATTAATTAGTATAACATTGAACATCATTTTATTTAGATAGTCAAATGCTAGATGATAAAGGATCGTACATTATTTAGTGATGACGTATTTCCGTTTAATGTTTAATTGGTGCATGATATGACTTATATTGTCAGGATGATCCTGATAAATATTAATTTATGTATTTTAATCATTTCATTTCAGTTTTAATAATATAAAATTTCAAAAAATAATTTTTATTCCAACAGTTCAATGTATTTCAGTCAGTCTAATTTAGCAAACGAATAAGTTTGGGAATAACATGCCCACTCTCATTTTGAACATGCCCACTCTCATTAGCAAAATAATAAGTTGGGGAATAACATGCCCACTCTCATAGGGTTGATGATACCTTTTTTGCTCCAATGTTTAATGTTCCAGTCTACGACGATGAGAATATCTTTAGTGAAGAGATTGTGATGATGGATGTAGTGGATATTCTTGAGCCTAATAATGGTAAGTATTAGCGTAAATGCTAGTATACACTTTTCCATGTAAATATTGAGTAGATATATGAGAGTCAGGACTACCACATTGATAAAAGCCCCGACTCTCATATATATACTCAATATTTACATGGAAAAGTGTATACTAACATTTACCCTAATACGTATAATTCATGCTGATAAGGTCGATATCTTTTCAAAGTAAAGAAAAGCGAGAGTCTTAAGTGAATATATCGATATGCATTTATTATCTCAATCACGTTTTTGTCCCCATTGTTTATACCCAACACCTTATCCACTTAAATTAAACATACGTGCATGCAATTTCTAATGGGTCATGAAGATATTTTTATCACAGACTCACAGTACATAACAATTAGCAAGCAAAGATATTTCTAAAGGTATGGTACACTGAATTAATGGGATTCAAAGCAGATACTTCCTTAGTATGCAGCAACCTTTGGTGCCTTGTCTGCAGGCAACACGCTGTCTCCAGGGTTTCCCCCGTACTCTTTCTGAGCAGTTTCTGAGAGAGCTGTTCTAAGGAGTAGTAGTTGCCGGAACCCGACCAAATTGTTTGAGTTTTCCCGGAACTTACTTAGTAGGGATTGCAAAAATTAAAACTCTACTGTATTTATCTGTAGTTACAGTATTTCTAGATTATAACCTAATTGTTGGGGCTGTCGGTATCCGTGCAGCACTGTGGTTCCGGCCGTCTCCCTGATCCAGAATTCAACGGAGTAGATGCCTCTTCCGAGGGCACCCATTACAGCGGTATTCTAGAATGGGTGCAATTAACGAATTTCAGGTGGAAATGAGGAATGGGTATTAGGGGGTTTAGGTTTAGCTGATTTAAATTATATTTTATTAGAACTATACTAAATTAAATTAAACTAAATAATCTAAGCTTTAGTATAAATTGAAAAACTTTTAAATAAGTCAGAGAGAATCGAACCTCGGCCTAAAATTTTAAACTCTATATGTATAAAAGTAATCTAATTTAATTATTAGAGAAAAGGTTATATTTTTCATGTTTTAATAAATAATTATGAAAAATAATAATCAAAACGCATCCTTGTCCTAAACCACAGATTTGACTTTTTTTCAGGGGGCGGCGGCGCTACATCGGCATTTCTGATAATCGGCGGCCCTTTTTCAGTTTTACCGGCGCTTACCGGCGGCCCTTTTTCAGGTAAATGATCTTTTTTACTTGCTCAATTCCGTATGTTTTGCTTTTCGTATATGTCTAGCGATTTTGATATAGGGTATGATTTCTCCCGCTGCTTAATTCTATTAAACTAAAATTTAGATATGATCTTCTTCTATGAACTGGCTAGTGATTGTGAGCCCCAATCAGCGTACATCCACCTCTCTGTCATGATTTTGTATTTTTCAGGTTCGATGCTCCATTAATTTTGACATGTTCATTTGTGCGTTTGCTCATAGTATATCTGAAATTAGGGCTGACAATTGGGTAAAATATGGGTCGGGTAAAATGGATATTATGAAAATCTGAGTATGACCCGTTTTTTACCCATTTGAAAACGTGTAAAAATGGATCGGGTAAAATACGGGTTGTGTATAATCCGTGGGTAAATGGGTAAAAGTTATATCAAAACGGGTAAACCCGGCGGATTAGACCCGTGGACGTATACCTGTTTAACTCTATTGACCCAACCCGTTTCGACCCGTATTTTTAAATTACCTGTTTTACCCGTGGGTAACAGGTAAAAATTGACATGCCTAAAACAAATAATATACATATTAATCTGTCTATTTGATTTTAACTAGGCATAAATTAAATCAAACTTAATTAGTAGGGACTGCTTTTGTAATTTTGGAAAATCATGCTTATTTTCTAACTTTGATCCGTAGAGAGACTTAATTGGTGGGGGAAAATGCAAAGTCTTAGAAAATTTATAATAAATATATAGTGCTTTGTAACTAAACTATAATAATACTATTTACTCATAATATCACAATACTTTTAAAAGTTGTAGCCCTAACTACTTGGCTAGCAAATGGGACCCTAAATAGATCCACTTTTGTGCTTCTCCTTTGTGTTTGGAGATCTTTCTTTTTTGTATGAGCTTTTCAGCATAAATATTGCTCCATTTTATACTAAATTTAATTTGTGCGTTCGATTTCAATATCTCTCTTAAATTATACCATACATACTTATAATAATTGTCAGAAGAGAAACAGTAAAATATTTTTGGTGGGCTAATGCATAGTTGATCGAAATTTTACAGAAATTGATAATATATATTGAACATAAATTTTACAGAATTTTTACAGAAATTAAATCATCAAATTATAATCATTTTGGCTACATTTTACAATATTAAATTTACTAATCTAGCCCTAGGCTTGGTGGGGATTCTGTGTGGATCTACCTGTGCTGTACCATTTGTCTAATTGTACATGATGGTTAATTTTCTACTGTCTCTAAATATAATATATTTCTTGTATGTTTCTATCAGCTAGATTTGAAAGAAGTTAACATGGCAACAGTTGACTTGGAATTGCAAACTAGTATTGATGCTAGCTTCAAAGCTCTGAAGGAGATGGAAAAACAGTACGACGAAAATTCACTGGCTATAGCCAGTCTAATCAACCAGAGTGAGGAACTGCAGAGACAGTGTGAGGAAGGTATGCAAAATCTCTTTTCATTATAATTATTGATTTGTTTGAATGTGATGTTCTTGACATTTCATTTTGGCTTTGTACAGAACTAAACAAGTTGAAGATTTTGACAAATGCTCAGCAACAAAAGCTGCTCTTTGATCATGAAAAGGCCATGTCTCGTATGAGAGCGGAGGAAAAGGAACTCATGGAGCTTGAGGCTGAGTTGATGGAACGCGAGGCTAGCGTTCTGGAACAGGAGGCTGTTAACAGAAGCAAGAGGGAAGATATTGAGCAGCAAAATGAAAAGGTATTGTATTGAACTCTTTCTTCTTTTTATATGTTTGATGGTTTTAAAACTGTTATATAAGTTGATGGTTATATGTCTGTCTCAGATTACACAGAATGAAAATGCCCTGGCAGAACAGAAGGAGGCAAGTAAGGAGCTGATCAAGTTAGCTGAAGACAATATGGTACTACATATTCTTTTACAGTTTTGAAGTATATCTATGACTATACATATTTGTCCTAACCAGTTTGGAATGAAACATTGCAGAGCGTAGTGGAGAAACTGCAGGCGCAGGTCACTGAGCTGGAAATGAAGAGAGTAGAATTGAACTCCCTAAAAGTGGAAGCGCGCCGCCTGAACATATATGTCCAGATTCAGACAAGCAAAGGTGCTGGCCAAGGTGAAGAACTGAAGAAACTGTTTGAGCTTGACCATAAGCTGAAGGAGGCATCTGAAGAGCTGGTTCACATGGAAGAGATGAACCAAACTCTTACAGACAAGGAGCGCATTTGCCATGAGGAGGTTGAAGATGCCCATGAAGAGATTATTCAGGTTAGAATTGCACTGTAATTATTTTTGATATTTCTGTGGTATATTTCATTTACATAATCTGATTTTTTATGCAATATAACTAATTGTTGGACTGTAATTTTTTCTGCAGGGTTTGGAAAAGAATCCCTCTAGGTCTGGGTTAATTGGCACCAAGACAAGGGGCGATATCGACTCCAAAGTATGGGTAAGAGCTGCTAACAGAAAAGTTTCCGGAAGGCTGGCTGCTAATCATGCTGCACGGGAGCTTGGTCTAAAATGGGCGAACGAGGTCAGGGATCCTAGGTGGCATCCTTTCAAAGTGAAGACAGTGAGAGGACAAGTGAGCATATTTAGATATTTCTGCACATCAAGTGGTATATATTTACAGTACCTATATTGTATTTCTTCTTTTTTCAGGTGGAGGAAGAATTGGACTATGAGGATGAGAAGCTGAAGTTGCTCAAGAATGAATACGGGGACGAAGCGCATGATGCAGTAGCTACTGCATTGGAAGAGTTGAAGGAGTACAGATCTTGTGGTAGTCGACAGATACTATGGAACTTCGAAATGAGCAGACGGGCGACACTCGAGGAGGGCGTCACCCATCTGATCAACGAGTTGAAGAAAAGCAGCTTGCTTTAGTCTATCATCATTTTATTTATGATGACTCCTTGTTAATCATCAAAACTGTTAGTTGGAACAATATTCATATCATTTGGAACTATGTATTTGTATTTAAAATTTGAACAAAGTAATCTAATTTTGTTTTGGATAACATCTCTAATTTTGTTTCGTTAGACTGTCTTGCTAATTGATCAGGGCTGTGTTGATTGTGTTGCATCTTGAAGTGGTTTATAAATGGGGCGAAAAACTATACTCCCTCTGTTTTACTTCGCTCCTCACTATGAATTTTTTACACTACTTAATATTGCCCCTCCGTACGTTAGTGTACCTCCCCAATCCGACCGGTTTTCCCCCAATACTAGCAACCCCGGTGGGATTGAATCCCGCGACCCAGCCATACTGGGAAGGACAGCCCCCGCAGCAGCCAATGGTGAATTATGGCATGGGGCGGGATACCCGGGTGGTAGATACCAGACGCCTTTTAACTTTGATTTTATTGAGTATCACTTGAACAGATTGATAGGCCAGAATAGTGGGAGAGTCACCATGGGTCTTGGAAGTTCTTGAGTTTAAGGGGCCGGAGGGAGCTAAGGCCCCGGAGGAGGTCCCCACATACAACGGATAAGGAGATCCATAAGAGTTTTTCCATACTTACCAAAGTGTGATGGGGGCACGGGATCAAGGATCAGCTACAGTGTAAGTTGTAGTCTTCTTACTTATGGGGTTACTGCCTGAGCTGGTTCAAGAGTCTTTCTCGGGGATCGTTACAGAGTTTTTGGGATTTCACCACTGCTTTGGTACGGTATTTAGCAATGAAGAATTCATTGGTCAATTTGGCAACCATGTTGGCCATGCGCCAGTTGGAGACAGAGTCGATCTGGGAGTATTATCTCCGGTATATTATCGACTCAATGAAGGCGGTGGACCGGCTGCTGCAAGAAAAGGCCCTCCTGATCCACAACTTTGTCAATGGATTACGGGACCAGACCTTCTACATTGAGTTAATGAAGAATATGCCGACGACATTCTACCATCTTCAATTGGCGGCGGAGATGTATTGCACGGTTCATGAGGCTAATTATACCAGAATGAGTACCGTATGTTTTTTGAGCCGCGAGTGATTACCGCTATTGCTACACATGCTACCACTATAAGGGCACCGTCGCGTCCGGAGCAGGTGAGACGGACTGCAACCCCAGCAACAGCAGTCTCGGGGGTTGCGCAAAACGTTGTTGCACGGTTAATCTACACCCACTTATCAAGACTAAGACGGAGATCCTTGCAATACACCGTGGTTTATTTGCTGGTCCAGGGCGCCCAACCCCCGCCAATGCCCAAAAGTGGTGTGACTTTCATAAGTCTTATGGGTATACGACGCAGGGGGTGGGGTATTATGGAAGGATATCCATATGTTGATTGAGCGAGGCCAGCTGAGGGACTGCGTCGCGGTAGAGGCGCTTCCGGTAGAAGCCCCAACATGCCAAGAAATGAAGAGAAATTGGCGAAATAACCGGCAAAAGGGGGAATCAAGTGGCGTAGGCCAACCCCCATCCCCCGGCTCCAAGACCTGCAGCCCTGGTGCAGGTACTGGCTATTATAGTGGATGGATTTTGAATTGGGCATGGCCTCACAGATATACGTGTATTAATATTGAACTGCGTAAATAATTTCTTGTTGAAGAACAAAGGCTAGTTGTTGAGGTTTTAATGTGAATTATGAACTCCTTTGAAGAGCAAAGGCTCGTTGTTAAAGGACTCAAGCTGCTCCAAGGTTAAAGTTATTCTGAGTGAAGAATTGAATACTTACGATGTAAATCAGTGAAGATATTGGCAGCATTATGTCTCTATTTATAGCACCTTGTCGTGTTATCTTCTCGTACTCACTGATGGATTGGTCCTCTAAATATATCAGAAGTCTATAGCTAATCAATGTTATAGAAAATATAGAGTATAGACCTAATGTTGACCGTAATCCAATTCTAATCATATGCCTACTCTGAAAAGTTTCCTTGTCTAATTGCATCGGCATAATCTTCAACAATCAAGACAGAACTGGATTAGATACAATGACTGTAATCGAATCTTCAGTTGTAGAGACAGAACATGCTTCAAAAACGTTACAACTTTGATTCACAATTTAATTCAACAGTGTCTCTGGATTAGAGTGTTTAAACATAACGGTCTTAAACATCTGTCTGCAAAATAGTCAATGTTTAAGTGTTGGACTTTTCAATCTTCCCATTTGGCGTTTTGTGGACCCAAATATGATTTTGATGTACCATCAATCAGAAGATATAGATCGATCAAACTCCCCCTCAATTTCAGGCATCGAGAATACTATGAATACCATATCTTCACCATCAAAATAATCAAGAAAAGTAAACATACTACAGTCACGGGAGAGGCGCGACTGTAGCAGCCCGACGTGTCAAGGAAGGAAGATAATCTGGCAAAATAACCGACAAAGGGGGAAAATAAATTGGCGTAAGACAACCCCAACCCCGACTCCCATACCTGCAGTCCTGGCGCATGTACTGGCTCCTAAAGGAGGATCAATGTAATTAATGGTGTAGTTGGGAATGGAGCTCAGACTCTGTCGGTGGTAAAGGCAAAAAGTAGATATGTACTCCCGGGGGAGATACAGAGAAAGCGGTTTAGAGCTAGTGAAATTATCATCTTTTCAGACGAGGACGTGGTACCCCCGCATGTTACTCATTATGAGTCTATGATCCCATGGTGGTTATGGTGGAGGCAGAGGCGGAGGGAGCTTGGCGCATGGGGTAACAAGTGTTACCCCATAGTAAAAAAAAATTACTTAGTATTAGTATGTATGTTATCCCATATAAAAAATAATTACCCTTCTATTAATAGAAAAAAGATCAATTTAACAACAGACAAAAATATACAAAAATATTACCCTTCTATTAATAGAAAATAGATCAATTTAAATAGAACAAAAACAAGTCACACAGTAAAAAGAATATTACCCTTTTGTTAATAAAAAAGAAGAGATCATTAATTTAACAAAAAAATATTAATATTAATAACAAAGGCACGCAGAAACAAAAACAAAAACCAAAACACAAATAAATTACATGGAAACAAAAAAAACAGCCACGCAACATTTTACCAGCAGTAAAGAAAAAATATTTTTCAAACTTAAATCAAAACAACGTCTGCTCTTTACCCAACAAATTTGGTCAGTTCTGCCTCAACGAATTAATACTCTGCTTCTCTTTCTGGTCCTACAAGTCGGCAACCTCCACTGGTTTGTATAAGTATATAATATATAAATCTAATTTACGGTTGAATTAGGAATTTAGGGTTTTAATTCTAAAAGAATTTCATGAACTTCATGATTTGTAAAAGAGTTTCATGAATTCTAAAAGAGATTATGAAGTATCGTCGACCATATGTGTCGAAAAAAGTATTGTAATAAGACATTGTTTAATTTAATAAGCTACTGTAATTTTTATGTGTAATGTTGTTGCCCCATAAATATATTTCTGGATTCACCTCTGGGTGGAGGTGGAAGGGGTATTGATGAAAAGGGTCTTCGTGGATGATGGAAGTAGTATGGAGATCATGTTTGCAGATTCTTTGATCAATTGGAAATTGATCGGAAGAATCTAAAACCATGTTTGTCCCCGCTATCACGATTTACTGGCCGAACCGTCCAACCCCCGGGCATCATCCCCCCGAAGGTAACTCTGGTCGATTACCTTCAGAACAAGCGAACCATCATGTTGTGTAACTTCGCGGTAATCAGTGCAACTTCCCCGCATAACATGATCATCGGGCGGCCATGGTTGACTTAGACTAGGCCGATTTTCTTGCCTGACCATTTGACCATGAAGTTTCCCATGGAGCAAGGCAAAGCTTTGGTCAGGGGAAATCAAACCACTGTCCGGAGCTACATTTTGACGGTCATTAAGGATGCCCACACGGAGGAGTGGACAAGACAAAGACACCGACCCTCGGGGAGGGGACGAGTGGCAAGGATTTGGTAGGAGCGGTCTAGGGTGAGCCAACATCTTTTGAAGTTGAGGATATGGAGGTTGGAGCCCGGAGTAAGGTGAGTGTGGGAAGGCATCTACCCCCGGAGGTGAAGTTAGAGTTGCATGATCTTTTAAAGGAGTACGAGAATGTCTTCGTGTGGAGTACGAAAGATCTTACCGGAATTAAGGAGAAAATTACGGTCCACGGGTTGAACGTGTACTCGGAGCTGAAACTTATCAAGCAGAAAAAACGAGCCTATGCGCAAGAAAAGGTAGATGCAGTCCGGGCAGAGGTCAAGAAATTGTTAGAGGCCAGGATGTTGGAGGAAATTGCCTACCCAGAGTGGGTCGCTAACCCGTGCTGGTGAAAAAGCACTATGGGACTTGGAAGATGTGCATTGATTTCACGGACTTGAACAAGTGTTATCCCAAAGATAATTATCACATTCCCTCTATTGATTAGTTGGTGAAGGCCATCACGGGATACCGAGTGCTGGCCTTCTCCGACGCACACCGGGGGTACCACCAGATTGTGATGGCCCCGGAGGATAGGCCGACAACGTCTTTTATCACTGATTTTGGTACTTTTTGTTACAGGTGTATGCCCTTTGGGCTGAAAAATGCAGGTGCGACATACCAGCTCATGGTGGTGGCCTCTTCAAGAACCAGATTGGAAGGAACATGGAAATATACGTGGACGGCATGGTGGTGAAGAGTCGGACAAATGAAACTTTCCTGAGCGACCTACGTGAGATGTTTGATGTACTCCGTATGGTGAACCTGAATTTGAGGCAAAAGCACGATTGGAGTTGGAGCCAGAAAGTTTCTGGGTTTCATGACGTCGAACCGGGAAATTGATGTTAATTCGGAGAAGATAGAGGCAATCGTGAATATGTCGTGCAGCGTCTAACTGGATCCTTTGCGGCACTAAGACGTTTCTCGATATGGGGGGCTGTCTTTTTTCAACATTCTGCATCAAGCAAAGAAATTCGAATGAACTCCCGAATGCGAGAAGGCTTTCACAAGGAGCATTTGGGCATGCTGCCCACTCTGTCAAATCCAACTCCGCGAGAGGAGCTCTTCTTGTATATTGCAGCTATTGGGAATGCAATCAGCGCCACACTTGTCAAAGAGACGGGCTGAGCGCAGAGCTTGGTATATTTCGTGAGCAGAGCCATCCAAGGTCCGGAGACGCGCTATACTTCTTTGGAATGACTAATCTTGGACTTGGTGGGTCCATTCCTAACGGCTCTTGGGGGTTTCAAACTTCTGATTGTAGCGGTTGATTATTTCAGCAAGTGGGTGGAGGCAGAGCCGCTAAGCAATATACGAGGAAACACTTGCGTTAAATTCTGGTGGAAGAACATCTTGACGTCGGTATACCATTCTCAAGAAAATGGCCGTTAAAGTGACGAACATGACTACCGTTAACAGTCTCAAGACTCAGCTGCAGGGAGTTCGAGGAATTGGGTGGATGAGCTTTCCAGTGTCCAAATATGGCAAGAACAATTTCCAAGAATGCCCCTATCAATTGTCCATATTTACGAAATGTCAATCATGCAACTGGATCTTTTTGGAGGGAAAGTACATATTCTAATGGCTAATTTCTCAAGGGATTTTAACAAATGGCCTTCAATGTTCATGCTTATGACAGTTGGATTCCTTTCATGTTGTTGTACCTTAATCCTTGTGCCAAAAGCAAGACTGTTATTTATATGAACTCGGATATAGTGCTTTCTTAAAAAGTTAGGAAAATTGGACATGTAGGAGCATGTCATGATATTAAGTCTTGTAAAGTAAATAATGAACAATCATAATATAATATTGTAATTTTTATAAAGTGTGAGAAGTAACAATCCAAAAGTCAACACCTTCTCTCCTTGTGTTGGCTTTCAAGCGCTAGTTTTCACCCTTTCAGGAAATTACAACACTTTTTCAAGATTTTCATTATTTACATATAAGACTTAGCATCGACAAAAACTATATTTTAAAAATAGGCATCATAATTGCGTCATCTGAAATATATTATGATTCCACAAAAAAACCAATCCTAATACTGATATAGGCACTAAAGTATATGCGTGAATCGCCAAAAAAATGAGAATATATAAAAATTTAGAGCGAAGATTTTGGAACATGATCGACTAACAAATTTTGATGTGAAATTAAAAAGAAAAGAAAATAAAATAGTAGTGGACACAGAATAGCCAAAGTAACCTCATCTTCTCTTTTATTAAAAACAATTTATGTAATTAATTAAGAGTTGGTCTCTTGAGTGACGGTCACTATATAGTGATGAATGACTATATTGGAATATGGAAGAAAGTAGGTCCTTATTTGCAATTTTGACAAAAATGCACTATTCACTCACGCGCACTGTTCACTAAGTCTAAAAAGCAAGCATTTTAGTCTAAAAATAGACGTTAGCAAACATATACACACAGTCTAAAAAACAAGCATTTTATTCTAAAAAACAAGCATTTTATTCTAAAAAACAACCTGTTAAGCATGAAATACAAGCATGTTCTAAAAAATTACTTGTTTGGTCTAAAAAACAAGCATTTAAGGGTGAAATTCAAGATGCTCTATAAAACCTTTTTTTTTTGCTTCAAAATACATGAACTCTAAAAAGCAACCTGTTAACTGTGAAATGCAAGCATTCTCTAAATAATAACTTGTTAAGTGTGAAATGCAAGCATGTTCTAAAAAACAACCTGTTTTGTCTAAAAAACAATCATTCAAGTGTGAAATTCAAGCATGCTGAATGCAATTTGCGTAAATTGCAGGAAAAACCCCTCGCACGTGAATGTAATTTGCATAAATTGCAGAAAAACCCCCATCCCAAACTTCTTTGCATATAAACCCCGTCAATATATAGTGACCGTCACTTCCAATACTAATTATAATTTGATTATTGTTTTCACTGAGTAAATTAGTCATGTAAACATAAAACATGTTAAACTTATTAGATAACTCGGACTTAAAAAAATGTCTATTATTCTTACATAAAGGTAAAAAGAAAGACTCTTTACTTAATTAAAAGAGAAAAACACTTATATAACGCTCGGTTCTAAATTATGTGCAAATATAACGTCCAATTCTCAAAAAATGCAATTATAACCCCGATTATAATTTTATTTAAATTCTATAACCGGAAAATCCATTAAAATATAAAAAGATGATACAACCCTTATGGATGTAAAGGGCTAAATGACTTTTTTTGGTTAATCGGATTTAACAAATGCAAAATCTCTAGAAAGTCCGACTTTCCTAAGTGTTATGAAACTACCAATATATATTTAAGGTCAAGTGATACTATTTTGTGTTAAAGCATTGATAGTATCAAAGTGAACATATTGTAAAACATGTTTTAATGCAAAAATTCATGAATTTACATTAAAATATTAATAAATTTCAAATAACAAATTTTACAATTCAAATTAAAAGATACACCGTATAAGTTAAAACGTATAAAGACTCTTATGGAAAGTCTGGAAAGTTGGACTTTCAGGAGACTTTCTCTTTAACAAATATGTGATAATTATTTGCTCCTCTCTGCAACTTGACTGAATCTTACTTGGTTTTGAGATGCAAAGATCTAGTGTTTCTACATTCCCCTGATTCCCGGTTCTTGCTATCAGATAACAGCCTAATATTGAGGGCAGTTTTGTCATTTCATGTGATTAAATAGTTATATATTACAATAAACACAAGTCAACCATTGCAACGTTATACCTTTTTATAATCAAAACCAATTCAGGGTTATAATAGCACATTCTAAGAACTGAGAGTTATAATTACACTTAACCAAGAACTCAGGGTTATCTTTGCATTTTACCCTAATTAAAACTTCAACTTGAAATTCGAAAGAACAAGATATCAAACCACAGTTTTGTCAAGGCGGAGGTGAAAACACCTGCCACCCACAGTAATAGATTTCCGGCGGAAGGCGGTGCTTTCTCGGCCATTTCTCCTTTCCGTATAATTTTTCCGGCGGCGTTACCTCTCTCCTCTCCTCGCAGGTAGGGTTTTGTGGTTAGTTTCATCTTTAGTTTAGTTGCCCCAATATTTGCTACTTTTGATTTTATTTTTTCTGGCGTGATATGACCCAAAAGTTATGCCTACAAATACAATAATGTTGCTGTTTCATCCTGCATTTTGAAAGTAAAATTTTGAGAGTAGAGATAGCTTTTGTACTTCTATGGCTCTGACGAATAAAGTTATGTTTTAGTTAGAACTTTGATCATTTTCTAGTAATATTTCCATTTGTACGTTTGATTTCATTGTCTCTAAAATATCTCTTATATACTGCCAGTCTGTCAGCGAAATAATTTCGAAAAAAAGAAGTAATATGGCAACAGTTGCCTCAGACCTGCTTAAAGATATGGATGTTAGTTTCGAATCTCTCGAGAAGATTGAACTCAAGTACAATGAAAATTCACTGTTCATAGCCAACCTGATTTTTGAGAATGAAGAACTGCACAGGCAGTATGAGGATGGTATGCATACCATACCTCTTTCATTCTTTCTTTTTATGATAGTGCTTTCTTTGAATTGATGGTCTTGACATCTCATGTTTGGAATGTTTAGGAGTAAGAAAGATGCAGGAAATGACAAGTCCTCGACTAAAAGACCTATTCTTGAGTCATGAAAAGACCTTGTCTTGTATGAGAGCAGAGGAAAAGGAGCTCATGGAGCGTGAGGTTGAACTGAGGAAACAAGAGGCTGCCATTCTGAAACAAGAGGCTCTCAACAGAAAGGAGAGGCAAGAGCTTGATCAGCAGAATAAAATGGTAATGTTTTTTATCTATTTGATGATTGATTTCTGGGTGTTATCAAATTTGATATATTCTAACATAAACTATATGCTTCAAGTTTCATTTTAGATGCATCAAATTTAACATGATCGGCTGTGATACTGTCTTAGATTTTAGAGAATGAGAAGGCTGTGGAGGAACAGAAGGAAGCAAGTAAACATCTGGTCAAGTTGGCAGAAGAAAATCTGGTATTGTAGTTTCAATATTCTTTAATGTAATTAAGTAAATCCATGACTGTCTTTGTCCATGAGAGCTTGGAATGAAACGTTGCAGAGCACTCTGGAGAAACTGCACATGCGAATCAATGCATTGGAAATGAAAAATGTTGAAAACCATGCATTAAAGATGGAAGTGCAACGCCTTAATATGGCTGTTCAAATACAGACTCATAAGGGTGTTGGTGTGGATATAGGCAAGAAAAAGCTGGTAGAGATTCAGCTTAAGCTAAAGGAGATATCCGAGGACTTGGAAATTATGGAAAGTTTGAACAACACTCTTGTTAGTAGGGAGCGAATTTGCCATGATGAGGTCAAAAACGCCCGTGGAGAGCTTATTCAGGTAAGAATTGCATTGTCAAGAATGTTTCTTCTCGCTTACCTGGTAATCGGTAATCCTGTCTTCCATCTTGCTGCGTAATGATTAGAATGATTTTTCTATGTAACTGATTGTAGGGTTTGGAAATGAACCCCTCTGGGGCTAGTGTGATCGGTGTTAGGAGAATGGCTTGCATTGGTGAGTTGGCTGCAGATAATGAAGCAACGAGGGCGTGCCTGGATCTCGGATATCCTATGTGGCATCCTTTCAAAGTGAAGACAGTGAATGGAAAAGTAAGCATTGAATTTCACTGAACTCGATGGTCATTTTTGCAGTTTCTCTAAAGATTATGGTTCCATGATATGAGTTTTCTACTGTTTTAGGTAGAGGAAGAAGTCGACCATGAGGACGAGAAGCTGAAGATAGTCAAGAGACTCAAGACCAAAGGTAGTAATATGTTTTATTATGAAGTTGTTTCTGCCTTGGAAGAGCTGAATGAGTACTTTGGAAGTAAACCGCTACTTTGGAACTTCAAAAAGAGCAGAAAGGCAACTCTCAAGGAGGGAGTCTCCCATCTGATGAACGAGTGGAAGCGAAGCCGAAGCTCATAATCTGATGTTGTCTCATTAGTCTTTTGTGATTCAGTGTTAAAGACTGCTGTATCAATCCTATCATTTGGAACTATTTATCTTTTAAAATTTTAACCTAGTAGTACAACGTTTAAGTTTCTAATTTGAACTATTTGTGTTTTTTTGGATAATCTCTCTTCATCTTGTTTGGTTAGACTCAGGTCTTGAAATGGGGGGTGAACAAAGATTATGGTTAAATATTTAATTTCATAACTTTGTTAGATTGCAAATACAGACAAAATCTTCCGATACTGTCGATTTCTACTTGATGAAAGAAGTGACATTATTCTCATTTCTGTACATTTTTTATCTCATATATACCAATATCAATTATCAGTGGTCTTAAAATTATATCAAGTCTCATAAAAGATGGTTAATAAGTTACTTGTAATTGGACAATCAATCCGATCATGAAGTATTAACCGTTTCAAATTAAAATTGCAAGAAATATATAATCCAAATTATCGTTGCATGTTCATTTATTTACGAAATAAAGTAAATGAATATAAATGTGCTTTCAGAGACGAGTTCAAATTAATGTTAAATGTTTATTGAATTATGAAATAAACTTATTGACTACCTGACATAAATAAAGTTTGAAAAATCATAAATGTAAAAATTGATATATTATGAGTAAACTCAAATCATCATAAAATGATTTTAAAGCTCTATTTATTCAATTAAAAAAAGGTCGGTCTATGGAGTGACTGTCTAATTATAAGTATAATATAGACCAAGGACTACATAAGAGTATGGAATGAAGGAGGTCTTTATTTGAACATTTTTAAAAAATGAGTATCGTTCACGCGCACTATTCACCGGTACTATTCACGCGCACAACTATTCAAACGAGTTACTGTTTAATAAGGTAAAACCAATGTTGATTAACCTAACAACAAAAAATTTTAGACATGTACAGTCAAACTGATGAAAATATAGTTATTTACTATGAAAATATAATAGTTTATAATGAAAACTGACATGCATATACAACAACCGTCAACCAAACTTCAAAAACTGTACACTTTAACATAAAAAGAAAGGGTTTTAGATATGCAAAGTAAAACGGATGAAAATCTAGCTATATACTATGAAAACCTAATAGTTTAGCATGAAAACCTAATATGGACACTAAAACTGTCCACATGCTTTAAAAACTATGTTATTTAACCTAAAAACAAAAAGTTTTAACAGGCAAACTCAAATTGATGAAAACCTATCACTTTTGAATGAAAACAGGGCAGTTTGGTATGAAAATGTGACATGCACATAGAAACTGGCAACAAGTTTCAAAAACTATATATGTATTTCGGTTTAGACAATAGTAAAAACCAAGGTTTTCATGCTAAACTATATTGTTTTTATTGTAATTATGTAGTTAGGTTTTCGTTTATAAATAGTAAGAACTAAGGTTTTCATTTATAAATAGTAACAACTAAGGTTTCTTTACTATTGAAACCTTGGTTCTTATCATTTATAAAGTAAAAATGTATAAATAAATAGTAAATGTAACAATATAGTGTAGCATGAAAAGCCTTAGTTCTTATCATTTGTAAAATTTACTATGTATTTATAAATGTTTTACAAATTGTATACTAATCTGATCTGACAATGTATTTCGGTTGGCACATGTTAAAAATTAAAACTATGCTTGCGACGAATATGGCTCAGATAAGGGAATTGATAAGTACAGTTCAATATTAAATATACATCATAATAAGATTGGTTGGTTAATAATATATTAAATATCATATATATATAAATTATTACGGTGAATATACATGTTGAATAGAAAATATATCAAAATTCAGTTCAATTGAATGGACCAAAATTACATAACTAATCAAATTAATTAAAATTAATTGAAAATCAGGAAATAATTATGAAAACGGGTCTAATAGAATAAGAATGATATATATGGAATCAAACAAAATCATAAAATGACATAAATAAAAATAGTAAAAGAATAAAATTATGATAAAATTGGGAGAAAATTCCAAATAAATACAACTAAAACTAAAATTATAAAATAAACTACTAGGTAAATCATATTTAAATTCTAATTAAATATACTACAAAACATTGTATTTTTATTAGGGGTGGGGAAGGGATGATCATCATCAACTTGAATGTATAACATAGTGTGCTCACTCTTACAACATTGTTCTCAACAAACATAGTTTCAAGATCTACAACTATTTAATTTTCCAAGTTCATCAAATAAATTACATAGTTTCAATATCTGCCTGTTTGGCCATTAGAAGCATGATGTATGTCCATAAATTCTTTTTTTTTTTTTAAATAATTCCCAGTAAAAGGCATGTGATATTAATTTAGGTTGTTTTCAAGAACACACTACTATATTAATTTGATAAGATTTAGTTGAGTGAAAAATGAACAACATCCTAAAATGATGTTGTTGCTAAAATTATGAGGAGTAAACTCTATACTATTTGAGAAAATTTTGTGAAATTTGAACTCTCTCCACTAACACATTTATCAAGATGTCTAAAATTACAAAATCTCATTGAGTTTAAGGAAATAAACAATATTTGTAAAAAACATTAGTAGTTGAATGAATTGCATACTTCATGAATACATATAATCACCCCCCTATATAAACCATGTCCATGAGTTCAAAACCCCTGGCACCATATAATTTTTCTCTCTCTTCTTTCTCTTACATTTATAATTTATAATCAGATATTATAATCAGAAATTAATAAATTATAATAAGAAATTATAAATATGCCCAATGTCATTTTATCTAAGTTTCAAAAATAATCATTTCAAACAATTTAAAAAGGTCCAATGGGCAAGCAATCAATTATAAAAAATAAATAACAAATAAAATAAATATTTAAATAAACCAATCAATAATCTACTAAAAATCAAAGATGACCTTATCATTTTCAACTGTCAATGATAGTATTCCATTTAATAGTAATTTTACTTTGGCAGTTTTAGGAAAAAATGAAATTTTTAGTATTTTAAAGTTGTATGTTCCTATGTAAGAGCATCAATTATCACTTTGACGTGCAATGTTTTTAATAACAAAAATAGTTTTTTTTTTTGAGGAAATTAATAACAAAAATAGTTAGTGATATCTTTTTAAACATAGTCAAAATTTGATGAGATTAGTTGAAAATAAGGATATCAACTCAACTACATTTATCTGAATTATATAAATTAGACTAGATGAATATTTTTGTTAAAGTTTCATTTATTTTTAGTTTATTACACACGATCTTCATTCAAATTATGTTCAATTTAATCATTTAATTAAATATAATACTCATGTCACTATAAAACAACATTTTTTCTCAATATGTTTTCATGAAAGTTAGCTAAATCGAATATTTGCAAGTTTTTTCATGAAAATTATCATATATTGAATTTGTCATGAACCGGAACATGCGATTTCTTTTATGCTCCACTTCATTTAACTCTATAAATTGTAGATTGATGTGCTGCTGACAAAGGGATTTTTTCTTTTGTAATGCCTTAAACTACGTTGATTATACAGTTTAATATATATCAGGATCATCCTGATATTGGCATAAAATAACGACACATCATATTTAACTAATTTATGATTGGGCCACGTGTTCAATCATTACCCAGACGGGTTTAGGCATTCTAAATTAGGGTTTTAGAACTTTACTAAAAATATCTTGACCAATTAAAACATTACAATTGTATATGTGTCATTATCTTATTGGTGACTGATAAGGCGTATATCAGGATCATCCGAATGAACATTATTCTCTTCATTATAAGGCAAAGAGCATGTTTGTTTAAAATAGCAATTTATGGCCATTGTCTTCATGCGGTATGGTATGGTGTCAAGGGATTGTTTGGGAGATAAATTGCACCTTAGTAAAATTAAACATTTTATTACTTTCAGTGCTTTTATTGAGGTTTCTGCACTCTTTATCATATATATTTATTTAGATTGTGAGATTACTGAACTTGATAATTCCTTTTTCTATCTACAGTATGTCTTGAAATTTCAACAATTACTTGATACTGGTTCTTGGCATGGTTAATAAATTTCAAAATACATACATAACAACTAATAATGCATGCCTCAAAGAAAATGCTCCTTGTCATTGGTTATGCCTCCCTATGGGGTCCATAAATAATTTTGACAGCTAGTCATAAATTTGAAATATGAAACACCTTTGAGATTGCTATCTGATGATTCTTTCATCTTTCTTTAAATTTACTCTACATGTTTGCAGTGTCATTTCAGAAGCTTACTATAGGTATTTTCAGGGTAGATCACTTCCATTTTCCCTTTACCAAGTAATTTGGGTCTTTATGTTTCTTTGTGTTCTGTGATGCAAGTTCTCTCATACAGAAGAGAATTAAAGTTTATTAGATAAGAAATTCTACCTGGTTATCCTGTTATGTGTTTCATTACAAGATTATCATGTTAGATATTTGATTTATACCCTTCTTCTTATGCTTAATCTTTTATCCATACTTGAAAGGTTTAGTTATATAATTACCTTATCCTTGATTCGTATGTTACCGCATCCTTGATTCGCTGCAATTTGTTTAACAATGCTTGTATGTTCAGATGTTCACTGGATCTTTGCATTTTACATGACAATGCTATCTGATAACATGACCAACAATGTTGACAAGATATTGAAGAAGTATAAGGAAATGCGAGCGTCTAGAACAATATTGAATCAAGAATCGGGTACAAGGAAGTTTCAAGTATTGACCAGGTAAATTTCTAAGTACAATGTATTTCTTATAGTTTGGTCTTAATAACAATATTGAATTTGAATCGATTAACGATATATGCTGAATTGATAGAATAAAACATAAGCAATCTTTCAAGCATTCCCCTAAACAACTTGATTCATAATACAGATGCAAAGAACCAAAATCCCTCAGATCCAATGTCTTTTATTCCCATAGATTTTTCCAGTGTAGTGAACTTCCATTTTCGCTTTACTAAACTAGGGTTTTTATGTTTCTTTGTCTATCAGATCCTGTGATGCAAGTTCCAAAAGAATATTATAGTTTCTGTGATGCTATGTGTTTTATTACAAGATTATTATCTGATTTAGACTCTTCCTTCTTACTATGAAATAACAAAATTAAGAACCAAGTCATGAAATAACAAAATAAGAAACCAACAAGAAAGAGTAAATGAAATGTATCATTATTTATATTAGTAATGAATGAATACAATAGTGTGCTAACAAATTTACTACATTAGAAGGAAAACATGACAAAACATCTTCACTTTTGCCTCTTTTTGCAATAATGTGTTCATGAACTAATATTTTGTTGTTGTTGTTCATTGGAAAAAAACTTCATTTTTCTTAAAATCTGAATCTCAATTTGGGTTCTAGATTTATGTACAAAAAACTGTTTGTACACATTTTTATTATTGGAATTTGACTTTCATTAGAGTTAGAGCTGAAAAAATATTAACGAACCCGAAAATTTAAACCTGAAAAACATCCAAAGTCCAAAAACACCCGTGGTCTAAACCCAAACTTAAATAACACCAGACCCAAAAGAATTATTCTGATAATGTAGGTCTTATCATGCACCAATTAAATATTAAACAGATGCACGTCATTATGAAATAATTTACGATATTCTCATCTGATAGTTGATAGTCTTAGCAATAATAACAATATTTAATCATCTAAATTAATAATGTTCAATATTATACCAATTGTATTATATTTTTAATTCGTCCAACTCAAACACCACTTCAAAGTTATAATATATATTAATTAATAATATTAAAATATATCATCCATTTCTTTTATATTTTCACTACACACTTTTTTGTCTCATAAAAATGCTAAGATAAGAGAATTGGTAGAATTAAACACAGACGCGGCGTGAAAATGGAGTGCCAATCTGTGTTTGCGCTTTCACGACCAAACCGAAATTTGAAATTGAAAATCCCGCCTCTACGAAGAAGAAAAAATGCTAGGGATCGTACAGAGAATCGCCGGCGAAGTGATAGTATCGATCTCCACGAACGGCACATCACACCCTTGGCCTCACATCCTCGATCCAGGCCGGCGAACTGCTCCTCTCCCTCCTCCGGGTACCGGTTCTCTCTCTTTTTATTTGTTGCTCGTTAGGTGTTCGATAAAAGTTCTCACTGTTTGATTGCTGAAGCGGCGGTTTATGTACTTGTTTCGTGGGGAGTTTGGATGCATGCTGTTCCACTGGGATACCTATTCGTATGGCTCTCTGTCTGGTGAACTTGCTGCTTGACAGTGACAGGTACATGCACTAATTCTGGGATATAATTGAAATCAATTTCATTTTCTGCTTTCCCTCGAGCAGCTGCTAGGTGTATGAAATAATAGCATCTGTGAATTTGTTTATACGTGGAGACATTGCTTGCAATTTATCTGTTCCCACTACAGGTGGCCAACTTTTAAATTTCATCCAAATCATCAGCTTTCGGTTTTGACTCATTCACTTGCTGTGTGTTTTTGGAAACGCTGCAAACAAAGGTATGAAAGGAGTTAATCATTTTTGTTTAATGGACTGTATTCTTCATTAGATGCAGTACTTATCTCCGTAGGAATATGTTGCGTCTTTTTGAGAAACTCTGAATCATTAAAATTTCATTACTGAATTTGACTGCCAATCTCCGTTTTAAAAAAAATCATTTTAAGCTTATACTTCTTTGATTTTTTGTCTGATAATCACATTATCATGTTTTTTTTTCCCTGAACTTGGACTAAGGTGCTCTTTGTACCTGCAAATATGGGTATGGCCCTAGCGTTTGCAAACTCTACACCTTATTGAATATGAAAACATTTATACTACCCAGACATCACGTACTAGAATATCGTGCCATTCCATGTTATAGATTTAGCATGGAAACACTTCAGGGACTAACATGATTCGCCTCACCATCGGAACCATGCCATGATTGCCATCTGGTCTTCCATGGGTGAAGAAAATTTAGAGCAGTAAGGGCCATGTCTCGGGTCCATTTCCTGCAGATTGTGTTGCATGGCCAATGACTATAAAAGGGAAAGGATGGCAAGCAGCTACTGAGATATACAATCAGCACATATATACAGGTCCATACTCTGATTGAGCTTCTCCAGCCAGCTAATGTAAGGGGAATTGTGTCCTCTTCTCCCTCCTATGTTGAGCCTCGGTATGGAAAGTCTTGTGGGATGAAGCAAGAATCAGGCTGCTCGTACCAGAAACTTCCGAGTAAAAGAAGAGCTGGAACAGTTAAGCTCTCCACATTAGGTCTCCCAGTAAAACATTTACTTCTCCTCTGGTAGGAAGGAAAAGAAGGGTGAAGAGATGTGGTCTTCTCTCTCATGCGGATAGAGTGTGCTTACTGAGAAGAATGAGGCATGACATTAAGAGTAGTGGGTTTTGTAATATGACAATATTGTTCCCTCTACGCAGATTCCATCTGATGCTTCGTTTGATCTTTCTTATTTTTTGTTTGAAATACTATGTATGTTCTGGAGCAGATGCCATTTCAGGTCATCAGTATCTTTCAGGAGAGTTAGAAGGCCAGATTAGGTTAGTAATGAATTATTCAGGGCCAATAATGCAGATCACTTGGTTGGAAGTAGCAAAAAGTGGAACATTGTTTGGGCAGCAGTGTGAAGTGTATGGTTATTGTGGGAAGTTTGGTGTTTGTAAAAGAATCTGATGTTTAATTGCAATTCTTCCACAGGTTTTGAGCACAAGTCAAACAAAGAATGGGATCTGAAAGATTTTTCTGGTGGATGTGTGAGGAAAAGGGACTTGCTCTTATCAGAAAAATATTGCAGCACTAAAGGAGACCAAGATAAGTTTTGGGTGTACCCTACGATGAACTTACCTGAAACCTCTGAGTCTCTGAATGTGGATAGCGCTGCTGAATGTGAATCCAAGTGTCTGAGTAGTTGTTCTTGTCCTGCTTATGTTTATGATAGCATTGGATGCTCCCCAGGGGATGAAACCCTTTTGAACCTTGAGCAACTTCTTGCAGTTGATATTATAGTAAAAACTATCTACATTAGGCTTGCTGCCTCTGAATTTTCAAGTGATAAAATAAGAGTTAAACTCTTGTTAGTGCTATTTTCTGCTTTTTGGTGGTGGTTTTGGTTGCTCAACTTCTCTTGGGTATAAGTGTTTTATTTGTAGTATTCCACGTGGAGATGGAGACAGAGATGGGGCAGAAGGTTCACTAATGGCATTAGGCTATAGAACTTTGCAGAATGCTACCAAGAATTCTCTGAGGTTTTGGTTCAGTGTTTTGAGGAACACTGCCTGATACGACCATCGTAGCAGTGAAGAAGCTTGAAAGTGTTAATTCCAGCATTTATACTGAAGTTTGCATGATTGGGACAATCCAGCTTGTTATTCTTGTAAGGCTGGTGTATGAGTTCAATGTGTTGAGGCTCTAGTAACAGCTAGAGGGCTTGTCGAGAAGTCATCATTCACATGGTTACTGAGTTGTGCCCTAATGTTGCAGATTTCGGTCTTGCAAAGATCATGGGACACGATTTCGGCTGCATTCTGACAACCATCAGTGGGACTAAAGGTTATCTTGCACCAGAGTGGATTTTCGGGATGGCCATCAAAGTGAAAGCTGATGTTTTTAGTTTTTAGGTCAAACCTGGGAAGCGAAATTTCAGGTATTTGCGCGGATCTGAGATTCTTTCCTAGTATGGCAGCACAAGGGGATGTTCTGAGTTTGGATAGACTACTCGAGATCTAATTTGACAGGTCGCCACATAGTTTTATGTGTTAACTGACTTGTAGTTTCTGGCTGTAAAATTGTAGGTATTTGCGCGCATTCTGGCAAAATGAAACTCGGCTGATGACTGTATGTATGTATGCTTGAATGTCATTATTTCTCAGTTTTTTTTAGTGATTACTACCAAGATTCATAACCATTCTATGGTGTCTTAAAGCATTCTATGGTTATTTCACTGATATTGCAGCAACTAAACACTGACAAAGAATTGTTATTTCATTAGCAAAAAATGGTTATTTATTTCACTGACAAACTAAACACTGCAGCATCAATAGAAGTTTAGCAGACAACATCAAAACAACCTGCAAATGAAATAATCTGAGTGTGCTCATAAACTGAAATATAACAACAAAAATTTAGCAGAAAACAGAAATTTAGCAGACATCAACACAATCTGCAAACTCAAGAGCTTTGATACTAAAAGAACAACATGTTTTCTATTTATAAACGATAGTTTATACACAATCAAAAGAATCATCTACTATTCTATAGTGTGCTAACAAATTTACTAGACTAGAAGCAAAACATCTTCACTTTTGCCTCTTTTTGCTCTTGTTTTCAACAGTAGTGTTGCAGGGGGATTTCCTCTTCTTGTTATTGATGACCAATTTGCCACCAATGTTAGACTTATCATCATCCCTCTTTATCCTACACAACACCTGATTCTGCCACCCCTCAAAGTTTCGGATCTCTGGGAAGGTCTCGCCGGAGATTCCATATTCATATAACGTCCACTGCCCGACCGTCTCTTCCCCGTTGGTCGACCGGAACTGGAGGACCCTCTGGTTTCCGACCACCGTTTCTTGACCTTCGCCGGAAAATGACGTCACCGGAATCTGCCTGGTGGTTCCGTGCCAGGTTCCGCAACCCGTGCTCCTCTTCTTTTGAACGGAGCTCGATTTCTCAGTGGTTCCGACATCTGCGACATTGGTGAAGACGAAGAGCTGCGGGGGATTATTGGGCTGAGTTACCCAGGGATAGGCGTCACTAGGGTTAGTGTATTTTTCCCAGGGGCTGAGTTGAACGCCGTAGACTTCATCTTCTTTGATCATCGTTCCCTCCTCCGGGTAGGGTTTCCTCTGAATATGGTTTTTCAGGTAATAGCCGACCAACTCAGAGGCCGTCGGATCGAACACCAGCGGGCAGAAAAGTGGTTCGTCGTCGTCGTCTTCTGTGAAATCCATCTCGATTTTTGGATGGAAATCAAGAAAAGGATCTCCGGCGAATAGAGAGAGAGGAGAAGAGGAACGAGAGTGTGTAGATCTGAGATTGCGAGAGAATGAAAGGGAGAGAGAGAATCCACAGAGATTTCTGGGATTGCGAGAGTAATATGATTTCTGGGATTGATTGCAATATTATATAGGCCGCCCCCAAATTTCTAGGGTTTAACTTGGTCCAACTAGACCGTTACAAATTACCCGATCCGACCCGATATTGACGCGTGTCGTTGCTCACTTCATACAGCTATCGCTTCCACCTTGTCCAGCTGTCACTCTTTAGTCATTATTCACTTTAATTTGAAACCCGAACTCGTTGACTTTTCTTCTCCTCAATTTTTGTTTCTCTTTTCTTTTTCTAATTTCTATTTTACCTCCGGAGTTATTATTTTCATCTTTTCTTAATTTGTTCAATTTGTATTTTTAATATACTACTGTACATACTACATAAACCCAACTCTGCTTATTTCAATTTTCAACCCGGATTTCAAAACGACAATACAAACCACAGTTTTGACAAGAGGCGTCGCAGAGGAAGAGGAAGATGATGATGAGACAGAATTCTGGCGAAAGGCCGCCCTGTCTCAGCCATTTCTCCGGCGGCGCCTCCCTGTCCTCTTCGAGCAGGTTGGGTTTTTGTGCTAGTTACGTTTTGTTCTTATGAACACATGCATTCGAGCATTAACAGTTTAGTAAAAAATGTCAATAGTTGCCTCAGAGATGATTTATGATGTTAGTACCGAATCCCTCAAGGAGATTATTTCCTTTAACTGTTCTTATTGCTTTAATGCTTTTCATTATGTTTGAATTCTTAATCTTGACTTTTATATTGGCATTTTCAAAGGAAGATGCAGAATTAAGGAGCTCATGGAGCATGAAGATGAGCTGATGAAACTCGAGGCTGGAATACTGAAGAAAATGGTAGTGTCATTCTATACTTGTTATCTTTTGAAGCTCCTTCTTTTTGTCATAATACATGTTGTCCAGTGAAGGATATGGGAGAAGTTAGTTTGTATTTTTAGAGAAATGAATATATCAAACTCATGAGTCAAATCCAACCTGACCAGGAACAATCATAACTTTCAATCATAGTTATTCAGATTGAGACTTTAACAACTGATAATGGATATAGTAAGAACTAGGAAGTCAAGTATGTATAAAATTCCCTAAGATCTAGTACAGCTTCAAAACCAAGTATGTATGGCCTTGAGCTGAGCTTTATTACGTTGCCTACTACTAATTAAAGTTTTTTTAAAAAAAACTGAGCATACACCATCTTCCCCGAAAAGGCACCACGAGATTTGCATCCATCATTTCCGATAAGTCTAAGGATCAATTGACACTTTCAAAAACTCAAGCCTCAAATGACACTTTCAGTAAATTGCCTCTGATATATATGACACTTGTAAAATATTTATTCTGAAAATTAGAAAATGCAAATCGGACTAGGGTTTTTCTCACAGCTTGAAGCCTAGAGAAGTTCACCTAGCAAAAGAATCTTCTCATCTTAGTTCCCAGGTAAATCTTTTTGACTAATCTACGCTATTTTTGTAGCATTTTTCATTTATTCCATGTGAGTTTCTGCATATGAAACTAAAAGGAGTAGAGACAGGATTGTTTAGAATTGCTTGAACTTTTCTTTTGTATGAAAGTTTTATGGAAATCGATGATGGAATGTGAATTGGTATTGATTCTATTGAAGAAAGATCGATATGTGGTGGTTGAATTGCAAAACAGGATTTTAGAGTGTCTAGGGTTTTTTCTCATTGCTTGTATACTAGAGAAGTCCTTGCTGTAGCAGCACCTTAGCATGCATCTTGGCTCCAACACAACAACTTTATTTGATTATGGTTTTCCTTTCAGTTTTGGTTAGTTTTTCTTTTTGGGGATTTAGATAGACTTTCAAAAGTTCAAACATTATCCTTGTATTTTGTTCTCATCTCTTAGATGGGAAATTTATTCAGGCTGCGTTGTCATCTAGGAGGATAGTTGATGAATTAATAAAAACGAGATTTAGTCTCCTTGACTCGTTATTCTCTTTCGAATAGCAATCAACACGAAGCAAGTCCCGAAGAGTTCTCTGAACCTCTCAATTGAACTGAACAGGTTGTACGCTGCACCAGGTTGGTATCACTGCTGAGCCACGCTTCGCCTTGCAAAAATATCTCTTCATCTTAGTTCCCAGGTAAATCTTTTATCTAATCTACGCTATTTTGTTGCATTTCATTTGTTACATGTGTGTTTCTGCAATGAAAACTAAAAGAGTGAGTTGTTGAATTTTCATTTTAATCTATTTCAAAGTATTATGCTCCTCTATACATTTGGACATTGGTATTCAAATTGTATCGATACAAAGTATAGAATCTATTCCTGGACACTTGGTGTTGATGGAAGATCGCTAAGTGGTGGTTGGATTGCAGGAAGACTAAAATGTCCAAGAGAGCAAAGTTAGTAGTTGAATGTTGATTCAGGAAATCAAGGAACTGGAGTTGGAGCAAAAATGTGATGTCGTGGATGGCAGTCTGACGGAATAGCAAGTGAAAATGAAGGAATATGAGGCTATGATAAAGGTTGTGCTGGAAGTTGAGGTCTGGTACGAGCATTTGAAGTCAAAGCTTAGCAATTTACATGAGCACGCAGAAGAAGGATACTCAAAAGAAGTGCAGTGCCGGGTTCAACATGAATCAGAACTCAAGATGAAGGAGTTCGAGACTACTAGTGGATGGCAGGAAAGTATGTTTCTGTTCCATGTACTCTCTATGCCTAGTAAATGTGATCCCATTCTAACAACTTGTGAAAACTATCTTACAGGACTTGGCTATCAGTGAGGAGATCTCCGGCGTTGAAAAAGTATATGCAATGCACTTCAGGTCATGATCTTGAGGCGGAGACTATAAACACAGGCAAAACTAGTGGTATAATTATACAAAAATATTATTATGTGTTACCTTTCACTCTAAAACACACAATTATGTAAGCCAGACTCAAATAGGATACAGGTAGTGAGTAGTGACAGTACTCTCACTAATTTTGTTTATTAATTTACTCAGTGACACACATTTTCAGAACCGACTACACACATTATTTCTGTCTTAACATTTATTGGCAAGCTTATTTACTTCGATACAGTGGGATTTCCTAGCTGATCTCCAATACAGTAGCCTAGTTGACTTGAATAATTCGGATTCATTAATCACGAGAAAATTTTGCTCCAAAGACCCAAGCACAGCGAGGGGCTCAAAATCACCCAAAACAATTACTATTCAAGATGCTCAGTTCTTTTAAACTTATCACTAGATCAGAATAGAATAGGTTAATTAATTTAATTTAATTTGATTAAGTTTAATTTAATATGGTAAAATTTTGGGTAAATTAAAGTATATAAATTTTAATTTTCTCTATTTTCATTTCAGTTCGGCAAAAAATAAGACTAGGAGAATATATCCTAAATAAACTAGTTATTTAACCACTAATAAGAAAGCCAGCTAGTTAGTAGTACTACTACTTTAGTGATTTTTTACATCTTTTAATAAAAGTATTACTTTAAATAAAGTGACACCCAATACAAGGACTATTAGTATTGTCCAATTAATTTACTTTACACATCACACACAATTGTTATTTAGAAATTCATCCATCTCACAATTGCTTGGCTGCCTTTGTTTCGGTGTGATCCACATTGTACATACTCCAACTCATCACAGCCAAGACAAATGGTGCCAAGTGTAAATTCACTATGATCTTGCTTCATATCAAACTAGATTACATATATGTCAAATTAAATAATCAAGCGATCCGGCCTATCTTGGTGGGTGATTCTTTGGAGCTAATTTAGATGATTCAAGGTGACATTTCCAGCTCATTGAAGATAATCTCGAATGCTGGTGATATTCGGGATTTATCATAAAACGATGGTTTTCGGATGCCGTTTTGGGTCATTCGATCTTAGAAAGTTCAGGCACACAATGTTGCTCGTTTTGCCAAATATAGTGTGAAATTTTTTCCATATCTTAGAATTTATCCAAATATTTTTTGTATCAAACGATTATGGACGATTTCTAAGAGAATGAAATGATAATATATTATTTTTGCATTAATTAAAAACATACTGAAGACATTATAACCTTGATCTCAATGAAAAAATGGATGTTAAAAATTTACAATCGTGAAATGCTAGTAGATGGTTTATATATACATCAAAATTTGACAAACTTTACTTGAAAAAAATACATCATTTAATATGAAATAGATGTACTGCCACATCATTAAGCAAAGATATGCATCCTTGCATTTTGGTGACTACCAAATCTGTCCCAAACCAAAATAAGTCACTAATAAAATGCAGCAGATAATGATGAGTCATGATTCACACAAATATATTTCTTTTTTATAAACCACACAAAATGTATTTATGGAGGAAAAAAAACAATGCTATTCGCATGTTATATTTTACTTTTACCGTACGTATTATTTTTAAAAAGATAAATATATTCTTAATTAAGTGGATAAAGTTTGAACAAGATAAATCAATAAAGAATATTGACAGTTGTAATTAAAATACAGATTGTATTAGGAAAAGAAAACTTACAAATAGAAATTTCGAAAAAAAATAGTGCAAAATCTCTAGAAAGTCCGACTTTCCTAAGTGTTATGGAACTATCACTATATATTTAAGGTCAAGTGATACTATTTTGTGTTAAAACATTGATAGTATCAAAGTAAACATATGATAAAACATGTTTTAATACAAAAATTCATGAATTTACATTAAAACATTAATAAAATTCAAATAACAAATTTTACAGTTCAAATTAAAAGGTACACTTTATAAGTTAAAACGTATAAAGACTCTTATGAAAAGTCAGGAAAGTTGGACTTTCAGGAGATTTTCTAAAAAAATAGAAGGTGTGTGATTGAGTTGTCTGTTTTTCATGTTAATATGAAATACTTTTACTTGCTCTAACCTCCTTTATTGGGAACCTGATTTGACAGGTAATTTTAAGTTTATTAAAACTAAACTTTTCCTTTTCCTTTACCAGAAAGCACCTCTTTTACGGACTATTCAAATACCCACACAGCGGTCATCAAATTTGATTTATTTTATTTGAATACCTAAAGTTACCGTTAAAATGTTGAGCTGTTCATTGTTCTATTTTGTAGCAGCAGCATCGTATTGATTTTATAAAACTACAAAAGACATGTCTGCAAAAAGTAGAATTTTTTTAAATTTATATAATTGGTGTTTGTATACTCTTATCACGAAGATGAAATGTACTCTTAATAATTTGCGAAATTAGTGCATCCTATTTTGAGAAGTACAAATCGACCTATCTCACATGATCTCAGTTTTTTGTAAAAGTAATTAACATTATGAACACCTTGCTAGCAAAAAAATGGGTACATGACATTGACAAGTTCCATTTGGAGTTGATAGAAGGAGAAAATGGTCATAAGTTGAGTTTTATCTTAACTTCTCTTTCAGAAAATTTGTTTCAAATTTCTTTTACAGGAAAAAATTATCTCGAAATTTTGAGTTTATTAATTCTTACATAATCTTTAGATTTGTGAAATCTTATATTAGTCGTAGATGGGCAAAAAGGTCTCATAGTGATCCCGTTTTGACCGTAAACTTTAATTATAGCGATAATAACTTGTCTATTTTGTCTGGGAATACTGATTTAATTTGTTTCGTCTCTTCCGATATATGAGGTAGCTAGTGGAGAAATTTGGAAATGATTTTAAAAATTATAATGAGTAGTATAAGAAATGAGAAGCAAACAATAAATATTAAGAGTAATTTAATTTTTTTTAATAATAATACAATCAAAATTCATGGTTAATATAGGTGAAAGTTTACCTTGAAACTTTCTTTGCTAGTAGAGTATCACTATAGAACTTTCCACGATTATTAGAGAAAATACATGGATTTTGCTTTTAAAATGTTATTCAACTTATTTTATGTATGTTCAACACTTTTCATTTTAGTTCAGTAATTTCAATTCATCAGCTCATTCTCTCACAAATTCAACACATTCCAACACATTTAATTCAGTTTAATAGCTTTCAGTAGTTAGACAATACCTAGTATTGTTACATTGCTATACTTATATTCCTGCTGAATTATATTTTAGAGTCATCATCACTTTGATTGCCTGCATATTTACATTATTTAATGATTCTAGAACTTCTATTTTGGTTCTAATTAATACAAACTAAAATTATATGTTTAAAAATCATTGATGCAAAATCAAAAACATTTTTCTCAAAGAGAAGAAGATGCTCAATTTTGTTTCTCCAGGTGCCAAAGAGAATTCTACTACAAAGCTCTCATTCATTGATTAATGAAACATGATGATTAACATTACATGGTAATTAATCAACTCTAATTAAATCCGATTACATTATTAAGCACCCATTTGGATTTTCATCGCTAAACATCTCGAATGACTCCAACGGCTGTCTGGCCGGGTACGGATCGTATCCCGGCGGCGGAGCTTGATGAAACTCCGGCGGCGCACCAGTATACGAATGCACATACGAGTTGGGAGGCGCCGGAGCATAATACGACGCCGTATAGCTGCTGCTAGGATACGCCGTGTTGTAGCTCATCGTAGCATACTGTGGTGCAGCCACAGGCGGGGGACCATAGTAGTGATGATCGTACATCGGAGGGGCACGTGGACGGTAGAGATGATCTGGCATCGAAGGATTCTGTTGGGAATCTGTCAGGTTCCGTGGTCCACCGTTCTCCGCTGCCGCACTGGATTGCTGCTGCTCATTTAATTTACCACTATTGCTAGTATTCCCCTTTTGCCCCCTGCTTTTCTTCTTTTTCACACTAGCGCCATCATTACCATCACCAACTTTACCAACTACATCAGAAACAGTGGCGGTGGCGTTCTCACTGCTTTCGCCGCCTTTTTCTTCCTTCGACGGCGCCGCCGCCACTTCCTCCGGCTTCTTCCCTTCCGATTTGCTCAATTCCGGCGGCGCCACCTCATTATTCAGATTCTGACTTGCTACGTCACCATCCCCGACGACTTTGAGAGTTGCGCCGCCGCTTTCTTGAGTTTCTGACGGCAGGGCTGGAGCTTGTACTACATCTAGCTTGACCGGCTTGGCTTCTTTCACGCTAGAAACAGTTGCAGGGGATTCTTGTTGGGGTTGGGGTTGTGGTTGTGCTATCTCTTTGACCTTTCTTGGAGGCTTGGCTGGTTTCTTCTTCTCAGTCGGAATAGGATTTTCCGGCCAGAGCTCGGCTTGCTTGCCGGATTTCGTCAGCTTCCGGAGGAGAGTGGCGGCGTCAACGTCACCAATCACCGTCACTTTATGCTGTCTGATATCAACGTCTATTTCATGCACGCCTGTATTAAGAATGACAGATTGACAATCAAAATCGAATTTAAACATAGAACAAGAAAACAAAAACAGAAGACAAAAAAGATACACAAACAATAATAATCAATAATTAATGACCTGGGACTTTGGTGAGAAGCTTTTTCACTTTCTTCTTGCAACCTTCACAGTGGATGGAAACTCTGAAGATCCATTTCTGCATGAGAAAATGATGTCAGTTTTGTGAATCTTAACAGACTCTGCATGTGGTTTGATTTGACCAGGAAGGAATAATAACTGAGGATGGATATATACCTTAAAGTTGGGATTGATTGGTTCTTCAGGGGATTCTCCAAGCACTTCTTGGGCAGCCATAATAAAGAAGGGATTGAAGAAGAAGATGAATTAATGGGTGAAGGAACAGAAAGATGGGAATGGTGAACAATGAGGGGCATGGGAATGATGAGTTGGAGCTTTTAAGAAGTGGGGAGGGGGAAAAGTGGTGGTGAGATGAGTCACTTGCTGTGATGTAGGTTTAGACATTGGTGGTGAGATGAATCAAATGACGAGTCACCTGCAATAGAAGTAATATATATGATACATATGTTTGATATACATAATTATTGACCATATCATATATATCAAAAACGTATTTTTATTTTGGACTGCAAAATAAGCAAAATACGGACTGCGTATAGCATGCCCCACAGTCCTTCTATACACAGTACGTATTTTGCTTATTTACAGTCCGTATTTTTGTTAAATAATCATATATACAACGATTTTAATATATAACTGATTTGCAAGTGTATGCAATAGAAGTAATATATATGATGCATATGTCTGATATACATAATTATTGACCATATCATATATATCAAACACGTATTTTTATTTTGGACTGTAAAATAAGCAAAATACGGACTGCGTATAACATGCCCCTTTAGTAATGGTACTGTTGTACGATATTCGATATTTTACTAATCGTAATTCTGATACTATTGAAATTATATATTGTTTTCTCAATATTGCTGAGAATAGTTTTATAAATTCATACCATATTTAAATTACAAAAGTAAATTCCTGAACTACGTATAACATATTCTTTTTTAAAACTAGTGATGACTTATAATACATAGTCTATAGTATCTTTTGTTCGTAAGGTTCAATATTTTGCTAGTATAATTCATAATTTTTTATTATATTATTATAATTAAAATATAATTTATGTGAACCATTTAATTTGTAATGTTATATACAAAAGATATATTAATTTAAAATATGAAGATACAAACTAGTTATATGTACAAAATATTTCACACAAAGCAAAATCAAATAAATAACCTTTGATTTGAGGGATCGAGGGGACCCTTTACCTTTTTTGCTTCTTCCGAGCTAGAGAGTGCTTTGTGAGTGGGACTAACCTAATTTAACAACATGGTTCCATTAAACTAGTGTTAATCCTCATGTGTCACACCAAAAAAGATAATGACTTATGAGTATTTACTTTTTCTTTATGTGTATCAAAAAAATACTTTTTCTTTATGTGAGTTAATATGGTTTGGGAAGCTATCCAAACCCACAGAGACCCGACTTACACATGAAGATTGAGTTCTTACAGTGGGTTATGTTCGTTCGTATATTTTACTTATATTCAATCTAGATTGATTCAATCTACATTTAATTTGAAGTGTTGTGCATAAAAATTTCTTAAAATTACATGATTTTGCTATTTGTAAGAGATCCTTTTCGAGGTGGATATCAAGATTGCATTTTTAATAATGTTCTTGACTCACCCTATTTAAGGAGCAACCACCAAATTATAAGGGTTTCATGGGACCTTATCATTTCTGCAAGGCTATTTATGGTTGGAAGTGTGTTGTTAAAGAGTGGTTTCAGCGCTTCAAATTAATCTTTCTTATCATTTTTGGTTTTGTTTGCAGCTTTGTCGATACATCTTTCTTTGTTTTGGATGATGATTGTATCAATCTTACATGTAGCTAAATATAAGTTGCTACAAGACAACATATATATGAGCCTACTTGTAACATTTTTAGGAAAGTTTTACCAGGTTGACTCTAGAAAGTTGCTCATAGATGGCAGTGACATCGAATTCCTCTCTCGCCCCTTTTTCTCTCCCCAGGCAAGAAAACCAGATCTGTAGTATCGCTTGGGGAGGAGGTCGCCACCGGTGTTTTCGCCGGTGAGCCTTCCTCCTCCCCCCACTACCCTAGTTATTTAGATCTTCCCACCCTTTCTCAACCCAAATACCCAGAAATCCCTTTCTTTGCCGACCAAATACAGTTCCTGTTTTGGAAACCACCGACGGCGACGACGACGCTGACGACGGCTCACTCACGACTCCGATGATTTAGCAGGTCTCAGGCGAGCCCACCTACGCTACAAGGCTGATCTGTGCGGATCCGGCGCTGATTTGTACAGATCCGGTGTCAACGTGAAGATCGGACGGAATCAAGTCCGTTCTCGGTCAACTCCGCCATGGCGCCGCCCCGACGCGCCACCACTCGGCGGGAAGTTTTGGGGATCTCGGCCGGTTACCGGCTGGGTCGGGTCGGCCTGCTTCACTCGTTTGAATCGGATCGGGCGGCTCGGTCGGACCAGTTCGAGTAAGACATCGGGCGGACCGGTTCGAGTCAGATATCGGGCGGACCGGTTTGAGTCGGACAGCGAGCAGACCGGATCATATGGGTCTCCATGGGTCTGGCAACATTAGGCTAAGAAGGTGGTTTTACTTCTTTTTCTTTTCTAAAAATTTAATTTTATGTATTTTTAGGGTATATGTGCATTGATATTAGTACTAAAATGTTGGATTGAATTTGATCTGCAAATCTTTGTTTTCTGACGGGTCCTTTTGCTCAGCAAAACTTTGATTAGCTTCTGATCTGGTTAGTACAGTTAGGAGAAATCCGAGTCAAAGTAGTTTTAATACTTACTTTTGGCGATACTGATACTAAATTGGTAGACCGGTTAAACTTTAAGCTTATATCGTGTTAGATTGAATTTGTTCTGTCTAATGTTTGGCCACTAATCAATCAGACCATGATTGGTTGGGATTGCTCTAGTACTGATATTAATTCACATATATTTGTTTTTTAGTGGGATATGATTTGGAGTTGGTCTTTTTGCAAAACTATCCTGACTGATTTATGGAGCATTCTTGCCTATTTGTTTGTCATGTCCCTCCTAACCCGTGTATTTGGCGGGAGGGAAGACCCTTTGGGTTTCGGTCTATGCAAGAGGTAGGAGAAATCCAAGTCGTTTGTAGGTTTGACACCTGACTAACGGCGTCTCAGTGCATAGACTCTGTAAACTTTGAGTATTTATACTGCGAGTTAAGAATACTATACAAGTCAGGTAGTTTAGATACCTTTGGATATTAGACCTAGGTTTTCTTACGATGTATCCTTTTTTATTAGTAGTACATGCAGCCACCTCGAGGCGGAGTAATCACTCTGCACCTCACACAAATTGCCACAAAAATCTCAAAAGAGTTTTATGTGTATCATTGGGTTTTATCCGAACCCAATCATGTACCTTTTATTGCTTTTATGAAGGGTTGAGGGGTCATGAATAATCCTCTCATCCATTTAGATGGTTTTGACTTAAAAAAAAGTTTTACCAGGTTATGATTGATGCTCGAAGTTGTGATAAAACTATTACACTATTTCAACTGAAAATGTTCAAAAGTTCAGACTGTGTAGATTATTCTATGAATTAATCATCAATTTAGAAATTGATTGAGGTTCAATTAAGAATTCATTTAGGATTTTTTAAAGTAAATCCATTATTAGTACTGCAAAACGCCTAGTAGAGATTACAGTAAAACTGACATCCAATTTAGCTAGTCTGTTATAAGAGTACCTAAATTATATATCAATCAGATTTATATCGCCTGTACTATTACATATTTAGAGATCCAATCCAATTAAACAGATATACCACCATCGGTTATATTAACTTGCTGATCGCGAAAACCACCGAAAACGCTTGGCAAAGAGAAGTTTCTCATGCATCATTCTAACAATACCAATAACTAGTTTGAACTTTTCAACTTATGGAGAAACTAGTAAATACAAGGAGCACAATCCTCCTAAAATCCTTTAGTTCAAATTTTTGAAGATAATCGAGTCAAAAAATTTATTTCAATGTCACGATCTATCAAAATAAAGAAGTTTATTTAGGCAAAACCGTCCAAGTGGATTTTGTGACTGTTTGAATGAGATTACAGAGAAAGGGATACATCGAAAGATTCCTGAGAACAGATAAGAAAGTATCCAAACTACTTTAACATGTATAATGTCCTTACTTGCAGCATAAAGCATGAATTAAATGCTCAAATCCTACAAGACTACGCACATAGACGCCCCGATAGTAAGTTGTCAAAACTACTACGACTTGGATTTCTCCTTCACTGCGATGCACAGACTAAAGCCCAAAGGGTCTTTCCTCTCGCCAATTAAGGGTTAAGGGGTCTTGACAAACAAATAAGTAAGGATACTAAATAAATTAGTCAAAATATTTTTTGCAAGAAGTCCTAGTTGCAATCACATATCCCATAAAAGACTAAAAAAAATCAAAGAAAACAGAAAATAAATAAAAGGGAAAATAGAAAAAGAGAAAAAACCCCAAATTCAGGCCGAGTCTAAGAACAGTGAGGACCGAGGATGACTTTGGCGCGTGCAACAACAACAAGAGGCACGTGTCATACAGGGTGCATGGCAGCAAGTGTGGCGAAGGCGGTGTATCGCTTGCAACGTTGGCGGTGAGACGACTCTTACTTGGCGGCACGTGACAATGGCAGCAAAACCGCGTGCATCGTCGCGGCACTTGTGACCCCCAGAAGATACTGCGTCGCAAAGAACTTAAAAGCCCCTTCAATATAGTCAAATCAGAAGAAAACCTCAATACTGTCAGAACTTCATAGATCGGCAGTTTCGGAATCGAGCAGACTTGGCTCCAAAAAGGTGATTCAATGCAAATATGGAAAATTTGATTGACGACAATAGGACTCCAGAGCCCGAACCGAGAAAAATCCATTAACGTCAGGCTCCAATCAAAGGTCACACCAAGAGATTTCTGGTCGGCGAGCATAGAGGCCTAGATGGGCGAGGCTGGATAGGGGTTTTGGTTAAGGGTTAGGGAGGGTGCTTGAGATACGGGGTGGGAGGGGATTGCACCGGTAGAAAGATCACCGGTGACCCCCGCCGGAGATGGGGTAGAATTGAGATTTACTGTGTCAAGAGAGAGAGAGAGAGAGAGAGAGAGAGAGAGAGAGAGAGAGAGAGAGAGAGAGGTGTGGAAATTGTGTCAAAGAGCTATCTTGTGGTTTGTTTGTGAATTCCATTTCAAAGGCTATAATCATATTGTTTTTTTCTTTGTAAAAAAAAAGAAAAAAAGAGGCTATATAACAAGTGGCAACGATAAACGCTTATGGTGGGTAGAGGCTAGCACGTGGTCAACTATATAAAGAAAAATGTTATTGTCGCAAATGGAAGATATATAATTTGTCATGTTCCCATTAAGTCTTTTTAGTTCAGTTTATCATGTTTCAACATACAATACCCACTATAAGCGTGGTTGCATGCCTCTTCTAGATCATTACAATCAGAAGCCAACAAGTTGTATCACTTGTATGTCCAAGATAGATAGTTCCGCAAATGTAGACGACTTTATATGCTGAGAGAAATATGCTCTGTAAAATGGATGAAAAAAGGTTGAATGATGGATCTCGTAGGTGTAGGATTTGTCGACTTATGGCGGTGTAGACCATGATCAGAGGGATCTTGCCAAAATTAAATTAGTTGTTTTAAACATTCAAGTTTATGTCTTAGTCATGTGTGATTTGGGTAGTAATAGTTGTGATTTATAGCATTTGACATTCATTCTCTTGATTTATTTTAATTTTACTAAATGCTACATTCGATCTTCTAATTTATGAAAAACTGAAATGATTATTTCATTCTTTTAGCGTGAAAAAATAAAATTAAAAAATTAAGTCACATTTTGGTGTGAATATAGTTAACAATTAAAATTAGATGAAAGTCACAGTCGCTGAATGTGACTTCCTCAATTGTCTCTAAATTATCCCTATTCTAACCAAGTCCTTCTTAGAGCATTTTCAATGGTAAGATAGAGTTTACCTTATTTACATTAATTTCAAGCAAATGAAGTAGCAAGATATATGTTCCATCAATGGTAAGCTACACTAGTTTGTAGGTTACATCATCTATTTACATTTAATTTTAATTGCCATTTTAACCAAAATACAATGAAATAATTGTGTGGGTCTCACTCAATGTAGTAGCTTTGCAAAGTGATGTGCATTATTTAGGGCGAGTCCAACAACTTCCCTATCTTCCCCTCTATAATAGGGAATGAAATCAATGATTCCCTAAACTATTTTCACCCTTCCAACAGCTTCTATACTTTAGGGAACCTACTTTTAATAAATTAATGTATATATTTTTCTTTTTCTTCCATCTCTATCAACGTGGTGGTGATAAACAACTGGTGGTGGCTCACCTCCGACAGAAAGAGAAGCCTGAGAGATGAATTGTGTGGATTAACCACAATAACCCTCCCCAAATCACCCTCCCTTGACCCTTGACTTCATCTCCGGCGAAAGGCGATCCCAGCAGCAAGGGATCCCGCCCACTTCCGATCAAAATTCGGCCAAAGAGTCCTCCTCCAACCCGCCGTCGCTATTCTTTTCGGCCGGCCTCTTCTCCTACCGCTACCAAAATCAAAACGACAAACATTATCTTGCCGCCAGGACTCTAATCCTACCCCCAAATCACCCCCTCTCTTGGCCCTTGGCTTCCTCTCCGACGGGATCCACGACGGAAGGCAATCTTTCTCCTCCCGCTACAAATGTCAAACTGATGTTGTCGAGAAAGACATCGTCTCACCACCGTGTGAGGCTGCTGGTGGGTTGAAAAAAGATTGAAGATGAGTAAAGGTGGGTTGGGAAAACATGTGAGAGAAGATCACGAGGATACAAATAATAATAATATATTTAACCAAATTCCCTAAATTTCTCCCCTCTCTCTATAAATTTGGAGAATCCCCTTCTCTCTCTACAACTTGCAGCAAGCTTTAGGGAACCTGTTGGATTTCGAAATCCCTAAAATTGATCAAAATCTCTATTTTAGAGGAGTTGTTGGACTTGCCCTTATATTCTAGTTTTTAGCAAATTTGAGCCTTGTCTTGAGTACTATTTAGTACTTAGTGTATGGTTTTAAAGTCGAATACTTGTTCAATGCTTTATGGGTAGAACTTGTAAAATCATGTGTTAGCGTACGTGTTTTGGAAGCTCTTCATGGAATGAGTAGAGGGCCTTCTATGATCATGCTAAATAAATGATCATTCAAATCTCCAAATGATAATTTGGTCATAGAATTGGTAGAAGGTCACCCTTACTAAGGTGGTAGAAGTTGTCCAAGAAGTGTCGCTCGTTCCCAGAAATCTGTTGCTGAAATTTGAAAGAAGTGTCACTAAACCTTGAAGGATGTGTCACTGATGCTTGAAGAAAGTGCCGCTCAAACCCAGAAACGCGTCGCTATATCATGAAGAAGGTGTGCAAAGAAATAGTGACCAAAAGAAGCGTCGTTAAATGTCAAGCCATTTTTTTTTTGACATCAAATATCACTAAAAATTCAAACATAGTCCCAATAAAACATAATTGTTCAAATGCAAATAGATTGTCTTCAATGATGAGAAAGTCAAATTTATTTATACATCATTGATAAACTGAAATTGTTAAGCAGTAAAAGCTCTTGAAAACTCTTCGCTGCATCCCTTGAGTACTTCCATACTTCACCTTAACCACTTTTGAAAGCACTTGAAACTTGAAACCTTGGCCATGTCCGCCCCCTTGTCATCATAGTTCTTGACATCGACACTCTTGACTCCATTTTCAATGTTGTTGACAACTTTGGGTGGCTGTGGCTGTTTCAGGTTGGGATTGCTGGTCAGTCTATATTCACATACGGACATCATATTATGTTTGATATTTATGAAGCTATGTAACAAGTGGCAACTAAAAACGTTTGTGGTGGGTAGAGGCTATGAGCACGTGGTCAAGAATTTAAAGAACAATGTTCTTGTCGCAAAATGGAAGATACATTGCTTGCCATGTACCCATTAAGTCTTTTTAGTTAAGTTTTTATCATGTTTCAACATACAATACCACTATAATAGAGGTTTCATGCCTATTCTAGATCATTACAATCAGCAGCCAACAAGTTGAATGCCCAAGGTAGATAATTCCGCAAACGTAGACGACTTTATATGTTGAGAGAAGTATACCCAATGAAATGGATGAAAACTGATTGTTTGATAGATTCCGTAGGTGAAGGATTTGTCAACTTATCGTGGAGTAGATCACATGAATAGAGATCTTGTCCAGAATTAAGTTATTTATTTTTATCATTCGAGTTTATGTTTTAGTCATATGTGATTTGGATACTAACAATTGTGATTTATAACATTTGACATTCGTACTCTCGATTTATTTTAATTTTATTTAATGCTACTTTCGATCTTTTGATTTAAGAAAAAGTTAAATGATAATTCATCCTTTTAGCGTGAAAAAAAAAGAAAGATAAAGTCACATTTAACGTGAAGATAATTAACAATTAAATGAAAGTCATAGTCGCTGAATGCGACTTTCTCAATCGTCTCTGAACTACCTTTTACCTAAGTTCTTTTTAAACTACCCTACTTTAAGAAAGTTCTACTACACATTCACTAGTTAAAATAGTCAGATGTGTTGAAATAAATAACTAAAAATTTGGCTTAATCAATAGCTATTGGTTCACAAGATTTTGTAAGTCCGAACTTTCAAAGTTCAATTTTCAAAAATTTTATTTAGTTTGTAAGGACTTTCAAAGTCTGGCTAAGTTTTGATTTTTGTACAAATTCTTGTTTAAATCCTGATTTTCATCTAAAGTCTAGGTTTTCTATTTTATTATAAAAACTTAATTTATGTTATAATCTATACTTGTTTCATTAAAATTTTGATAATTTTAACTTACTAAATAAATTAATGAATTATCACAATATTTGGTGACTGTTATAATATCTCAACAATTAGCATATTATCAAATAAAAATCAATTGTACTAAATTAATTAAATAATAAAGTGTATTTTATGCTTAATTGATATATTCACATAATGTAATTTCAATAATTTTTATTTAAATCTAATTTAGCTAGAAGATTACTTTTGATCATAAATTTTTTTATTAATTTTATTTTGAACCACCAAATTTAAAATGACATAAAATTTATAAAGATCATGAGCAAAAAAATTATTTTTAATATGTACATAGTAATCCCAAATTTATAATAATCAATTTTCATTTTTGTTCAATTTGTTTTTTTTAAGTCACCTACAAAATCCAAATCTAAAGCTCCAACCAAATAAAAATTTTGTTTCAAACTTATAAAATTTCAAACATACCAAACAAGGATTTTGATAATTCAAACTTACAAAATCTCAAACAAACCAAACAAAATTTTTGCTAATTAATTTAGACTTACAAAATTCCAAACAAAATGTCAGACTCTCAAAATTCCAAATCAAAGTTAAAACTCTCAAAATTCACTTGAAAATACCATCTATTACTACTATTAGACTATTACAACTTTCACGTCTGTTACTTTACACTGCTTCACCATTGCATCCATGACGGTGAATACTTGATTCTCACCAAACAAGCTCCTGGTTTATTTAACCATCCCCTGGTTTGCGACTCACAAAAGGTTTAATAATTTGCTCATTTGAAATTTACCAGAATAATGTAGATATCAAATCAAGGAATACAAATCAACCCACTAAGTAAAGATGATGATGATGATGAGAATGAAACGAAGAAGATAATGTTGCGACGTCTTAGAAATAATGATAGCGCGCAGATCCAACCAAATACAACGGTGATTGATAGCTGATGCTAATAAAGCAGCGACGCCAAATCAAGTTTACGACAGAATTTCCTTTGTCAAGTGATTTTTGGGACGCTTTGATATTTAACTCTTATGATACAAAACTATTATATAAAAGTGGGAAAATATTATTTTATATCTTATTTTTCAATAATTTGATTATGTACATGAAATAATAATGTTAATTTATTGATATTTATTTTACACTGAGTAAAATATGTGATTGCGATCGTATCTCTTAATCATATCACTTAATTAGTACTTTTCTATTTTAAATGTTACATGTATGAAATTAAAATTTGTACGTTTATAAACAGTTTTATGTTTAGGCAGCGCAAGAAAAATAAAAATAAAGTCCATGTAGATCAAATTATTACGCACTTTACATTTTCGTCTTCTTTAATCACTTGAGCAATATGATAGTCTCGTGAATACAAAGAAGAAAGAAAATTTTCATGGCGAAGATAAAGAACATTAGTACATAGAAACGGATTTTAAATATTATAAAGGTATAAATATCAGATATAATACAATTAAAATAATTTAGCTACTCCCTCTCTACTTTCTAACTATTACTTTCATGCTATTCATCATAAAATATGTTACAAATTTGACCCATACATTTAAAATATTATACGACTAATAGGATCGTGTGACATGGTTTTGGAATATTTTCATCATATAATTTTAAATTTAGATCTACGTCACTAAAATGTTTGATAGTCGAAGTACATTCAAATAGTATTTCTGGTCAAACTAATCCAATGCTAAAAAGTCAAAACGAATACTCCATTCGTCACAATATTTTCTGCACACTTTGTCTTTTGACGTTGTTCATTATCAAACTTTGATCATGTATTTGAACAGACATAAAATCAATATTATAATTTATGATATCATCCAAATCATCTCAACATATATATAATATATTGATATCAAATTTCCTTTGATCATTTAACATGGGCATTATTATATGCAGTCCAGTATTTACTTATGCAGTCCGTATATATTCATGAAGTGACATTAATGTCCTCAGTATTTATTCAAAAGTAAATGTGGTTCCCATAAATGAAGGTATATCAGAAACTTTCAATACAAATACGGATTGCGAAAGTAATGTTGAACTGCATGTATCAATTGGGTTTAACATATATAACTAAATATACCTATAGTTAAACTTTTTTGACTTTTTAGCGCTCTAATTTCATATATCATCAGGTCACTCAATTCACTTGAAGCTTGTTCTTCCTCGTCCAACATAGGTTTTGGATAAATATTAGAGAATCGATCTGTGATTATTCGTAACCTGGATGTCTGCATATGCATAGCCACATAAAGTCCATCATAACAACATTTCGCCTTGGCATGCAAATTAAAGTAGACGGGGCTGGAAATTACGTTGCGGACCTCAAGATTGAAAGAGTTTCCACTACCATCTTTGATTCACCATGTTGCACTACGTTTCTTGTTTTTCTAGAAGGTAACATTTGAACTAAGATCTAATCAACTGCATCGAAACATGTCACTTATTTAAGGTCTGAAGTACGATGTGTTGTATAAATTTTTATTATGATATTTCCAAAACATCTGATACATATTAAAAAAATATCATATATATAATTACAACAAGAGTCGATTAAAAAGACGTTTTGTTAACTCTTGCATTCAAGTGCCAATAGAAAGGACAACGCAAACACATCTAATTGTTTGAGGAAACGCTAATTTTGCAAACACTAATCTATGAATGAATTTAGTGAACGTAAACTACTGCAAAATGGACTAATGTTGTCGGAATTTCAATTCAAACATAAATTACATCTAATGAAAGAGAAAATATAGACTAGAACCAAACGCAGATAAGCATTTTATTTCGTAAAAATATAGAAAGAATAGTTATACAACCATTTCCGGTGTCATGAAGCTCATGACTCCACAAACAACGCACGCAAACCAAACTCAATAATAGCAGTAACATAATAATACAACATTAAAACTAAACCGCCTTATTGAAAATTTGTCATGGCTAAATGACTCAAACATCCCTGTTCCTCTTGCACTCCGCGGGCATAGTTGGGTACCTCACCCGGTCCTTACAGTAATTGTAGATGGTGTATTTCTGGTGGACCCACTGGAGCCTCCTGTACTGTGGGCCGTCCAGGTCAGCAAAGGCCTTCTGATCCCACCATTTCATCCCAGTGGTCTTGCAGACCTGGATCTGCTGCTGGGTCGTGGCCTGGCAAGCGTCGACGTGGAAGTTGGTGTAGGTTGCTACGAATGGGGCGTTGGCCCAGTTAGTCTTCTCAAGCCCACCTCTCGTTGCCCAATCATCTGCGTTCCACAGGCTTGAGTACAGCCTCATGGGCTGGTTAAATGGGAATTTCACTCCAATATCTCCACAGTTCTTGAACACCCTGATTGGGATTTCATCCACAAAAAATCTGCAATTTCACAATCATATATGAGCATTGAGAAAACGAAATACATACACAAATCATTTTGTTCAACATATATATAATGATTTATTTGATGGAGTTATACTTATAAATGAAACAAACTTTATATAATCGCACCAGATTTATTATTGAGTTAAAAATAGGTTTTACTCGTAAAATAAACTGTTTTCTAACCATTTACCAGATATTAAAGGATAATACACATTCTATCAAATACCAATAAATTGCTTTCTAGTGAAACTGTCTCACTTTAGATTACTAACATAACTTGTCAAATCTACTTTCCAAAATGAGCTGATTTTTATCGACTTGTAAAAACTGTTATTCTTTTGTTTGTGAAATAAGCTGATCTTTAACCGCTCACAACAGGTAAACGATGTTATAGTTGGGTCCGAATCCAACTAACACAACGTTGATATGTAACATGTAAGATACCATATATGAATATATGATAGAAGTGAATCAAACTAAAGACTTTTTTTTCCAAAATGGTAAGGTGTTACCTTTCCAATATAAGTTGATAATTTGATGAACGTAAAAAAGTGTTGATTTTTATATACAAAAAGATGAATTTGTCTTTAATATATACTCATCTCCAGCTAAGGGGGAACATCACATGCATAGATTGATAGTAGACAGTAAGAAATGAGTAGCAGTAGCCAGTAGGGGAAGAAAACAAATCCAAAGTCAGAAAAGTTGCTCAAAATCCATAATACATGTCGGGGAGTTGTTACGCATTTTTTTAACCCCCCCTTTTTACCTGGCCCCCAATCATAAAGCTCCTCCATTCATTATTATTATCATTTTACTTTCACAGTACGTGTCTCCCCATTTATTTATAAGAATAAAAATGGATAAAATTACTTACGCAATCTGCTTCATGTTCCAGATAATGGAGTAATCGTGGAATCCCTTGGATGGGTCGAACCACAGATAGTGCCTCTGCTCTCTGTCGCCTTTGCCGCCGGTGAAAACGTTCGTCTGCAGAATGTACGGCTGCCCGGTTCTGTTTCCGAGGAACTCGAAGTCTATCTCGTCGTGAACATTGTTCTGAGACGACAGCTGCAAAAGTATATCAAGAAATTCCATCAGATAACGAGATTCAACATCCGAAAGAATGAATAATCGATTAATCATATGACTCACATAAAAAGCAGTGACCACCCCAGCTGAATCTCCTCCGACCAGCTTCAGCCTCATGTTAAAATGCCCAAATAGATACTCGTTCTTCGACTGAAATCCAGTACCTGAAGAACACCATTCGAATGTCTGTAAAAAAACACGAAGACGGAGAGTGGAAAAACAGGTGAAATGAGGCATTACCGGTGGTTTTGTCGAGGACGAGATCCACGGTCCTGCCGCCGCTGACGTACTTGATGTGGTCGCTGGCCCAGGTGGGGACGTAGTTCTGCTGAAACGGTACGTCGACGGGCTTCTTAAGCGGAACGGCGACGGCCAGGGCGCAGAGATTGGCTATGGCGAAGAGGATGAGTCCATTTCTCAGACCCATATTTGTTTGTTTGTTAATGGTGTGGGAGAAATGTGAGTTTGGGGGTGGGATTATATAGATTCTTGGACTGTGAGTAAATAATGTTGGGGATGGGGATGGGAGTCTCGGCTTCGTTGAAGGAGAGTCGGTGTGCTGGACTTGAATTGGATTTGGGACAACACAATATCCCTATTTTGTTCTTCTTTGCGCCTTCTTTTTTGGGGTCATTCTTACTGTTGTGGACTCAAGTGTGCATTAACACCAACATTTTCATTTTTTTAATTAATCCCCAATAATAGAGTGATAGTATTTTTAGTCACAGTAAATGGATCGATAATATCAGTGGTGTATTTGACGGAGCTGTACTAAAAGGATTGAGTGTTTTTGACTCCCGTTGTGGCAAAAATCATAAACTAATCATACCAGCTTTAATTTTTAGGCTACTTTTAGGCCAAGCCTTCTGCTCATGGATAAGCAGTTTTTTGGCAGTTTACCAAATACGAGAAATTATTGCTTTCAAAGTATAACAGCTGAAAAACTTTGCCAAATAGACCATAGGTTATCACAAATTACAGTTAAGTATGATAATTCTATAAGGTAGAGCCAATTTGTAAGATTATTGAGAAGTTTCCAAGAATTTAACTATGATATTTTTTTTCTATATCTGATTGGTACCTAAATATTTTTATTATATATATCTAATCTCGCATTATAAAAGAATAAAAATATTGTGATTGTAACTAACATCACTTTTTACTAGTTTGGAATTGACGGTCGGTTACAATACATCCTAGCCACAATTTATTTATAAGCGATCTCATTAAAAGTCATTTAATTAATCTCAAAGTAAATAAAAGACATAATTTAACGATATTTAATTGAATGTTAACTCCACTAATTGGATCCGTTATTAATTGTCACCATTATGTTAGATGCTTGTCTGAAGATCTCTGAAAGATAAAATGTAACGCAAGTTGTATTCTGGAACTCTGGTTTGTGACTATTACAATGGGTTGGTTTTAATTGAAAACGTTATCCCCCACTAATGCAAACAACCATTATGTTTCGTTACGCTAAAATGACTGCCTAGTAAAACGGCAACACATTCAAATATCATTTACTAAAGAAATCGACTACGGTTAAAAAAATTCGTCCGAGTAAAATATTTGTAGTTAAAATTTAAAAAGACAATCTAGTTAACATTCTAAACTAATTCCACCGCATGTGGCCTGCATCGGGTCATCAACAGATATAGGATTTTTAAAGGATCACATGAAAACAAAATTCTCCCACACTCCCTTCACATCATTACTAATATGCATCTTTTTGAAGAAGAAGAATAAATTCTAAAGCATTTTGGGAGTATTATTACGCAAATTTTGATTTTTAATCGAAATCTTTTCAGGTAGATATAAGTTTTTTAACTGAACGGTGAAGATTTAGAAAATGATCTGTTAGATACGGTATTTATTATTACATTCCGTGTTTTTATATATAACTGATTTACAATTATACGCAATAAAAGTAATATATGATGCATATTTCTGATATACATAGTTATGAACCATATCATCTTATAATATATTAAAAACGTAATTCTAGTTTTAGGTTGCAAATAAGTAAAATATAGCGTGCATCTAGCAATGGCTAGCAAGTCAAGGTGAATTTAGAACTGGTTTCTTGAATTTCTATTAATTTCTTTTCCTAAACAAAAACTGACTATTTCTCTTGCAATTCAACCATGACAATTTATTGTCAAAATAATTAAATAGTAAAGTACCATATCAATCTCAAGGAACATAGTTAAGGTCAGTTGAAATTAAAGGATACTAAACTAAACTAAAAGTTATTAAATTGAATTAAATGAGGTTAAAATTTACTAAACTGTAAAAATATAAGCGATGATGAAAGTGATTGAAATGGAGAGATGCTGACAAGAGGGAGATACAAATCATGTGGTGCAATACACTAGCAGTACTTTGAACTACAAATTTTAGGCTCATGACTATTAATTCAAGTACTACTTGGGTCAAATATTTACTATTATGGTTATGAATAGTAACTTGACCTGATATGATTATAAATATAATTAAACAAAATGTTTTAGCTTGAGGGCTACTTTGATACAGGTCATGATATTACACAATCATCTTTTACCATGTATATATATAAAAGCAGAAAGTGGCGGCGTAAATATAAATAATAAAAAAAACACCGTCAGACTTTCACAATTTAATGTATACATAGTTAAAACTACGTAGTATTATAGCGGTATTGTGATTTTTCGGTGATAATTTTTTATTAGGAAAATAAATATTTAAACACGGTATGTAAACAAGGGTATAATTAAAATTTATGTATGGAATGAACCACCTAGATTGCTTAAATATGTGAACGTTTACGTAATAAGTATAGATTCTTATGTGATATATTCCATATATTTTATGGAATTTGCGTGTATAAGTATATATTTTAGGAATTTTCTCCAAGGAAGACATATAACATATTTTATTTTAGGCTTGCCATGTTTTTAACAAACTATAATTATTGTTACTGCATTATTTGCCACCGTTACCGTTTAATTAAATATGGATGTTATTCCATAATATATTCCTACCAAAAAATCAAAAAATCTTAATATATATATTCTATCCCAAAACAAATTAAAAGGTATGGTTTAGTAAAAAAAAGATGTAGGGGTTTTTCGGATTGTTTAAATCCTGTGCCGTCTTGCATTATCTGAATGTCTACGATAAAGAGAATATTGTTTTGGATTTGCACATGATGGTTCCGAAAGTATGCATCTTTGCAGCGGGAATCTGTACAATTTTAATGTGGAAGAAGACTCTGGTGTAGCGATGCGACAAGTCTGGGCAAAATATCATAAGTTTTGTATGACCAATTTCAAAACACAAGAATACTGCGCATCAAGAGGAAGTTATGACTCTATTCTAAACAAAATTTTGGAAGAAGGTACTCTACCTAAAGTGGCCTCTATCCGACTTATGTGTTTTTCGTGTTTAAAATTTGTATCATTGTTGTCTGTTGATAGACTCTGGTGTAGCCACAGACATGAGATATTTCAATTCTAGCGATGAATTGATAATTTCGACGCTGCTGAGTGAATATTATGGCACAAGGATTTTCTTTTAATCTTCCTGCCACATCAAAACTTAACAACTGTGGCTGAGCATGGTGAATCTGGTGATGTCGTACTTGCAGTTCTCGACGGAGCTCGAGAGACAATGACATACAACTCTTATTGGTCTTTCTGGTTAGGGAGAATAAGGGTGGTTGGTGTAGTGTTTTCATTGTTTAATTGTCTGGTTGTTTTCAATTTGTTCGGAGTCTTAAAGATACGATTAATATTAAAATCTTCTGTTATGACAAAAAAACGAACCTTCTTAAATTTAGTTCGCCGGTCATTTATTTTGTTAACTTGAAGACATATATGTATGAATCTTTTGTTTAGCAAAATCTCCAAGATTTAGCACATCAAATCTTTGAAATCACTTTTAACATTAGTCTTTTATTCTTCATTATCACTTATCAAGTGATTAATTTTTATATCAAGAGCATATAAAATTGCTAGGATATTTAAGAATATTTTGACATGTATTGCTATACCAATTGCCATAACATGAAATCACGTCAGTAAATTTGATTGGTTTGTTCCTAATATTTGACACTAAATTACATGATAATGGCATAAAGTATATATTTCTATTTAAATAACTGTTAATACTTTTATAATAAGTAATTAATTAACATTACCATAACTAATATCTCGAATATTACTAATTTTAGATTTTAGTTATAAAAAAATAAATTAAAAAAAATTAATCATAGGAAAATACTCATTCATCTCATTAGGGTATTCTTTGACGTTTTACAATAAAAATCAGTAGGTCCGAATGTATATCATGTTTAATAGACCATTTCATCAAATAATAATACGAATCAATGCAACCCCGATTTCTCAGTAATTATTAATTTATATTTCTGTTTGAGTTCAAAAGAAATCAAATCATAATCGAAATATAAAAGGGGAGAGAAACCAAATTATAATCGAAATAGAAAAAAAGAGAAGTAGAATCATAATCGAAACCAAATTAAACTCAAAAAGGTGCGAAGGGGAAAAATATTAAGGGTAAAAAGGTAAAACATTAGACGAAGTATTGAACCAAAAAATTGAACATAAGTTTGGACAAGCAAAAAGAGAAAATCACACAACTTTCATTTTCAAGAGATCGAATTGACAAATTTATTAAATTTGAGGTTAGGGTTTTAATTAATAACCATTCGCCAGCTTATACTTTTATATTGTTATTATATTTAGAGTTTTTAGTCTGTTGACCATTATTTGAACCCAATCGATATACAATCACAAGTTTTTGAATTTCTTTTTGCTAGAAACTTGCTCTATGTTGGAGTAGTTTGCTTGCTTGGTAAAAAAATCCAAAATTTCTCCCATCACTTGCCATTGTTTATTTTGAATTCATTTTCGAATTCTGTGATGATATTTTACTAATCACACATATCACAAATCCTCCAAAGACTACTGGATCCTCCCAAGCCTCCTATTAGGAAAATTTTTAACATGTTGTACACAGATGGTTAGAATATTGACAGTCTAAAAAATTACAATGATACAACTACGAATGAACAAAACTACAAAGACCGCGGATGCTCAAATTTAAGAATACATTGAAATCGATTCTGATGTAAATAGGGAACCAAACGCAACATTTTACATTAATTATTGTAATTTAGTTCTTTTCAATTATTTTTATTTTTTGAGATTTTTATAGTACAAACAATTATTCAATTTACATCATTTATTATTTTACAATACTATTTACATCAGATATTTACTTTGTATTGACATATTCATTATCATTATTTTAAAATTACATCATAAAACCGCGCAACGCGCGGTCCAGTTAGCCTAGTTCATTATAATGTTGGTGCATGAGGATGAAGATATTTCTGTAATTAAAATTTTTTGATTAATTTAAAATATGTGAAATTGCATAATTCCATAATTTGTGAGGACGAATTCATTTTACTTACGGCACATTACTGATTTATCACTGATTAATACGACATCACCGATGAGAGTAAAACGATGATGATTTTTTCTTGTAATAGTTTACGAAATTACCGATGAGAAATTTGAACAGAAGAGATATAACAGTTTGATGACGCGGAATCATTTGTTGTTAAGTCAAACAGAGTACTGGCTCCCAATGTGGTGGACGTTTTACTGAAGATTCAGATTTAACATTTCTGACACTTAATTAAAGAGGAAAAGTAAACGCCATATTATATTTCATAAACAGTGCACTATTATATTTTTCGATAATGTTGGCTTCTGATATGAAAGCAAGTGAATTCAACAAATCTTCATCCTTTTTATTCTACTAACAGGAATTACAAGTGCAAGTTTGATTTCCTAATGTATTTCTGATTTTGAGTTGAAATGCTTCTAAATTTATCAAGTGCAGGTCAAGGTCATAATAAAATAATGAACAGACCTGAAATTAGTAAACTGAATCTGCACGTATCAATCATCTATTTTTATTATAGAGATGAAGATGTGATAAAAGAATTCATATTGCATATTGCATAATTACACATAAATTTTTAATTAAGATTATGATATCGTAACAAGTATCATCAATTTATTTCCTCCAAAAGAAGAATGGGTTTGGTCTAAAATGAGTCAATCATAAGAGTTAAGAAACTGATTACGTGAATAATAGAGGAGGATTATGCAAAGCATCACTAATTAATAAAGGTGGTGATTGATTAGAAGGCATAAAATTAAGAATAATTTGAGTGGAGATTATGTGTGTTGTAATCGGAGAGCGATCAGCGGGGAAGGATGCACCCGCACATGATCTTAGGTACCAACCATCAATGCAACAATTTACACTTCACATGCTCTGTGTTTCACTTCCTATTTCTGTAACGCAGCGACCCAACACCCCACAGTTCAACTACGTTTAATTATTTGACAAAATATATATAAAACTATAGACTAAATTATAGCCTAATAACTGTAGCTTACAAAAACAATTAGTTAATACTGCTTCATAAGTAAATCGATAAAATCATTTGATGCTCTATGTAGCATCTCATAATTGAAACCGATCGAATAAGTATCAAAGGAACAAAATCGTATAATTGGCTAATTAATCAGTCTTTGAGCTGTATCTTTGAAATGATTCATGTTTATGCGCATATAGTTTGTATCAATCAATCAAAATATCTACTCCCTCCGTTTCTACCAAAGTGTCTTACTTTCTATTTTGCAATGTCCCAACTAAAGAGTTTTACTTTCAATATTTCCTCATTTGGCAAATAAAATAGAGTCTATTGTCCATTTTACCCTTAATGAATCTCTACACATGTTTTGAATCACATACTTATGGGGGTTAAAATAGTCTTTTACCATTCTTTTGGCTATGTGTCTTACTTATACATCATTTTTTTAAAAAATTGAGCCTCCGCCTCACGGACACTTTGATTGGGACGGAGGGAGTACGCTTCAACGCTATATGCACTTTACACGCATGTAAAATCAATGCAGTGGTAGAAATTTCTGGCTTTGTAAAATCAACCTGAGCCGAGCCTACCACAACTCAAACTAGTATGATATTGTCCTTTTTATGTCAGGTACAAATCTCTCATGATTTTAAACAATGGATCAATTTCTAAACTGGCCTGTTAGATGCAGTCCGTATTTAGCTTATTTGCAGTCCTATTTTTGTTATATAATCATATATAGAAGTAATATATATGATGCACATGTCTCATATAGATAATTATTAACCATAGCATATATATTAAAAACATATTTTTATTTTAGACTGTAAAATAAAAAAAATAAGGATTACATCTACATCCTCCTAAAATGTCGTGTTATAGTGTAATGAAACTATTTCTTATAAAGAAGAAGGGACATTCTCCGCTTCTGACGTGAGTGACTTGGGTTGAGCATGCGGATAGGTTGCATCTATAAACCATCGATAATAAGAATGAGTTTGGGTGGAGAAGGGAACATATAATTTCGCAAATTGTGTCAACGAGAAAAGATCAGTGGATGGAGTGACTAGTGGATCGATCGGCGATATGCTGGTATTCTAAACCATGTTCTACGACATATTTTCTGTTGATCTAATCCTTAAGGGTGTGTTTGGTTCGCAAGATTTTTGAGAGTCTGGATTTTGTTTTGAGATTTTGAGATTTGGGTTTTTGTTTGGAATTTTGAGAGTCTGATTTTACAAAATCATTGTTTGGTTGGGTTGAATTTGTGAGTATGAAACAAAATTTTTGATTGGTTTTAGAATTTTGCAAGTCTGAATTTTGAAAAATTTTGTGAACCAAACAAGATTTTACAAAACTGAACTTAGATAGTCCAAGTTTTGCAAAAACTTGCCCAACCAAACACACCCCGAAGCTCCCTCCATTATTGAATGTAACCATGCATGTGTGCTTGTATCGTTTCTTGGATTAGATAGGTAGTAATTCTCAACTTTGTTAAATAGATCGTTTGAGTTCAGTGCGAAAAAAAAAAACTCAAATAATTATTGTTTATCATTGACATATGGAATAATTGTATGTGAAATGACTTCCATAATTTTATATAATAACTATTGAGTTAAAACAAAGCTTTGTCCCATTGGTATACATGTTAGTCAAAATTTGTTTTCTCTCTCCCAACGAAAGTCAACCTTCTCCCTCCCCACACTTTCCCTAGATTCACTTCGTCGGAGGGGTGGTCGGAGCCGGTTCCGGCGCCTCTCGCCGCCGCTCGGCCACCCCCTCCACCCCATACCTTTATTTCCCGTACCTCCAAACCACCCTATACCTAACCACCCAACCTGAACCCGATCTCTGAACTGGAAAGATACGGTTTCTCAGCCACCGTGAAGCACCGCAGGAGGCCGGATTCTTAGGGATTGCAGTTGCAGTCCGACGACGATGGAAAGCACGTCCGCTAGCCGCTGGGCTTACCATGAGGAAACCGAGCTCGTGCCGTCACTCAGGTGTAGGGGAGGCGCTGATTCACCGGAAAAGTTAAGTTTCTCTACCAGATCTGACCGGATCGATCGACTCCGACTAACACGCGCTGTCACACTCGCCGGGGGCCGTCGTGGCGTGAACTACTCGGCGTACCATCGCGCTAACGCGCTTCGTCGACCACACGCGCCGCCATCAGGACGCAACTACCCGCGCGCGTGGACACACGCGCCACCGGTCTCGCGTTGAATGCCTCCAGGAATTGGTAGATCCAGATTTTTGGGTTCTGTTCTTTTTTCTTTATTTCCATGTTAGGTGAAATATGTGCTCCATTTGGGTCTTTTTGCGTAGTTATCTGGACTAGTTTATCGAGTATTTGATGCCTATCTGTTGTTTTCCTTGTAAACGGATTAGCCGCGCTATGGAAAATCCCCTCGGCTTCTAGTTTATTTCTATGATCAGTGTAGGAGAAATCCAAGTCAAAATAGTTTTGACAACTTACTTTTGGCGTTTCTGAGAATAGTTTTAAACTGGTAGACTTGGTCGATTCTGACTTTAGTGTTGGGATTGGTGCAAGTTATTGATACTTTACCTGCCAGATAGTTACATGCTTTTGGGCATTAGACTTTAGGATATTCAGATGTATTTCACCGCACTTTTTAGTTTTAGGAACAGCGTATAACCGCGCTCTAGATACAGTTTAGGTTGTCAATTTATTCTGTAATCTTTCAAATTGACTCCTTTTGAGGAGATTAATGAAGGCCTGGGGAATCTAATAAATATCTCTCCATCTATGATGGTTTCTAATTAAAAAAAAAAAAAGCTTTGTCCCAACTTAAAATACACATTTTACTTGTTTGGTTATCTCATCTTAAATCACACACTTTCTTTATTAAGTAATATCCATTTATTTTCTCCAATCGTTTCTCCCATTTCTTTTTCAAATCCAAACTCCAACATTAATTTTACAATATTCTTAAGAGTCTTGGCTGGAGAGAGGTCCAGGGTTCGACTCCCCCCTTCAACAAGCCCCTATGCCTTCTCCCAGTCTCCAAAGTCTCCAATAGCGTGCTCAACTCAAAGCAGTTTAGAGTTATCGGAGCTACATCAACTGGCGCATGAAGTGCGAAGCGGCAAAGTGCATCAGACGGTGGGATCTTCACCCCACTCAAAATGTTGGTGAGGACCTCAGGCCACTCGACGTACGGATCAGTAGTATAGGCTAGATTAGGTTTAGTTAGGATCCATGTATGTACTCGATTAGACCGTGGTAATGTACTAAAAAAACCATCTTAATTTTCTCAAATTTGATCCTTTATGCAATATAAAGCGAGACGGAGAAAGTATGATTTAGTTATTACAAATGAAAGCGTAGCGCTGTCAATTTAGGTCAGCGTGTCATGTTCACACTCATATAAAATAGTTCGGATTAAAACGTATAAGTTTATATTAAGATTATATCAATTCAGACCATATTTTATTTCAAACAAAAGTGGCAGAAGTTATTTTGAGACAGGGTTGGAATAAAATTTAAGCTATGGTGTGTGTGAAGTCGAGAAAAGCAGAAGAATGCAGCAATCTAGTGAACTACGTATCACACTACCCAAGAGTATATAGGCATCACGCTACTTACTTATTTAAGGATATCCAGATTACAAGTGGTCTAATTTTATTGGAATCCTGGAGATCAAGGAACGGACCAGAACAAAACAGAGACCAGACCGAATTTCAATTTTATAAAATCATGGATTCACAGACTCACAGTAGTGTCAGCGGCTCACCTGGATAACCTCACTCTCACCGACCGTGCCTCAGCACTGGTGAATGTGTCAGCGCTGGAGAATGATCGATTATTTTTAGTAATGTAAAGAGAATGATCAATTTGGATCCAATGGGCAATGGTTAATAGCTCAAACAATTTAATTTGGGAGTTACACAAAAAGAACCCAATTTTGTTGAAGCCATAATACATCCGAACATGGTGACACATCCGATAGCTTCAATTTTATCTCTAACTTATTTTTTACGATTACAATTAGATGCAGTTGACTCTATAATTTCTTGTAAATGATCTTTACAAAAGTTTTTAGTAATTGTAATTTTTTAAAGTTGCTAATAAATCTGTTGTTATTACTCAGATTTGCTGATCGTCGGGTCTAAATTCGAATATATGCCTATGCGCTCAACAACAAATAAAGTTACCTCATCCTTACCATTATCACCATGTTCAACTCCTTCCAACGTCTCCTCGTCATAGACGGGAGCATCAAACACTAGATCGTCATCATATATTGGAGCTTCATACATAGGAGCACCAAACTCGTAATCTTCAAAATCATCATATTCAGGATAGTCGTCATACACTGGAACATCAAACATTGGAGCAGCAAAGTCGTCATCATCACCATCGTCATACGCAGGATCGGGTGACACCAGAGCAGCAAAGATATCATCTTTACCCTCATCATCAACGATCTTGCTGAATTTGACATGTAGTTTTCTTTGACTGACAAGAGCATCCAGTCGCTGGGTCAACAATTTGAGTTGTTGTCGCATAGCAACAACTTCATCTTTTCTCAGCATCACACCCATGATCCGTTGCGGGTTCCTTGTCGGGGAAGGCGGCAAAACTTAGGATTGATTTGGAATCTGATACCAACTGATTCCGTCTGTCGTCTTCGGAAAGCCATTTATGGGCTTAAGCAGGCTCATCAGGCTTGGTTTCAGCGGTTTAACTCCTTCCTTGTGCTTTTGGGGTTCAAGTGCTGCTTAACGGACACTTCCTTATTTGTGTTCTCTCGTGGATCGACTGTGCTCTATCTGTTGGTGTATGTTGATGACATTATCCTTACCGGCAATGATCCTGCTCTTATCCGCAAGTTTGTTGCTCGTGTTGAAGTTGAGTTTGCTGTTAAGGATCTTGGTTACCTTCATTACTTTCTGGGAATTGAGGTTGCTCGCTCTCCGGCTGGGCTGTTTTTGGGTCAGACCAAGTATGCTACGGAGGTTCTTCAGCGAGCTGGTATGACCGATGCTACTTCTGTCTCTACTCCGTTTATTTCGGGTTCGCAGCTTGTCAGTTCTTCAAGTCCTGCTTTTTCAAATCTCAAACTTTATCGCTCTCTTGTTGGTGCACTGCAGTACTTGACGATTACTCGTCCTGACTTGTCTTATGCGGTTAATTCTGTCAGTCGGTTTCTGCAGTCTCCCACTGATGACCATTTTCAGGCGGTTAATCGCATTTTGCGCTATGTTTGTGGGACGCTTCACTATGGAATGATGTTTCATCCTTCGCCTGTTGGTCTTCCTGTTCTTGGCTACTCCGATGCTGATTGGACTCGTTGTCTTGAGACTCGCCGCTCCACCTATGGTTATACTATTTTCCTTGGTGGCAATCTTGTTTCTTGGAGTGCTAAGAAGCAGCCTATTGTATCTCGTGCCAGCTGTGAATCTGAATATCGTGCTATGGCGAACACTGCTGCTGAACTTGCTTGGTTGTGTCAACTTCTCAGTGAACTTCGGGTTCCTCGGTCGTCCACCCCGCTTCTACTTTGTGATAACATTAGCGCGATCTTCTTGGCTCAAAATCCGATTGCTCATAAGCGGGCCAAACATATTGACATTGACTATCACTTTGTTCGTGAGCTTGTTTCCTCTAAAAAGTTTAGTGTGAGTCATTTCCCGTCTACTCCTCAAGTGGTTGATGTCTTCACCAAATGCCTTTCTCGTCCACTTTTTGAGTTATTTCGTTCCAAACTTTGCGTCTCCTCGAATCCGACGTTTCGCTTGAGGGGGATAATAGAATATCTTGATTGATTATAAAGATATTATTGTATATTGTAGTATATATCTCTTCCTATTTTAGAGTAGTATAGATTCGCTCTCTTGTATTATAAATAGTACACTTCAGTACCAATGAAATCATTCTGAATTTCACATATTACTAAAGAGTCATACCAATTTGAGTATCAGAGTGTTTATCCCCAATATTCTGGGAGCTTTGTTTTGAAAATATGTTTGTGAGCGTATCGGATCAACACGGGTAAAAAAGAACGTCCATCAATTACAAGTTTACAACTAAGGGTAATACAATGGCAAAGACGAAGCGGATTGGTCCTTGAGTATAATAACGTTTCGTTCTTGCTCTCGGCTAGTATGAATAATTTGAGGATCTTGATCTTTCATTTTAACTTGATGTTTATAATATTGGATTTGGATCTGGAGATGCCGCCGTTGATCCAAAATTTGATCCCCAAATTAAGGTTAACACACGAACTACTCCTTCCTAATAAATTCTTCTCTAGTGGACTTTTGCTGAGTGGTCCTTCGTGGGAGAGATTCTTTCCTTGTTTAGGAATTGATGGATAACTTCATGCAATTCTTCTTTGCCAACTCAAATATATTATTGCATGGCGTTTTGTACTTTTTTGGTTTAATTTAATTTGTATAAACTTTTAGTAACTTATAGAAAAATGAATAGATATTTCTGAACTAACGGATAGTGTGAGATTAATTGATGGACTAGTATTATTATTATAAGTATGTTATAAACGTAGAGATTAATAGTAGCATAGTAAAATGATTAATGTTTGGATGAGATCTCAAGATAGAGTTATAGTGAAATTTTGGGTATTTCATTGCAACTTGAGTAGAATAGTCTTTTATATGTCCCAACTCAAACTAAATGCATCACTACTCATTTTATCATAATTAGGGTTGTACGACCGTGTTAACCCGGCCCGATCAGGTGCTGATCCGGATTGAACCGGATCCGAAATATTTTAAAACCTTAGACCGAGACTCGGTCTAGTTAGACTGTTATTTGGATCAGATTTGTTTTGAAATTTTTCTAGGTTTGGTCAGGACCGTACCGGTTGACCCGATTAGAACTTCTATTACACTTTTTTTTACAAAAAGAAAGTGATTCTATTGAGAATCGAATAGCAGACCATTGTGTAACAATCTCTTTACCAGTGGACCACATTGTTGTTTGTTAATAAATTGTATGATTAATAAATATATACGAATGTTCAATTTATTTTAAAAACGAAACTCTTAAATAATGTTTTTGGTGAGATTTGAACTCTGATTGTATACTACAAAATGAAAAGTTTTATCACTGTCTGTGTAATAATTGACTATCTATTATATATAATTGACTATCGAGTTTGACCCGGATCGGTCCGAAATTCGGAATGGACAAAAACGTTGACCCAAGACCAACCAGTAATGCAAAAAGACCGAATCCGGATCACTAATTTAAATCCTGGACCGGGTCATTTTTTCGGGTTGACCCGACTCGTGCACATCCCTAATTATGTGTAGTTACGTGAGCTGGTTGAAGCAAGTGGTGTACCCGAATTTTTTGAATCATAACACAAGATTGAAATCAGATTTATGGAGCAAAGTTGTATTTTATTTTGGCAATTCATTAATTTATTGTTTGATAAATATCATCTTCTGATTAATTTGGGTTTCGATGCGTCCATTCTCAAATGATTCTTAGAAACAATACAAATATACTTCGTATCACAATTAGAGCCTTTTGAAGTATCTTATAAATTGTACTGAAGTCAGATATCATATTTTACATATCTTTTTATAGGTTAATGGTCTTTTATTAGATTTGGAGAAAAACTTTATTTCATTTGAAAATTTACTTCCATTTGCATCTCCAGCAAAAACTAAGGGCACAGTGAGTAAAGTATCTACATGTCATGTCCATTTCAACTAAATTGAAATGTGTTAAACTAAATTAAAAAGTATGAAAATGTATATTTTATGAGACAATAAATTACTGAATCTACTGAACGAACTGTACTAAACTAAAAAGATTGAAAATAAGCTGAAATGAATAGAACCACATATCTTGTTAGTTTTTTTGTTTTTGTCAAGATAGTCGGTTAGATTATTATAACCACCAAGAGGAGGAAAGTGAATTTTGAACAACTTGGCTGTGGATAATAACACTCCTCTTTTTTGACTCTTTTCAGAAAATGCATTGAAAAGTTGTTTGGATTTCAAAGATTTAGGAATCAATCAGAAGCTCATCGTTTGGTGCCGACACATATTGTGGCTACTCGACAAATCATCATGCTATCAACTCTTTGTCCTTTCTTCGATCATTCATATCTCCTTTGCCAAATCCATGAATAAAACCAAATTCGATAAACCTCAAATCAAGTTTATGCTTAACCGCCGAACAATCTGGTGTTTTGTTGCGAGCCTGCGGTGGATAAATCTGTAGATCATAGGTTTGGTGATTTTGTTTTTGAGCTGAAATGGAGCATTGCTGGAAATGAGAGGCCAGACTGCGTTTGTGTGATCCAGCTAATTAACATAATGGGTGGATTAGATGGTTATATTATTGTTTTGTCACTAATCACTATTCTTAAAGTGGCAACAAAGTGTCATTTAGGGTTGAAAGACTATAAGAAAGTGAAATGTGTCTATGGACTTTTGAGTTTGTGCTATTAAATTTTGAATTCTTATAAAGTTTTCGATTATTTCAGTTTGAATTAGATCTCGATGAATTTTTAATTAACTCTTTTTCTTAGATAAAATTATCAATTTAACTCTCCTCTACCTATCACGATCATTCCTCCTCTCTCTCTGAAAATCTTGATGATGTTCTCTCTAATTTTTTCGTTATCAGTGGCTTTTAAATTTATAGATGTAATAATATCTTAATATTAGTCAACGAGATTGATTGACTAAATTGCATCAAAATAATTATTCAGGGTATATAAAGAAAATAGTATAACCATCGGCATGCATTAAAAAATTGCTAGTGAAAATTAAAATTAACTACCATTGAAAGGGTCAGACAAAGTTCTATATAACATGCTTTTCTTTCTCTATGACATTTTAACGGGGTATGTTAATTCTCAGAGAGGTTAACGTCCCGTTTGATTGAGTTTATAAACAGAGCAATTCAGTTTAATTTAATTTAATAAAAATATAATTTGATCAAATTTGAATAAATTTAGACATACTGGTTCTAAATTTTGTATATTTTCACTTCGGTTCAATTAAATTCAGCTTAATTTAATACAATTCAGTTCAATTCAAATCATTAAGTAATAGCTCCGGAGAACCGGCCCTAAGTTACCTTTATCTACTCATCTTTTTTTTTTTTGCTCTGATATCAATTCAATTTTGTCAACTTGTAGTACCATTTCATCAAGTGTTTGGGACCAAAGTAAATGTGGCATAAAAAGAGAAATGGGAAAACTCATCTTTAGAACCTAGAAACGGTACGTGTACGGGTCATCTCTCGGTGTCATTACGATTTACACCAGTCATTGCTACCATCTCAATGGTCACCCTCCCCACGCAATCTGTTCTTACTTTTCACAGGTGTCATCTAACCACAGTACGCTTCACTTATTGATCTTTCTACCTCTTTTAGAATGGTAGATGAACACTCATTTAACCTACTATCTGCAGAACAAGGCAGCTATTATTGTCCTACCTGCAATCTGTTCTTGATTCATCGCATCATCCACAAGCATTCAATGAACTGGGCAGCTCATACTCAATACATATGTCTCATGATTCTATATTTCCTGTCACATCCAAACAACTTTCAATCCATATCCATACATGCCTTTGTCTCCAAAACGTAGCGAAATAATCAACATTTCATATCTGTCAAAAAAACAACACTTCATTGTCATGATAATAGAAACTGCAGCAATATCACAGGAGAACATCACGATGAACAATAATTCAAGTTCATAGTAATTAGAAGTATACTGCTGCTTCACTGTTTTATTATTACTTTTATTAACTTAATAACTCATAAAGACCAATCTCATCAAACTGGTATTGAACTTATTAAAAAGAAATTGCTATTCAGCATAGTTTGGCATCTAAAGTTATCCAAATTGGTCCACCATTCAACAAAACCGGGGCAGTTAGGATTAAGTGTTAGGTTATGGTTTCCCTTGAGCACTCATTCTCTACCAATCCTCAACGGTCGTCAGCATTTCAATTGGGGTAAAACCTTAGGGCTATATATGCAACTAGGATGGACTTGTAGAAGGGGATTCATAAATAGACAGGTAGGGAAAAACACCTATGCTGAGAGTCCAAGTGGAGTGAGCTCCAGCCCAACCCAAATCCAAGAATCGCTCCGCCACTATAGGAAAAGACCTGTAGAAAAGAGAGCAGACAGTGTGTTAAAAGTCGGTTTCAACAAAACGTGCTTATTATGACTTGTTCACTCAGGGAGAACAAGATTTCACATTACTTTGAAGACCATGAACAACACACCAAAATGAAGAGAAGTGAAAATGGAATTGAGTATCGACTGAGTGTATGTTGATGACTAATATCAGTCACACAAGCACTTCTGTTGAATGTCTGTTTTTGATTACTCCACGTGGATTTGTTCACTAAATTTTGTCTACTCACACCCTCGTCTCATTTGGATTAACATACATAATGCTATCATAAATGACAAACGCTTGCATAGAGAAAATAAAATCCCTATTGAGTAGTGACAGTGTTTCTTGAAAGGCTGGGGGTCTAGCCAAGCAACTATGTCACTTAAATCTCAAGAGCTAAAAGCAAACTATATTGCTGTCTCTTACAAACATAATCTAGTTCATGCCTATGGGAATTATGAAGATGCAGAAATACGTGCACACACCGAACCTAAAAGACATGTAATGTGCAGAGACACAACATACCACAGCCTCTTCCTACCAGAACACGATTCAGTTGTTAAGGCCGCTGAGCAAATAGCTCAACCTGCAGTCCTTGTGCTGGCCGAAAGACATTAGGGAGGGAGCCCATCCTACACTCATTTCTCCCCTCATCCTGTGGCTTTTTTCCCTGGTGCAGAAAAAATGATGGGCAATATCAGTAGCTTCCCACATACAAATTGTGCTGCACATCATTTTCAAAATAAAAAGGACGAGCTCAGCTACTTTTCATTTGAAAGCTAACGAGCAGATACAGTCATCTAATGATATGTATTTTCTTGGGAAAAACTCATTGTTGCAACGGAAATACGTGCGCTGTGAACATGGAAACTAAATCATATTTCTGTATACTGCATCATACCTACAATTGTAACCGATAAGTCGTATATATGCTGTGCCCTTCATAAAGCAGCCAGCCAGCCACAAAGAAGATTTTTTAACGCCACCACTTTGTCCTGTGAAAGAAGCTTTAATCAAGGCAGAAGGAATATAATGCAGGACATTTTGAGAATTTATGTTGATGACATTCATTCAATTAAAACTGTGTCAGAGACACCTAAGATGTTGCCAGACAGCAGCAGGCAAAAATCAGGTGTACACTGATTAGCTACAAATAGTTCAATTCAACATAGGAATGTTACTCATATATCAAACTTGGAAAAGCAAACCAACCTCAACAATACTTATAGTAGATTAGAGTGCATGACACATGCCTTAAATAAAGATAATAAAACCGCAAAAATCGACAGTCATTAAAGCACTAAAGTAACTATCCTAACAGCGTAATTGATTATTAAAAGCTAACATAGCTCCAGTACAAAAATAGTTTGACAGGCAAATTATACAACATTTCTGCAATCATAGACAAAATATTCCATCGTACACCAGAAATAACATGTATCGAAATAAAGGTAGGAAAGCATAGCCATAGTTGAGATATTAAGACAATTTGATGAACAGTAGCCCTATAAGTATTAGATTAGTTTAAGATTATCGAGAAGAAGGGAAACAGTAATCATGCTGAATTATATCTTAACAAACTGACACACTAAAGCCTTAAGCTAGAAGTGAAATATCACAGTAAGCTTTATCACTAATTAGGACAGCAAGACACACGTATCAATACAACAATTTGTGAGAGAAAATTACCTCATCTCACAGCATACACATCAACAGCTATTTTTTTGCAGGCCAGTCTTTCTTTCACGCAATTTCAGTTCTTCACAGCTATTCAGCATCTCTCCTCCAGTATAATTTTTCCAACCACATTTGGGCATCAACCTTTCGTCCTGGTTTGGCTAGAGAGGGACTAATATAAGAAATGGTGGTTCTATTAGGAATAAAACCCTTTTCATTCATTGCTTTAAATAGCGTTCTCGCTTCCGCCTGATATGATAATCTAGTAGATCTGTCAAGTCCATCTCGATTCGACAGCTGACACCATGCACAGATAAGAATGTCATAAGTAGAAGAATTTGGCACTACTCCTCTGACTTCCATTTCATTCAAAAGCTCCGAGGCTTGCTTCATCATTCCGATCTTAGCAAATTCACCGATAAGTACATTATAAGTACCAACACGGGGAACAAAGCCTTTCATTATCATCTCACAATATAACTTTATTGATTCCTTCTTATTTCCAAGCTTCCCATGCCCAGAAATTAAAACCTCATAAGTATTCATATCAGGAACCATACCCCTTTTCTTCATTTCGTGCAGCATCTCCATTGCTTCATTTATCAATCTCGCATTTAAGTGCCCCTCGAGAAGAGCATTATAAGTTGCAACATCGGGAGGAACCCCCTCCTGCAGCATTTGTGAATAAGTAGACATTGCCTTTTGTATGTGTGTGCTTTTGCAATATCCACGTATTAGAGCATTGAAGGTAACAGTGTCAGCTGAAAGACCATTTCTCCTCATACTTTCCAGCACTAAGTTTGCTTTTCTAGTCATCCCTAGCCTGCACAGGGTTACTATGAGAGTGTTGTACGCAGAAAGATTGAGATTTAGTCCCATGTCAACAAGTTGTTGATGAACCTGCAGGATTACTTCGCTCCTCTCAAACTTTGAAGCAGCATCAAGAGCAAGTCTGTGGGTGGTTAAGGTTGGAGTAAATCCCATAACGAACATGTCATTCAACAAATTCATTGCTTTATCAAGTTCTCCAGCCTCACAAAGCCCTTTAACAACTGCATTGCATGTGACTGAATCAGGTATGAACCCACAACTCTTCATTTCCTTCCAGACCTCAAATGCTTTCTCCAGCTTTCCCTCGCGGCAGTAGAAACTTATCATTGTGTTATATGTCACAAGGTTAGGAACCAAACCTAATTGTTCCATGCCTTCATAAACAGATTGCATATCAAACTCACCATGTCCCAACATTCCATTGACATAAACATTGTAAGCAGGGACATCAAATCCTAAATTCTTCTCTACCATTTCCTGGGCTATTCCTAGAGCTACTGAATCCTTCCCTGCTTTGAACATGCAGTCCATGATGGATGTGTTGTTAACAAGGTCAGGCGAAAATCCCATGGACACAAAATCTCTGAATAATGACTCGGCCTCAACCATCTTTCCCAATCTTTTACTGCTGTTAACCAAAATGTCTAAAATAAAGATATTGTCCTGTACCCTACTCAGTTTCATTTTCTCATAAAGACCTCGACCAATTCTTTCTTTACCAGCTTTAAAATAACCATCAATAAGGACAGCATAGGTATGAGCACTAGGCATGATATTCATGCTCATCATTTTCTTCATGAGATCGGATGCCACATCAAGCATCCCTTTTTTGACATAGGAATTAATCACCAAAGTAAATGTGACCACATTTGGGAGAACATTATTTTGAACCATCTCGTTCAGTAAAGACTCTGCTCCCTTCATATCACCTAATCTGCAGAGCCCAGAAATCAACACCGTGTAGGAAATACAATTGGGAACAATATTATGCTTTATGAGTATGTGAAACATCTCTTCAGCCTCTGCACTCCTTCCCACCTTAAAGAGACCATCCATCAAGGTTGTAAAAACAACCACATCAAACATGATACCTCTAACCACCATTTGACTCTGGATGCTATCAGCAGCAATCCCTTCCCCAGCTTTAAACAAAGCATCCAACAGAATTGAGTATGTGAAATGATTAGGATCCACACCTTCCCTCATCATCTCCTCAAACATATTTTTAGCTTCCAAAGTCCTCCCAGCCCTCAAAAATGTATGTATAACCATACTACAAGTAACTACATCAGGAAACAGGCCAGCCATCAACATTTCCTCATAAACGGAGAGTACTTCCTCAACTCCATTCTGCCGACAATACCCACTAAGCAACGTCGTATAGGTAATGACATTCGGCTGCAAATCTAATCCAACAAACTCATTGAGTTCCTTATTCCTATCCTCTTGCTTATAATCTTTACAACCATCTTCACTACTACGCGATTCCAACATCTCATCCATCAGACTCTTTGCACTATCAAAATCTCCTACTTTACAAAACCAATAGATTAATGTATTATAAGTAATGATATCAGGCATCACGCCCTCCTCCCTCATCTTAGCCATTAACCTAAGAGCACCATCTATATCGCCTAATTTACAATATCCATGAATTAAAGTGTTAAACCCAACTATATCTTTACAAACAGCTCCACCGGAAGCAAACATTTCCATCAGATACTCAGCAGTTTCAACAAAACCCACGTCACAAAATCCCTTGATGAGTATATTGCAAGTAAGAGAATCAACCTTTACGCGCCTCTTAACCATCCCAGAAACCAACCCAAAACCCATCCCCTGAAACCCATTACCACAAAGACCCCAAATTACAGTATTGTAGCTCACACTATCACACAAACTACAGTCTCTAAGCATCTGCAGAGCTTCTCTAACCTTTCCAACTTTACAGAGCGAATGAATGACTATATTGCGGGCGCCCATATTAGGGGTGAGCCCAGAAGAGACCATTTCGGAGTAAATAAAGATCACCTGGTCGACCAAACCTGCCTGACTGAAGTGGGCTAGGAGGCGGTTCCAGGAGGTCCGGTTGGGGGCGAGGGTGTGAGCGCGCATTGAAGAGAAGGCGGCGGCGGCGGAGGAGAGGCGGTGGCAGCGGAGGTAGAGGTGGATGAGGGTGCAGAAGAAGGAAGCGTAGAGAGCTGTTGATTTCTGGGGCGGCGAAAGAGAGGAGAGGCTCATTCTGAGTTTGGGGGAGGCGCAGGCGAGGCGTTTGACGAAATGCCTCGCTGAGTGTTGCATTATGATGGTCCAAGGAGAAGCATCCTTCTCTCTGAAATGGTGCAACTGCGTGATTGATTTACAGCGTTTGTTCTTCGTACCAGGAACTAGCTCAGGATTCCTGGCTAGCTACCAAGTGCGCAGTTTGGGCCAGAAATGAGCGGGGTTTCTGCCTTCTGCCCTACTTTTGCTGGTGATGTGAATTGACTGTTGAAAGACTAAAGTCTAGAGTGGGATAATTATTTTACTTAATTTTATTTTAGTCCACCTCCTAAAAATACTAAGGGTGTGTTTGGTTGGACAAGTTTTTGCAAAACTTGGACTATCCAAGTCCAGTTTGTAAAATCTTGTTTGGTTCACCAAGTTTTTCAAAATCCAGACTTGCAAAATCCTAAAAACCAATCAAAGACTTTGTTTCATACTCACAAACTCAACCCAACCAAACAAGGATTTTGCAAAACCAGACTTTCAAAATTCCAAACAAAAACCCAACTCTCAAAAACCCAAAACAAAATCCAGACTCTCAAAAATCTTGCGAACCAAACACACCCTAAGGACATGTTATCTCAAAACTGAATAAAATTGAATTAACTGAATCAAAAAAATTCAGCGAAACTAGAAAAAACATACCTTAAATAATGATCTTGTTGTTACTTAAACTCGGCTTTAGGATTAAGTAAAAATAAATTTAGAAAATAAATAAAAAGATAACTTAGGAGTCTAGCTTTCCAGGAACGGTCCTAGGATAAGTCACTAAATGTATGTGGATGACTGCGTATTGTTTTCAAAGGTGACATATTAGTAGACGAATGATTGCCAAGACTCTGGATCTATATGCCAGATTTTCGGGGTAAAGGTTGAGTTTTTACAAATGTTTGATAACTTTCAACTCATAATACTCCTGAGCATCATCAACAGTATGTGCAATATAATCTAAACATCCACAAGGCTAGGAGACAAATACAATGGGAATCTACATCGTCTATCCGGTTTTTGAAGTTTTTGATGAGGGGAAATGTGATACGATATGAAAGTTGTTTCATCAATCTCCACACTTTTTTCTGAACTATTAGCAATACGGTTTGACATTTTAACCGGTACAAGCATAAGATCTCATTTCAATATTGAAACAGATAGTTTGTTAGCTGTTAAAGAAGATTTGCCATGTTTAGTTAAGTGGAGATGCCATAATTTAAGCTATGTTATTAGTACATGTGTTGTAGGCATCAAAATTCAACATGTTTTCAGGGAAGGGAACACTTTGGCTGACTTCCTTGCAGAGAAAAACTCACAGTATTCCATCATAGAAATTATTCATCTTCAAAATGCATCACATACAGGCTACTTTCAGAGGTTTAATCTGTTTAGATAGATTAAAATTGCATAACTTAAGACTAGGAAGATCTTTCCCTTTGCTGGATTGATTCTGATATGCCTTCACTTTTTACAGAATTAGACGACCCATTGGAGGGGAGTCTCCAATGGGAACAACAAGCACAAGGACAAAGGGACTCAACTATGGAGCACAAGAACTATCTTTTCAAGCTGCTAAGGCACAATGCCATATTTTTGGGCATGACTCCGGTCTTTATTACACCTTTGTACTTCTATCATTGGGCGGACATGTGACTTGTGTATATATTTTTTACCCATTCACAAAATTGCTCGGTGAGTCCGGATCGAAAGAGAGTGCAATTACACCAAACCATCACTTATATACTACAACATCTGTACTATTTTCTTAGTATTCAAGAAACAAAACATCTATTGTAATGGATATACCTAGTATGTGACTATTTTTTGATGATGGACTCTTTTACCAAGCACAACAGTAGAACACAAAATGATGATGCCGATGATGGTTCTTATTTAAAACAAATAACACAATGCACATTCTCTTACAAAGATGAACTAAGAACAGTCTCTCAAGGTATATGTTATGCATTCAAGATATAGTTTTTAGGAGGACATCCTCTAGGCACAATATGCTTTCACGATACTAATCTACTGGTTTAGCTATAGGTCACATGACTAGCAAGCCTCAGAATATACTCTACATGTTAATCCTGATGTTTTGTGGGGAAGTCTTATACAATTCACTTCTAATTTTTATCAATGTTGTTTCAAGCACTATCAGGGAACCCTAAAGTTAACTTTCAAGTAATATGAAGTAAAGACATATAGTTTAGCTTCATCCACCCCTCGAAAGGGTGAATCCCTGTCAACAAAGATTTTATTTCGTATTCCTTTTTTCTTTCAGAGTTTGTGTATATAAAGGATGATATGAATAGAAAAGTTGTATCCAGTTTTCTGCACAACATCATTGTTCTTCTTTCTCCTCTTCTCAGCTTATCTGTGTGAAAGCTAACAAGTGGTATCAAGAGCTTAAACGATCCTATGGCGGGCGCATCGAGATCACCGGAACGAACGGAACCACGGAGAGGACGAGGACGCAGCAGGCCACGACGCGGCAACGGCGGCGAAGTTGTCATCCACGAACGTGTCATCTAAGAACGTACCAACCTTGGCGCCAACATTGTGTACCCCACGTTGACGGCAACGAACTACATCGAATGGGCCCTCGTGATGAAGATAAACCTACGAGCATAAGGTTTATGGGAGGCCACTTCCGGCGTTGGAGATCCGTCCGAACGGGAAGACATGGCGGCCCTCTCGGCTTTGATTCGGGCGGTGCCACCGGAGATGGTACCGGCGCTAGCTGTCAAAACGTCGGCACACGAAGCTTGGGAGGCAATCCGGATGATGCGAGTCGGCGTGGATCGAGTGCGTGAGGCCACGGCACAACGTCTACGCAAAGAGTTCGAGCAAATCGCCTTCAAGGACGGGGAGTCGCTCGAAGCCTTCGGCATGCGGATTACAGGTATCGTCAATAACCTTCGTTCTTTAGGTGAATCTCTAGAAGAGATCAAAGTGGTCCAAAAGTTCTTGCGGGAGGTGCCGAGCCAGTACGCCCGGATCGCTTGCTCGATCGAAACGTTGCTCGATCTAAACGGCATGACAGTGGAGGAACTCATCGGCAGGCTTAGGTCAGCAGCAGATCGGTGCTCCATCAACACCACGAACAACTCCAACGGCCAAGTTTTGCTCACGGAGCAAGAGTGGATCGCACGAGGACGGAGCTCTAGCTCCGGGAACAAAGGCAAAGGCAATGGTTATCAGAAAGGGAAGAAACCGAGCCACAAGGGAGACGGCAGCCAACGGGCGGTGAGCGGTGACAGAGACTTGACAAATTTGAAGTGTTACAATTGTAACAAATACGCCGGCCACGTCTCCAAGGACTGCCCCGAGCCACGGCACGAACGAAAGGGACGTGCCAACCTCGTGCAAGCTGAAGTGGACGAACAGACGCTCCTCGTGGCAAGGCTTCACTCCCTCACGATCGGGAACTCAGCCACCAAGGAGCACGTCCTGCTCAACGAGACGCGATCTAAAGCACGGTCAACGAAGGAGCCCGGGCAGAGTGACACGGCATGGTTCCTTGACTCCGGTGCGAGTGCCCACATGTGCGGAAGACGGGAGTTCTTCTCCGAGCTAGACACGGATGTAGGAGGCTCGGTCAAACTGGGAGACGACACCTCCGTGGAAATAGAAGGCACTGGTACGATCCTTTTTACGTGCCGGAACGGCGAGCACCTAAAGTTGGACGATGTGTATTACATACCACGGCTCCACAGCGGCATCATCTCACTCGGCCAGCTGGATGAGGACGGCTACGACACGAGGATCCAGTACGGGTGGCTCACGTTACGAGATCAAGGCGAGCGCTTGCTCGCACGGGTGCCAAGAGGCCAAGGGCGCCTTTACCTTCTTCATCTGAGTTTGGCACGACCAGTGTGCCTTGCGGTGCATGGGTGCGAGGATGGGTGGCGATGGCACGCGAGATACGGCCACATGAACTTCGAGGCCCTTCGACGCATGGCCAGGAACAAGATGGTGGACGGACTCCCGCTGCTCGATGACGTTGAGCGCTTGTGTGACGCCTGCCTGGCCGGGAAGCAGAAACGCAGCTCGTTCCCAAGCCAAGCCAAGAACCGAGCGACCGAACGCCTTGAGCTCGTGCACGCTGATTTGTGTGGACCCATCGAGCCACAAACTCCTGGAGCGGCGGAAGCCATCAAAAGGACCGTGGCAGTAGCCAAACGACAAAGCGGGTGCAAGTTTAAGACGCTGCGGACCGATCGTGGAGGTGAGTTCACGTCTCAAGAACTCAGCGAGTACTTTGCCGACCACGGTGTGCATCGACAAACAACGGCGCCATACTCGCCCCAGCAAAACGGCGTGGTCGAATGACGAAATCAAACGGTAGTTAGCATGGCACGTTGCCTCTTGAAGGCCAAAGGCATGCCGACGAGATTTTGGGGAGAAGCAGTGACAACGGCGGTCTACCTTCTGAACCGGGGAATCACGAAGAGCGTCAGCGGCAAGACACCCTACGAAGCATGGCACGGGCGCCGGCCGAGCGTGAGCCATCTCCGGGTGTTTGGGTGCGTCGCCCACGTCAAGGCCACGCAGCCAGGGCTGAAGAAACTGGAGGACCGGAGCAAGCCGATGGTGCTACTTGGGTATGAAACTGGAACTGTGGCGTACCGCGTCTACGACCCTGCCACAGATTGGGTGAGAGTCTCACGTGACATCGTCTTCGATGAAGACACAGCATGGGACTGGACCACATCGACACAGCAACAAAACCACGGGCATGGTGAGGGTTCCAACTTCGATCGTTTTGTCTCTTTTGGTGTAGGTAGCGAACCAGCCCAGAAAATCCTTCGTTCAGACGATGAGAATTTCACCAGAAGCAGGCCTAGAAGTGAAGATTCGGTGTCAAGTTCACGAACCCCAAGTGCATCACCACCACCCAATGTAGAATTTGTGTCACCTCCGGCAAACGCATCGGAACCACCCTCCAGAGTTGAGGCACAACGACGGTATCGAACCATGGAGGACCTTCTCAACGCCACCGAGAAGATTGAAGCTGAGGATGAGGAGCTTTGTCTTCTCACAGTCGACGAACCAACGATCCTAGCTGAAGCCGAGAAGGATGAAGGATGGCGAACGGCGATGACGGAGGAACTTGCAAGCATCGAGGCAAACCAGACTTGGCGCCTCACCGATCTACCACCGGGACACCGCGCCATCGGACTTAAGTGGGTCTTCAAGCTCAAGAAGGACGCGAACGGGGAGATGGTGAAACGAAAGGCGCGGTTAGTGGCAAAGGGCTACGTGCAGCAGCAGGGGGTGGACTACGAGGAAGTGTTCGCTCCGGTTACGCGAATGGAGACGGTGCGGGTTCTGATCGCGCTCGCTGCACACCACGGGTGGCCAATCCACCACATGGACGTCAAGACCGCGTTCCTCAACGGTGATCTGATTGAGGAGGTTTATGTCAAGCAACCGCCGGGTTTCGAAACTCAAGGCAACGAAGGCAAGGTTCTTCGGCTTAAGAAGGCTCTCTACGGACTACGTCAAGCTCCGAGGGCTTGGAATGCCAAACTTGACAAGAGTCTTCGCGACTTGGAGTTTGTACGATGTGAAGCCGAGCACGCGGTATATCGCCGGAGCAACGGGAAGGAGCAACTGCTAGTTGGAGTTTATATTGATGACTTGATCATCACCGGAACTTCAATCGAAGAACTGACGAAGTTCAAAAAGGAGATGACGAATCTATTTGAGATGAGCGACCTCCGCGAACTGAGTTACTACCTCGGCATCCAAGTGCAACAACGGAAGGGTTTGGTCACTCTTTGCCAATCATCTTACGCAAAGAAGCTTTTACAAAAGGCCGGACTGGAAGAGTGCAATCCATGTGCGGCACCAATGGAGGCACGACTCAAACTAAGCAAGACGGGAGACGGGAGACCGGTGGACGCCACGGACTACCGCAGCTTGGTGGGAAGCCTCGGGTACTTAGTTCATACTCGGCCAGACATTACTTTTGCAGTTGGTTATGTTAGCCGATTCATGGAGCAGCCAAGAGTTGAGCATATGGCAACAGTGAAGCATATTCTACGCTATGTGGCGGGAACTCTAGAGTTTGGAGTTTCATATGGAAAAAGTGCTGGACCTTTACTCTTGGCAGGTTATAGTGATGCTGATTTGGGCGGAGACGTCAACGATAGGAAGAGCACGACGGGGCTAGTTTTCTTCCTAGGTCAATCTCCAGTGAGTTGGCAATCACAGAAACAACGGGTGGTGGCACTCTCTTCGTGCGAGTCAGAGTATATTGCTGCTGCCACTGCCGCTTGCCAAGGTGTTTGGCTTAGTAGATTGCTTGGTGAAATGCAAGGTGAACAGCCACAAGCACCAACGTTACTAGTGGACAACAAATCGGCAATCGATCTTAGCCGAAATCCTGTGTTTCACGATCGAAGTAAACACATTGATATACGTTACCATTTGATTAGAGATTATCTGGAGCAGGGCGATATTGACATCGACTACATCAACACAGAAGCTCAGCTCGCTGATATCCTGACAAAGCCTCTCGGACGAGTTCGTTTTCAAGAACTTAGGGGCAGAATCGGAGTTGCAGAGATAAAGTGATGACAAGATTATGGGGGTGATTTGTGAGATATTCTAGTCATCTTTCTTTTTCCTTGTTTGTTTATTTTCTGCAGCTATTTCTAGAAAATAAAGATGCTAATTAGCATCCGTAGGAAGTAGATATTTTCCTTTCCTTTTCCGTAGGAATTAGATTATTACGTTTCCTTCTTACGTAGAAATTAGATTATTTAGTTTCCTTCTTCCGTAGAAGTAGATTATTTCGTATTCCTTTTTTCTTTCAGAGTTTGTGTATATAAATGATGATATGAATAGGAAAGCTGTATCCAGTTTTCTGCACAACATCATTGTTCTTCTTTCTCCTTTTCTCAGCTTCTCCTCTTCTCAGCTTATCTGTGTGAAAGCTAACATTCAGAGAGGTTAAACTAAAGGCTTGAGATTTATGGGTTTGAGGTTAGTATTGTGGGCAAAGGAAACTATAACCCTAAATAACGATTGGAGAGTGGTCAGCGGTAGAAAAATCAGGTTGGCGGACCAGTGAATTCCGACAGACGATAATTCTTTGCCAACTGATTCTTTAGTGGCTCGGGCTTCAAGCTTAAGAGATTTATTTAATTCAATAACCTGGAACATGGAGAACAACTTTGCTGAAGCAGATATTCTCAAGTAGCATCAAACCACACATTTTTGCTATCCACTATGAATTAAAGCCAGGAGGATGTATCTATGTCAAAGCTTAATAAGGATGGTAAACATACCATTATATATGACAGATATAAGGGTATCATATTGCAATGTCCTCGGTTGTTAGTACAAACAATGTGCATATAAACCAGGGTAGAGTGTCAAATGGAAAAAAATTGAAAGTTGTTGTGCAAGGGAAAATGAAACTGGAAACACATGGAATAGGTCAAGCCTATTTGTGGAGTGTAACAATTCTGGAAACATATGGAATAGGTCAACGATAGGAGTTCAAATTAGTAACTCCTCAAATCAAAATTTCAGAGATTGGTTTGATGCAATGATAAATTCTCCACATGAGGAAGATTTAGAGTTGATATGTTGTGGGAAATATGGACACAACAATACAAGAAGGCGATAAAGAATGTTTCTCGAAATGCAGGGAGAAGTGCTCTCAACACGATTTTTGGAGTCGACATAAGAACCATCTAAAATGTTAAGAGAGTTCTTTCTACTACACAATAACGTGGAGGACAACAACTTAGAATAAGGTAGTTACACTCTTTCTCGCATTTTTGTATTAAGATAGTTAATAGGGATGCTATAGTAAGAGAGTACAATGTAGAAATCATAGTCTAACTCTTTGTACTGGTTGCTATAACTTTATTTATCAATAATTTATGTGGATTTTTAATTTTTTTTAAGAGTCATATATTCTAATTAGTAGACAAATTGAAAGTTTCGCGGTGTTCAATTCAGTAAGAGCATTTCCAATGTAAACTTCTCTTTTGTGAGTCACTTGCTTCACATGACACATTTTTAATGGAGGTTCAATATGATATAATCAATAAAATTTTTATTAAGGGTCATTTAGTTTTACCTCTCAAATGCTAAAGTAAATTAGAGATGTAGGGTCCGGTTTTTAAATGAATGGACGAGAGAGAGAGAGTTAAAATAAATTAGACATGTGAGATTCATTTATTGGGTGAATGGATGAGAGAGAGTTGCAACTTATGCCTCTTTATCTTGCAAGTCAAGTTGGGGCTTTAAGAAAAATGGTAAGCCACGTCATGTAGATGTTTTAGATTAAACCACAACCAATATGACGTGAATTTGATTTTTTAATAAATAGAAAGTTAGAATTGAAGATGCTCTAAGCTATCCAAGGCAATAAGCCCCTCCATTTGCATCATTCAATTAATCTTTTAGAAAGTTCGTCTTTTCAAAAGATATTTAAAAATTATTAAATTAAATTTAATTGAATTTATATTCTGCTACTTTAATTATTTTAATTTTATTTTTACCCTATTTAGAAAATATAGCGTATACATTGAGGATACAAACCAATTGTCAAAAACTAGCATGATGGACCGCACGTTGTGCGGTGTGTAAGAAAAAGTTTGAATATTTTAAAGTATACTATTATGTCTAAATTAAAAATTAAAGTTTTATGGTTTTTTTAGATAGATCAAATCTATTCAATTTTTTCAAATAATCTTTTTGTTGTTGTGAATATTACATTAGAATAGTGTATACCATATGTGTATGATTAAGGTGTATAATTCAGTGTAGATATTGTTAAAATAAACATTAGTATGAATGCAACAGCATATCATGAATTAAAAATATATAAATAATGAATTTTGAAGAATGTTAATAAGAAGTCATGAAATATTATGGAAATAATATATGTGCAAATATTTAAAAGCAATACATTTTTATTTACTCAAAATAAACACTAATCAAAATTTCTAAGAAAAAAACACTAATGAAACGTTTCCTTATGTGAAAGAAAATAAACGGGAAAGACATACTATGATCAAAGCTATTATATATTTTTTTCTAATTGATTTTTCAAATAAAGGAACAATCTAAAATTAGTAAAAATAAAGACAAAGTGATTAGGAACATGATCGGATTAAATTTATATAAGTTAATAATTAAATGGTGTATTTCAATGAAATAAAGTTTATTTATGTTATTCTACAATATTTATAGTGATATATAATTATGAAATGTGTTTGTATGTCCTTATCAGTTGTCACCAATATATCAAGTTAACTTACTAAATAAAAACTTTACAACACTTTCCATCAATAAAAAAGTTTAAAAAGAGATTCGGTTGGCTAGTAAAAAACATGCATTGCAAGAATAATGCCAGCTTCAATACTCAATAGTAGGTGATCTTCATCCTACTCTTCTGAAAACAAAAAACATAAAGTCTATAATCTCAGATACAAGTTGTCATACCACTGAATGGTGAAAAAAATCCATGCCTTGTCAATTACCGATATTTTTGTCAATTCTTGAAACTGTTTTGATTGTATATATGGTATACTCTTCTTTAGAAACGCTGTCTAAACCATCGACAAGGAGCTTGCAAGAAACTCCATAACGGAAACCCGGAAACTAATCTCCGCCACAAAACACTCAATGCTCAGATATCTCCCGTCGATGAAGTTGGGGATTATAATTAGAAGTCGGGGTTCACGCTGAAGGCGCGCCATTGTAGAGTCGCATTTAATTATATTTTCTAAATACCAATAGGAAAAAAAACTTCTACAATGAATGAATCCATCGATGTCACACCACCTGTAACAAACACACAAAAAACACAATCACAAAAAAAAAATAGGGGAGCCTCATACTCATAACTTTAAAACCTTTGATCAAAATTTTATACAATATAAATATATCTCTGGTGAAGCGTAAGCACACGAAAAATCATGTATGTCAATTTTTCGTCTATCCTAAAAATCCTGCAAAAACACGATCAAGAAACATAGAAGTCCATTGTCACGTTCCTTGGAATTTGAATAAATCCTGCAAAACATATAAATTCAGTGTCATGTCCCTTGGAATTTGAATAAATCTTACAAAAACACGACCAAGAAACATATAAATTCAGTGTCATTTCCCTTGGAATTTGATTAAAAAAATATGAAAATCCTGCAAAAAATCAACCGAAAAAGCGTGATGATATGTATCACCCTTAATGATGGTGAAGCGTGTAATGCTCACTGTATATATATACATGATGGTGTGGTGAGAAATCATAAGATAAATAACAAACACCAAATTTATTTTTAATATACTTATATTATGTTGAAGCACAAAAATATATTGTTTCGTGAAGGGAAAATAAGTAATATTTGATGTGTATAATAAAGGAAAATCACATAATATCATAATTGATACAATATTGCGGTAATATATTGTGCCCGCGAAGGCAATGTAAAAGGTAACAAAAAAGAAACAAAAAAGGAATGTATCACCAGTAGAATCAGGCCGGAACACGGCGCCGTTAGACGGCGGTTCAACGTGAATTTAAGGGAACCGCCGTTTTACAACCATCCCGCTAAGTTTCCGAACTCGGAAACTTAGCCGGATGGTTGTTATCAAACAGATCTCTCCTTGCAAGTTTATGCAAGTTATAATCTCCTTCTCCCTCTCCATCTTCTTCCTCTCTCCTTATTCTCCTTCTCCCACTCATTCTCCCCCTCTCCCTCTTCTTCTTCTCCTTATTCTCTTTCTCCCTCTCCCTCTCCTTCTTCTCCTTCTCCTTCTCCTTCTCCATCTCCCTCTCCCTCTCCCTCTCCCTCTCTTCTCCCTCTCCCTCTCCTTCTTCTCCTTCTCCTTCTCCTTCTCCCTCTCCTTCTTTTCCCTCTCCCTCTCCCTCTCCCTCTCCCTCTCTCCCTCCTTCTCCTTCTTCTAACAAAAGGTTGACTTTAAATTATGTGTTTTTCATATGATTTAGTCTGAAAATCAATAGATTAGTATGATAGTTTGTGTTTTTGGGATTTCCGGGTACGATCTATTCGATCCAAAAGTACCCATGGTTTGGGGTTGAAACTGTTTTTATGTTGGTTTTGATTTCGCCGGCCAATTCGGCCGGCGTTTTTTTTTGTTCTATCCGACTAACTTTCCGAGCTCGTAAATTTAGCCGGATTTATAAACATCCGGATAGATTTCCGAACTCGGAAATTTAGCCGGAACAATACACGGCGGTTATGACCGCCGTGCATCGGTGGCGCCAATTGCACGGCGCCACCATGGACGGCGGTCAAAACCGCCGTCCAACGCACACGGAACCGCCGTGTTCCGGTCCCAATTCCACTAGTGTATAAATATTACATCATTTTGATATCAAAGTACAATATATAAATATCATAATCATGTTAAATTGAGCAAATCATATATTATGGTATCATAAAAGGAAAACTAAATATATGCATGTATTTGTGCTTGTGCATGTAAGACAAACGTTTTTAAAAATATGCATGGTTAATATTTGAGAATATAATATTGAATCAGTTTAGTTTTTTTAAAATGTGATGAAGGTGATTGTCCAGCCTACCAAAATAAGCACACACAGAGTTAAGGCATAAATATATACCAAGTCATTTTTTAGAATGTCCAGCCTGCTAATTAACCAAACGTGGATTTGAAAAATGCTAATAAACGCAAGAATAACGTGGAGGTAAATATAGAAAAAAACTTTATAAAAAAGCTAAACCCTTGTGTGTGTATATATGGTGGCGGCTATCGGAGCTAAACGCTAGAAGCATAGCAAATCCGCTAATAAACAACGTAGTTTCATATTTATATATTAATATATATTTACCGGAGTAATAACTCTTCTAGTTCCTTTTAAGAAGAGGAAAATGAGATAAAGAGATTCGATGAATTGATTATGAAACTAAAAAAAAAAAATCCTATTTTATAATTTTATTTTTCAATACATCAACAAGGAAAAGAAATGGTGTAACGGTCCCAGGCAAACTAATTTCCCGCCTCTAATTAGAAATTTTATACACATTTGCTTATTCTCTCAACTAATTCGAAAATGGGTAAAACTGGTACACAATCCAACACAAGGAAACCACCTACTTTTGTTAACAAGAAATGAAAGTTGATGAATCTACATAAATAGAGATACATTAAGAAGACCGGAAAGGAGCTAAAGGATTAGGAGGGTTAGATGCTTTGGAGCTCCTGAGCTCTTTACAAACATGGTCTAACATACCCATAAAATCTCTCACAATCACAAAAATCCTCAGCGGATTCGACTCTTCCTTGCTCACATTCCCATGGAAGTACTCTGTAATCTCTCGAACGTGCACCAAAACCCGCCTCTCATCTTCCTGCAGCTCCTTCAGATTTTTCCCCGCATACTTGAGGAACGTTCTCATCGAATGCACAAAGCTCCCATTTTTCTCCGCCGCAGAAAGATCAGTCTCAACGAGGCGTTCGAGGTTCGACACGCAGTCGGATAAATTCGATACAGAGCTCGCGATGACATCGAGATCGACTGTAGCAGTTCTCTTCACGTTGCATAGCTCGGAGCTAAGTCCAGAAACAAGTTCCAGCCCCATTTTCCTGTACTCTTCTTCTTTGTCAAGATCGCTTTTTCCAGCCCTGATTTGGTTGTTGATCTTTCCCATGATGCTTTCTGAAACCCTGAATCCTTCTGATCTTATGATTTCTTGAACCACGAAGTGGAGAAGCGTGGTTCTTCCATCTGTGCCTTTCACATCCGCGAGCTTAAGAAGAGTGTCGAGTTTGAATGCTTTAGCTCCTCCTCGTATGGTGCCGATGTTCATCCTGTTTCCTGTTTTCAGCACAGCCTCTAGTAGCTTCAAGAAAAGGCGGCTCGACCTCAGCTCTTTGCAGGCCTCCTGATATATGTGAACATGATTCTTGTTAGTTTAGCCCTTTTCTGCAAACTGGATTTGAATTCAGTATAGTTTGGATATACCTCTAGCATTGAGAAGGACTTTCTGAGGTGAATCACTTCATCATCGAAAGTTTCTCTGAAAAGCATGGCTTCCATTCTCGCAAAGGCGAATGGGATCTTGAGCACGGCCTTCACAAACTTCTCTGCAGAACCTAGTTCATTGCTGTCTCCTTTGTAGCTGGAAAGTTTGCTCTCTTCTTCTTTTGTTGGGACCATCTTTGTCAATGCCTCAAGTTCTTGTAAGGTCAAGCCAGAACCTGTTCATGGATAATTTGAAGAAACAAAAATGTTGAGATGATTTTGATTAGTTTTGTTTTGTTTGAGGCTGAATCATGTATGATTACCTCGTAAAAGTGCTTCACAAACTTGCTGAGCAGTCACATTCAAAGCTTTGGAGAGAATGGTGATGTTCTGTAGTCTCTTTGGTTCAAGAACATGCTTGGTTGGAGATGGTGTTTTTGTCTTCAATTCATCATTCTTGAGGGAATTCTGCAGGTTGTATCCGAAAAGCGATTCGATCATTTCCTCATCAAACCTGTGACAAATTTATGATTCATCAGTATCTGGATTTTCATGCAAGACAGCACAATGTGATTAGGACATGAATGAATGAAGTTACTTACTCAAATGAGCTTGATTTGAGCTTATCCCAGACTGTTGTACGATTCGGGGTGGCTCTAACTTTATCCCAATGAAGTGGTTTGAGCTTTGGAAGAGGGCTCCCATCCTTCCCCAATGGTGTAGTTTGAAAAGGTCTTGATGGCGGAGGCGGTGGAACCTTCAGAGAGTTTCCAAATGGCGGTGGAGGAATTCCAAGTGGAGGTTTTGGAGTGGCTGGTGACAAATTGCTCTCAGGGGTTTGATCTGATCCTGAAGATGAATCTGTGTTCCCAGGTGAAGAAGATATTGTTGACAAAGTGGATGATAATGGGCTCAACCCCTTACTCTTAGGTGGTTGTGATGTATGAAAATATGAGACCATTAGGGGAGGAGGAGGAGGAGGTGGTGGTGCTGCTGCTGTTGGGGGCAGCGGCGGTGGCGGCGGCGGTGGAGATGGAGGAGGAGGAGAAGCTATTGAATGACCTAAATCTGTGGGATCATTGGAACAATTGATGTCCAAGAACTCCAGACAGCTTTCTGCTGAAGCACTGGATGATCTCAGGTGTTCAGATGATTGTGAATTACATAGAGAGTGAAAAGATTCATCATCAGATGAATGAGCATGATCATCATCATCATTATCATCAGGGATTAATGCACTATGATCAGAAGATGGCAAATTATTGCATCCTGATTCTGAAATCTCACCATCAGAGCTGATTTCTTGAATCTCAAGCTCATCTTCTGGCTTTGCCAAATCTTGTTCTGAGCCTACTGTTTCTGATGCATTTAATGGTGTGACTGTGTTCTGTTTTACACAAAATGGCTGTGGCTCCAAAGCAGCTCCAAGGGTTTGAAGGTAAAAGAGGTCAGGAACTGGTTCAGAAGGTACCTTTTTGGCTGAATTTCCACCTTCAGTTCCTCCTGATTCTGAGCAATATATGGACAGAGTTCTTGCTGTTTTCTTCCTCCTCTTTCTGAGCTTTTTGCACCCAAGAAGTAGGCCTAAAGCACACAACAAAGAACTAACTCCAACACTAGCAGCAACCACAATGATAACTTTTCTTGATTTCTTCCCACCCTTGTTCCCAAATTTGTGGGCTGTTGGGAGCAAATGATGGGGCTGTGAAGGAGGGATTTGATGGTGGTGAGGATATGCATGATGGGATAATATAGGAGAAGGAGAAGGAGCATATGAGGGTGATGGGGAGGGAGCACAACCTAACTCTCTTGATTTCCTATGGAAATAACTCTTGAGCCCAAGCAAAAGTCTGATATCTTCTGCATTTTCAGCCTCAGTTTTTCTACTTGCTTTTGAAATCATGAAGTGGGTGCAATGGAATGATAAGAGAAGGAAGATGATGAGGAAAAACATGTGGAGAATCTGAGTGCCATGATCCATTTCTTGATGAAATCATGAGAAATGGAGCAACTTTATGATCTCCTTTTCTCTCCTGAGTTCCTGTTTTCTGCCTATATAAGATGCCAAGAAAAATGTTTGATCTGCAATTTGGTGGTGCATACACACATACTCTGACAGTATAGCCTTTATTGCTACTCCAAGGAACCCCTGAAGATGGCAGTTGTGGTTGAAAACTGGACCACCCTTCTTCTCTCCTCCATTAATGAGGCTCATCACTGTTTTCCCCTTCTAATACTATTATACTACAACAATAGTTTCTGTTTTTTGTATGCTTCCTTCCTCACATTTTGCTGGTCAGGTCTTGTTTTGTCTGGTAGATCAGCAAAATGATGATTAACTTTCTCCACAATCATTAGCTTAGGAGAAACAAAATGGACTTTTAGCATTTAATGATGGTGCCAATCTGCTGGTCTACCTTTTCCAGACTAACCATAACACTTCATAGTAAAATTCATATGTCATATTCTATAAACTTTACTTTAATTCGGATAAATCTTTTACTTGTTACATCTGTCGATGATCTTACGATATATTAGCATTAGCTGAGATAGTGTCGTGACTCGGGTAGCGCCGGTGATGATTCTGAACTTAACTGATGATTAGTGCAATAACTTAAACAGTATCTTATTCTGCCGACGTCAAAATGCTAGCATCGGGCATGGAATCAGATCGTCATAATGAAATCAAGGTTTTTGTGTAGCTATGAATTGAAGATCTAGAAGTGTCACAAGCAGGTCCCATTTGGTTGGACTCACCTTGCGTTAGCTATGCATGTTTTCTCCCAACTCCTATTATATATAAATCTATAGATAGGTATTATTAACAAAATTCATGAATCGGTGCGTAAATGAAAAAGAATTACGTAAAGAGAGAGGGACAGAAATGATCCATCACTTTCTCATGTGATTTTTCATGCTTTAATTTCTTGACATATCAATATTGTCCATTATGTATCATAGCTAACCCTCACTATTATTAATACAAACATGGGACACAGTATTAATGTGAATTACTCCCATCTCATGATTTGGATGAATTCCAAGACCATTTCAATAGATCATAGTAATATATATTTTTATTTTAAATAATATTGGTGTGAAGAATCTCAGTTATATAAGTTTACACAGCTAAATTGAGCATTAACAAAGTATTTGGACGAACACTTGAAATTGAGAGCATTTGCGTTTTTGAATGGGAGAAGAAAATTATACCTTAATTAATTTTACAAATATTATTGAATAATTAGGGTTAACTTTTGACCCAAAGTAGTTTTCATGATATTATGTAATTACAAATACTCTGGTATCATTCTATTCATTTGAATTTTTGAATAATAAAATTTCTTGTCAATTCTAAAATCTCAGAATGCTCGACTCGAGTACATACGACTAACTATAATAATCTCTTATACCTTACCAAGAGGCTGGTTATATACAAGAGTGTGTGTACCACAGACAAAAATGTCTTGTAACTCACTCAAAACTCTTCACAAAAATAAGCGATACCATACCATATTTAACCCGTCAAGAGCTGGAGAGTAGACCAGATGTAACTTTCACACGACTTGCAGCAGTTATAGCACATTTGCGGCTACTAATTGGTGGCATTTATGGTAAAATTGGAGTTAGTGTGGTGCCACCGTATGGATTATATGTTGCCTCTGTGTCTCATCTCTCCCGCCTTTTTTTGGCCTAACCATTTGAGAGAGAAGCATCAAACCAACAAGAGTGAATATGTAGAACATGGAAAAAGGCAATGTTAAGCTTGCCTTTGCCGCTACTTGCTGAAGTTGCTAACCTTTTTTGCCTCATGCAATTTGCCAATGCCACTAAAATACATGTTCCAATTTGTTTCTGTTTCTTTTATGTAAAAAACATATTTAAAATAAGCTGCTCTCCTGATACGGTACTAAGTGACGATAATAGTATAAATTTAGGGTGGTTCTAAATGCAGCTCCATTTTACTTCTGCAGGTCTAAATTAAATTTGAAGTGACAATAATGTCCCTCTTAAATATGTATTATAATTTACGAAAAAATAATTTATAATTTGGACACGTGTTTAATCATTACATAGACGGGTTTATGCATTCAAGTTTAGGGTTTTAGAAATATATTTATCAAAACTAATAAATGAGTGAAAGATAATTATGGTATTTTCCCACTTTCATTGGACCTGCAAAAGTAAATTGGACCTGCGTATAGCAAACACCTAAATTTACTATGCATATTAGTGTGTTATGAAAGAGTACGTTTTTCAAAAATACTTTGTAGACATTGAGATGACAAATAGTTGATTAACTTAATTCCAATATTATAGATCGATAATATTAATTTGAACATTTTGATAGAAAAAGTTAAATGACAGTGATGTAAAAATTCTTTATAAATATCGTCCACTAATAACTGGCACATTTATTCTTACTCACAATTAACACGATACGATATCAACTCCACCACCGCTAAGATTTTTTAAAACATCCGTCAAAAGTTACATTGAACGAAACAGTTCCACAAGAGGGTTTATTGTGATGTCAAAAGCATATTTAAAAACAACCATCTACCCAATTATACTAGCACTTTTCACGTAGGAACATCAATGTAAGACCGCTCACTTCCACCTAGAAATTACCGTGTAATTTTTAATTAGAACCATCTTTAAATATACTTTCAAGAATATGTCAAGTAAAAATATTCAACTCATATCAAGTTAAATGGAATGACTTTCGATATATCAAAATATATGTTTTACATGTCATACTAATTATAAAATAATTTTATACAATAAACGTATATCTAATCGAAATTAATGTCTCCACAAAATATTCATAAAAGTTTAATATACTTTTGGTGGAAAGGATAAAAAAGAGTAGCATTATGCGGTAACTTTGGGCGGAATGTGGAAGTTCAAAGCTATTTGCTGTAGTCCATTTTCAAGTAGTAGTACTACTACTGCGTTTCAAATATAGAAACTTCAAGAGTGATACATATCCACGCAGCTGTACTCCATTTTCAATTCGTACGTTTTGACCTCTCGAAACTTCTCTCCGGTGAATTCCCCTGCTAATTCTCACGACGTTCAGGTAATCTCTCGGTACCCTTTTTAATTAAGCACCTTAATTGTTTCTGAATCCGGTGCTTTTCGTTTAGTTGTTGAGGGTTAGCAGTTTAAGCACCTAAATCATGTATCTTTTGTTGTTCGGTGTGTCTAACCTGGAACGATACAGATCTTTATGTCGTTTCTTGTTGAATAATAGTTTTCTGGATACACCTCTCCAGGCTTAGTTTGATGGTTTTTAGACCAGATCATCATGTGTAAACTTCAAAATGAAAAGGCAAGGATAGAAGGTTTGTGAAGTCATGATTATATTTAAGGTGCAGAAAAATGTCTGGCTGAGGAATGGAATTAGCACAGGGGATGGAGAATAAAATGCTTTAACTTAGACCTCTATTGTGTAATGCAAGAGGCTATTATAGACGCACGGCTCCTTACATTTCAGTTTTACTAATGGTGTCAGATCACTCCTACTAATTTATTTTAATACCTTGGCTATGACTGCAAAAATTATTTCCAGAGTCTAGTGGTGTTGATAAGTACGAGGGTTTGATTCAAGTGTAGGTCTCTTAATGTGTAAACTCTTTTGTTGGAGCCATTTGAATTACTGGTGAAGTTTCATGTAACGCTACATCTTGTGTTTTATTTTGTCGGACCAATTTACTAATAATTGCAACCTATGAACTCCCTAGTATAGGCTGTCAACTTATGCATGGAATAAGTTTAAATTTTCTCTTCTCCTGGATTTTGAGCTATGATCCAGTGCTTTTCGTTTATGTCTTGCTATTTTTTGATTTTTCTGGATCTGTAGCTGTACGTAGGTGTGAATTGTGTTACAATTTAATTGGATATCTATGGTGTTGTTCTGTTGAGAATTTTCTTCTCCTTAGTTTCAATCTATGATCTTGTGCTGCTAAATTGTAGGAGAGGCCAAAGCATGAGTTATTTTTCTGAGACTACTGGTGCTCAATGTTAGCTCCTTATCATGTATAACATTTTTATTAATCTGTTTATAATCATATAGAAGTATTTTGCCATTGGATTTTGTAGCAACTCGTATACTAGAACAAAACTGGTTGAATACACTTTTATAAGCTCCTTGTCATTTGTAATGTTTTTAGTAATCTGTTTATTATAAGATATGAAGTATTTTTCACTTAGATTTTGTTGCATTTTGTATACTAAAACAGAACAGGTATTAGCTACATTGATATATTAGCGATCCGTTTCAGATACGAACTGTGATTTATTTAAGTTTTGTAGCAATTTGCTTACTAAAACAGAAGAGGTTGAATACACTCTTTACTTCAATGAAGCAGTGGACTTAACGTTTTCAATGGTAGAGACAACCACTTCAACGAGATTAGGCTAACGCCCTCTCCCGGTTTTTTGACCCAATTTATGGCTGTTTACTGAAACTATTGCTGGAAAACTTGTCTGTGTGAATAGCTTAACAGAAGTAGGACTTCAATATTGATGGTATACTGACTGCTTTCGTGTTTGAGTTTCCTATACTATATTCCTAACTACAGTATGTTCTGTGTTCTTGAATCTTAATTAGGCATGGAGGGTGCAGCAAGCTATGGCAAGAAGGTGGAAACTTCTGGTGCGTCAGCCGACTCTCAGGATATTGTTAGGAAGTTCCTCAAGCTGAAGCAGACGACTACCGTGCAAGATTTCCAAGCCAAATTTGAGGAAATGAGAGAGTTGCTGTTGACAGTGAAGTTTGGATTGCCAGAGGGATTTTTGATTTCCACCTTCCTGAATGGTCTCAAGCCGGAATTCAAGCGTTCATTGGGGGATCTCAAATTAGAGACCCTTGAACATGCTTTCAACATGGCGCGCGTCAAGGAGGTTGAGTTTGAAATGACCATAGAAGACAATATGCGCCGCTTGGAGTTGGCCGATCCAACATTACCTAGGGAGTATATGCAGGTCAATGTTGGTGCTGATAACCCCACCAAGTGTGAGGCGTTTTTAGGAGGAAGGGCGATATCGGTCCTGATGGCCAGTGGGATCGAGTGTAGCTTCATTGACACTTCTCTGGTGAAGCACGTGGGAAGCAAGCTTGTGGATGCTAAGCCTCTGCGTGTGGTCTTTGGGTTTATCGGCCACGAGGCTCCAAGCAGGTTTAGGTTCCCGAAGTTGCAGTGGACAGCGCAGGATCATGAATTTACTGCTGATGTGAGGGTTGTTGAGATTAAGGCATATGACCTGATATTAGGGACAGACTGGCTGCGCAGCATTGGCCGCATGACCCTCGGCAAGGATGGAGTAGTTATTCCGAAGGATGGAAATGATGTGCTGCTCAAGTATTGTAAGCCCTGGTGATTTGTGAATGGTATGAAAGCAGGGCTGCTTCTCTTTGTCCAGTTTCGTTCATAGCTGCTTGTTGTTGATTTTACCTTTTGGTTCTCTAGGATTTTGATCCTGTTTGATATTTGTGGTGAACTGGTAGTGGTACATTGGTCTTGAATATTTCATGCTCTTGTTATGGTCCTTATGGACAAGAAAAGGATAATGCAGAACTATTTTTTCTGATCTGTTTTTCTCTCTATTTTCGGCTTTCAGGTAGTGTTTGGTGCTATATCTCCTTTGATTGTTTGCATTCACACTCCTTCAACAAAATTATTGTGATAGTTTAGCCAACTATATAAACGTCCTTCTCATTACCCGAAATGATGCAGTGGCGGTGTGGCAGTAGAAGCCAGAAGGGGTGTTTAGTTGCAAATCATAAGCCATTTTTTGACCTAAATTGGTTATGATTTGATTAGCTAACCTTATTTAAAAGAAAAACTTAAAGCCCTTTTTCGTTTTCAAATTCAAAAGCCATGACTACGTTGAAAAATGCTATATTTTCGTCACTTTTTGAATTGAATCGAACCACACACAAGGAAATCACAGCGCATTTTACGGCGCGGCGCTCACAAAATGCTAGTTCGACTATTCGTTATGGTATTTATTTTTACATTTTCATAACGTTCTACGACATAAAACAATTTATATAGTATTAAAATATAGTACATTCTCTCTAAATTGTTAAGAACCCGAAGGTTCAATGTCTTCACGTCTAAATTGACGAATTTTGGCGTCAGTTTGGCGGATTACAGCTTCAGTTTGAATGACTGCACGCCTTATCGTCCGCCGTTTGGGCCTGACCAATTTTTCCTGCGAGTTGAGATATCAAGGTGGAACTTCTAAGACGCCAGGACGGCTAGTTGTCGTCTTGGCGACGACTTTTTAATGGTGTGACTACCTACCCGCACACAAGCTCTAAAGACTAGAGACACAATTAATATTTTTACTGTTATTATTGAATCATAATTTTAAAATGATTGAATCGTCACATTAAATATATACAAGCACAAGAGAATATAGATAATATTTTACTAATAATTAATGAATTGATCTGAACAAATGTGCAATCAGCTAACAATTTATTCAATCTACTTCCAACCAGTCAATCATGTCGTTACACTTTGTTAGTCTTTTGTTCAATGTCACAATTTTTTGACATGGTCGTCTAACTTAGTGAGAAGAAATTTTGTTGTAAGATGGAGAAAAATGTGCGCACTTCGGTCGGAGAAGACAAAGAATGGTTAGGATTAAGGGTGTTTTAAAAATCGAGTACCCGTACATGTGGGTAGTTGAAAATCCGGTCCATAATCCGTTCTAGAATTTTATCGGGTACCCATACATTCGGATACCCCAATTATGCAGTTCACGTAGCCGGGTATATTTTGCAGATGAGATGACATCATGCTCTTCTCTAGGGGGATGCTAAATCTGTTGATGTGCTAATGAGGGCTCTAAACGAATATGAGGAAACTTCTGGCTTGACAGTTAACTCAGAAAAATCGTCACTTTATGGAGTGGGCATCAAAGAGGATCTAAGCTTCTGAGGAATTCCATTCTGCACCTTCCTTGTTCGATACATCGGAATCCCCCTAGCAAACAAACTCAATGTCTCACAGTTTGGGGTGCTCACGGACAAAATCAACTCAACAATCGCGAAATGGAACGGCCAAACCCTGACCTACGCGGGCAGATTGAAACTGATTGGATCGGTTACTTCAGGGACCATAAACTTCTGGATTCAGAACTTCATGGTACAACAGGATGTTTGCCTTAGTCTCGAGCAAGCATGCATGCACTTTCTTTGGGGAGGCAGCCGAAAACAAAAAGTCTCTTGGGACAAACTCTGCAATCCCAAATAAAATGGTGGAATAGGCCTCAGGTACTTCCACGCATGGAACAAAGCAGAGATGTTTAAACAACTCTGGAATTTACACAACAAAAAGGAATCTCTTTGGGTTAAATGGATAAATGCCCACTACCTTAGGGGCTAGAGCATCTGGGAGGTGCAGCCAAAATAAGTGCACTTTTCTCACTACTTCTATGATTTGATCAACCTCAGGGATATCATAATCCAACAATCCAGAATTAGCCTCCAGCAGCCTTCAGACCTCCTTCAAAACTGGGATGTAAAAGGGAGATTCACGGCGGCAGCCTACGACTTCTTCCATCGCCAAAAGGAGCATTTGGGAGGTGCATCCAAAAGGAGTGCACTTTTCTCGCTACTTCTATGATTTGATCAAGCTCAGGGATATCATATCCCAATAGTCCGGAATTAGCCTCCAGCAGCCTTCGGACCTCCTTCAAAACTGGGATGTAAAAGGGAGATTCACGGCGACAGCCTACGACTTCTTCCATCGCCTTGACCATCCTGATGTCTACACTGGCCCAAACCCACAAATGGAGAAGCTCTTCTCCACCATCTGGAAGAGCCATGTCCCCTAAAAAATACTCTTTCAGAGTTTAGCCGGCTTCGATTGGCAGGTCAAAGACCAAGGACCAATACTATGAAGACGGTATATATTGAGGTAACTGATCGCACTTGCAAACTCTGTGACTGAAAATATAATCAAACTCCCACCTCTTCTTCAAGTGAGAATTCACAAAGGTAATATGGGGAAGGATGACAGATTGGTTTCAGCTCAGACGATAACCTGAATCCATTGTGAGTGCAGAAAAATGGATTAGAAGGCGAATCAGGGGCTCAAAACAGAAGAAAAAGCTGGGATCATTAACCTTAAGTGCTGTCATTTACCATATTTGGGATGAACGGAACAAAGTAGACTAAGAGGGCCGCCTCCCCTCCTTGGAAAGTGCATTTGCAATGACCCAAAGAGACTGCTTCATGGTGCTGAATAAGTTGTTCCCAGAAAAGCTCTTTACCCCCCGCCGTCCTTATCTGCCTAATACTGCCTTGAAATCCCAGCCTCAAGCGTAAAGTAGAGGGTTGGGAGTCCATTGTACATTATGCTCAAGGAATTGATGAAAGAGGTCTACCTCTCGAGGCTCTTGAAGTTGAAATGTGGCAATCAATCTAACTACATAGTGTTGCTTACTATGGCTCGATGAGCCAAAGATTGCACGGCTGGCCATTGCCAAAAATGAGCGATCTAATTACAAAATCAGATAATGTTGCGCACTAGGGTTATGCTACAAAATATGCAATAACTAACCATTTGCTAAAATGGTAAAAAGTGATTATAGAATCGCTAACTTTTGAATTGTAAATTTTTTTATTTTTTTATGTGTGTACCCGCCCTCCAAAATGCAGCAAAAAAAAAAGTGTTTTCCTTTTTAGTGTGAAAATATTATTTTAAAAAACTCTTCCCCTTTACATTTCCAAGCAAAAAGGTTTCCTAAACCAGTCATTACTCCAGGGAAAAAAAAACAAAAAACAAAAAACTGAAAAATCGTTTTGCAGTTCCATTTTGCAGCCCCTGGCCAGAAATCCCCCACCATTGCCGGACTGCCGCAGATCCACCCAATCACCGTCAGACCTCCGTATCTCAGCCGCCAGACCACCGATGTTTCGCCGCCGGACCACCGTTGCTCCGCCGCAGGGCCTGCAGTGCATGGTTTTGGCAGAAGATCACCTGGATGAAGACATGAAGGCATAAAGAAGACGAAGGCCCGCGATCATGGGCCAAGTTTGGGCCAAAATGAGAGGTCAAGAAAAATGGTGTAGAGCAGCTCATGCTGGACTGATTCAGGCCTAGTATAGGCTAAAAAATCAGAACTCTCACCACGAAATTCCTTTATCACTACTGGGCCTATTACGGGCCAAAATTTGAAGCAGCACCATGGGATTTTTTAGGCATGCTTTCAACTCCTCTGTAAGCCACCTAGAACACCCATGCATCACCACACATACTCCACACACACTCGCATTATCTCCTACTTTGGAGGCTGCGAGGCCTTCCCATACACACGTAGCACACATGCTAAATGTGCTCGACCCCTCCCGGAGCCGTAGTATATCGACAATGCCCTAAATCCCAATTTTAGGGCTAGTTCGGAGGATATCTGCAGAGAAGGACTCACTGTTTGAGGTATATTCTATTTCCGAATTGAACATGAGAGTATGTTCTCGTGTCACTCCTTTAACACCACATACATTGTATTCATAGATTAACTTTTCTACTAGTACCTGAGTCCGTTGATCGGGTGCCAGTGAATTAGCTTAGAAACCCCATTTTTATATTACGAACTATGTAGCTACTTTGAACGGGGGTGCGCATGTGCGTATGTTCTCATGTCACTCCTTTAACACCACATACATTGTTTCATAGATTAACTTTTCTACTAGTACCTGAGGCCGTTGATCGGGTGCCAGTGAATTAGCTTAGGAACCCCATTTTTATATTACGGACTATGTAGCTACTTTGAACGGGGGTGCGCATGTGCATTCCCGCGGCGCCTTTGGACGCCTTTTCTTTTTCCCACCATTTCTATACTATTCACCGGTTAAAACCACGTAGCCGGGTATTCTATTTATTTTATTACTTATAATAAGTGTTACAAAGTAAATTTAATAATTTAATAAAAATATATTTTATCAGTATAAAAGCCAAAAACTACCTAAATTTAAATTTATATGAAAATATCGATAAAATTATGTAAAAATTATCACTGGAGTCAAGTTAGTGGATGTACGCTTGTACGGTGTGGGATGTGGTTGTGCGAGCGTGTTGAAGAAGTAGCACAGAAGACTAAAAGATTGGAGAGGTGAAGTGGAAAACAAAGAGTTTGAATTTAATTAGGATTAATTAGTATTTAATTAAAATTATCAATATTAAAAGGTAAAATTATAATTAATTAAATAAATACATACTATACCGGGTATCCGGATACCAGAAAATGGTATTTACGTGACCCGGATCGAAACCGGTAATTTACAAAATTTATGAGTCGAATATTCATCCCTAAATTATAAGAAAGCATCTGGTTATTTTATGTCGGGTCGGGTAATTCGGACTCGATATTTTTGAGCACCCCCTAGTTAGGGGAGAAACAATTACATAAGGCTGCCTTACCATAAGTCAACCTTAAAATAAGGGACGGGGCTGATAATAAGTTTTCTACAAAATAGGGGCCCTTTCTTGCAATAAAAAATATCCCCTGTTTACATACCTCTCTTCATTCTCTCTAAGTTCTTCATTCGCTCTGGCGGCGGCTGCGATTTAGGGTTTTCAATCGTCTCTTCCAGCGGCGGTTTCCAGCACGGTTTCCGGCTGTTAAAGGTATGATCTGCATTTACTCTGTATTGATTTCATCTGCGTTTCTCTGTATTGTTTCATCGATTGTTATTTGATCGATCTCTGTTTCATCCTAGAGTTCTCACGAATCGGTTGCGATTAGAATGGGGAAGGGCGATCAGAATAAACGGAGGAGAGAGGTTGAGACCGAAGCTCCGGCCAAAGCTCCAGCCAAAACTCCGACCAAAGGTTTATAATTTTTATTTGTTGTTGACGATTTTCTGCTATCTTTGTCGATTTTGATGAATTATTTGTTGTTTTTGATGATGTATGTCTAGTTCTTTGATATCCAGTGCTATATGAGCTTAGTCTTGATGATCTAGTCCTATCTGTTGATGCCTAGTGCTATTGAGTTGATTAAACTTGTGATTCGATGAATTCGTTGTTGTTTTTGATGATGTAGTTCTTGTTTTTTATGTCTTGTGCTATATTAATTGAGTTTTGATTATGTAGGTCTAGTTGTTGATGTCCAGTGCTATTTAATGAGAGTTTTGATGATGTAGTTCTGTTTGTTGATGTCAAGTGCTATTTTGAGTTGAGTTTAGATGATGATGTTTTATTTGCTGACGTCCGGTGCTATTTTTGGTTTGCGTTTTTATGATATTTTATTTTGTTATGATTTTGGAGGTGATGGTGATTTTATGGTGAAAATACAGTTGATGATGTCCAATGCTTGATTTTGTGTTGTTTGTTAGATGAAATTTGATCAAGCTGAGTTGATGATGTCCAATTCCCAACGACTGTTTTTGTTTTTCTTAACAGCGTTAATACTGATAAAGGATTTTCTACTAAATGTAACCCTGGAAAGGTAATTATAAGTATGCTTTACCGTATAGCCTACTGTTTTGAAAAACATTCTTCTCTCCCTGATAATCTGGAAAAATATCTTCTTTTTGATATAGTTACTCAAGTTGGTTAGTTTTTATTTGTGTTTTGATGAATTACTTGTTGTTTTTGACGATCAAGGTCTAGTTGTTGATGTCCAGTGCTATATTAGTTGAATTTTGATGATTAGCCCTATATTAGTTGAGTTTTGATGATTTAGGTCTAGTTTTTGATGTCCAACCCTATATTAGTTGAGTTTTGATGATTTAGGTCTAGTTTTTTATGTACAGCCCTATACTAGTTGAGTTTTATCTGCGGTTTGATCTGTAGTTTGATCCGATCTGAGTTGTTGATGATCTATATCTACTTGTTGATGTCTAGTGCTACATGTGTTGAGTTTTGATGATCTGGGTCAAGTTGTTAATGTTTAGTGTTATTTTTGTGTATTTGATCTATCTTCTGTTTGATATAGGTACTCAAGCTAGTTAGTAGCTTGACTGATACACATAGATTGACTGTTGAGGAGATCGGTTTTGGAGGAATTTTGAAGCCGCGCTGATACTCACACGGTGTTTTTGCGACCGTAACATTGGCGCCGTCTGTGGGGATATAATCAAGTATCTTCATAGCCCACGCACTGCAAATGAGCAGAGAAGGACAAGACCACGCTGTCCTCATCGACGAGGTAGTGGTCACAGATCTGGGCGACGAAGGGGCTGGAGTCCCGTTCACTCCTTCAAACCCAGCAGCCACTCCGATCTCGGCGACGCCTGAACAGGCTCGGCACCCAGGCGCGTCCCCATCTTTCACAACGGAGGATGGTGATGTTCTCCGCCAGATACTGGAGTCACAGGCTACCATCAACAAGCAGCTGCAGGAGCTGCGAGGTACGCCGCCGAAAGCGCGGCGTCTTGAAGGTTTGGCAAAGACGGTCACACCGACAAAGCTCTTTGCCGAGCCTGCACGAGCTAAGCGAAAAGCCCCCATCCTCACAGAGCTGGACGATGACGGGAATGAGATCCTGGAAGATTCAGACGAGGAGTGGGGAGATCCGGGCGAGAAAGAGGCCAACCCTAGGTCTCATCCCGGGGAATGGGCCATGACGTATGTTCACAAGCCAAGTGTCAAGCCGAGGGTGCCGGCGAAGCAGAGGCTGTCGGTGTTTTATGAGGCCCCGGATTGCCAGAAAAGAGGGAGCCCGTTTTCAGAGGCAATCACGGAGTTTGTCGCCAACCCCCGTCTCCGGATCCCACCAAATCTAGGTACGTACGATGGCTTGTCGGACCCAGCAGATCATTTGCACACGTTCACAACTAACATGTCAACGTACGCCACGCCCGAGCCCGTGTGGTGCAAAGTCTTCGCCACCATGCTCAAGGAGGCAGCGAGGGTATGGTTCGCCAACCTGGACAATGGAAGCATATCCAGTTTCGCACAGCTCGAGGAACTTTTTCTCATCAGGTTCATGCAGAAGAGGAAGTTCACCAACACGACGCAGGACCTGATGAAGATACGCCACAAGGCATCATCCGGCGAGAGCCTGATGGAGTATTATGAGCGCTTCATCGAGGAAAGTAACAGGGTGGTACACCGTGGCGAGCCGCGGTGGTTGATCGAAATCTTCATGCAAGGCCTGGATCACGAGGCTCTGGATTCGGAGCTCACCCTTCGCGCGGTACACACGCTGGACGAGTTGCATATGGTGGTGGAGATGTTTCACCGAGCCGATGAGAATGCCAAGAAGAAGAAGTTGGCAATACAGAAAGAGGCTCGACCTTACTGGTCAAAACAGAAACCCATCCAGGATGGGCAACCGGCTAAAGCAGAGAAAGCGTCATCGGTAAAGGACAGGCTAGGACCTCGAGTTGCTCAAGAAAGAGTTTTCACCCCGTTGACAAAGACGCCCAGAGAAGTCTTCTTGGCAAACCGCGACGTCATCCCACCCCCGCGTGCCATGAAGATGCCTCACAACAAGCGAAACTTGAACAAGTTTTGCGAGTATCATGACGACCACGGCCACGACACAGAGGATTGCATCCACCTGAAGAAGGCCATCGAGTCATGCCTGCGCAAAGGGCAGTTAAAACAATTTGCTGCCACCGCCAAGGCTCACAACAAGGCGACATATGCCAACAAGAACGGCGGCCAGGATCAAGGGGCCAACAGGGGGCGTGGTAAAGGAAAGGAGGTGGCGCGGGCCGAACGACCAGATGAAAAAAGAGCAAAGTATGAGGAGGAGTCGTCACCAGAACGAGAACCGGCGAGGCGCGCGAGCAATGATATACTCACTATTATAGGCGGAAATGCCGGAGGGAGCTCGGATTCACAAAGAAAGGCTAGGTGCAGAATAGCCCCGGAACACACCCCGACGAGCAGGAGGCTGGGAAGAGATGAGTTGATCACGTTCGGTGCCGACGATCCCATCCCGGATCATCCGGCCGGATGCGATGTGGTCATCATCACGGTTCAAATAATGGATAAGATGGTTCATCGAGCGTACGTGGATGGTGGCAGCTCGGCAGAGATAATGTATTGGCATTGTTTCGAAAAGCTAGACGACAACACAAAGGCCAAGTTGATCCCAACAAGCACACCGTTGGTGGATTTCGCGGACAGAACGGTGTGGCCAGAAGGAACAATTACACTTCCAGTTGGGGTCGGGGAAAGGCCGACCAGGAAAGAGGTGGACATGGAGTTCATCGTCATCAAAGCTCATAGCCCGTATAACCTAATACTTGGGAGGCCAGCGCTAGCCCAGCTCAAAGGTATTGTCTCAACCCTCCATCTCCTTTTGAAGTTTCCAACCAAAGGAGGGATAGCGACTGTTCGAGGCGATCAGCAAAAGGCGAGAGAGTGCCACAGAATCGCATTAAAGAAGCGGAAGCGTCCAGATGACGAATCACCACCATGACGTCCGGTCCATATGGTCCGGTCAGGGATCCCAGACCCCAAAACCCTGTCAGCATCATGCATGCCCATGTTCCTTGACCAAGGCGGATGCCGAGGGGTCCAAGTGGGATCTGACTTGCCCGACGCAAGTCGTCAGGAGGTTCTGGAGGTCCTGATCAAGCATCAGAAAGTCTTTGCATGGAAGGCGACAGACATGACGGGAGTATCACCCGAACTCGGTCAGCACGCCCTCAGAGTGGATCCTTCACACCCACCAGTCATGCAGAAAAGACGGCCGCTATGCCCAGAAAGGAATGACGCCGTAAACAAACAGGTAACCAAGTTGGTGAATGCAGGTATCCTACGGGAGGTGCCATACCCCACGTGGTTAGCCAACCCGGTCCTGGTCAAAAAGTCAGATGGGAGTTGGCGGATGTGCATCGATTACAAAGCGCTGAACAGGGCATGTCCCAAGGATTGCTACCCGACACCCATCAACGATCAGAAGGTAGACGCGTTGGCCCCTTTTCCGATCAAATGTTTCCTAGATGCATACAAGGGGTACCACCAAATCACGATGAGGGAGGACGACATCGACAAAACTGCCTTCATCACGGAGAGGGGAGCCTTCGCGTACCGGATGATGCCGTTTGGTTTACGCAACGCCGGTGCCACCTACCAGAGGGTGGTGGACAAGATCTTCAAAGCGCAGATCGGCCGCAACATGGAAATCTATGTCGATGACATGGTCATCAAGAGTGTATCGTATGAAGGTCTAGTGAAGGATCTAGATGAGACGTTGGGAACCTTGAACGCGGCAGGTATGATGCTCAACCCGGCCAAGTGCCAGTTCGGTGTGGGGGCCGGGAAGTTCTTGGGCCTCATGGTGTCCAACAACGGTTTGGAGGTCAATCCAAAGAAAGTCCAAGCCGTCTTGGAAATGAAACCTCCCAGGAACGTTAAAGACGTACAGAGCCTGAATGGAAAGCTGGCGGCTATGAACAGGTTCTTGTCACGAGCCGCGGAGAGGTCACTCCCGTTCTTGAGGATCCTCAAGGGCAGCGTCGGGCCAAAAAGAGCAATCCAATGGGGCCAGGTCGAGGAGGAAGTGTTCCTCAAGTTGAAGGATCATTTAAAAGGCCTACCAGCCATGTCTCCTCCCGAGCAAGGTGAGACGTTGTACTTATACCTTGCCGCCGGGATGGAAGTCGTGAGTGGCGCGTTGGTTAGGGAAGTGAACAAGATCCAGCGCCCGGTCTATTATGTCAGCCGAACGCTGCAGGGGGCCGAGTTGAGATACAGCGCTCAGGAGAAGCTGGCCATGGCATTGGTCCACGCGGCGAGACGCCTCAGGTCATATTTTCAAGCACACCCCATCGTGGTTCTCACAAACGAGCCGCTCAAAGCAATCTTGACCAGGCCAGAGATGTCAGGAAGGTTGGCCAAGTGGGCAATAGAGCTAGGCGAACATGCCATTGAGTTCGCCCCAAGGAAAGCCATCAAAGGGCAAGTGATGGCTGATTTCCTGGCAGAATTGCCATCCGGGATCGAGGAGAAGGATGAAGTAACCATCGACGCACCAAGCGAGCCAGCCGACAAAAAGCGACGACGCGTTGACAGGACAGGATGGTGGAAGCTACATGTGGATGGCGCATCCGGCGTGGAAGGATCAGGAGCAGGTTTGATCGTGACCGACCCCGATGGCATGGAGACGACGTATGCGTTGAGATTCCAGTTCCCAGCTACGAACAATGAGGCCGAATATGAAGCATTAATTGCAGGCATGGAGTTAGCAAAGGCGTTGGGCGCGACCAAGTTGGACGCATACGGCGACTCGGCTTTGGTTGCAAACCAGTTCAATGGGTCGTACGCAGCCAAGGAGCCATCAATGCAAAAATACCTGGCCAAGGTTAAGAGTCTAGCTACGCAGTTCGAAGGATTTGAGGTGACCCGAGTCCCCAGATCCGAGAATACAAGGGCAGATGCCCTCAGCAAGCTGGCCTCCACGGCAAGCAGCCATTTGTCCAAAAGAGTTCTAGTGGAGACACTGCCGACAAGATCAACTGACAGCATGACGGTCGCGGCTATTGAGGCCGAGCCGCCATGCTGGCTGACACCAATGCGGGACTACTTGCTCAGTGGAGCGCTACCACCCGACCAGAAGGAGGCGAAAGCCCTAGAGAGGAAGGCGCTGAATTTTGCGCTCAGGAACGGGGTGGTATACAAGAGAGGATATTTGCAGCCGTGGTTGCGATGTTTAACGCCCAGACAAGAAGAAAGAATCCTGAAGGAGCTCCACGAAAGAAGCGGCGGCAGCCATCAGGGGGCCCGGACACTGGCACTGAGGGCATCCCGAGCGGGTTATTACTGGCCCAACATGAGGGTCGACGCCGACCATGTGGTCAAAACTTTCCATCAGTGCCAGATACATGATCAGGTGTCATCTCAACCCGGCCAACCCATGAAGAGCATCACAGGCCCATGGCCATTTGCAAAATGGGGCATTGACATTGTCGGACCTTTCCCCCAAGCGACCGGCAAGAGAAGATTCCTGGTGGTGGCCGTTGTCTACTTCACCAAGTGGGTTGAGGTGGAGGCATTGGCAACCATCACGGGCAAGAGGATGACAAGTTTCGTGTGGAGGAACATAGTTTGCAGATTCGGCCTGCCCAAGACGATCATCAGCGACAACGGACGCCAGTTTGAAGGAGGAGTCTTCAGAGACTGGTGTGACCAGATGGGCATTCAGCAGAGCTTCACATCAGTAGCCCATCCGCAAGCCAACGGTCTCACCGAGTGAACCAATGGAACGATTGTGCAAGGGTTAAAGAGAAGGTTGGACGGCGCGAAAGGGAACTGGGTAGATGAGATCCCATCGGTGTTGTGGGCATACAGGACGACGCCCCGAACGGCCACAGGTGAATCACCTTACTTTCTGTGTTTCGGCAGTGAGGCCATCATCCCGCCTGAGCTCATCATCCCATCAACGCGATCCGCCATCTCGGATGCCGAAGAGGACAATAACCAGCGTTTGAGAGAGAACCTGGAGGACTTGGAGAGAGCCAGAGAACAGGCCACAATCAAGGAGGCGGCCTACAAGTCATACGTGGAACAACGCTATAATGCCAGAGTCCGCGTAAGGAATCTCAAGCAAGGCGAATTGGCCCTCCGAAAGAATGAAGCTAGCCGAGTTGAAGGCTTGAAGAAGTTAGATGTCACATGGGAAGGGCCATACGTGGTCGCAGAAGTGCTGAGGAACGGCGCATACAGGCTGCAGACCATGGCGGGCGAAGCGGTACCAAGGACGTGGAACATGGAGAACCTCCGCCGTTATTACGGTTGAGCAGCAGCAGACCCATGAGAAAGGTACCAATTAGTTTGTATATAATGGGGAAATGCTTTTGGAGAACGGATTCCTGATCGAATCGCGACTTTTGCCCTCATGAGGGATGTGATCTTGAGGAAATCCAGTTCTCCCACGCAAAATTGTATCTTTTGTACTCCCCCTTTTTTGTCTTTAACTAAATTCCAAGTGTCAAGTTCAAGAACACATCATCTCTTTTTCTGTTTCATTTATGCTCCTTTTTCGAAAGTCGGATGACATGATCGGAATCGGTGAGAATGGACATTAAGAGAGGCAGTTCAGGCCATCGCTCCGGTTACCCGGACAAAGCATTAGAACACTCGACACATCCCTCACTTAGGTTGTGAAGCATGAAGGGCACATCTTTGCCGAGCATCTCAGACATATGTCTGAGATGGCAAAGATGCGTTCAAAGGCGTACTTACACCAATGGGCAAGTCGGATGACACGATCACGATCGTGACCGCCAGACCAAGACTGAGGCTTAGCCGCCCTTTTTTGAGTACTGAACGTAGGCGTGGTTTTTTGTTCAAATGCGGATGGGCAAACAGAACAAACCATATCCTCTCCAAACTCGGATAGCTACCGGTTTGAAGAAAAGGTGGGACCTTTTCTTTAAGAAAAACCCATGTCGGACACGGACCGATTAACAAGGATCATAGCTTAGCAGCTTTGGCTTTGAAAGAAAATAAAACCAAGGAAAGGTCCAGGCCAATATACCTTGGTGGCTTGGTCAGGGTTTAGCGACCTCCAAGTCGACAAGAGGTTCAAGCCACATCATGGTTCACCCCGGTTAGTTCATCCTGCTGACTCATCCCTCTTCATATAGAAGGATGATGAGTCACCACCATGAACGGGGGTGAGCGGAACGGCAAGACATCAGCCGAACATTAAGGCAATAGCCAATAATGCAAATGCACAAACAAGAGTTTCATCAAGTAACAAACAGCCAAACCACTAAGGCAATAATATCTGCTGTCAAAGCAAGAATTCGATAACAATGCAAAAGCAAATGTAACCCTTATGGGTCATTACAAACCAAAAGGAAGCAAATGTAACCCTTATGGGTCATTACAAACCAAAAGGAAATTATTCAGAGAAGTTTAGGAGGAATCCAACATAATCAAAGGAAAAGAAAGAAACAGAACTAATGGTTTTGGGCAGAAACTTGGACATTGTTCCCAGCATCCTCCAAGTCCTTCACCAGCCCTTCTTCGGCGACAACTTCACCATCGACCATAACAGGTGGAACTGCAACATCTGGCTCCCATGCGGCAAGCTCGGCCGGAGTCATCTCACCGGTCAATGTAGAAAAGTACTCAGGGAAGCCATAGCCAACAAAGGCATCGGTGAGCTCAGAAAGAGCAGTGGCATAGGCAGCAGAGTCTTCATACACGTTGTCCAGTGCATAAGCCCGTCGGAGGAAAGCAGAAGTGCGCGCGACGGCGCGCTCCGATCGAGCCACCTTGGCAAACACCTCACGCACGCCGGCGGTCAGCACAGACTGATAGTCAATGGCGAGGCTAGCCTTATCCTCCAGCGCCTTCTTCAGTTGACTCTCAGACTCGGCAAAGCGAGCTTGAAGAGTGGCCAGTTCACCAGATATCTTGTCCATCTGATCAGCTTTCCCAACAGCTTCATCCAGGCGTTTTTGCAGCTCGGTGGTAGATATCTGGGCATCTAGTAGAGCAGCGTCGCTGGTCTCCTTGGCTATTTTCAGTTCCTCACCGTCCGAGATGGCAGACGCTAGTTGAGCGTTGACAGCGTCCAGCTGTTTCTTCAGCGCCTGCTCGGATTCCATCCAGTCATCAGGTGACCACTCAGCATCAGCATCTGCTTTGGCCTTGGCCTCCTCTTGAAGCTGGACTATCTCGGCATCGGCGATGGCCAACTGCCTCTTCACGTCTCCAAACTCGATGAGGGTGGCGTGATGCACTTTCTTGTCAGCCTCATGCGCCAAGCACAAGGTGCTGAAGTCGGAGATGACGGCAAGGGATGAGCAAGCGCCCTAACAATATAACTGTTAGGAAGATAGAGTCGGGAGAGGAAGTTAAGCATGAAAGGAGAGACAAGAAGATGAAGCTTACATCAAAAACAGATGAAATCAGATTGTCCGTGGCAGTCCTGACCCCATGAAGGTTTAGCGCCAGATTCTTCACCCAAGCCCTGAAATGGTCAAGGGGCATCACCTCCTTGAGATATTCTAAACGACCGGCGGGCGAGTTGAGGAAGACGGTGGAAGAGTTGGTTTTACCCTTGTCAGTTTGAAAGCCACCAGCGTGCGGAGGGGCCCTCTCACCATGCTGCGGACCAGTTGGTTCAGTGCTGCTCTTCAGCTTCTCGGGCACCTGGGGTCGGGACGAGACATTCTTGCAACCCCGACCCCCATCTGGAACAGCTGGTCAGGCTTCAGCAAACACCTTGACGACCCCGTATCCTGATAGGGAAGCGAGGAACCTTCAGCATTGCCATCTAGTCCGGTTTGAAAGGACTGACCATGCGACTGAGTGGACTGGTTCGGGCCAGCACTGTCCTCCAACCTCCTGCGCTGCGAGGGACGGACGAACTTTGTCACGTCAATGGTTGGTCGGCGGCGAGCCATATCTGTTGAAACACATGCAGCATGAAGAAGATACATTTGAGGCAAGAGCAAAAGGTCATGACAATGCTCAAAAAAGATGAAAGAGAGGGCCAAGTTAGATCTAACATACCTTTATCAGGGCGACCAATCGGAGCGAGTGCCAGAGCGGCAGGAGGGCTGAAGAGATCAACTTTTGGGGGGCCGTTGCCCTTATCCTGGACGGGCTTATCAGCATCTGGGATGACAACAGGCTCATCCTGGATGGCAGGGAGCACGCGACGGTGAGGCAGGCCGGAATCCCGCAACCTCTCATCCAACTTCAAGACGTCCCACCTCTCCGGTTTCTCCTTCAGAGCCTTGATGGAGGCGGCCAAGCGATTTTGGGAAACGCCATCTGGAGCGCGGCCGCGCGTATCAGGATCACCGACAGATTGCCTTGGGCGAGAGGCGGCAGGCCCATACACGACATCTTCATCAACAAACATGAACTTTACCTTCCAGTTGGTCGTTTTGGGCATGCCGGTCAAGATGTGCAGGTCGGCTTTGGGGCGAACTTTGATGTGGCCCCAACCGTCGTCATCGCCGCCACCGCCGGTGTAGAAGAACACCCGGAACAGGGTGACGGAGGGAACAACCCCGCGAGCACCGCACAGGGTCTCGAAGCCAATGATGTTGCGCACGGCGTTAGGCGTCATCAAGCCCAGAGTCATGTCAAAGTAGGACAGAATGGATTGGCAGAAAGGAGTAAGAGGGAACCTGACGCTGCAGCGAGCCAGATGCTCATAGTACACAGGAACTTTGCCTGCCGGGGCAGCGTTGATGGTGTCGCTGGGTTTGGGGCGAACGATTGACTTGGCCAGATCTGCGATCTGGAGGCCCTCGGTGTCGCGGCAGATTTGGACAAACTCAGCCGCCTCTTCATCCGTAATCTGGCAGTACGCGCCGGAGACGGGGATGTCAGCCATGATCAGAACAGGCAAGATGTTACAGAGGCGGAAGAACACGAGAAATCAAAATGAAGAAGGTATACTGGCGTGTGCGGAATATCTAAGGTTGTGAGCAATGAATTCGAGAATGAAATGAAGAAGGCAGAAATGAGGAGCAGTTTCGTATTTTAATGAAGAAAGGGGGGGAGTTATGCGAGCAGTTAAAGTGATAATTGCAGTTGCACAGTTACAAAGACAAAATTTACACGCATCCCTTCGAAAAAGTGATGACACGTGGCAGACATGCAGTTATTACTGACGGCTCACTGTCGCACGCATCACAGAAACCCAGATACAGTCCATCACGCGAACCGTTGCTCCGCGCTCGGACTTGGGGGGACTTGTTAGGGCCGGGCACCTCACCATCCGCATGGTTCATCCTGACCCTTCATCCTGCATGACGATCGGGCCAGACCCGACCGCAGATGGCAGCTTTACCTAACCTGACAGGAGAATCTTCCCAGACCGCCTAACGGCGCGGTCTGATCAGGTCAGGTCAGATTGTCTGCACCATATATATATCCCTTTCTCACAAGAGAAAGGTAAGTTTACTAAACACAATCAATCACATCCCAACTCTCCGATCAGTCTTCTGACTTTAGCATCGGAGTGGGAACGGCAATAAGCCGCCCCGCCCTGATTGAGAGTTCCTTGATTCTTAGCAGGTACTCCTCACCGTGCCATCGCGACGGATCATCAAGGACGCACATTGCGACTGTAACGGCAACCATCACGGGCAAGAGGATGACAAGTTTCGTGTGGATGAACATTGTCTGCAGATTCGGCCTGCCCAAGACGATCATCAGCGACAACGGACGCCAGTTTGAAGGAGGAGTCTTCAGAGACTGGTGTAACCAGATGGGCATCCAGCAGAGCTTCACATCAGTAGCCCATCCGCAAGCCAACGGTCTCACCGAGCGAACCAATGGAACGATCGTGCAAGGGTTGAAGAGAAGGTTGGACGGCGCGAAAGGAAACTGGGTAGATGAGCTCCCATCGGTGTTGTGGGCATACAGGACGACGCCCCGAACGGCCACAGGTGAATCACCTTACTTTCTGTGTTTTGGCAGTGAAGCCATCATCCCGCCTGAGCTCATCATCCCATCGATGCGATCCGCCATCCCGGATGCCGAAGAGGACAATAACCAGCGTTTGAGAGAGAGCCTGGAGGACTTGGAGAGAGCCAGAGAACAGGCCACAATCAAGGAGGCGGCCTACAAGTCATACGTGGAACAACGCTATAATGCCAGAGTCCGCGTGAGGAATCTTAAGCAAGGCGAATTGGCCCTCCGAAAGAATGAAGCTAGCCGAGTTGAAGGTTTGAAGAAGTTAGATGTCACGTGGGAAGGACCATATGTGGTCGCAGAAGTGCTGGGGAACGGCGCATACAGGCTGCAGACCATGGCAAGCGAAGCGGTACCAAGGACGTGGAACATGGAGAACCTCCGCCGTTATTACGGTTGAGCAGCATCAGACCCATGAGAAAGGTACCAATTAGTTTGTATATAATGGGGAAATGCTTTTGGAGAACGGATTCCTGATCGGATCGCGACTTTTGCCCTCATGAGGGATGTGATCTTGAGGAAATCCAGTTCTCCCGCGCAAAATTGTATCTTTTGTACTCCCCCTTTTGTTTTTAATGAATTCCAAGTGTCAAGTTCAAGAACACATCATCTCTTTTTCTGTTTCATTTATGCCCCTTTTTCGAAAGTCGAATGACATGATCGGAATCGGTGATAATGGACATTAAGAGAGGCAGTTCAGGCCATCGCTCCGGTTACCCGGACAAAGCATTAGAACACTCGACACATCCCTCACTTAGGTTGTGAAGCATGAAGGGCACATCTTTGCCGAGCATCTCAGACATATATCTGGAATGGCAAAGATGAGTTCAGAAGTGTACTTACACCAATGGGCAAGTCGGATGACACGATCACGATCGTGACCGCCAGACCGAGACTGAGGCTTAGCCGCCCTTTTTTGAGTGCTGAACATAGGCGTGGTTATTTGTTCAAATGCGGATGGGCAAACATAACAAACCATATCCTCTCCAAACCCGGATAGCTACCGGTTTGGAGAAAAGGTGGGATCTTTTCTTTAAGAAAAACCCATGTCGGACACGGACCGATTAACAAGGATCACAGCTTAGCAGGTTTGGCTTTGAAGAAGAAAAACCAAGGAAAGGTCTAGGCCCATATACCTTGGTGGCTTGGTCAGGGTTTAGCGACCTCCAAGTCGGCAAGGAGTTCAAGCCACATCATGGTTCACCCCGGTTAGTTCATCCTGCTGACTCATCCCTCTTCATATAGAAGGATGATGAGTCACCACCATGAACAGGGGTGAGCAGAACGGCAAGGCATCAACCAAACATTAAGGCAATAGCCAGTAATGCAAATGCACAAACAAGAGTTTCATCAAGTAGCAAACAGCCAAACCACTAAGGCAATAACATATGCTATCAAAGCAAAAATTCAATAACAATGTAAAGCAAATGTAACCCTTATGGGTCATTACAAACCAAAAGGAAATTATTCAGAGGAGTTTATGAGAAATCCAACAGAAAGAAAGGAAAGGAAAGAAGCAGAACTAATGGTTCTGGGCAGAAACTTGGACATTGTTCCCAGCATCCTCCAAGTCCTTCACCAGACCTTCCTCAGCAACAACTTCACCATCGACCACAACAGGCGGAACTGCAACATCTGGCTCCCATGCGGCAAGCTCGGCCGGAGTCATCTCACCGGTCAGTGTGGAAAAGTACTCAGGGAAGTCATAGCCAACGAAAGCATCTGTGAGCTCAGAAAGAGCAGTGGCATAGGCAGCAGAGTCTTCATACACGTTATCCAGCGCATAAGCCCGTCGAAGGAAAGCAGAAGTGCGCGCGACGGCGCGCTCTGATCGAGCCACCTTGGCAAACACCTCACGCACGCCGGCGGTCAGCACAGACTGATAGTCAATGGCGAGGCTAGCCTTATCCTCCAGCGCCTTCTTCAGTTGACTTTCGGACTCGGCAAAGCGAGCCTGAAGAGTGGCCAGTTCACCAGATATCTTGTCCATCTGATCAGCTTTCCCAACAGCTTCATCTAGGCGTTTTTGCAGCTCGGTGGTAGATATCTGGGCATCTAGTAGAGCAGCGTCGCTGGTCTCCTTGGCTATTTTCAGTTCCTCACCGTCCAAGATGGCAGACGCTAGTTGAGCGTTGACAGCGTCCAGCTGTTTCTTCAGCGCCTGCTCGGATTCCATCCAGTCATCAGGTGACCACTCAGCATCAGCATCTGCTTTGGCCTTGGCCTCCTCTTGAAGCTGGACTATCTCGGCATCGGCGATGGCCAACTGTCTCTTCACGTCTCCGAGCTCGATGAGGGTGGCGTGATGCACTTTCTTGTCAGCCTCATGCGCCAAGCACAAGGTGCTGAAGTCGGAGATGACGGCGAGGGATGAGCAAGCGCCCTAACAATACAACAGTTAGGAGGATAGAGTCGGGAGAGGAAGTTAAGCATGAAAGGAGAGACAAGAAGATGAAGCTTACATCAAAAACAGATGAAATCAGATTGTCCGTGGCAGTCCTGACCCCATGAAGGTTTAGCGCCGGATTCTTCACCCAAGCTCTGAAATGGTCAAGGGGCATCACCTCCTTGAGATATTCTAAACGACCGGCGGGCGAGTTGAGGAAGACGGTGGAGGAGTTGGTTTTACCCTTGTCAGTTTGAAAGCCACCAGCATGCGGAGGGGCCCTCTCACCATGCTGCGGACCAGTTGGTTCAGTGCTGCTCTTCAGCTTCTCGGGCACTTGAGGTCGGGACGAGACATTCTCGCGACCGCCGACCCCCATCTGGAACAGCTGGTCAGGCTTCAGCAAACCCCGTGACGACCCCGTATCCTGATAGGGAAGCGAGGAACCTTCAGCATTGCCATCTTGTCCGGTTTGAAAGGACTGACCATGCGACTGAGTGGACTGGTTCGGGCCAGCGCTGTCCTCCAACCTCCTGCGCTGCGAGGGATGGACGAACTTTGTCACGTCAATGGTTGGTCGGCGGCGAGCCATATCTGTTGAAACACATGAAACATGAAGAAGATACATTTGAGGAAAGAGCAAAAGGTCATGACAATGCTCAAAAAGGATGAAAGAGAGGGCCAAGTGGGATCTGACATACCTTTATCAGGGCGACCAATCGGAGCGAGTGCCAGAGCGGCAGGAGGGCTGAAGACGTCAACTTTTGGGGGGCCGTTGCCCTCATCCTGGACGGGCTTATCAGCATCTGGGATGACAACAGGCTCATCCTGGATGGCAGGGAGCACGCGACGGTGAGGAAGACCGGAATCCCGCAACCTCTCATCCAACTTCAAGACGTCCCACCTCTCCGGTTTCTCCTTCAGAGCCTTGATGGAGGCGGCCAAGCGATTCTGGGAAACTCCATCTGGGGCGCGGCCGCGCGTATTAGGATCGCCAACAGATTGCCTTGGGCGAGAGGCGGCAGGCCCAGACACGACATCTTCATCGACAAACATGAACTTTACCTTCTAGTTGGTCGTTTTGGGCATGCCGGTCAAGATGTGCAGGTCGGCTTTGGGGCGAACCTTGATGTGGCCCCAACCGTCCTCGTCGCCACCACCGCCGGTGTAGAAGAACACCCGGAACAGGGTGACGGAGGGAACAACCCCGCGAGCACCGCACAGGGTCTCGAAGCCAATGATGTTACGCACAGCGTTGGGCGTCATCAAGCCCAAAGTCATGTCAAAGTAGGACAGAATGGATTGGCAGAAAGGAGTAAGAGAGAACCTGACGCTGCAGCGAGCCAGATGCTCATAGTAAACAAGAACTTTGCCCGCCGGGGCAGCGTTGATGGTGTCGCTGGGCTTGGGGCGAACGATTGACTTGGCCAGATCTGCGATCTGGAGGCCCTCGGTGTCGCGGCAGATCTGAACAAACTCAGCCGCCTCTTCATCCGTAATCTGGCAATACGCGCCGGAGACAAGGATGTCAGCCATGATCAGAACAGGCAAGACGCTACAGAGGCGGAAGAACACGATAAATCAAAGTGAAGCAGGTATACAGGCGTGTGCGGAATATCTAAAGTTGTGAGCAATGAATTCGAGAATGAAATGAAGAAGGCAGAAATGAGGAGCAGTTTCGTATTTGAATGAAGAAAGGGGGGGAGTTATGCGAGCAGTTAAAGTAATAATTGCAGTTGCAAAAGTTGCACAGTTACAAAGACTGAATTTACACGCATCCCTTCGAAAAAGTGATGACACGTGGCAGGCATGCAGTTATTACTGACGGCTCACTGTCGCACGGATCACAGAAACCCAGACACAGTCCATCACGCGAACCGTTGCTCCGCGCTCGGACTTGGGGGGACTTGTTAGGGTCGGACATCTCACCATCCCGCATGGTTCATCCCGACCCCTCATCCTACATGACGATCGGGCAGACCCGACCGCAGATGGCAGCTTTACCTAACCTGACAGGAGAATCTTCCCAGACCGCCTAACGGCGCGGTCTGATCAGGTCAGGTCAAACTGTCTGCACTATATATATCCCTTTCTCACAAGAGAAATGTAAGTTTACTAAACACAATCAATCACATCCCAACTCTCCGAACAGTCTACTGACTTTAGCATCGGAGCGGGAACGGTAATAAGCCGCCCCGCCCTGATTGAGAGTTCCTTGATTCTTAGCAGGTACTCCTCATCGTGCCATCGCGACGGATCATCAAGGACGCACATTGCGACCGTAACAATGTCCAGTGCTATATTAGTTGAGTTTTGATGATTAGCCCTATATTAGTTGAGTTTTGATGATTTAGGTCTAGTTTTTGATGTCCAACCCTATATTAGTTGAGTTTTGATGATTTAGGTCTAGTTTTTTATGTACAGCCCTATACTAGTTGAGTTTTATCTGCGGTTTGATCTGTAGTTTGATCCGATCTGAGTTGTTGATGATCTATATCTACTTGTTGATGTCTAGTGCTACATGTGTTGAGTTTTGATGATCTGGGTCAAGTTGTTAATGTTTAGTGTTATTTTTGTGTATTTGATCTATCTTCTGTATGATATAGGTACTCAAGCTAGTTAGTAGCTTGACTGATACACATAGATTGACTGTTGAGGAGATCGGTTTTGGAGGAATTTTGAAGCCGCGCTGATACTCATACGGCTGCTGGTGTTTTTGCTCGTCCACCTTCTCCAGCCCATCTTACGTCTAATGTGGTCTGTGATGATCCTTTATTTAATGACGACTTGATCCTAGAGATTGATGAAATAGTGAGAAAGGCGACGAGAAAGTCAATTTCAGCTGTGAGCACTATTCCATCTTTTTCTCTTGGAATTGAAGGTTTGGATAGTCCACATATTCAGCCAACAGTAGACCTTTTAAAGAAGAATGACAAGAAGAAGCACTGCAACAAATAGATGCATGTTTGTTAGTATTTGACTGGATATATGTAGTATTTGACTGGATTTTTTTGAAGTGCTTCAGACTCTGTAGATGTGTTAGATATTTTTTGGTCCCTTATTTGATGTTTCAGGGTTCTGAATGGATGTCTGAAGCACTTACATATTCAGTAGATGTTTAGGTTTTTTGGATTGATAGGGATTTGACTGGATGTTTTTGAAGTGTTTCAGACACTTCAGATGTTTAGACTTTTTTTGGCCCCTGAATTGATATTTCATGGTTTTTAATGGATGTTTGAAGTATTTGCAGATTCATTTAGATGTTCAGTACTTTTGAATTAATTTTTCTGGAATCTTACTGGATATTTTAAGCACTTGAAGAATATTAAGATGTTGAAGTGCTTTGAAAAACTTCATTTTAAGCACTCCCACTCAGCAACATCAAAAACATCAATAACAATGTGATCGATCATCAAGTCAGAACAAGTGTCAGATTTTATTACAATAATTCATCAAAATGCAACTAACAAAAAACTCAGAACAAGTGTGGGTTTGCTGCCTGGGATCCAAACTCATTTGCAGCTCCCTTTCTCTCAATTTCAGATTTTGCTCTTTTACTTCTACCCTTGGTAATTTCCTTGTCTGGATTTAGCACAGTTGGTGGTGGTGAACTTTCAATTGAATGTGCAGCATCCTCCATCGTCGGCAACATAGCATTTACTGTTTTTGAAACATTGTCAAATGCCATTTACTGTTTTTGAAACATTGTCAAATGCTTCTTCCATATTATTTCTTGCTTCCATGCTCGCCTCGCACTTTGTGACTAAAGAGTAATACTGTCTTCCCAAGTGCACGCGCCATGGCAGTTTGTCCCTCAATAACATTTCATGACAATCAAAAACAAAACAATATCAATTTTCACAAAATGTTAATCATCATCAACCAATATTCACAGATAATCAACAGGAATGGACTGATCATCAACAAAAACTGACCGATCATCATCAACCAATTTTCACAGATAATTAACAAAAATGGACTGATCATTAACAAAAACTGACTGACCATCAACCAATTTTCACAGATAATCAAACAGAAATGGACTGATCAGATAATCAACAGAAATGGACTGATCATCAACAAAACTGACTGATAATCAACCAATTTTCACAGATAATCAAACAGAAATGGACTGATCATCATCAACCAATTTTCATAGATAATCAACAGAAATAGAATGATCTTCAATAAAACTGACTGATCATCAACCAATTTTCACAGATAATCAACAGAAATGGACTGATCATCAACAAAAACTGACTTTTCATCAACCAATTTTCACAGATAATCAATAGAAATGGATTGATCAACAGACACTTATCATCAAGCACTTCAAAACTTCAACTTATTTTTTACATAAATCATTCAAAAGAGAAAGATCACGAAGTACTTTACATCCTGGTTATCATCTTATCTTAACCAACACAAATGATCAGGTTTTCTGATTTTGAACACAAATCATTCCAAAATTACACAACATCAATCCATATACACTGATTAATTATTGCTTTATTTCATCAGCAATTCATTATGAACAGAGATTTCATCAACTACTGCACATCAAAACAGAAGCTAACATATTATCAACTCATTATACAAACAACATCAACCCAGATACGTTGATAATCAATTATCAATTTATTTGAACCGAAAGTGAATTAAAACAGAGAATTCATCATTCACTGCACATCATCTCCTCAGTCTGAGCAAAAAAGCTTAGAAAAAACACAATATCGTCGTTGTTTTACCTTTCACTCTCATCAAATGATTAATTTGGGTGTGCTTGACTTGTGATTCGTCCGAAATATAACCTGATGCTTCTGGTTGTTCCGTTGAACTGTCAGGATTCTCTATCGATGCTACGTTGATGATTAGCATATCCGAAATCGACTCCGGCGTGTTCATAACTTCCATGAGTTTTGATGAATTCCATTTGATGAACTCGCTTTGATCTTCGTGGACGATTAGCTCAGTCAAATTCAAATCCGGCGTATCCATATCTTCCATGATGTATGATGAATTTGATTTGATGACATTGTTGTGATGAATTTGGGTGCCAATCTTGCTGTGATGAATTGGGGGAATTGGGGTTTGATGAATCGGGGAAATTGAGGTATAATTGGGTGTGATTGGGAGTGATTGGGGAAAGTTATGTGATATTTTCACATTAGTCCCTAATATATTTCGGATATTTCACAATGGCACCGAATCCATAATATTAATGATTCTGACCCAAAACTAGTAGAAAAGGGGTTTATATAGTCCCTTGCCTTATGGTAAGGTTGCCTTACCAGAGAGTTTCTCTAGTTAGGGTGCGTGAAATTTCTAAAATGCACTTGATTGTCAACCATAGTGACATTTTTCTGACTAATAATAGTATAGGTTATCGATTAAATGATTAAAGTCTGAAGTTTTGTCCTTCTATAAATAGGGGGTGTGCTGTCAGATGAATTTGTTTTTCCTTTTCATTTGTAAAATAATTTTTTTTGTTGAATTTTGTTCTGTTTAATGTTCTTCACGTTTACGTTATGTTTCATTTAGCCGAAAATATATAAATTAAGTACGTCATGTATCGCGCATTACAACCAATCTAGTTTAATTTTTAAAAACTTCAATTTAAACGCTCATACATCATATCTAACTTTTTTTTTCCGTCATACCACTTGACTATTTAGTAAGTAATGGTTCAGATTTCAAACTTTTTATTCAGTTTTGTCATATAGAGCATGGGTCAATTGTTGTTTTACTCTTTTAATTTTTAATTTTTAAAACTAATTTATTAAAGAGGCCTTCGGGGAGAGACTCGTCTCTTCTAGATATGTTGAGTAGATACTCATCAGCTAGAATAATAAAAAAGGTATATTGGGTCACCAATTATTAATTAAGCAGGTTTAGGTTGGCTTAAGGGGCAAAGGCCAAACAACTTGTACAATTCCCAAAAGGCATCTCTGTATCTATATATAACGGAATCTCTATATTTTCGTCAACAAAAGGAGCCTCTCTTAACTTTGTAATCTCCGCTTCTCCATCCCCGTCAGCAGTCAGCACAGTGTTCAGGTATGCTATCTTTTTTCTTGGATCGATTCTCATCTTGTTGGATCACCTGTTCTTCTTTCGAATCCATCACCTCCGTTTCAATTGAAGATTACTTCGCTGTCTAATTAATTGAGAGTTTCGGGGTTTTGAATTTCTATTACAAAGGGATTTTGTGAGTTTGATCCTTTTCATCTGCCTTTTTCTTTCAGAATGATGATTTGTTGATTCGGACTGGGTTTTGGTCTAAAGCTTACAAAAATCTGTTTTTACATGAGAACATCCCTGTCTTTGTATATTCTCTTAGGTTCATGAGTTATTGGTGTTTCCCCTCCCTCTTTAATTTATTAACAAGTTGGTGGGATTTTCATTACTCCTTGTTGTGTTTGATTAGAATGCATGGGCCATTTAAACATTGAACCTGAAGTTGATTAGGTATGATTCTATTTCCAGGTGAAGATGGCAACTGTGAGCATCCCGACCAGCTGCATGCTCAGCATGCCCCTGAACCAGAAATCCAACGGTTTCATCAAAACCTCTCCTTGTGTAGCATCCGTGAAGAGCATCTCAAAGACCTTTGGATTGAAGATGAAGCCCAGTTTCAGGGCCAGTGCGATGGCCGCTTACAAGATCAAGCTTGTCACGCCAGAGGGCGAGCATGAATTTGAAGCTTCTGATGACACCTACATCCTTGATGCCGCTGAGTCTGCTGGAATCGATTTGCCATACTCTTGCAGGGCAGGGGCTTGCTCTACCTGTGCTGGACAGGTCGTGACTGGGTCCGTGGACCAGTCTGATCAATCTTTTCTCGGAGACGACCAATTGGAGGAGGGCTATGTCCTCACATGTGTTGCCTACCCGACTGCGGATTGCGTGATTCACACTCACAAGGAGGGCGAGCTTTTTTGAGACCTGCAATGCAGATGATGTTAAGCCTTTGGGAGTCCTAAGTTATGTTATTTTTTGTGCAACTTCTGTTTGGTATTCTTGTTAATTGGCCCTCACTCAGAAATAACGAGTTTATTCTGTTTTGTCCTTTTGATAGAACTTAAAGCTTAAAACATTTCAATTTTGCAGCCGTTGGTGTTAAGCTCGCAAACCCTTTTAGGATCAGAATTCCTATGTAGTTTCTGAAAGGCAACGTTAATTTAAGTACCCCGTGTTCACTGTACTTTGTTCTGTTGAGAATTTTCTTCTCCTTAGTTTCAATCTATGATCTTGTGCTGCTAAATTGTAGGAGAGGCCAAAGCTAGCTCCTTCGAGACTACTGCTGCTCAATACTAGCTCCTTATCATGTATAACATTTTTATGGATCTGTTTATAATCATATATGAAGTATTTTGCCATTAGATTTTGTAGCAATTCGATACTAGAACCGGTTGATACACTCTTATTGGCCACGAGGCTCCAAGCAGGTTTAGGTTCCCGAAGTTGCAGTGGACAGCGCAGGATCATGAATTTACTGCTGATGTGAGGGTTGTTGAGATTAAGGCATATGACCTGATATTAGGGACAGACTGGCTGCGCAGCATTGGCCGCATGACCCTCGGCAAGGATGGAGTAGTTATTCCGAAGGATGGAAATGATGTGCTGCTCAAGTATTGTAAGCCCTGGTGATTTGGTGAATGTTATGAAAGCAGGGCTGCTTCTCTTTTACGGCCAAGTACCAGTACGACTAGTCGTTATGGTGTTTGTTTTGACATTTTAATAGCGTTTTATTAAAATTGTTAAAATCCAAATAAAATATTTCTAATATATAGAATGATGCACATTTATTTGAGTAAAGTCCATATTTGATCATCAAACTTTCCTAAAGTTCCAAGTTTGATCACTGAACTATTTTTATCCCAACTTTGATCACTTAACTATATAAAACTACTCAAATTTGATGACTTCCGTTAACTAGGCCGTTAAAAGTAGGGGTGTTCAAAAATACCCGGCCCGGCCTACCCGCCCCGTTGACCCGACGACCCGGCATAAAATAATCGAGTATTTTCTTATATTTTACGGACGGGTTCCCGCCCCGTTAATTTTGTAAATTACCGGGTCCGGGTCCGAGTCACATAAATGACATTTTCTGGGTACCCGGAAACCCGATATAATATGTATGTATTTAATTAATGAAAAAAGTGCTATTGTACCCCTAAGTGTTTAAGTAAGTGCTAATGTACCCCTATATTTTTCAAAAGTGCCACTATACCCTCAAATGTATAATTTGGATAGAATTTTCTTTTGTCAAATGTAAAATGTCCAAAATACCCTCACTATTATTTAATGGTAAAAAAAATTCTATGAAGAAAATTACCCAACCAATTCCGTTACTTCATCGGAATGAACAGGTTGAACCCGAAGGGACCAAAACCACCATGCCTAGAAATTAGTGTGAGCCGGGGGACCGAAACCGCCACACCCAGTAATAATTTGCGTGACTAACTCAAATTACCAAAGGAGAGAATAGAGTTAGCGAGATTATGGTAAGTTCATCAGTGTTTTCAATTTGTTGAGTTTTTGGATATAAAAGTTAACTTTTTTCAATAATACTGTGCATTTATTCTGTAATTCAGTGATATCGATTTCTTTGATTTTTTTTAGTGCCCGTGGAGTTTTGGATCAGGGAAAAAATAACCCAACAAGTGAGGGTAAATTTGTCTTTTAGTTCAAAATATTGTTGAAAAATTGGTTTTAGAGGTACACTTCTTTATTCAATGTAATTATAGGGGTACATCAACACTTTTGAATTACTCGGGGGTACATTGGCACTTTCTTATAAACATAGGGGTATCTCTGCTTTTAACCCTTAATTAATTATAATTTTACCTTTTAATATTGACATTTTAAAAAATTAAATACCAATTCCTCCTAACTAGACTCAACGTCTTAAATTTCCAATCCACCTCTTCAACCATTTAGTATTTTGCTTTGATATTGCTACTTTTTCTTCAACACAACGCACAACCGCATCCCACACCGCATTGGAGTACATCCACTAATTTGTCTCGAATGATAATTATTCATAATTTTATGGATATTTTCATTATTAAATAATATTTAATTAGTTTTGGACGTTTATACTGATAAAGTATATTTATTATTAAATAATTAAATGTATTTTGTAGCACTCTTTATAAGTAATAAAATAAAATAGGGTACCCGGTTACCCGACCTGCATAATTGGGATACCCGGTTGTACGGGTACCCGGTATTTCCGGGACAGGTCACGGGCCGCATTTTCAACTACCCGCATGTACGGGTACCCGGTGTTTGAACACCCCTAGCTAAAAGACTAACAGGGCAATATTGACGAGAGGCAAACATCACTACTACAATCACCTTCATTTAAGACACAAGTTTAAGGCGTTTGGGGCGGGTTCAAAATCTTCCGCCTTACTACTTACTTGCGAGTTCGCAAGCCACAATCGCTAGGTTTTAAAAACATGTTTAAAGGCGGAAATGACCGTTTAAAAGGCGGTAGTCGTATGTGCCGTTAAAAATGAAGAATTAAGGCGGAAAGTTCATTTCCGTCTTAAAAACCTGTTTATTGTTGCGACTTCGCAACAAGTAAGTTAGGTCTGTCGTAATAGTTACGAGCTCGCATGTAATGAACGCTTAGGGTAATTTTAGCAAGCTAGGATCTAGCGAACTCGTAGGTGAGAAAGTAAATAAACTCATGTTGGTCCCGAGTTCGCATGCATGCTCGCTGATGTTGTGGCGATATCGCCACTAATGTCAGTGAAAAATTTGTTTATGAAACGAGTTCGCCACCCATAAGTTGAGTGTGACATATGTGTAGCGAGCTCGCTAGTAAAATGAGTAGGTATGCGTGAATACTTGCGAGTTCGCAAGACCGAAGACTATATAATAAAACAGCAGCTCCTAGCGGATTTGTAAACAACAAATTAGACATTTGAAAGGTTGTATGTATCATTTTTCCCTTGGCTTACCATAAGATTGATTAGGTAACCTCTTTTTTTGGAATTCCGATCGTTTGCAAGGTGGTGGGTAAGCTATTTTCCGCCTTACCATGTGGTTGTTTGTTTGTTAATGTTGTTGTGTTCTTAAAAAAAAGTTGTTTTTGTGATGATTTTGTGATAGTTTCATGTTGATTGTAGGTTTGTGAGTGATATACCATTGTGGGCTAGCTTTTTTGTTCAACGATTTTTTAGTTGATTAGAGTTTGCGCCGTGTCGTGCATTATGGATCGTGAATCCATCATGAATAAGAATGCTCGGTTGTCGAAAGAATATCTAGATTTGGTTGAAGAATTCTTAAGAGTTGGGTTGCGACATTGTAAGCTGAGGAGCATAGGTGGTGTTAGATGTCCATGTAGGGATTGTAGGAATAACGCTATATATGAAGATATTCTTGTTGTGCGTGAACATTTAATCTGTAGAGGATTTGACAAATCGTACACTGAATGGGTATGGCATGGTGAGGGCAATTATGGGAGTGAGAACATGGAGGTGAATGAGGGAAACGAGGAGGAAATGCTAAAGTATAACGATCAATTGTCGGATATGTGCGACGATGTTGTTATGGAATTTGTGGGAAAAAAAAGTATGCTAGAGGCTATGTATGCTGATAAAGCGACAAAGTTATATGTTGGCTCAAGCCATTCAAGGTTGGGTGCAACATTGTTGTTGATGAACCTTAAGGCTAGGCATGGGATTTCAGATAAAGGAATGACTGAGTTGTTGGAGTTAGTTAGAGAGTTGCTTCCTCAGGACAACTTGTGTCCAGATCGGGTTTATACTGCTAGGAAAATCTTATGCCCCATGGGAATGGAGTTTACCAAGATCCATGCTTGCCCGAATGATTGTATGTTGTATAGAGGGGAAGATGATTCTTTGAGGGATAATTGCAAGGTGTGCGGTGAGTCAAGGTGGAAAAAAAAGGAAGGTAGAGTTGAGGTTTGTGGGGAAACAGTGACAACATCGACAAAGCAAAGTCCTGCTAAGGTAATGTGGTACATGCCTCTTAGACCACGATTGGCGCGCTTGTTTGCAAATGCAAGTGATGCGAAACTATTAACATGGCATGCCGATCGAGTTCGAGAGGGAGATGATATTATTTCTCACGCTTCAGATGGTGATCAGTGGAAGAAGATGGATGCTAGGTACCCTGAGTTTGCTAATGAACCTAGACATGTGAGACTCGGACTATCCACGGATGGCATGAACCCTTTTGGTAACATGTCTAGTACCCATAGTTCATGGCCTGTTATGCTTGTTATTTATAATCTCCCTTCTTGGTTGATGATGAAGCGAAAATATGTGTTTTTAAACACTATGATCTCAGGCCCTAAGCAACCTGGCAACGACATTGATGTTTATCTAGCACCTCTTGTTGAAGAGTTATCATCTTTATTTGAGATAGGTATGGTGATTCCCGATGGTAGTCGTGGGGATGCTGAGTTCGAACTTAAAGCAATGCTTATGTGGAGCATTAATGATTTTCCGGCGCTTGGAAATCTCGGAGGGTGCTCGGTGAAAGGACATTTTGCATGCCCGCTATGTGAGAGTAATACTAGTCATTGTCAGTTAAAGCATGGAGGAAAGCCTGTTTATTTGGGTCATCGACGTTTTTTGCCTGCTAGTCATCCATGGAGGCGTGCTAAGAAGTGGTTTAACGGTGAGGAAGAAAACGGTGCAGCCCCTGTCCCACTCTCGGGTTCAGAAATTTTTGGCAAGGTGTCTGAGATAGAATATGTTTTAGGCAAGGGTCATAAGAAGAGTAAACAACCTTCCATTTGGAAAAAGTGCTCTATATTCTTCAAACTTCCTTACTGGGAGCATTTGGATGTACGGCACTGTCTGGATGTGATGCATATAGAGAAGAATGTATGTGAGGCTTTGGTGGGGACGTTGTTGAATACTCCCGGGAAAAGTAAGGATGGATTGAAATCAAGGAAAGATTTAGTGAATCTTGGCATTAGGACATCCCTTGCCCCCGTGCAAGAAGAAGTAGGTAAAACGTACCTACCACCTGCTTGTTATTCATTATCATTTGAAGAGAAGGAAAGTTTTTGTGCAACTCTGAAGTCAGTAAAAGTTCCTTCTAATTACGGTTCAAACATCAGTAGTTGTGTATCGACTGCTGAATTGAAATTGGTTGGAATGAAATCACACGACTGTCACAATTTGATGCAGGATTTGAATGTCATTGCTCTCCGTGGATGCTTGCCTACACACGTTCGGAAGGCGGTTGCAAGGCTATGCTTTTTTTTTAAGCAGATATGTCGCAAGAAGGTTAGTCGGTGTAAATTGGATGAGTTGCAAACGATGGTGGTAGAAGTGTTGTGCAGGCTTGAGATGTATTTCCCCCCCTCATTTTTTGACATAATGATTCATGTGATAGTCCATCTTGTAAGGGAGGTCAAGTTGTGTGGTCCCGTGTACCTAAGATGGATGTATCCATTTGAGCGGTACATGAGTATTTTCAAACATTTTGTCAAGAATCGATATCGTCCAGATGCAAGTATTGTACAGCGGTACGTGGCCGAAGAGGTGATCGAATTCTGCACCAACTACTTACAGGATGTACCAACAATAGGGCTACCAATTGCTAGGCACGATGGGAGAGCTGATGGTGTTGGACTACGGCATAGGTCAAAGTTCAGCCCTTCCTCAGATGAGATATCTAAAGTCCATCTGTATATCCTACGCAACCATTCTGCTGTGAGTCTTTATGTCGAAGTTCACCTAGCAGAGATTATGGCCGCGCATCCCGGTTTGTTAGGACCCCGGGCTTTTGAATTACATTGTAAAGATTTCACTAGTTGGTTGAAAATTCATGTGCAAAATGGGGATGAGCATCCAAAAGTCGTCAAATGGCTGGCTAAGAGACCACTGGGCACAGTTACGTCGTTTAGTGGGTATGATATAAATGGCTACACATTTGGTACAAAGTGGAGCGATGATAGATCGGCGACACAAAATAGTGGTGTATCAGTACCCGGAGAGGGTGGTTTGCATGGGGAAACAGCTTTTTTTGGTACAATCACTGACATCTGGGAAATGGATTTTGTCCACGTAAAAATAGCACTGTTTAAATGCCAGTGGGTTGATCAAGCAGAAGGCACGCGTCTGGAGGAGTTGGGGATGATTCTAGTGATTAGAGACATGCAAGGCTCAACTGAAGATCTTTTCATAATGGCCGCACAAGCTCATCAAGTGTTTTATGTTAAAGATCCAGTAGATGGTTGCTGGGAGGTCGTGGTAGATGGAAAGAAAACGTTTGTTTATGGTGATGGTTTGTTTGACGATGACTGCAACATTTCTAGTGAGAACATTCCATTGCCGATTTATGAGACATTGGAAGACGATGATGACATAGTTGCCCGAATTATATGTCGGATGGACCACGATGAAGGAACGTGGATAAACCCCGCAGGAAAAACTACTAAAAGGAAGAGGAAGCAATCAAAGAAGCATAAGAAGGCGACTATGAAGAAGAAGAATAAGAAGAAGAAGAATAAGAAGTTAGTAACTGACGAAGAAAAAGAAGATGAAGAAGAGGATGAGGAAGAAGATGAGGAGGTCTAATAAGCGTATACAATACATTTGTAGTGTTTCTATTTTGTATGGTGTGTAAAATAAAATTATTTGATTGGATATATGGTACGTTTTGGCTAATATAAATTGTTTGTAAATTACCATAAATTTACCATAATTGATTTGATTGGATTCACATGATCACCATAAATTTAGGTAACTGTGCAGGCGTGTTGCGATGTCGCACATGTGCACGCAGATGCAGACGAGGAAGGTTACGAAATCGCAAGGTAGCCTTACACGCAGCGAAATCGTGAGAAGAGATTCATATTTCGCCTGCTAAGCTCTGTCACTCTGTTCTAGCTACCTGCGAGCTCGCCAGCACCCAGCTAGGGTCTTGAGAGATCGCCAGTTTCCATCGTTGAATTTTCAAATATTTAGTATTGACATGACTCTTGAAGCTTGCGATTTCGTTACCTGACTCGTTTGGTTCTTGCGAGGTCGTCAACTAACTCGCTTAGTGTCATTTTGCAATATTCAGCTTCTAATTTCATAATTATTGGTTACAGTGGACAACAAAGTAATGTTAAAATACTGTTGAATATATGAGGGAGATGTGTAGAGTAATTTTTGAAAACAATAAATTCGATTGAAATCCAACAAAAACTTCAAAAGAAGGAAACAAATTGTAGCGCACAACGTACAAGTGAACTTATCATCCAATGTGACATAAAAAAAACAGAAAACACTAATCTATCCTTCAGTAGGTGGTGTTGGAGACGGAACAGTCTTCTTGGCCTTCTTACTCGCTTGTGCCCGTTCAATTCCACGGATCACCTTTTCGGTACACCAGCATTCCTGATTAATATGCGCGATTTGTTCTCTCATAACATTGACTGATTCCTCTAGGCCTTTGTAGTATGCTTCCGGTTGGAGCTCTGAACAAACATTGGAAGCAACAAGTAAGTTACATACAATAGCATATTGGAAGACATATTTAGAATGCACATGATTAAATTAGTGTACCTTCAACTCGATTTCTGACCTCTCCCTCGTCGAGCACCAACGGCTTATTGGTTGAATCTTCCACCGCCTGCCAAGAGCCATCCACCAGCTCACATTTACCTTTCCTCTGAAAGTATTCCATAGTGTAAAACATACACTCTTGAGCCTTTGCGGACAATTTCATCTTCGGGAAAGTGGTTGTGAGATACATGGTAATGAAGTTACCATATGGAAGCTTAGTCACAGGGCGTCGATTCTCAACTACACTTTGCCTCATATGCTCAAATATGACATAGCCAGGGTTCAACCTTAGCTCCTCTATCACACAATAAAACATGACAATTGTTGTGTAGTTAAGCTCGGTTATCCACCCGCCTTTCGGCACAACTGATCTAGCTATCATTTCGTACAAGATCCTTTGGTGACAAGTCAACTTCTCAAGTTTGTATTCCCTCGGCTTACCGAGAGGACCCTTAGGCCGGCCAAAGTAGTTCAAACCTAAGTTTTGAAGGTAAGCTTCGTCAAATCCACCACTTTCAGGCCACTTTTCTCTACAATAAAAACCTTCCGGGGGAGGGTTACTGAAATCCTCTTCTACAGCATACGACACGCCTAAAGCCTTGTTAAAAAACTCTTCTCCTATCTCAAAATCATTCTTGTTTACCCTAGTAAACCAACGCCCCGTTTCCTTCTCCTCCTCAACAAGCTGATGGAAATTGGCATAAAACTGACAGGTTTCTTCCTTATGGGAGGGGTAGTTCAGTCCTAATAAATCATGCAAGTCATGATCTCTAAAGGTTTCTACTACATTAGTCAACCCTAGTTGCTTAATCTGATCGAAATCTAACACATAGCAATCTAGCAGCGTAGCATGCTTCATTAGATCAGAATAAGCATCAGAAGCAAGTAAACTTACAAACTTCTTCTTGTCATAAGCGGTTGAGGAAGCCGGCGGTTGATTGGTGGAAGAAGATGCAACCTCTCTGCGACTGGCACCAAATGGATTTGGGGCTTGGTGCTTTGTTCTTGCCATGGCTGATAGGAATCACGGGGGAATTTGGGCTTGGTTAGATTTGGGGGTTTTTCCTTGATTTGAAATTGGGGATCGCGTTTGGAATAGAACCGCACAGCTTTTTTACTTTTATACTAAAACATGCTTGCGAGCTCGCCACCCCGCTCGTCTACTGTCAAAACGTTGTCGTTTTAGTCTAATTTTTCAATTAAAGTCTGTGGTAAATGTTTACGATATCGCCACTATAATGTCAAGAGCTAGCGAGTTCGCTACTTACACGTCAACTCAGCTCTGTTGGTTGAATATTAACCGTAGCGAGATCGCCACTTGTACCTCAGAATGTTAGCGAGTTCGCTAGTTACACGCAAACTCAGCTCTGGTGGTTTAATATTAAATGTAGCGAGTTCGCCGCTTGTATGTCAAAGTTCAAGCGAGCTCGCTAGGTGCACGTCCACCTAAGCTCTGTTGGATAAATATTAACTGTAGCGTGATTCTCTACTTGCGAACTCGCAAGTCTTCTCGCTTACATTTTTCCCACATCGCCAAAGCAAGAGTCATTTATTCACTATATATTGGTCAAGTTTTCTGAATGGTTCGATAAGTCGCCGACCCGCGCAAACTGAACATGAAACACACATTGATATGCAGGCCAAGTAGGCCCAATCTATACTATATACAGCACTATACTACCACCTACAGCCCATCAATGACCAAGGCCCAACCCCCAAATTTTTTTGGTGGTTTTACACACTAGCGAACTCGCCACTGGCTCGCACATGGAGGATCAGCTCTGGTGGTTGTAATAGTAACTGCTTACGAACTCGCGAGTTAAACGTCAACCTAAGATCTCTTGGCTTGTTACTTGCGAGCTCGTGAGTATTTAGAGCCTCTTCGTCAGCTTACTAGCGATGTCGCAAGTGAGACTCTTCTTAGGCTCTGTTCAAGATTTCAAGTTCCTTACCATATCGTCAGCTTCTAGGCGAGATAGTAGCGAATTCGCAAGTGTAACGCATATTTTGCAAATTTGAATATTGCGAGTAAGTTACGAGATCGTCAGGTGTTGGCGAGACTTCAGCGAATTCGCAAGTCTAACTGATGGTAGGCTCTGTTGAAGATTTCAAGTCACTAACGAACTCGTTAGCTGTGGTCGCCTGTGCTGGCGATCTCGCAACATGGTAATGTAGGTACAAAAAAAATCAGTTCTGCAAAATTTGATGGCATATTTCAACAAAAACACATGCCTAAACTAGGATCATCTCATTCACAATTCTTCATCAAATACAACAACAACTTTTACTGATCAAATTGTACTTAAAAAAAGGCCATAGTTTGGCCAATGTTTTATCACAAAAGAAATTAAACTAAATCACAACCCCTTAACTAAAACATCATGTAGTTCTTCACTAGTCATGTTCTGTGAAGCATCGGGGTTGGCAATGTCTTGAGTCCCTTCGACTTGATTGGTGGCACTTGTGCCAGCCTCCTCTGCTATTCTTGCCTCCTTCCTCTGCATCTCAGCCTTCTCCGCTGCGTCTTCGCCATCTGACAGGTCGTCCTCTTCATCATCGTCATCGTCACTGTCATCAACCTCATCATCCTTTTCTCGGCCCGCCACCTTTCCATCTGAGCCATCTGTGGCCTTGCTTTTCCCTTTATCCTCGCTCCCCCCTGGCGCGCTCACCTCATCACGCAGCTGTTGTAAAAAATCTGGAATGTCTTCAGAGTCGCTCAACTCGCAGTCGATGGCTCCGCTTTCAAGAAGTCGATTGAGTGCGTCGTTGTTCGCCCGTGAACGTTGCTGTGCTACTTCAATCTCATTGGCCAGCTTGCTCATTTTGACTACCAACCGACCACGAGCTTCAAACACTGCGTCTGCAATTAATAAAACATAGAATCAGTTATGAATGGACTTATGCAATTGTTTTTAAAACGAGCTAAAATTTTTATTACCTGATACACCACCCCTAGCTCTTCTCGCTGCCGCTTCAGCTTCCTTCTTCTTCCCGTACTTCCCATCAGCCTTCAATTCCAGCCTTTTATTACGCAACCAATCTCTGTCGTAATAAACAATCTGCATTGGCCTACCCCTTGGGAAGATACCGGCTTTTCTGATCAAGGCAGTGACCAAACCCCCATACGGAATTGCAGCTCTCTTATGCCTTGCCATCTTCATCATGTGGCTAAGGATCGTGAAGCCGGGATTGATCTTTATCTTCTCCACGATATAGTAAAATAGCGTCAAAGAAGCAATCGATGGCTCACAGGCATGGCCTAGAGTAGGCAGCACATTCCCACATATCATTTCAAAGACTAACCGAGCCTCCTCGCTTAGTCTATACACTGGGTATGTCCTAGCTCTACCCGCTCTATTCGAGGTCCTTTTAAACCACTTTTGAGCCATCTCTACTACATCCAGTGGCTGTCTAGGGCTAGTGGCTGGAAAACGCTGTTCATAGTAAACCTCGTATGGGCCATCGGGTTTGGTAGGCCTAAGATCTTCACTGCTCTTGTAGGGGCATTTCAACACACTATTTATCATGAATTTATCAACCTTAAATTTAACCCCTCTAACTATAGTGGTTATCTCATCGACCCCCTCCTCTAACCCTAAATTAGCATAAAATTGCAAGAATTCCTCATAGTAGATGGGGTCGGGAAGCTGTAAAAGCTGATCTAGGTTTTGTTCCCTAAAATAGTCTAGTACATAATCAAACTTCATAGCAGGCACAGTGGTACTATCAAACACCTTATTGTTAATCACAGAACGAGACTGTAAGCGGGCATACCTAGCTCTGGCTTTGTCATTGAAGAACTGTGGCTCGTCGTTGGCATTTTCCACCTCCTCGCCGCCTTGTCCCGGCTGATTTCCGGCGGGCACATCTGCCTCTGGTCGGTTTTCACCTCGGTTTACACCTCTGGATCGCGGCTCGACCACCTCCTCACCGGCTCGCTTCCTCTTGGACCCGGCACCGGCCTGGCCTCTCCCACTGGCGCTCGGACGGCCTGATCCTCTGGTTTTGGGCGGCATAGCTAGATCTCCGGCGAAATCGCAGAGGGCTCGGCTAGGGTTTTTAATTTGGGGCAAAATTAATTTTGCCCGACCCTTAATTTTTTTTATATACTACACATGCTTGCGAGTTCGCCAGTTGACTCGCAAGGTTGTCAAAATTAACTTCACTCCTTGCGATCTCGCACCATCCTCTCTTATTTTTATATACTACACATGCCTGCGAGTTCGCCAGTTGACTCGCAAGGTTGTCAAAATTAATTTCACTCCTTGCGAGCTCGCACCATCCTCGCTTATATTTACATACTTCACATACTTGCGAATTCGCCAGTATAATCTCTTGGTTGTAAAATTAATTTCATTACTTGCGAGCTTGCAACCCTGCTCGCGTGCAGTTTTCCCACATCGCCTAATCAGGAGTCAGTTTTTCAGTTTATATTATTCAAGATATCTGAATGGTTCGATAAGTCGCCGACCCGCGCAAACTGAACATGAAACACACACATTGATATGCAAGCCAATTAGGCCCAATCTATACTATATACAGAACTATACTACCACCTACAGCCCATCAATGACTAAGGCCCAACTCCCAAATTTTTTTGGTGGTTATACACACTAGCGAGTTCGCCACTAGCTCGCACATGTAGCGATTTAATGTAGCGATGTCGCAAGGTGCTCGCCAGTTCATTTGTGGGCTTAGGGTTTAGGGTTTATACTACCAACCTTGACACTAACGAGCTCGCAAGCACTAGGGTTCATGTATAAAATTTCTATCTCAAATCATTTTTGTTAATTGTACATATTTTATATACATTTGTAACATAAACATTTATGAAATAGTTTATTGTGTACTTTAAGTTAATATAATTTTGCCCATTAAACTTGAGTTGTGGAGGTGAAAAACATATATGTTTGTAAAATCATTTCATCTTATGTCACAGGTGCGATTTAATAGCCAAAGTTACGTTCAAAAGTTGTCGAACTTGTTATGTTTTTACTTTAATTTTTGACTTCATTTGAACTAATCAGTCATTACTGTACATTTATTACATCCAACACTAATAGTACTTTGTTCCAGATTACATGTACGTGACGACTACTGGTTATGAACACTTACGCAGTATTTACCAACATCAATGTTAGTGAGGATGATCTAATTCTTTTTTTACATTACATGATTCGATGGTTACCATAATATATTCCCATTGATTATCAAGTTCATCAACCTAATTACATTAATGTTGTCACAACCAGCTAGTACTTGGCAAGCTAAAGCATAACAACTTTTGAATGTACGATGAACATTTGGGACTTTAGAGTACGATATGCTTTTCAATAGTCATACATATATACACTTGCAATTAATCGAATGATTACTCCATGACATAGTCGAAAGTAAATACCTTATTCCACACTTATGACTTATATTCACATTAATGTTGTCACAACCAGCTAGTACCTGTCCAGCTATTTCATAACAACTTTTGAATAAACGATGAACATCTGGGAGTTCAGAGTACGATATGCTTTTCAATAGTCATACATATATACACCTGCAAATAATAGATTGATAACTGCATGCCATGTATAGTCGCTGTTCATTAAATACCTTATGTCACACTTATTTATAATGAAACTAATTTATTAACCTCCACTTCAATATTACGCTAAAGTCACCAACTTTATACCTTTTTACACGTGGTAATTAACTAGTGTAGTATCAACCATACTCGCAACGCCGAAATATATTTGATATACACCTTAATCTGCGTTAATTACCATAACGAAACTAATTAAATAACTTCAATGTCATTTTTACGTTCAAGTCACCACTTTTATACCTTATTAGACGTGGTAATTAACAAGTGTATTATCAAACTGAATGACAGGTGATTGAGAAAATTACATCATGCCTTCACAGTTGCGAATTCGCAAGGGTCCATATTTATGAACCGGACTTCTTGCGAAATCGCAAGTCACAATGGTGAAGGTATTGAATGCATGAGTTTCATTACTAGCGCTGTCGCATGGTGCTCGAAACCCAAAGCTTATAACTAGCGAATTCGCAACCTGGCCCGCCTCTGGTCGTCAACAGCATAATTCCAAGCCAAGAAGACCACAAACTTGGCATCTTATCACTTTTCATGGTCGAATCTTTCTTCCAAATCTCTTCTCTTTTCACATATTCTCTACTCTTTCCACATCAATCTTCCATCAAATCTACACAAACCCTTCAATAAATTCAATTACATCTCAAGTGGGTCAATCCAAAGTGTAAGCAATTTGCTAAGCTTTTCAATTACTTCTCCACTATTTGTTTCTCTACCCATATGCTTGTCTTTATGATTTTGTACTTGTTGTTTTGGAATTTAGTAGCACAATTTATGTGGGTAGGAGAAAGACAAACAAGGTAGACCCATCCTTAACACTACAATCAATTCTACATCTACCTATTTGATAATTGCAAAGGTATGGGTTTTTAGTTGATTACACTTATTTTGTGAGTTTTAAGGGGTCATTAGGGTTTATATATTCGTTGGAGTGTTAAACTTATGATTCATCATTAATTAATCACCACTAGGTCCATCAAAATTGTTACATTTTATTTGTTTTAGGTACTTGTGTCTAGGTAAACAAAATTATACTTAACTTGTGTGTAAATGCATATTCATGACCATGTTTGTAGGCATTCATTAATTGGGGAAAGTGGACTATATAAATGTTTTGTCATTTCCACTAACAAATTGGTCTCTAAACGTAGGAAAGGACAATGAGTGAACCAACAAACTCGACTTCTTCCAACTCATCTAGTGGTGGAGAAAATGTTGTTCTAGATTCGCGACGACGTAAAACAAGGAAGCTTAGTCGCGCTTCAAAAGAAGAACAAATGAGGACCCATTGTCGCGAGATAGAGACACGAATCGACAATAAAATTCTAACACATGTCAAATTTAATGACATCGGTGTAGCTATTGCGCCCTATGATGATGCCCAAAGGTGGTCTAGTTGGTGTGGGAAAATAGGTAGGACTCATGTGCCGCTAGACACTACGGATTGGAGGCTTCTAGACCCCGCTATTAAAAGGGGTGTGTGGAAGGAATGCAAGGTGAAGTTCACTTTTTTATTTTTTTCCATTTAGTAATACCTTGTTAATAGGACTTACCATCTATACTATATCAATGTTAGCGACCCTTTGTGATCGAAGCCAAATCGTACGATCAAGTGAAGAAGAAGGCATTACAAATTGCATCAAAGTCGCATCGCGAGCATAAATATACTCTTGCCAAGGAGTACATAAACCCCAAGGGCATAAGGTTTGGTCAACATCCTAAAGATCGTTACAATCACATTGTCCCACTTACTTGGGAGATATTCAAGGCACGATGGCTAGAAAATGATTTAAAGGTTAGTACTAACATTCAATTTGCTTAATTTATTTTTTTTCCTATACACCTTTAATTGTTCCCTAAATTAGTTTATCCTTACTAACCAATAAAATTCATAAAGGGTGTGGGTGATGATAAGCGTAAAGCAGCTGCTGCTAATAATATGCCCTACACCGGTGGACGGTGTGGATATTTGGGTGTGGGGAAGAAGACATCTAAAAACAAATACGATAAAGAGGTTAAGGAACTAGTAGATGGTGGCACCCCCCTAGAAGAGGCAAAAAACCAAGTCGCGGCCGAAGACCCAACAAAATATACTCGAGAACAGTTATTCGTGCTTGGTAGAATTAAGGCCGACGGAAAATTCTCAAGCGAAGAGGCAAAGAGAATTGCCGGACGAGTGGTACGTGTTATATAAGTTTACATACTTCTCAAAACTATTAATGTTACTAAAATTAAAATAGAACGTCATAGTGTATTTAAAATATGAACAACCAATTTGTTTGATTATTATTGTGAGTAGGATGAGGTAGGGCTTGAAGTTGAACAGGGTTTATTCATCCCGGTGGGAAAACATGATGTCTTGCATAGAGCACTAGGTAAGGATGAACATCCTGGAAGAGCAAAGGGGATAGGTGGATATGCGACCCAAATTGAAGCTTTTGGGATCAAACGTAGTAGCAAAAATCCTAAACCCTCTAAACTCCAAGTAGCCTTAAGCCAAGCTAAAAAATCCGAGCAAGATGTCAAGAATTTGAAAGCCATCTTAGCCAATGTTTGTGCTTTTGTGAATTATCCTATTCCCGTTGATTTGTGTCTAACAAATCAAGGTAATGGACCATCATCCAGAGGCTCCCATCCATCCCCGCCCCAAGTTGAGGTTGACCAACCAAATCCTCCATTCGACCACATCGACATATGCACGCCATTGGCTCCTAGCCAACCTCAAGTTGATGTACAACTTCCGCAAGTTGATATACAAATTCCCAAAGCAACCACAAAGGTTAGGTTATCACCCTAGTCTAAGCCTTACATTCAAATTAATTACGCTTAATCATCTACTCCTTTTTTAAAATACTATGATTACAAACTAATTTTTTTTTCTTTAATGTAGGTTTCCCATTCTTGCAAGTTGTACGTTGTTAGAGGTAATAATTCTCAACCAATACACGTTGCTAATGGGAATTCCTATCCTCATATGACTTTGCATCACAAATCAAAAGTCCCTAAGGGTTTCGTAAGGGTATCCATAGTTAAGGTGTATGTAGAAGATGCCTTGTTGCCGGTGACTGAGGATGATGAATGCACAACAGTTGGTCAAGGTTTGGGATTTTTTTTCGTATGGCCCGCGTGGTTGGTTGTAGATGCTAATTCAACATGCATCCCCAAGAACACAAAGCAACCAACAGAGATTGCCGACCTTAATTTCCCAATCCCTAAGATTCCTCTCTCTAATGAGTGTGTGGGCTTCATGAAAGCTCTCCCGGGTTTTGTTCGCACACTATTTGACATGCTAGGTCATCATAGCCGTGAATCTGTGTACTATTTTGTAGCCAATTCCAAGATTTTTGGCGAGGCAAAGGAAGTGGTTGTTCCTTGGGAAGATTTTGCCCTATTTTGGCACAAACAAACCCTTCCCGATACTATACTAATCCTACATCAAATGTAAGTGTTATTGTTTAACCTAGTGGTATTTATGTGTTACTTTATTGTGTCCGTATTTATATACCTCTTCCGATACTTTATGCTCTAAGATTGTTGTAGGTTCATGCAATACGTCTCTTTGAGCGTGACCAAGACATTCATCGGTTTTTTGCACCCGACTTGCTTGCAACAAGCCCAACAAGGTAATAATGTGAGGCTTGCTTACCTTACAAAGTTGCTAAACGACAAGAGCAAAACCATTTTCATTGGGCCATACCTAGAGGGGTATGTATTTACTAATTGTTTGATTAGTAGATATTAGTTTCAACTGCACATAATCTACATAATCTATGTTATAGTCTGAGGTGCATGTTGTTTAATATATAGTGGTCATTGGAGTTTTGTTGCAATGATTCCATCATTGAAGCGTGTCTATTGGATTGATCCACTATATTTCGCTCCATCTACAAAATTCGCCGATCTATTGGAGATTGCTATGCATGCTGTCAATGACGACACACTCCTTAACTTTGAACTTATTCAAATTCAGGTTAAAATATCGACTCCTTTATTACGTATTTGCAGCTAAATACATTTACATACCATATGTTAAACTACTTCAATTTCAGCACCGCAAGCAATTGTCCAACTGGGAGTGTGGATACTACATGATGTTGTATGCCTACGAGTGCATTGAGACCCTTACAAGTGACAATTTGGAACTACATCGCGTGAGTACTCTTACAATATGAAAGTTTCTATTTATTACCTATAAATTACCTTAGTTTTTATTAATAAATGTATCTCATTCGTAGATACTCGAGGAAAATCAATCGGCATACACTAAAAAAGAGTTAGAGTTGGGGAGAGATAGATTTGCAAAGCACTTGGTCATCGTTAGAACTCGATTCATATCTAGACCACACGTACCACGTAAGGATGCATGTAAAACCTAAGTCGTATTTCTACATTTGTTATACATGCAAAGGATTATAATTTATGAGTTCTTTGTGTTTGCCATTTAGTGGACTACATATATCTTGCAATTGACAGGTTCAGATATGCCAATTGTACTATTTGTGCGGGATATTTACCAAAAATTAAAAATTAATGTACTAGGCTTTTTTCCTGGCGAGCTCGTTACCTTTCTCGTTTCATACCAAATCGATTCTGCGAGTTACATGCGTACTCGCAAGTAGTCAAGCTCGCGTGGCGGTTTCGCCACAGAGCTCGCTAGGTTGAACTCTGTCTCACCAATATTATGTCTAACGCCATCGCAACCTGACTCGTCAAGACTAGCGAAATATACAAGCGATCTCGCCACAATTCATCAGAAATCAACCCCAATCACAGTTTACTAGCGTATTCGCAACTCTATCGCTCGTTAACCACTGCCTCTCGAGTCTCAAACCCTGCGATTTCGCCAGTCTACTCGTCAAACCTGCCGAGCAAGTTAGCGAGCTCGCCAATAAACTACTAAAATCGCCTAATCTCAGAAACTACGACGTCGTTTAATCATGCCTGAGAGTACACTTACGACCTCGCTACAAAATAATAAGAGATGGCGTAGCGAACTCGCTAGGACTGTTTTAGGCGAGCCACAAACGATAGCGCTAGTACCCTCGTTCACTATCTAAGATCTTGACCAGGCAAACTAGCGGACTCGCAAGCATATTACTTGCGATCGCTTGTTGGTGTCGCAACTAATCAAGTGACGCCCTAAACCCTAGACCATAATCATGCCTGAGAGTACACTTACGAACTCGCTACAAAATAATAAGAGATGGCGTAGCGACATCGCAAGGTCAGTTTTAGGCGAGCCACAATCGATGTCGCTAGTATCCTCCTTCACTATCTAAGATCTTGACAAGGCAAAGTAGCGGTCTCGCAAGTATATTACGTGCGATCGCTTGTTGGTGTCGCAACTACTCAAGTGAAGCCCTAAACCCTAGACCATAAACCCTGTCTGATATGAATTGTAGCGAACTCGCTACATAAATGTTTAGCGAATCGCCAACAGCCATCGTAACTAGTCAGACTCACACATAATTTCAGCCTTGCGTTTAAGCTAGCGAAGTCGCTACCTTGTAAGTTAGGTTTTCATTGAGTAGTTGTTGCGAGCTCGCAACACGTCATAAAGGCGGAAATGACATACTTCTAAGGCGGATGATACGCCTTAAAACAGAAAAATTTTAAGGCGGAAGAGGAACCGCCTTAAAGCTTTTTCAGGTTTTAAGGCAATACCAGGAAGGCATTTGTCTTCTGCCTTGAAACGTGAAGGACCAACCGCCTTAAATGCTGCAAAATTGTAGTAGTGCATGTAATTTCACAAAAAATAAAAAAAGGAAAAATAACTCACTAAATATTTTCTAAAAAAGATACATTTTAAATCCAGAATTTTAAGCCCACTTACATGAATATTTCCTGACATGTTGTACAAATAAATGAAATGGAGTAATTAATCTATGAAACCGGCCCATATTTTGAAGCAAACTCATCCTATATTCTTTCGTTTTTCAATTTTTTGGTTTATTTATTATGAAATGACATACATAGCTCTACGGACTTTCATGAGTAAGGGCATGTTTAATACGCATGAACTGAACTGAATTGAAAAATATTGAACTGAACTGAATTGAACTGAGCTGAAAAATATTGAACTAAACTGAAAAATAATGAACTGAACTGAACTGAAATTCATTTGATTTTTTTAATGAAATATATTTATATTCAAATTTTTTGTTACAAAACAAGCAATTGAAGTATTGAATTGAACGTAACTGAACAAAACTGAATTGAGCAAACAAAACACTGCATTGATATAACTAAATTAGCTAAATTTTATCAAATTATACTTCATCATTACCGAAGTTAATAAAATGATCCTAATAGTATATTAAACAAAATTGAGTTGAATTATAATGAACTAGACTTTATTGAATTGAATTGATGGAAAAAACATCAATGTATTTTATTAGCACCAAACTTAATAAACCGAATCTAGCTTGATAAACTGAAATGAGCTTATTCGAACTGAACTGAACTACACCAAACTTATTTAAGATGAATTTACAAAAGTATGCATTGATGTAATTAAATTAGAAAAATTATATAAATCATATTCATCAATTATGAACTTACTAACAAATTGGATCTAGCTTATTAAACTGCAATGAACTGAACTGAACTTAATTGGACTGAACTTAATTAAGCTTAACTTACAAAAGTATGCATTGATATAATTAAATTAGCAAACTTTTATCAAATCACATTTCATCAATTCTAATCTTAACAAAGTGGACCTAGCTTATCAAACTGAATCATATTGAACTGAACTTAATGGAACTGAACTGAATTGAAGTAGACAATCAATGCATTGATATAACTAAATGAGGCTGTGTATTTTATAAAATCATATTTCATCAAAAAACGAACTAAACAAACTGAACCTAGCTTCATAAACTAAATTGAACTGAAGTATATTGAACTGAACTTAATTAAACAAAAATAAATTAAAGAAACAAATCAATGCATTGTTTGAAATTGAATGGATATTGCAACCAAATCAAATGGATAGAGCAATAAGAATTTGGCAATCTCTACCCAATGGTTAGAGAACTGAAACTCAAGAATAGAAAATATAATTGAATTGAACTACACTTAACTGAAATGAACTGAATTTTCAATATAACCTTAAAATCATTAAATTATATTTTTACTGATCTAAAATGAATTGAATTAAATTATATTTTCTCTAAATTGGATTGAATTGAACTGAAATATACTGAACTGAACTAAAACGAAAAATATTCAGATAAGTTGTATAAAACATGCCCTAACACATATATATATATTTGATTTGAAATATATGTAAAGCATAATTTAATTTGAAATATGTAATCATAAAATTTAAACTTACAACATTTGCTTTATAAATTATTGCTCTTAATTTTTTTTTAAATGTACATTTCTAAGAGATCTCAAATGTAATCCATAATTTTTCACTATATCTGAAATAAGTCAATCTTTTCTATTAAATTGCTCTACTTAATATTAGAAAATAATCACATGAGTACATGACAGGAGAAGGTTTTGTGAAGAGAAATATCATATGAGATGGTTTTGTGTTAGGCTACTTGGAGTCAAAATGGATATATACTTTATTTTTGGTGCTAGAAGTTTCAAAATTAAACTAGTATATGAGGCGGTTTAAAAACCGCCCCTGCACGATCAGGAAAACAAAAACCGTTAAAAGAGCCAAATAACCGTGTTAAATAATTTTTATTGCAAGGCCAAACAATTTTACCCTAAAGCTGCATTATATAAGTAATAATTATAAAATAATTTTACTTGTAAATATAATTGTAACTGCTGCTAGAATATGGAAGTTCAAAGTACTAGGAAAATATTTCTTCTCGAAATATAAAAAGGAAAATATTTTGTCGTGATTAGCAGTTTAGCAAAATGCTTTGAACTTCCATTTTCAAGTATAGACTAGTTTTCAAATTATTTAAATTTTGAAGTCGCTGATCGTACCCCCCCTTTAACCTAGACACACTTGGGAGTCTCTCGAAACGTCTCTCCGGCGATAATCTTACCCCGGCGTTCTTCTGCTACACGACGTTAGGTAATCTCTCAGTCTCCGATACGCTTCTTTTTGAATTCCCTGATGCGATAAGAAGACCTATGGATCCAGACTGCTCGATTAATTGTTCCTACTCCACTGCTTTTCGTTTATGTCCGCTTCTTCTTGTTATTTGTGACTTTTCTGGAGTTTTGTAGATTTGTGTGAATCGTGTTAGAATTTAATGGCGCTCTGTGGAGAATTGAAAAAATTCAATCTTTCACTAACAACCTGTTGAAGAAACTTTAAATTTTCTGTATCTGAATTTTGTGCTATCAGTTAAATGCAGGAGAGGCCAAAGTAAGTGTTTATCTTTAGCATACAATGCAGTGAAAAGAAGGTGCTCCTTGTCATGCATATGATTTCAGAAGTGTTTTTCATTATGTGGCAATTTGTATAGTAGAACAGAACAGGTTGATTACACTCTTATTGGCTCCTTATCATGTAAAATGTTTTTATTAATGTATTTTCAGATTTGAAGTGTTTTTGATTCAGATTTTGTAGCATTTGCATACTAGAACAGAACAGGTTGGATGCACTTTTCACCTTCATGTGGACTTAATGTATTCAATAATAAAGGCAAAACATATGAAAGAGATTAGGCTAACGTGCCTTCTAAGTTTTTTGACCTGCTGCGTAGATCTGTGGCCGTAGGCGTAAATCGTGTTGGAATTTAGTCGGAAATCTTTGCCGTTCTGTTGAGAATAGTAAAATTCAATCTTTTCACTGACAACCTGTTGAAGAAACTTAAAATTTTCCGTATCTGAATTTTGTGCTATCAGTTAAATGTAGGAGAGGCCAAAGTATGTGGCAATTTGTATACTAGAAGAGAACAGGTTGATTATACTCTTATTAGCTCCTTATATGTACACAATTTTAATTATTATGTTTATTTCCAGATTTATCAAGTGTTTTAAATTTAGATTATGTAGCAATTTGCATCCTAGAACAGAACAGGTTGAATACGCTCTTATTGGCTCCTTATCATGTACATTGTTTTTATTTACCTGTTTATTAAGATTTTGTAGCAATTTGCATACTTTCATGTGGACTTAATGGATTCAATAGTAAAGGCAAAGCATTTGAAAGAGATCTGGCTAACACGCCCTCTCAGTTTTTTGACCTGGTTTATGGCTGTTTACTTGAATTATTTCTGGCAAGCTTGTTATTCTGAATAGCTAAACAGCAGTAGGACTTCATTGTTGGTATACTGATTGCTTTTGTGTTTGAGTTTCATAAATTATATTCCTAACAATGTCCTGTATTCGTGAATCTTAGGTAGCCATGGAGGGTACAGTAAGCAGTGGCAAGAAGGCTTCTACAGCTGAGTCTGATTTTCAGGACAATGTGAGGAAGCTCCTCACTTTGAAACAGACAACTACTGTGCAAGCATACCAAGAGAAGTTTGAGGAACTGAGACACATGTTGGCGACATCGAAGTTTGCAATGCCAGAGGATTTCTTTATTTCCAGCTTCCTGAGTGGGCTCAATCCTGAAGCCAAGTGTTTGATGGGGGACTTTAAACTTGAGAGTCTTTCCCATGCTTTTAATCTGGCACGCGTAAAGGAGATTGAAATGAATTTGATCATCGAAGATAACATGCGTCGTCTGGAAAAGGCTGATACAGCGTTGCCGATTGAACAAATTCAGGCCTATGTTGGCGCAGATCACCCCCTCAAGTGTGAGGCATTCGTTGGAGGAAGGAAAATAACAGTCCTGGTAGTCACTGGCCTTACTTGTAGCTTCATTGACACTTCTCTAGTGAAGCATGTGGGAAGCAAGCTTGAGGATGCCGAGCCGCTAGGTGTGGTCTTTTCTTTTCTCGGCCACGTTGCTGGAAGTCGATTTAGGTACCCGAAGCTGCAGTGGACAGTGCAGGATCATGATTTTTCGGCCGATGTCAGGGTTGTTGACATTAAGGCATATGACATGCTATTAGGGATGGACTGGCTGCGCAGCATTGGCCGCATGACCATGGCCCAGGGTGGAATAGTTATTCCAAAGGATGGAAAGGACGTCTTGATGAAGTACTGCAACCCCTAGTGAATCTGCTTCTCTGTGTCGACTTACAAACATGCATAGTAGTTCTCCAGGGTTCTGATCCTGTTTGACTATCTGTGGTAATTAAACTGGTAGTAGTTGACTGTGTGTGTTTTTTTTATTTCCCTTCATGTTGTTGGTTTGAACAAGTAAAGGATCGTGTTTGCAGGATTTTTATCTTCCCCTTGGTTTGTTGTTATGGAAATGTTATGGAATTCGACTTCAACAAAACATGACCACTAAACTTCCTAACCTTTACAACATAGCACAAAAGCTCCTGCATGTAAAAGAAAAGAAATATGGTAATCAATGAATACTCTGAATTTTAAGTCCAAAAGCTCCGCATGTCCTCCCACTCCAAGTTCAACAGCATAGTTCTTAGCAGACAATCTTCAATACCTTAGCTAAACAAGAGAAAAACAGAGTGAGATTTTTATGTCAAACTATCAAAAGAAACTAAAAGCATGAATAGACAAGAATGCTACTCAAATACTTTGACACAAGGCAGGCATCTGACATCAAAAGAGTGCATACTTGGGTACTTTTGCTAGTTTGCTAAGATTTAAGTTCCAGAATCATAATAGAATATGATTCAGGAGTACATAAATCATACAATTCATAGGAAACTAATGCAGAAATGCTCATAATATTTAAAACTTCTAATTAGTAAAAGTGAAGCAAACTTTGAATCCAACAAGAGGCATATATGAGCTTAAAGCATTAAAACCAATATGCAACAGGCTCACACCATTTTGACTAATATTGATTGCAAAAATGTTCATTTTCAAATTTTAAGGTTTAAAATTTTCATACATGAGGGAAGGTTTAAATGAAACATAACGAGGGAAGGTTTAAATTTTCATGAATCTCTCCATCCAATAATATAAAAAAAAACTAGTAGAGAAATAAATTGAATATTCGGAGAAAAAATACAACTGTTAATGATTTCTCAACAGACCTATCTCCATTTAATTTTGTTTATTTATTTCTCTTCAAATTAGGATCCCATTTCTACTTTCTCTCTTCTCGATCAAACTCTCAATCTTCAATGCGTTCATAATTTGTTGTGAATCGTCGCAAATCGATCAGACTGTTCAAAGGTACACTTATTAGTTGCTATTGAAACTTATGAATTCATCTCTCTATTTCAATTCGCTACAATACGATCAGATGATTATTTGCTTTGATTCGAGTGTGTTTTATTTGTTTATACTGATTTGTTCGTAGTTGGGGCTTCTGAAATCGCTACTTGTTGGAGCTTTCAGATCGAAGAAGGACGATGTTGCTCCGCCTGCATCTAAAGATTAAATTGATAAAGATAGTTCACGCTCTTTACCTCACTTTTGAATTTAGTTTGAGGTGTTTTTTAAACACGGTATGATATGTTGAACCTGATGTATTTTATGTTAGCATATATACTTTTTGGATTGAAAGATTACTCATATAACATGCAACTTTGACTTCTAGGTATCAAAGTTCAACTATTAGTTCAAAGTTGCATGTTTAACTCTAACAATGTATAAAAAATGGCGAATCTTAAGATAAATGTGCCTTTGGTGTTTTGTATCAATCTCATTCTTCGATCTTCTCGATTTCTTTGATGGGGATTTGATGCTTCTTAACTTCATTCATTTTCATAACGCACATTTAGGATTAAGATTAACTAATCAGCGCGCGCGCTACTTGTACAAATTATCCAATTGATTCAATGAGTCTCTTTCAACTCCTTATAAACTTCCTTCGTCATCAATTCATGCAAATTCATACTAAATACCAAAAGATTACAATTTTAGCTAAAAAGATCATATCTCTATGTTAAAACACCTACAAACTATGTCAAAACACCTACACATATATAAGACATTGTTGTCCACTATCATAACCTAAAAGATCGTGGTTATACAATGGAATATCAATCAAATTTGGCTCATACAACTTGATTAGGTAGTATATGTAGACTATTTGTAGTTCACTCATATAACTTAAAAGATTGTGGTTATAAACTGAAAAATCAATAAAGATTGGCTCATACAATAGGATTAGGGATTGTATGTGTATAAAATTACCGTTCACTCATACCGCTTAAAAGAATATGGTTATAAACTGAAAGATCAATCAGGCTAGGCTTATACAACGTGATTGGGTTGTTGTATATGTAAAATATTCCACTTCACTCTCATAACTTAAAACACTGATGTTATACACTAAAACATGCACAGGCATTGCAGTTCACAAATATAGCTTTAAACACTTATGTTATACACTGAAGCATGCACAAGCATTGCAATTCACTCATATAGCTTAAAAGACCAATGTTACACAAACATTGCAGTTCAATCTCATAACTTAAAACAATGTGATATACATGGAAACATGCATAAATTGTTACAAACCTAGGAGGTTTGTTCAAATTTCGTACCTTCAACTGATATTTGTTGTTCAATTTCTTCTTCGTCTAATGCAACCATGATTTTTTGACCTATAACATGTAATTCAATAGTAAAATATTACAATTGGAAGAAAATGTTCTAATCATACTGATTTGGTTCTCAAATCAGCTTCGTATGTGCTAGAACAATGATGTAACTTACCGGGGTTTGATTGGTAGACACCATTTCTGATCAATTTTCGCTCTGTAATCACCGATTATCTGATTAAGAGCTCAAATTTTCGATGCGCTTCTTCAATCGCTAGATTGTCATATTTTTGTGTGTGAATTTGGGGAAAATGGATGTTATATAGTCGCGTGCATCAAGTTTCTACAAATTACGCACGTTGGTTTACTATTTTATTTATAATTCCACTTCGACCCCATAATTCATATTTTCATAGCAAAATAGTATGTTCAACCTTCTCCAAACAAAAATACACATATACAGTATAGTAATAATTTTTATGTATTATAGAGAAAGAAGAAAAATGTATAGTGATAAAACCTGGAGACTTTTCTCCAGCCTTCTTCTACTGACACCTCGCCTCAGCTATGTTCTTCACGTAATCCTCCACCTTTTCCATCCACCAACTCTATTTTAATAATTCCTTTTTCATTTGCTTTACTTTACTCTAATAATGGATATGGAAGCCCAAGATTCTCGCATTATGGCGCAAAAGATTGTTGCAGTAGCCTCTGGCGAAGCCCACACTCTTGCTCTTGCTGGTAGACTTCTGATTTTATCAGTAATTTTTGTTCTTTCTTCCTCGTACTTGAATTCTACAGAGTTTATGATGATTTGCAGGTGATGGCAGTGTGTATTCTTGGGGTAGAGGAATGTTTGGGCGTCTAGGTACTGGTTCAGACGCTGACCAGCTTTTCCCGGTTAAAATCAGCTTCTTTGAGAAGAAAAGGCTCAAGATCGTTGGAATTGCGGCTGGGGCATATCACAATCTTGCTCTTGCAGGTCATTTTTGTTCATTTTTAGATGGAAGAGCCTTGAATTGAATATGAAATGAAATGAAATGATTTGATATACAGTAAGCCTTAAATTGCTCTTTCAGGCGACGTTTAAATTTTTTGATAGTTTTAGATGGATTACAAAAAATGTTAAGAATTGTGTATGAAATGAAGTGAGATTTAATATATACAATGTTGGACGAACTGTGCCTAACAAGATAGGTAACACCAGTTTGTTTTAAGTCGGTGTTTTATATATCCTTTTGACATTTATGATTTGTGCATTCAACTTATGGTTGGAGTATTGATGGCAGATGACGGATCAATCTGGGGCTGGGGCTATAATCTCTGTATCCTTGATTTAGTTTAAGTAGTCTTTCACATGCTAGTCTTTTGATGTCTGGTGATCAATGCTTGAATCTGTGTCCAGATTCCTTGCTGTTATTCTTTTTGTTCTTAGTCTTAAAAATGTTTCCTTGACTGGTATATTTGGATGGCCAAATCGGTGGCGATGGAGAAAATTCTTTATCCCCTTGTTTGCTGGAGGAGTTTGGTCAGTTGGGCTCAACCAATTCTGCAGTTGATGGTTTGGAGACTAAGCCGCCTTTGAAGGTATTATTTAGGCCTTGTTTTATAATGTTGTTATTTATGTGCATTGACTTGCAGTAGATAATGTTTCATTTTTGGTCTTTGTAGGTATCTGTTATTAAAGCTGGAGGGATGATGTCTATGGCAATCGATGATCTTGGTGGTCTCTGGATGTGGGGTAACTGCCCTCATCCTCAGCAAAGCAAGACTCCTGAAGGAGAATTCACACTCATCAGCTGTTTTTCACCAATTCCTGTCTGGCATCTCCACGGCCACACTGTTGTCAAAGTCACTTGTGGAAATGAACATGTAGTAGCTTTAGCTAGTGCTACTGAAACGTATAATGGTACTGATATTTTGTGTTACTCTTGGGGTTCCAACAACCATGGACAGTTAGGCTTAGGGGATAAGGAGAGCAGACTAATTCCTGAAGTCATTAGAACGTTTGATTTGGAATCGTCGTGGGAGGTCTACGAGGTTGCATGTGGAGCTTTTCACACAGCGGTACTAACTAACAAAAAGGGATCTGATGACATGTTGCAGAGTACTTGCTGGACATTTGGCCTTGGGGAGAACGGCCAGCTTGGTCATGGGACCACTCAAAGTTGCCTTGCTCCTGAACCTGTTAGAGAGCTACCTCAAAACACGTTCTTCATTTCTATTGATTGTGGCTTATTCCATACTAGTGTAGCTTCGTCTTCAGGAGATGTATGGTCATGGGGAATGGAGAAGGGCCTTGGTTTATGCCCTGATGCTAATGTTCCTGGCACTGACCCCGGAGATGCTCTTTCTCCTATGCCGTATTCACCCAGTGGTCACTATGGTTCCAAGTTCCCTGAACCGGTTCAAGTTGCTTGTGGTGCCGCCCATACAGTTCTTGTTGGAGATAAAGGGTATAAGCTTTGGGCATGGGGCAGGGGAAGAAGTGGGGCGCTTGGAAATGGTAACACAGATTTTCATATTGCTCCTACCCTTGTGTTGTGGCCACCACTTGTGGAGGATTTCAAAGAAGACGTACTACCAAAAGATGGTGGAGCCACAAAAGATAAAAGCCCTGCAGAAGTTGCAGATGTAGAAAAACGACTGTTACATGCAATGGAGGAGGTGAAGCTTCTCAGTTCAAAGCTTTCCACTATGGAAAAGTATGCAAGTATTCTTCATGGTTCGATCTTTGGGAAGCCTTTGGATGAGCGAGATATTCCACCGTCACTACAGTATTCAACTGGATTTGACATTGCTAAGGAGTGGGAGAACATGCTGGATTCAGCAGATCATAGCAGGCTTGTGCGGATGGAGACCTTTTACAGGAATATGCTTGCGGGTGTTAAAGATAAATTGTTAAAGAAGAGGATACAGGAGTTGGTTAGCGAATCTCTGAGATCTTCAACCACCGGAAAGTATTGATGTCATAGACTCATAGCTTTCCAGTTTTGAGATTGGATCATTGCAAATTGTTGTGAAGGTTAGAAAATAAGGTTGTTACTTTACATACTTAAACTTACATTTGAAGTATTATTTGTTGAGAGTGATGCAGTTGCATAATAAATACTGTATACATTAGTAAGATATGATATTTATGTGAAGAATATTTGTTCAATAATTGAATCAGTATAATCAGTTTGGCAAAATACTTCCTGTTACTCGTTTTGCAGCATCTGTTACTTCTTTCATCAAACAATTAGTTACTTCTATGTCATGCCGCTTGATAATTATTGTTCGGATACTTTGTTTCTATCTACATCCACTTGTGAACTAGTGTGTTGTGTAGGGTTTAGGTTAGAAAAGTACCGAAACAGACCATGACACATTTGCATCCAGGATTCAGTGCATCTTTCTAAAAATGAGAGCCAAGAAAAAGGGAATATTAGTAGTGGGTATAATTTCAGAACAATTGATTCTAGATTCAGATTTCCATAACGCTGCAGCAACGTTCAATAGTGATCTGTTGGTATCTATCTAAAGTGCTAATGAACTACTGGTATTACTTTTTAGTTATACACGGTATTTTTGATAGCCCTCCCCACCTAGTTACTATTGTGAACAGGTGTGTAGTGTTAAGTGTTTGTACTTTTTGATTAGAGAAGTTTAGCAGCAAAAAGAATCTGTTCAATCACGACTTCTATTCTTCCGGGATGGGAGATGGTTACACATATCTGAAAATGAAATCTAGATTCAGATTGTCTGTAGAAAGTCTTTCCCAGTTCTTGTAGTGAGATTTGGATATAACTTGAGAGGAAGAATGTTTGGATTCATATTTTGGATTCATATTTCCAGAACCTAGTAGCAACCATCAACTATGTGTTGTTGAGCTCAGGCCTATTGATAGTGCAAGTGATAAAAGTTTTATTTTTTTGACGTTTTAGGTACGGTAGCCTGCAAACAAGAATTGAATTTAGTGAGCGTTCTTTGGATTTTTAGTTCAGTTTTGATTCAATTTTAAAATATGGTTAATGATTGGCTTATGTTTGTTGATGGTGTTCTGTTAGCTTTGAGGTGTTCGCTCACTTTAGAAGTAGATTGTATTGTATTTATTACTACATTCCCAATAATTTGTTAGTCTTTCAGGGTCTGCGTTGTGCCAGTTTGCTCCTTAATTACTGTGCAATCCAATCATCTCTCTATCTTGGACTCGTGTTGTTTCTCCTCTTCTCTTGTGCCTGTTATATTTGCTTTATCTGTTTTCCTTTTGGTGCACTCTTACTGTTCGGTTTATCGTCAAAATTTACATTTCCATTAACTCCAGCTAGTAGTTATCTGCTGTTTTATTTTACATGTCTTTAATTTTTCATGCATTATTGTTAGATGTGTCATGTGTGACTCATCCTTTTGAATGTTAATACATCTTTCAATTGGTTGCTTGATTTGATTATCCCTTTTGTTTAAAAAGTTTTATCTCTAGATTTCTGTATATTGGTTTGAGGGTTGTTCTGACCTTTTCTGACATTTTTTAAACCAAATATACAGGGTGCAGATCTTATAATTCTGCAAACTGCTTGCTGATGTATTGCCTTGTGAGCGTTTTAGACTACATGAAATTTAACAATGACAGCAATCTGGAAGGGAAAAAAAAATCAATATTTTCTTCATGCTTTGTACTTGTCATTCTGTTAGTATTGCCTTAGGCATCAATTAGGGAGCCTGAAGTTCAGACTGTCCAGTTGAGTTGTGGCTGTAACTTGATCAAAATACCACAAATTTTGTCGATAAAACACTGGTTCTCAAAAGTCAAATTCAATATTTTGGTTTTGAATGTAAGCTCAACATCTTCTTTTAAAAAGGGTGAAGATAGGAACTGGAAGGTCAAAATCAAGGTCTAAGAAACTATTAGGGTACTCAAGGAAACTATTTTTTACTCATGTATGATTATCCATCAGAGTCTTCATCTACTGATGTCCAATTCGAAATGTTGGATCAGAGTCCAGAGTCCACAGAGTATTTTTACTCATGTATGATGATGATGATGATGATGTTCATCAGTTCATCTACAGAAGCCTTTTTTTTTTCCTGCTGCCTACATGATACTCTCTTTGAATGTAGTCAGTGTCACCTGCAAAGGGGGATAAATGCTTTATTGTTATGGATATCTTCGCAAGTCCGAAGGTAAATTCCTTTTCAGTTAGCAATCAGACATGTCAAAAGTAGTTGGATGGAGTTTATTTTACTGAAAATCACATTACACGAGTTCAAACTTCTAACCTGAACCATTAAGGCTCGGGCATTCTGTTTAGTCTAGGGTACCTCTCTCTCTTGAGTTGTATTCCTAACCCTCCCAGGTCTGACGATGTAAAACACAATTCAACTTGGAAAATTGAAGTTACATCGGGCTTTAGAAGGTAGAGTTATTCATGAGCATACAGTAGTGGCCGTACCATCTTGCAGTCTATAATGATTTTTCATTGCAATGTGTCTCTGTGCTACTGCTATAATAGTTCCACGTAATTTTCCATTTTTCAGACCTGCATGTATCACCACTCTTCTTTTAATCTTAATCCATTACTGGTTTTGCTTAAAACTGGATGCATACAAACATGTGTGGAATGGAAGGTTTAACCAACAATGTTTTGGATGACAGTTTACTCTTGACCAACCAGTTCGATTTGTTAAATATCCAGCGTTACTCAATGTTTTTCTACTTGATAAATTGGATGCAAGTGTAATTAAGAATTCAACTTCTCAGCATGAATAGAATAACATGCCTTCATGATCTGTACTCAATTTTGGCACACAGCCAAAATTTTATTAGCAGCAAGCTTTTTAGAGTAAGAATAATTTTGATAATCTTCTATGTTATCTTCCACACCCTCCGTGCACAACTCACCAGTGTTTCCATTTGCCATCTTTCCCGGAAAATTTCAGAGGAACTTTCTATATGTTTTTTATTCATGAGTTGCAAATTTTGATTATGCTCTTGTTCTTTGAATTCATAGTTCAGTTTTGATTCAATTGTAAAATATGGTAAATGGTCGACTTATGTTTTTTATTGTTGTTCTGTTAGTTTTCCAGTTTCTCGAACCAGTTGATAATATTGCAACTAAGTATATTATTTCAGAGAAGCCAAGTTCTCAGGATGAATAGAATAACATGCCTTGATCTGTACTCAAATTTTTGCATACAGCCAAGGTCGACACAGACCTATTTCTTGGATCTTGCCTTTTATTTTATGATTATATGACAATAATGCCTTCACCAGGTAGAAAGCTAGAGGGAAAAGTAAGAGATTTATCTCTTGCAGACTACTCCAGCCCCATCAAGGTGTGTTGCACATTTTAAATTCTCGTACTCGAAGTTATCTGTTGAAGCTGAAGGCGTTCCACTGAATCTAGCAGCAGCACAGTCAGTGGAGAATAAGTCAGAAGAGGAAAATTCCTTGTCGCCTCCCAAAACAGGCATGTCGACTCCCATCTTCACTCTGCTCACATAAGTGCTGGCATATGTCTGACCTAACACTCCACTTACTGCTCCAGTGAGTGAATAAAACTTGAAGCTCAAATCAAGATGAGCAAAGCAGTCTTCATCTGTGATACCGTATTTGTGTATCCTAGACTCCTGTTTTGAGATAGGCACCACAGTTGCTTTGATCTGGAAATTCCCTTCCACTTCAATTACTGCAGCATTGGTGTCACGAAGCCTTGTGATGGAAACACTAGGCTCAGTCGCTGGCTGCCATCTCATGCCTAGGGAAATTGGCTCTCCATCGAAAGCCACATCCAGATGGTCCTCTGCACTGTCCCAAGCTCCTGTCTTCTTGGCACCAATGAATATTTGATGATTGTCGAATAGAATGCCAATTGATTGGATCCAAGTGAAGTCTCTTGTCATGTTTCCATTCTTCTTTCCAATGAAGTGAGCATTGATGTGTAGGTTGGAATCGGAAACTATGCAGAAGTCTCTGTCCTTCTTTCCATGGAAGTAGAAGGTGAGTCCATCTGCCCCAACAAATCTAGGATCTTGGCACACAGCACCTGGTCTGTTGCAGTCTGTACATGGATTCCAAGGTAATTAGTGCATTTAAAACTATAAATGTTGATAAACACACGTGGTTATGATACAGAAATTATAAGAATATGGAAGGGGACAAGGTTAAAAAAACATACCGCAAACAGGGCTGCAGGTGACACAGTCAACCTCACAGCTGTCTGGACAAGAAGCTGGGCATCTCTGCTCCATCCGGTAGCACTTGCTATAAATTGGATCGTTGTTCTTACAGTAAGCCATTCTTCCCATTCCGGAGATTATTGGTGGTGGGGGGCTAAGTGTTGGGGTTGGTGGAACAGGAGGAGGGCTTGCAGGTGGAGGTGGGGGGCTAAGTGTAGGTGTTGGTGGAACAGGAGGAGGGCTCATAGGTGGAGGTGGTGGAGAATAATACGGAGGAGGAGGAGGGCTTGCAGGTGGAGGTGGTGGAGGATAATATGGAGGGGGAGGGGATTTTGGTGCTGGTGGAGGGGATTTTGGTTTCTTTGGTGGAGGAGGGGATTTTGGCTGCTTTGGTGGAGGAGGGGATTTTGGTTTCTTTGGTGGTGGAGGAGGCAGCCTTGGGATACATTCGGTTTTGCATGATGAACAACTAACTGCACAAAAATCTGGGCAGTCATCGGGGCAGTTCTTTGCTGGCTCCGTGTAACATGCATATTTCTTGTCAACACATTTCGCTTTAGCACGTTTGACTGAGCCAACAGGTTGTCCATCCGCCGCTACCATAAGTAGAAAAACAGTGCATGCAAGATAGACAACCATGGCTACAGAATTAGCCATTGTGTTGAGATTTGGTGATGAATGTTCTTTGCCTGAGGCTTCTTATATAGTTACTAAAAGTGAACATTTTGCCTTATAAAGCAATATTGTTGGTTGACTTTGCTGGGAGTTTGGCTTGTTAAGAATTAGAATTACAGCTGATATAGTGTTTCTTACTCCATAGTATAACTCCTTTTGAACTCGCTTCAGAAGATTTCATTCATGTATGAATATTTAAGCTATCATTAGTTCTGAAAAGCCAACCCAAGCTATTAAGAATAGGGTTAATTTACAGTGAAAAAACCCAACTTGTGGTGCTTGTTTACAACTTAAGTAAAGAGTTCATTTTTGCTTGCTTTTTGCAAGCTGTAGAAGTCAACCTGCAGAATCGTAAAGGTCAATTAATTTCGCCAACTTCATAGGTTCTTATTGATTAGGATTTACAAATCTATGAACAGTCATGATCATTATGGATCAATTGGAAAATATTGGTGCTTGACCTCCACCCAAGGCTTCCCTAGCCTGAAAAAGGCCAAATAATGGCAAAGTATATTTACAAAGAGGGGTTGAACCCCAAGCATAGAAATAAAAGTGAACATTTTGGGTACCACTTATATATTTCTTAAGTTAAAATGTACAATAACCATCACACCATTTCAGTTGGGTACAACTCCCATCTAATTAATCAAGTCTATTAAATTATTTAGAAAACTACTTAGAAATTAATCACAATCTAAATATTTATTATTATGTTTATTATTAACATTCAAATCAAGAAAATGTAATATTATTTTAACTTGTATGCCAAAGTTAGCTAGTAGAATACTAAGGGTTTGTTTAGTACAACTTATCTGAATATTTTTCATTTCAATTCAGTATTTTTCAGTTCAGTTCAGTTTAATTTAGTTCAGTATTTTTAAGTTCAGTTCAGTTCAATTCCGTTTAGTTAAGTGCATTATACATTTAATTTTTTTAAAACAAATTATATGTTAATATTCAGTTCAATTCAACCCAAGTCAGAGAAAATATAGAGTGGTGATACATGCAGGTCCATGTATGCTAATGCAGGTCTCAGAAATATAATATTTTGGGTGCACTAACACAATTCAGGGGCCACATATAGTGTTTTTCAGACCTGCATTAGTAAACATGGACCTGCATGTATAATTACTGAAAATATAATATAGTTTAATTCAGTTCAGGGAAAATATAATTTAATAATTTTATGTTTATATCTAAAATTCAGTTCATTTCAATTAATGTAGTTCAATCCAGTTCAATTCAGGTAACCATAGTTCAATTCAGTTCTATTTTCTATTAGTTTCTCTACCATTAGGTGATTGCCGAATTCTCATTGTTATATCCATTTGATTTGGTTGCATTATTCATTCGATTTCAAACAATGCATTTATTTGTGCCTTCAGTTTCTTTTTGTTCAATTAAGTTCAGTTCATTATATTTCAGTTCAATTAAGTTCAATTCAGTGTGATTCAGTTCAATTTAGTTTAATAAGCTAGGTCCAATTTGTTAAGTTCATAATTGATGAAAATATGATTTATAAAATTTTATTAATTTTATTACATCAATGCATGCTTTTGTAAGTTCAACTTAATTAAGTTCGGTTTAGTTCAATTAAGTATGCTTTAGTTCTTTTCAGTTTATCAATATAGGTTCGATTAATAAAGTTTGGCGCTGATAAAATATGATTTGATAAAATATAGCGTAATTCAATTATATCAATACATTTATTTTTTTCATCAATTCAGTTCAATAAAGTCTAGTTCAGTATACTTCAACTCAATTTTATTAAATATCTATGATTATTTTATTAAGTTCGGTTAAGTGGTAGGTTGAATTAAGCTAAAAGATTAATATTTTTAAATTAAATATGAGATTATAATATCAGTTTAACTCAAAATCATTCAAATTAAGTAAAACCTATTTTCTTTGAATGCCAATTTACCAGGGATATGTGGAGAGCCGCAAATTTGAAGCATGTTGTGGATGACTGTCAAATGGGCGAGTTGAGTTGTAGTTTAAAAACCTACTTGTTCATAATCATTCTAAGACTGCAGAGCTTATCTTGATGCTCTGTGACGCTCTATGGTCTCAACGAAACAACCGTCTATTCCACTACTGGAGGCGACCCCGAACGACGGCGGTCTACCCCCCCTACGGCGGCGGTTCTGCCCGCCGTGGGTGGCTGCGCCGTGGGTGGTCGATCTGCAATAAACGGCGGTTAAGACCGCCGTTGATATGGAACACTGGTTACGGCGGTCTGAACCGCCGTAACTGTGTTTTTTTTATAAACGTCACATAGACGTTCCGGTATCGGAACAACTTTGACGGTGAGGTGTTGACGAGGTCGTTCCGGTGGCGGAACCTTACCAAAATGAGTTTTGTCGGATACAAACTTCTGGTATCGGAACAAAGAAAACCACCCCACTTTTTATCGTGGATCTTCCTGAAGCTGACAGACGTTCGGTTATGTTTTACAGGTTCCTCTACCGGAACTGATGACAGAATAGGTGACGTCATCTACGCTCTTCCGATGTCGGAAGTGCTTGTCATGATGACGTATGTGGCTACAATTTCCTGGCTTTAGTGGTTGTTATATATTTGGTTCCGGTACCGGAAGTAAATGAAACGTGGTCGTTTTGATTTCAAAATTTCCCTCCAATTTTTTAAGGTTCCGAAGGCATGCAATAGTTCGGTCTCAGCGTCTGTCTATGCAAATGCAAATTAGCTCCAAAAATTAATTGACGATTTAATCATGTTCCGTAAGAGGAATGTGAATGGAAATTGGTTCCGGTATCGTAAGAGAATTATGTAAAATCACATTTCATAGAAATATTGAATAAACCAGGCGTATACATGCCTTTATAAGTTTACATCACAGATGAGAGATTATTCAACAAACATCTCTGCCAACAAAAGTGCAGCCCAAAAAGCAACAACGCACAAAGGAAATAAGCGTTTTTTTCCTACTCGTATAAAGAAGCATACATTCATTGCTATAGGATGGATGGCTTACACGATGGGGGTACCAAGGACGTTAGAGCGAATGGTAGTAACGTAGTGTGCAAGGTTATTCCGTACCGCATTCATCTCAGCTAATGTGTAAGGGGTGATATCCTTCGGCAAAAGCTACAACAAAAGATATTTATATTTACTAGATTGACTAAAAAAATGTGCATAAGGTAAAAAAGGAAATATAGAAGTTAGAACATCATACATTGTGTACGGCCAAGCTGTGTGGTTGCAAAATCCGGAGTAAATGGGTTGCAAACAACATAGTGTAGTATCCACTCTCAAAATTACTGCTTTGTTTCTTGAACTAATAAGATTTTGCGATAACATGTTAACCACACAAACTTTGGGTGCGATGGTGACATAACGAATTGAGATAAGAATTGTAGTAGTACCTTCACTTCAATCACCTCAACCTTGATAGATTTTTTTGAAAGAATTGTAGGAAGTAGTACACACATTGACATTGACTCAAAAATCACAAGTTTACCTGCTTCCAATGATGCAGCAGCCTTTCTAGCATTCCTCGCAGCAGTTTCCGCGGTAATCTTCTTCTTGAATTTCTGCTCCACATCGTCATACTCAATGAGCTTGTGTTCCAGCCAGCTCTTGGTATAGTAATCTTTAACTTCAGGCTGACTCCTTGGCAGACACCCACGTTTCTCCATCATCGCTGTCACCAACGAGCCATAAGGAAATTCCTTATAGTCAATCCCAGCAGTCTTGTCCATGTACTTCTCTATGGTGTAACCTGGATTCAGCGCGAGGCCCTCCATAACACAGTAGAACAACATCAGGTTACCTATGGTACACACACTAGGGTGGCCACCAGATGGCTGTATATGCATCGCTATCAACTAATAAACCAGCCTATCCTCAATGGACAAATCAGTCAGAGGATATTTATCGGCACTAACAGGTCCATTCCCATCTATCTTAAAGTACTTTTGGCGCATCTGTAGCAGGTCTAGTGGGTAACCTTCATTCTTCTTAGGCCAAGCTTGCTGAAACCATATTTCTAGGGGGCCATCAGCATTGGCAGGCTTCAAGAAACTAGAATCTACGTATGGACAGCCTATTGCCTCATTGATTGTGAACTTATTAACATGAATCAACACACCATTAACCTTAGTTGCATCTGGGTAATTCTTATCAGTCCCTAAGTTCGCATAGAACTGAACTACTTCATCACGATAGGTGGGCTTGTTCAAGGTAACCAACTTATCAAAATGACTGTTCTTAAACTTAGAAATCACATAATCCAGATGCAACTCACTGATTTTGGCCGGATCAAGGAGCCTGGTCCCCACAGCGTGCCTAGAAGCCCAACGGATGTAACGTTCTGTCCCCGCCGGATTGAAGAAATCCGTGCTGCCGCCGGGATGTGATCTGGACGGCGGATGACCCCTTTCTGTGCGTGATTTCTTCTCCGGCCGAACCCTAGCTCGTGCGTGACTCAGAAGCTCGTTGTCGCTGGGCACATCGGTCTCCTTCCCAGACGGTTCAGTCGCACGCCCTACTCCTTTCAAGCCCATTGTTTTCCTGCCCATTGTTTGCTGTGGCGCCGGCGAATAATCACAGGATTTTTAGGTGGTCGGAGGGAAGCTTTGTGGTTTTCTTGCGATGAGAATGATGGGTTCACTTTTCTTGATCTGGACAAGGGAGTTGACTTGCGTAAATATTTAGTTTCTTTTTAATTTTTTCCCAAAATATTAAGTGCTTCCTATATCGGAATAAGTTTCAACCTTGATAGAATTGTAGTAGTACCTTCACTTCAATCACCTCAACAAGATGGACGATCAAATGCACCATGATATCAAAGAAAGAAGGAGGAAAATACATCTCCATCCTACACAAGGCATCCACAACCATGGCTTGTAGCTCATCTAATTTTCCTCGGCTTATTTGTTTCTTACAAATGCATTTGAAAAAAATAGCACAATCGAGATATGCAAGATCTCACGTGATTTGGTAGCGTACCTCTAAGAGCTATAACATTCAACTCTTGCATCAGGTTATGACAATCGTGCGACTTCAATGCACCCAATTTCAACTCACCTTCTTTTACACAACTTCTTATATTTGAAGAGTACCCAGTCGGAACTTTGACATTTTTCAAACTCTCACAAAACGACTTTTTCTCTGCACTAGACATAGTATAGCATGCTGGCGGCAAATACGTCTTGCCTTCCACTAAAACCGGACCTAGCGAGTCCTTCACACCCATTTTCACACTATCAAGCCGGGCTTTCAATCCATCCTTACTCTTTACAGGATTATTAAGCAATGTACCGAGAAGACTGTCACATACATTTTTCTCGATGTGCATCACATCTAGGCAATGCCTAACATCCAAATGTATCCAATATGGTAGTTCAAAAAATATTGAACATTTCTTCCAACTTCCTTGAATAGGTGTTTTCTTCCTATTTTTCCCAAAATCATTTTCAATGTACTTCACTTTCTCCCATACATCTCTCCCGGTAATAGGAACAGGCGCAACACCATATTCTACACTACCATTGAATAATTTCTTTGCTTTCCGCCAAGGGTGCTTCTCACTTAGGAATCTCCTATGCCCTTGGTAAATTGTCTTCTTCCCCTTATCCAATTGAATAAAGTGCGTACCATCTTCACATACCGGGCATGCATAGTGACCTTTTACTGAATATCCTCCGAGGTTACCGAGTGCAGGAAAATCATTGATAGTGCAAAACAACATTCCTTTTAAAGGAAATTTCTCACCTCTAAACGCGTCAAAAACCCAATTTTCCTCGAACCATAGCTTCTTCAAATCCTCGATCAAAGGAGCAAGGTAAACATCGATATCATTCCCGGGTTGTTTTGGTCCTGAAATCATCAATGACAAGAGAACATACTTACGTTTCATCATCAACCATGATGGAAGATTATAAATTACCACCATCACAGGCCAAGAACTATGTGTGCTACTCATATTACCAAAAGGATTCATACCATCAGTTGACAATCCGAGCCTTAAGTGCCGAGGCTCATTCTTAAATTCAGGGTACCTTTCATCGAATTTACGCCATTGATCCCCATCAGAGGTGTGCCTTATCACATCATCATCAGGCCTCTCCCTATCATTGTGCCAAGTCATATGTTTCGCATCATTCTTGTTTGCAAATAAACGCCTTATGCGAGGTAAAATTGGCAAGTAGAATACAACTTTCGCGGGTGTAGGTTTCTTAGGTCTATGGATGTTCTCCGCACCAACTTCTATGGACATAGTCTTCGACTTGTACCTAGAAACACCACAAACTGTACATTTTTCCAAAAATTTATCGTGCAAACCCCTATACAACATGCAATCATTAGGGCACGCGTGAATCTTCTCTAACTCCAATCCCATCGGACATAATGTTTTTTTTGCACTATAAGAAGTTCGAGGTAGCAAATTTCCTTTTGGTAACATTTCTCCCAACAAAACCAATAATTCCGTCATTCCTTTCTCGGTGAATCCATATTTAGCCTTTAGATTCATCAATAGTAATGTAGCACTTAAAATAGTGTGATTGGATCCATCAAACAATAAGGTCGCCTTGTCGTCTAACATGCTTTGAAGGACCTCGGGCTTTCCTACAAATGCCTCCACAACATCTTCCGCCATTTCGTCCCACCCCTCTTCGTAATCCATACGTCCCTCGACAACACTCTTCTCATCACCAACATTAATCGCTTCCTTACTTTCACCATGCCATGTCCAATTCTTGTAACTTTTATCAAAACCCCTACACACCAAATGTTCCCTTAATTTTTCTTCCACAACAAATGCACTATTCTTGCAATCTTTACACGGACATCTTACACTCCCCACATTCTTTTCTCTTGCCCCTTTAAAGGCAAATTCAATAAAGCTCTCAACTAGCTCAAGGTAATCGGGCGACGTTGTCAACCCAGAATCAACAATTTTCCCTCGCACACTACTCATTGTACCTATAAATCTAAAGCCCACCGATTACACATACATACACGCTGAACAAACTAAACATATCACCATAATCACATGCATTTGAAGGAAATTTACTATATACAAACAATCGACAAGCACCACAATCATATTAGTTTTGAATATGGCATTAACTCACCTCAAAGATTGATGACCGTTGCTCCAACAATGGGGTTCTTCCAAAGTAACAACTCTTTCTTCCTTCTTTTCTGATGTAGATAACCTGCCTAAAACCCCGCTTCATTATTATATATTCAGTCATGTTCCGCAACCGGAAGGTAATCGTGTCGGTGTTCCTTTGCATATATATTAACATTCTCATGACATTGGTGGGACCTGCTGACTACAGATCTGGTATCTCAATACTTCCGTCATCGGAACACATACTCTTGACGGCGTTCATGCCAAACCGCCGTTTCCTATGCGCCGTTTAATATTAACCGCCGTTTCTCACACGGCGTTTATGTGGCAAACGCCGCTAATACATTTCCCGCGACAGTCACCAATGGTTCCGATATCGGAACCACTAAAATTAACGGCGTTTTTGAAGAACCGCCGTGAATAGCAGCCGTTAAAGGCATGCATTCCACTAGTGTTCACAAGAAAGAAACTTAAGGGCAAACTACATTGCAGCATTTGTGAGTGCCAACCTCAGGATGTTTCGGAATGTGAACAATGGCCTGAGAGGACATCACCAGATTTGTACTTCCCTTCTCAGACCTCTTCCACATGACCCAAAGATTTTATTCGATGCAAGGTTTAAGGATGGGAAAGCTTGTATTGGAGTTGTTGTTTTGGATGAGCGTTGAAGTTTTCTAAAGGCAATAGCGGAGATGATTAATGGAGTAATCGACCCTATTATGTGGAGAGTCTTACTCTACTAGTAACTATTAGTGGTGAATGAACTCAATCTTGAGGCGCCAACAATTGTCGGTGACTGTCTTACTCGTATGCATATGGTGAAATCTCTTAAACCACCGTCACTTAGTTGTATAGAGATCATAACTAGTATCAAACTTTTTTTGCAAAGAGAGAATTTAACCCATGTTGAGTATGTAGAAATAGTAATATTATAACTCACTATGCGAAAGCAGGTTTAGATGTAAAAGTATTATATAAAACTCCTCAAGCGTTCTTACTGTCAAACGATATTAAACGTTTTTCAGTGTCATGAATGCGATTTATTTTCTTTCAGAAAAAGAGTATTAGCTATTTTGATATGTTATATTATATATAATTTTCAACATTTATAATTATATATTTTTTATTCAATGTTAATTTACTTTCGGAGAAGTGGTAATTTTTAGTTTGAGTTAAAACTTTGGGCTGAAGGATGAAACTTCGAAGTATTGGGAAATATTTTGTCACGAATCGTAATTTCCGGTAACTGCTTCTTTGGAGGGAATTTACACATAGTTGATAGTTCAGTACTGTATTTCAAATTTCAAAATTTAAGTCGCTGATCGTACCCTAGCACCATATATACTAATCACGATATTTGGAAAAGCCTCTCGAAACTTCTCTGCGGCGAATTTTCCTGATAATCTCGGCTGCAGTTACTCCGGCAACTCTCTAATTCCGGCGGCGATCAGGTAATATCTTGATACTGTTCTAGAAATCACCTGATCAAATTCACCGGCATGATAAGAACTATGGATCTAGTAATCGCTCGCTTTTCGTTTTTCGTTTATATCCGTCTAATCTTGCTATTTGTGTTTTTTGTCTGGAGTTTTGCATTCACGTTGTGTAGATCTGTGGCCATAGGCATGAATCGTGATTAATTTTGATGAGATATTTATGCTCTTGTTGAGAAAACCTAAATTCTGCCTTTATCTGTATAATTCATGCTGTTAAAATGTAGAAGGGGCAATGTATGTGCTTATTTTTCGCATACGAATATTTGCAAGCATTCTACACTAGAGTGCATGATGAATTGATGATAGCTCCTTAAGCATAATAAATATTCTTATGAATTTGTTCATTTTCATATTTGAAGTTTTCTCCTTTAGATTTTGTAGCAGTTTGTATAGTAAATAGAGCAGTTTGGAGGAATCAGTACACTCTTACTTATATGAACTTATAATGTGAAGTTAATAGTGAAGGCAAAACACTTCTAATAGATTAGGCTTACATGCACTCTTAGTTTTGTGACCTGATTTATGTCCGTTTACTCAAATTCTTGTAGCAAACTTCTTTCTCTGAAAGAAGTAGGAATTCATTAACGGTATTACCGGTTGCTGACATGCTGTTGTGTTTGAAGTTCTTGTTTTATATTCCTAACTATTTGGATAGAAATCCTGATGGCCTGCATTCTATAATCCTAAGTTGTTCTCCACCTCTGGCAGGTCAGCAGGCTTAATGGGGAAAGCAGCACGAACAAAAAACAAGACCATTGGCAATGAGGTTGGGAAGGCAGAGGCCTGTTCATCACAGCAAGTTGAAACTAGAGACACAACCCTGGCTAAAATTCTCGGAGTCATGGAAACAATGTCAGGGCAACTCACTGAGATTTCATCTACCATGAAGGGTACGGTAAGCAATGTCAAGAAGGTGGAAATCTCTACAGCTGAGTCTGGTGCGCCAGTCGACTTTCAAGATATTGTTAGGAAGTTCCTCGATATGAAACAGACAACTACTGTGCAAGAGTACCAAGAGAGATTTGAGAAAATGAGAGACTTTCTAATGGCACTGAGGTTTGGATTTCCAGAGGGTTTTTTGATTTCCAGCTTCCTAAGTGGTCTCAACCCTGAAGTCAAGCGCTTAATGGCAGATCTTTAAACCAGAGACCCTTTATCATGCTTTTAATCTAGCGCGCATCAAGGAGATTGAAGTTGATTTGATCATCGAAGACAACCTACATCGTTTGGAACTGGCTGATAAAGGGTTGCCTAGTAACTATATGGAGATCTTTGCTGGTGCAGATAATCCCCTCAGGTTCAATGCATTTGTAGGAGGAAGGGCAGTGTCAGTCCTGATAGCCACTGGGGTTCCCTGTAGTTTCGTTGACACTTCTCTGATGAAGCATGTAGGAAGCAAGCTTGTGGATGCTGAGCCGCTATGTGTGGTCTTTAGTTGTCTCGGCCACCTGGCCGCAAGTCGGTTCAGATACCCGAAGTTGCTGTGGACAGTGCAGGATCATGAATTTTCTTCTGACGCGAGGGTAGTTGACATTAAGGCATATGACTTGATATTAGGGACTGATTTTATTTCTAGTGTCGGCTGCGTGGCCTTCTCCAGTGATGGAATATCAATTAAAAAGGATGGAAAGGATGTCATGCTGAAGACCGAGGGCTGATGAGTGGTATGATAATATGGTGTTGGATTTCGCCTTTTTAGTCTTATAAGCCATTCTTAGTACAGTGTTTTGATCCTGTTTGATGTGTGTGTTAAAACTTACTGTGGTTTTGTTTCATTTCCCTTTATGCTGTTGTTGAGGACAAGTACTGCTACTTCGTTTGGATTTTGGATTTTGCTTCTTAGTTTTCTTATTCATAAGTAATCACAGTTGCAGTGTTTTGATACTGTTTGATGTGTGGTAAACTGGTTCTACCAGTCTTTTCACTTAATGCACTGGTATTTTCTCTGTTTACAGTGTTTGATAATTTACCTTTGTTGCCACGTCTTAAATAGAAAAACTTGTGCACTTTTTACATTTCACTCGTCGACTTTCATTAATACAGGATGGAATCAAACGAAAAAGTTTGGCATTGCTAAAAAAGTTTGGGTTGCCAAAATTTAAAATTACACTAAATATTTATTTCGAGTTACAGGAATATAACGTACCATATAAATTTTGGGGTTACCGTCCCCTAATTCCGCCACTATAAATACCAGCTAGTGTTTGATTCTATTAAACATTGTTCCATCTATGGACTAAAATGACTTGACCTTTCAAGTTTCAACTGCCGCATTAGAGCATCTCCAATGCTAGGCTCCTAATTGGGAAAAGTAAAATCCACGTCATATTGATTATGGCTCAAGCTAAAAAATTCCTCCAATGCAAGAGTCAATTAAAGCATCAATATGACGTGGTTTTTTTTTTTTTTGAAGCCCCAACTAGACTTGCAAGATATAGAGGCCCAATTTGCCACTTGCAATTTTCTCTCTCATCCATTCACCCAATAAATGAACTCCACATGTCAAATTTAATTCACCCCTCTCTCATTCATTCATTCTAATTTACTTTAGTATTAGAGAGGAAAATTTTTGAATGACCCTCTATAAAATTGGTATTGATTACATCATATAGAAACTCCATTCAAAATGTGACATGTGGAGCAATTGACACTCAAAAGTGAGGTTTGCATTCGAGAGGATTCTATGGAAAACGAAGCAACGGCAGTAAATGAGTGGTCATTTGAGCTGGACTTCAATATTCTTGGAAGGTGAAAAATATTTATTAGGGAAAAAGAACAGCCTCCGAGAATCACCATTATTGTATGGGAAGATGAATGATCACCCCCGTTCATCTATTTATAGACAAGATGTGAGGCTGAAACATCCATCTCCATCTGCAGCCACCATGCATGCCCTTTCCAAATTTAAATATGAATCTGATGAAGAAAAAGATAGGCTTAGCAATCTACCTGAGTGTATCCTCTGCCACATCCTCTCATTTTTACCCACAAAAGATGCATCCAACTGTCCAAGACATCCATTCTTTCCCATTACTGGAGACAACTCTTTCTTACCGTGCCAAAAATCGACATAACTTACATTAACACTGTTCTCAGCTCGAAGATCGTGAATATAGTAAACACGAGGCTTATGTTATGTAGAACAGCTTCCATAACATCGTTCAGCTGATCTGCAACCATGTTCCTGAAGCTTCTCTGTTCCATACATGGGTGAAAGCTCTTGTTTATCGTAATGTTCAAATTCTTGATATTGAATTTCGTGATGTGTAGACTGAATGTGCCGTCAAATGCTCACTGATCAAACATCTTGCTTGGGATTCTCTAGTGGTTTTGAACCTAAAGGGGAGACAGATTGCTTATAACTTGCCGGAGTCGGTGTTGTTTCCCAAGTTGAAGGTACTCAAACTCCAGCATTTGGAACTGCTGTCTCAGTCTGAAACCTTCAGGTTTTCTGAAGAAGGCTATCCTCTGCTTGAGGAATTGAGGCTGGATGGAGTTACATTCCGAAACAATAAAGATTCCAAACCTTTGCTTCACGTGTCCTTGTCCACCTTGAAAAGGTTAGCATTAGTAGCCATTTGTTTGGGCAGTAATCTAAGCCAGATGGATGTTGATACTCCGCGTCTTCAACAATTAGAGTTGTTCATAGTTGGTGGACCTTACTCCGATAAGGAGATGAATATTTGTTACATGGAATCCATAGAATCAGTCTGCTTTATGCATTGTGATAGAGTCAGCCACTTTTTGACCAACGTGTTAAGCGAGGTAAACAACGTAAGAAAGCTTGATTTGTTATTGTATGGGGGAGCAGGTAGACTGTGTTGCATTGCCTCAATTTCCCAACTTGATCCATCTCTACATATGCGGCTTATCAGAGCAGCTAATGTGGAATGTACTTCAAAATTCACCCAATCTCAAAACATTTGAATCTAATGATATGGTATGTACATGTCTTTGTTTTTAAGGTACTTCCTATCCGTTTGTAACCATTTTTGAAATTTACTATCGATCAGTTTCAAATAGTTCTCAACTATTCTTTCTATACTAACATGTATGTTTAAACATATGACAGAGTTTAAACATAAAAAGAAAGAACACACAAATTGTTTACGCAGTTCGTGATGAACACCTACATCTGCGGGGCCTTACCCAGTCTGAAAATCATCCACTAGATAATCAAGATACGTTACAAAGTTTCACACAACCATTAACTATCTATGACTTATCTCTTGTATGGATTTGTGAGATCCCCTCACTGCCGGTCAGCAACTCCTCGTTGCTGTCTTGACCACTTCCCCTGAAGTATTAAGGCTGTTGATTTCAGACTGCTGGCGACGACAAAGACCTATTGAACTCCCTTCAATAAGCTGCTCCAACTGTAAAGCTATTCTGATCGGCAGAATACTTTCTTGTAAGATGGATACCTGTTGTTGCAGCTTCTCTGTATATTTATAGTCCAATGCTGTGCTTCCGTGTTGATCTTCTCAGTCCTTCAATCACGGCAAGGCTGATACGCTCGTCCAGCTAATCACAGCTACAATTAGTCTTCTAGCTATATTCTACTTCTATAGCTTAAAGGATAAGAAATATCTCCTTTCCTTATTTAAAACTAATCCTTTCTAAGATACAACTTTATTACATATTCTCAAGCTAATTCAATCACTACGAAATCAATCTTCACTTATCATCTTGATTTCTCGAATATCATCTTTGATCTCATAAGAGTTGTACTTTCCTTCAATACTCTTGCTTAGTTTCTGATTCCAGTTCAGCAAGTGTTTAAACATAATAACTTCTACAAAATAGCCAATTATATAATGCTGAGTATTCTGGACTCTTCAATTTTCTAATTCAATATAGATGATCTTTTGTGTTGGGCTGGTCGGATTCAGGACGCGCCTCTATGTTTAGCAAAAACACTTGGAGAGATGCGTTTGAGAAACTTCAATGAGAACATTCAAGGTAATTTTGAAATAGTGAGGTTTATTTTGCAGCATGGAGTGGTGCTACAGAGTTTGAATTTGCACACCTATCATTCATGGACTTTGTCAGCTTCCAAAAAGCTACTTGAAATGAAGCGGGGATCACCCAACTGTCAAATCAAGCTTCTTTGAAACTTCACGCTGTGTTATACTGTTATGTTAGACATTTTCATTGTTTTAAACTGGCATTTAATCTCCCATGGCCATTTCAATTTCACAAATCTCTGTGTATTGCTCTCAACTTATACAATACAGAGAATTTTATTAATACAATTGCTAACTGATAATGTTTATGATGATCATAATGTACTAATTCAGTTCTTAATTAAGCAAGAACCCAAGAAGAGACTCAACTGGGAATCGCCATAATCAGAAGAAAATATTGGGAAATAACTCATTTGGGTATTCGCCGGTCACGGCAGTGAGGGTTTCCTGGAGGCCATTTCCCTTCAAAATGAGTTCCGAACCTAAAACAATTGTATTTTGATCCGCGAAAATAGAAAACCTCGCATGGTCTATCAACCAAAGAGGAATGCCTTATATTCATGTAATGAAATGGTCTTTTGTAGCAGCCTTAGCGTAAGGCAGGAGGCTTTGAATTAATTTTTTTCTTTTTAAGAGGACGGGTTTGATATTTGATGGTGTCGAATTGTTGATTGATATTATCTGACTATATCTATTGTACGTATTTTGATTAATGTTATTTTTAATTATTATTAAAATGAATATTGACTCTGGATCATATGGATTTTGTGTAAACATTTGATATATCACATAATTTTTGCTTTATCGTTAAGTTTGTGTCAATGTAATATAATTTGAACATGTATAATAAAAAGTGAAAAAGAATTCAGTAAAAATTCAACAACCATATTAGCCCAATATTTTATACCTAATTATTTTTTGACGTGAACTCCAATTACATACTATAAATTAACTTTGTTTATATTATAGATACTTAATTTGTTTATACTCAGTATTTTATTTTTTTCAAGGTTTTAGATATATGTATTTAATGAGATAAAATATTTAAATTTAGTAAGAGATGCTCATAAGGAATAATTTACTTACAATGTGCAGCCAATTATGCATTTCACTGATGCATGCATTTGGGAATTCAAATCAACAGCAATGAAACTGGAGGGTCTTCCTTCTTGGAACGTGAAACGGACTGGGCACCGGTCTCCAAGAGGCACACCTTTAATTTTATGGGAAGATGTATCAACCCTAATTATACTCATTAACTCTAAAAATTCAAATAGCCCGTATTTATATAACAAGGGATGTAATGAAAGTTCTACCCATCTGAACTGCACCAATGAATACCTTTTCCAAAATGAAACCTGCTTCCTTCGAAGACAGGCTTAGCAATTTACCCGAGCTCATCATATGCCACATTCTCTCATTTCTACCTACCAAAAATGCAGCCAAAACATCAGTTCTCTCCAAAAAATGGAGATACATTTTTCTTTCTGTACCCAAAATCTACCTAGACGACAGTCCTATTGATCTGAATCCCAAATCCATAGATTTTATTAACAAGATTTTGTGTGGAACAACTTCCATTGATACCTTCAGACTACACTGCCTGAAGTTGCCCGAAGCTTCTCTGTTTAATTTATGGACTGCAGTCTACGTCTAAATGTTTATACAAGTTTGCTGAACAAGGATTTCCTTTGCTTGAAGAGTTGAGGTTGAATGAAGTTACATTTCAAATGAATGAAGGCCATACGCTGCTGCTTCAAATATTCCTCTCCACCTTGAAAACTTTATCCCTCCTTGAACTCTACGCCTCTGCTTCAAATAGCCAGATGGATATTCATATTAGCATATGTGTTTATTAGTTAGAGGGTAGTATCGTCATTTCATATTTCCTATTTATGTATACCTTTCACTTGTAAGAATACTCTAGTTCTTCTCATTCTTGATTTTCATATGTTTGTATCCATGACATGGATTTCTCTCAAATCTTCTTCGTTTCATAGATAAGTTAACATGGTATCAGAGTAATGGTTTCATGTGTTTGTGGGTTGAAGGTTTTTGGGTTGAACAAGATAAGGTTGAAGTGGTTTTTTGAATTTTCGTCAAAAGAGTCTCTGTTTCGGATTTAGCTGCGCAGCTGTCGGATATTTGAGTTATCTTTTCATCCGACCGTTGGAAAATTCTGAAATTTTGGGAGGTTGTTCGGAAGACGTGGATCTATGATTTGACCGTTCGGATCGAGATTTGAAGCTCTGGAAATCCTGCAGTTTTCGTCGGACTGAACTGTGAGTTTTTGTTGTTTCTTTAAAAAAAATTTCAGATTCGGATTTTGTGAGTTTGTTTCGATTTGCTTCGATTATTGGCTTGATTCTTGGATGAGATTATTGTATGGGCTCTTGTTTTTGACTCTCAGTTTGGTGTTTCTTGGATTTGGTATTAATTTGGGATTTTGAGGAATCGTGGTTGTGATTTGGTATAAACTTTGGGGTCTTTTGAATTGAAGATTTGATATTGCATCGATTTGAGATTTTGAGGTATTTGTTGGAGTTGTTGGAATTGTTGTTTGATTGGTGATATTGGTGTGAGATTTAGTTTCGATTTTGATTTGGAGTTGTGTTGATTTGTGGGAGTTTGTTGTGGTGTGGATTCGGTTTGGCTTTGTGGGTTGAGAATTTTCGGCTGTCTGACGATTTTGGTGTGTTTGGATTCTTGAACTATCATAATGGAAAGTGGTAGTGATCTTGGTTCTCAGTCATTTAGTGTTGAATTGACTCCATATATGTTTGATCAGTTTCAAAAGTTTCTTGCATTTCAACAGCCTTCTGTCATGTCCTCCTCTACGGGCTTGTCATCATCGTCCATCTCACCTGTCTCTCCTCCCTTGTGGATTTTGGATTCTGACGCCTCTAACCATATGTCTCCTCATTTGCCTTCTTTTACTACTCTATCATCTGCACCTACTGGTTCAGTATTGACTGCTGATGGAACTCCCATGCCATTACAAGGTATTGGTTCGATTGTCACCCATAATGTCTCCTTGAGTGATGTTTATCATATCCCTAGTCTCTCACTTAACCTTTGTTCGGTTGGTCAATTGTGTGATTCTGGCTTGGGTGTTTGGTTCTCTTCTTCATCTTGTGTGGTGATGGATTTGCCATCTAAGAAGGTGGTTGGGACTGGTCGTAGGCAAGGGAAACTTTATGTCTTGGATGAATTGAAAGTTTCAGATGTTGTTGCTTCTACTGTGGACTTATCTTCCTTTCGTTTGAGTCCATCTTCCTCTGACTTTTACTTGTGGCATTCTCGTTTGGGTCATGTATCTGCATCCCGTTTGAGGTATTTGGCATCCACTGGAGCTTTGGGTCAGTTGCACTCTTATGACATCTCCGATTGCAGTGGTTGTAAATTAGCGAAGTTTTCTGCCTTGCCTTTTCAGAGAAGCATCTCTTCATCTCTTGCTCCCTTTGATCTTGTGCATTCTGATGTGTGGGGCCCCTCTCCTATGGCTAGTAAAGGTGGTTCTCGATATTATGTTTCATTCATTGATGATTTTACTCGTTATACATGGGTTTATCTTATGAAGCATAGATCTGATTTTCTTGAGGTTTACCGTGAGTTCAGGGCTCTTATCAGCACACAACACTCTGCAGTCATTAAGTGTTTTCGTTGTGATTTAGGGGGGTGAGTACACCTCTAATGCCTTTTGCCAGTTGCTTGCTTCTGATGGAACTATCCGACAGACCTCTTGTACTGATACTCTTCAACAGAATGGTGTTGCCGAAAGGAAACACCGTCACATTGTTGAGACTGCTCCTTTCTTCTTGCTGTCGGCTGAGATTCCTAAAGTATTTTGGGGGGAAGCCATTCTTACAGCTGTGCATGCCATCAATAGGATCCCGACCTCACATAATTCTGGCTTGTCACCTTTTGAGGCATTGTATGGACATGCACCTGATTACTCTTCCTTGCGGGTATTTGGTTGCGCTTGTTTTGTTCTCCTACCTCATGTTGAACGCACTAAGTTGTCTCCAAAGTCAGCTTTGTGTGCCTTTTTGGGTTATAGTAGTGGTCAGAAGGGGTATCGGTGTTTTGATCCTGTTAAGCAGAAGTTATATGTTGCTCGACATGTTGTGTTTTTGGAGCATATCCCGTTTTTCTCAATCCCCTCTAGTTCACACCAGTTGACTCAGTCGGATCTTATTCACATGGATACTTTTGATGTTGTTAGAGATGATGTTCCACCAGACTTAGTTCCAGACACAGAGCCTCATGCACCCCTTAATGAGCCTCATGCTGCTGATTTGCCTCTTGTCTCTGATACTGATTTGCCCCCAGATCCTCCACTACCATCTCCCGAGATTGTGATCGATCCTCCCCCTCTCCGCCGGTCCACTCGGGGTTCTAAGTCTACTCAGAAGCCAGACTTTGCTTACTCCTCCTATTCTCCTGCATTTACTTCTTTCCTTGTGTCTATTCACTCTTTGTCTGAGCCGACATCATATAGAGAGGCTGTTAGTGACCCTCTTTGGCAGCGTGCTATGGCTGAGGAACTCGCTGCTTTACATCAGACTCACACTTGGGATTTAGTGCCTTTGCCTTCGGGAAAGCACACTATTGGTTGTCGTTGGGTTTATAAGATTAAGACCAAGTCTGATGGTTCTGTTGAACGATATAAAGCTCGCCTTGTTGCGAAAGGTTATTCACAGGAGTATGGGATGGATTATGATGAGACATTTGCACCAGTTGCAAAGATGACCACCATTCGCACTCTGATAGCAGTTGTTTCAGCTTATCAGTGGAAGATTTCGCAGATGGATGTTAAAAATGCATTTCTTTATGGTGATCTTTTTGAGGAGGTTTATATGACACCTCCTCCCGGTGTTGCACATGAGCCCGGGCATGTTTGTAGGCTTCGACGGTCTCTTTATGGCCTCAAACAGGCTCCTAGAGCTTGGTTCGAGAAGTTCTCCACTGTGGTCATCTCTCTTGGCTTTCGTCCTAACTACTATGATTCTGCTTTGTTCATCAAGCATACGAGTAAGGGTCGTATTCTCCTCTCTTTGTATGTTGATGATATGATTATTACTGGTGATGATTGTGAGGGAATTGAATCATTGAAGCGTGATTTGGCTTTTTGTTTTGCCATGAAAGACTTGGGTGTGCTCCGCTATTTTTTGGGCATTGAGGTAGCCTCTTCTCCTAAGGGTTATCTGTTGTCTCAGTCCAAGTACATTGCTGACCTTTTTGATCGTGCCCGTCTTACGGATAATAAGACGGTTGACACTCCACTTGAGACTAATGCTCACTACTCCTCTACAGATGGGATTCCTTTGCCTGATCCCACTCTATATCGTACTGTGGTTGGCAGTTTGGTGTATCTTACAGTTACTCGGCCAGATATTGCACATGCTGTTCATGTGGTTAGTCAGTTTGTCACTGCTCCGACTTCAGTTCATTGGGGTGTTGTTCTTCGTATTCTCAGGTATCTTCGAGGTACCCAGTTCCGTTGTCTTCTCTTTCCCTCATCATCGTCGTTGGACTTGCGTGCTTATTCTGATGCTGATTGGGCTGGTGATCCCGAGGATCGCAAGTCCACCACTGGCTTCTGTATATTTCTTGGTGACTCCCTCATTTCTTGGAAGAGTAAGAAGCAGGATGTTATCTCTCGCTCTTCTACAGAGGCTGAGTATCGAGCCATGGCCTCGACTTGTGCAGAGATTGTTTGGTTGCGCTGGTTGCTCTCTGATTTTGGCATCAAGCTTTCTCATCCCACACCGCTACATTGTGATAATCAGAGTGTCATTCATATTGCACGTAATTCAGTGTTTCATGAGCGAACCAAGCACATTGAGATTGATTGTCACTTCACGCGTCATCATTTGCAGCTTTGTACTATCTCACTACCCTTTTGTTCCCTCTTCCCTTCAGATTGCTGATTTGTTCACGAAGGCTCATTCACCTGCGCGCTTCCGTTTCTTATCTGACAAACTCTCAATGCTTCTTGCTGTAGCATCGTGAGTTTGAGGGGGGATATTAGCATATGTGTTTATTAGTTAGAGGGTAGTATCGTCATTTCATATTTCCTATTTATGTATACCTTTCACTTGTAAGAATACTCTAGTTCTTCTCATTCTTGGTTTTCATATGTTTGTATCCAAGACATGGATTTCTCTCAAATCTTCTTCGTTTCATAGATAAGTTAACAATTCAGACTCCCCATCTTCAACGTCTGGAGTTGGATTTTTTTGAATCAGAAAGGGTAGTGAACATCTGTAACCTTGAATCCATAGTATCTGTTCATTTTCTTCAGAGTTGTTCAGGTTGTTGGTCAGCCAAATATCTAAACCAGGTGGCCAACGTCAGACAGCTTCGTTTGACAGATGTTGCAACGGTATTAATTAATCCGCAATGTTCTTTTTTTCTTCTTGATATAGTATAGGAATATATCCACATGATATTCACTTGTTTATATTGTGTATATATATAGGATCTGGTGAACTGTATTTTGCCTGACTTTCCCAACTTGATCCATCTGACGATACGTCCATCATACGAGAAGTCACTATGGAATGTTGTTCAACATGCACCGAATCTGGAAGTTTTTGAATACGATATGGTACGACGGACTTGCTTCTTGCTTCTTGGACTAACTCATACAGTATAAAGTTAAATATATACATTTCGTTTTGCAGGGAGGTCTGCTCTTAATAGATTATTCATCGCCGCCGGAGACAGTACCAGTATGCGTTGCGAAATCCCTAAGAGAGATATGCATAACCGAGTTTGAATGGAATGTTGGAATGGTGAAATACTTTTTGCAGCACGGAGTAATGCTAGAGAAGTTGAATGTCCACCATCCATACTATGCCGCCAATGAACGTATTTTCTCGACCATGAAAGATATTCTGAAGCTAAAGAGAAGCTCACCAAACTGTGAAGTAGAGTTAAACTGAAATTTACTACGTCTCTGAAGGAAACACACTCTGAGAGGCATGGTTACTTTCGATGATGTGCTTGTTTAATTCATTTGGTTCAATATTTTGTAAGTTTAAGCTGGGGCACTATATTTATGTTGTTGGATTCGCTGACACAAAAATCATTAGGATTCAATTGGTAAGGACTATTTTTGATGCATATTCAAAACAAAAAGATATCACTTGACAATATATATATATATATTAAACATCTAAAATTATTGTTAAGAACAAGCCATCTTTTGGCCAATTAATCTGCTCACAAGTAATTCGCATCCAGTTACTAGCATCTAATAATATGTATACAGCCTTTTTGTCGTTTTATTTCTCTACCCAACTCTTATTCTGTTTCGTATCATTTTCTAAACCATTTTTCTCCTGCATTTACCTATATATTGAAGAGAAAAACAAGATCCGAATATAATTTTTTACGGTTTCAATTTATGAATGTACTCACAAATTACCATTTATTTACAAATTTTAATTGACTAATTATATAATATTTTATGAATTTATATTTGTAATATTTATGAGTCCAATTGTGAGGCTTTCTGTGATAAAACGGTAAAAATTCCATTGGGTACTCATCGATGATTCATTAGGTCTGGTTTAAATGCAGTTATGCTTGGAGATAGCTTACACTGTCTAAGAAATTCGAGATTTAGTACCATTTGCTGATTTCCAATATTTTTTTGGTTTCCGATTTCAGATTATGCGAAGTATATAGCGCGGTTTCTACAACTCGAGTCCAATTATAGTTAGGATAACATTGATGTTAATTGGTATAATAACTTTCTGTTGCAGTGCTTGTATCAAACTTCTTCCGATGGGACGTCCGAGTCAAATCGCAGCCCGATTCACTGCAGATCCGTGTGACTGACGGGATATAAAAGTATATTTTTCACGTTATTTTCGTCTTTTGTTGTTAATCCCACCTCTGTTTGATTTTGCACTGCGTTTGGTAGCTTTATCGCAAATTTTTGGAAGCTGGGTTTTGTGAGAAATTGTATGTTTTTGTGTCATTCCTGTTAAATTTACACTCATGTTGTTAAATTTGCTTGCTTTTGGGTTATTTTGTGCTGGTTGATTGAGGAAGTGGTTGATTGTGGAAAGTGTTGAACTTGTTTAATTGATGTATATCAATGTAAAGTTACCTGCTTTTTGTTTCTTTGTCTGTCTATCAAACCAATTTTGAGCTCCTAGTTTATTTTGATTTTTACATCCCCAACTGTAAGTATGGGTTTTAATTTTTGGTGTTTTTATGTTGAAGTAGTGGTTAGAGGCTGAGTATGCTTTAATATAGGAATTAATAGGAAATTGTTGATCTTCGTATCCAAAGGGACGTCTTTCGGTAACTTTTGCAACTTGACTTGAGAGTAGTGACCTCGTATAGGTTTATACTGTATAAGTATATTTTATGGGAGATGGCTGTGTGCGCTCATGTCAAGGTCTGGCTAATGATACATTCTGTTTGTAGAAAGTAATGAGTTAATGTGTGCTTTTAATCCTTGAACTTCTAGGAACAACAAGGTTTGTGCTGGAGTATTAGTTGTTGCCACTTATATATGGCTTCTGTTTGAAGTGATCGAGTATCATTTTCTCACTCCGGTTTGTCATGGTTTGATTCTTGGTCTCGTTGGGATGTACTTGTGGTCTGACGTTAGCACCTTCATCACAAGTAAGCTTTATCATTGAATAAAATACTAGATTTGAAGTTTTATTTTCTTGGCACGGGCTGTAATATATTTTTTATATTGTATCTCATTGCTTGCTAGGTCCCCTCCAAAAATCTCTGATGTTGTTGTGCCTGAGAAACCTATTCTGCTGAGGTGAGGCTCTAAGTCACCGAAATCTTCGCATTCGTCAGGAAAATTACTTCAGGAAGGGATCTCAATCATTCTCTCTTTGTAAGTTTACTTCTTTGTAACTGAAGTTTGTGAGGGATGTGATGTGGTGTTAAATTGCTCTTATGCAGGTGATAGTTGGCCTCTGCTTCTTTTCGGTTCTGTGCAGCCGCTGTGATTTCTGACCATTCTGTACATAAGTAATGTTCTTTTACCTTTTGTACCTTTTAATATACAAGTTTCTTCGTTCTATAGTTTGTACATACATACACATACTAATGATGTTTTGCAATGCATTTGGAATCAGCTACTGTGTTGCTCCTCACATTTCCAGACATTTACTTACGACAACCTTAGCATAATCACCAAGTTTGTACATGAACCAACAATCTTCTTTATCCTCCGTTAAAATCATCTGAGAAGCATTTGATATTTAAAATATAAGCCAAGAATTAGCATCTACTTTCAGGTTATAGCCTGGCCTAACTGTACTTCTTCAGCATTTATTCTGATATTTTTTATGTTTCCATTTTATGTATATGCAAAGACAATGATTGATTAAGAAATTAATTAGGTAGGGATACATCGCATTTCTTCTCGAAAAATTGCATACCGGAAAATGGAATGTCTACATGTGATGTTTCCTTACTTTCTGCTATGACAACTATGATTGTTATTAGTTGTTGTTTTAACTGAATTATTGATAGATATTGGACGTAGCTGTTAGCGGATTGTTTTATCTGTATTGACTAATGGTTTTTAGATGGTTGTTTGGTAAATTATTAATAGATGTTAGCTGTTTGTTATGTTAAATGACTGAAATGGACATCAATACAATTTTTATCTTTATTTTTGTGTGACTTTTATTTTGAAGCATAGAAAAATATTTCTAATACTTGTATCTATATTTATTTGTAAATCTTTGAGATGATATTCACTAACATATATAAAAATTTATGTTTACTTGTTAATTTGTACTCTAAAATTTTAAAAAAATTATTTTAAAATAAAAATTAGTACAAATCAAAAGAATTAATTATGTATGAACAAAAAGGTTAGCTACTACGCGATACCTAAACTTTCAAAAACAAATTTACGTACAAGGAAAAAGATAAAAGAAAGTAACTTAAGATAAAGAAAAGGATAAAAAAGAAACTGTAATATCAGTCAAGTTATTACATGTAAAAAACTCCTTTTTTGAGCATTTTGAAAACAAGTTTATATTAGTTCCAGAACGCAGTTGCCAAATGGAGCCACATCCATAATTTTATAGTTCCAGAATTTTTAGTTAATATTAGTGTGTATATATTATTTAGTTATTATTTTCACGTAATTTTATTAATTTATTTCAAATTTGATTGAATTCAGTCTTTTTCTTTGTTTAGATCATCCAAATTTAACTAAAATAGGTGAACTAGACTAAAAAATGATAAAAAAAAAGAAATATCTACATTACACACCCAATTCTAAATTCAAAAGTTGCATTAACAGTACTAATTAGTCAAAAAGTAATTTGAACGTCGACCTTTAATTTCAAGCTTCAAGAGTTGCATTGACTAGAGGTATTCTTTTGGAAAATGAAGCAACATCAATTACTTGATGGGTGTTGCTATTTACATCACCCTAATGGTGAAAATAACCTCGATATCATAAAAATTGGTGGACCACATGGTGTACATAGAATAAAATGCTATTTACACCTACCGTATTTATTACGTGTATAGCAAAATGTGTCTTACTTATTGTATTTGATTAGGGTATTATGGTATTAGGTAAATTATTATTATATCAGGTAAATTATGTATTCTTGAATATATTTTAAAAAGTTTTATTTGATACCACATTTTAAATCACGTTAATATAGAAAATTAATAAAAATATATATTAATATCATATTGATAAAACATTTACAAAAAAATGGTTAGTATCACCCAACCAGCTCCAACTCACATTCAATATCAAAAATTATAGAATAATTAGGTCAATATTTTGAATTTTGGTTAGATTGGTTTGTTTTGACGTAAAATAGAAATTTGTGTTCAAATTTATTGGAAATATCAGCGATATGAAAGTTAAATTATAAAATAAGATGGTCAGGTTAATATTGGAGTGAAAATAAATATTTTTCTTATATTTTATTCCGATATAAATCAATATTTTAAATAATTGAATAGTAATTTAGATGTTATTTATTTCTATTCTAATTAAAATATTGAGTTGGTCTCTGGAGTGACCGTCTATATTATGCTATAATATAGACTAGGGACTACATTACAATATGGAAGGAAGGAGGTCCTTATTTGCAAATTTTGTGAAAAGTACTATTCACGGCACTGTTCACGCGCACTATTCACGACGGCACTATTCACGGCACTGTTCACGGCACTGTTCACGTAAAAATAAATCATTTAATATAATTTCTGTATTTTAAACACTTGTTAACACAAAAGAATTCAGATTAGAAAGACAAGTTTCCATATTATAAACATCAGATTTTAGGTACATAAAAACTAGAGTGTTTAGGTTAAATAATGTTGTGTTAAGTATAATCAAGTTTCACCAAAGGTTTCAGCCCAAAAATTCACAACCATCACAATTTTCAACTTAAACAATCAAGTTTCACAAAAACCACAGTTTTCAGCCTAAATAATTAAGTTTTCACAGTTTTCACAATTAATAATCAAGTTTCGCAACCCACAACTTTTCAACCTAAACAATCAAGTTTCACAATAAAAACAGTTTTTAACCTAAACAATCAAGTTTTACAAACACCACAGTTTTCAGCCTAAAAAATATAGTTTCTACAATCACTGTAGTTTTCAACCTTAATAACCAAATTTTCACAATCACAGTTTTTACATTAAAAAATCAAGTTTTACAAACACCACAGTTTTCACAATAAATAATCAAGTTTCAACACAAATCAAGAAACCTAGTTTCTAAGTTAAACACATAAAATTTCATATGCAGACAGAAACCACATTAATCAGTCTAGTTTTCAAGCTAAACACATAAATTTCATAACAAGACAGAATCCACATTAAAAAGTCCAGTTTCCAAGATAAACACATAAAATTTTATAAGAAGGAAGATACCCCACATTAAACAGTCTAGCTTTCAGATGTATGAACACACATCATCAGACAACATAATTTCAGAATGACACGGTCTAAATCGCTACAGAAACAATTTCATAAATCATAAGCAACAATAATCACCTAAAGCACAATCGCTAATACATCAGCAATAAATAACATCAAAGCCTAGCATCTAATCCGATCAATTGATCGCATAAACAACAGCAGATTGAATAAACGAAAAGGCATAAGCAAAACAACATCCAATCCCAGAGCATAATACATTGAGCTTGGATCTAACCTTTAGCAAAAGTGAAAAGAGAGCAGGTCGAACACGTTGAACAGGCTCTGCTCCTCCGTCGTCGCCGGCGATGCTAGAAGCAGGGAGACGATAATAAAGGCGGTCCAGAGGAAGATCGTGGAATTACTCCGGCGGCGGGACCTGGTGGTGCGACGGAACTGCCACCAGCGCCGTTGGCAACCGGCCGTGTGGAAACCTACAAGCCCACAGCTCCTGCCAGTTGGATTGCGTAGATTGGGAACGACGATTGAAAGAGGGTTTGGGGATGGGAAATTGGGAACGATGATCTGAAGGTTTTGAAAAATAAAAAATAGAAATATGGTATATATATTTATGGAGGGGGTCTGTGATGCAATTTCCCTATATTGCTAAAAAGGACCTGCGTAAATATTAATTGCAAAAGAGGAGCCGCCTTTCCTATTTTAATTGCAGAAATAGGCCGTCTATATTATAGATATAATATAGACGGTCTATTCCAAGACTAATATTAAAATATTTCTGAAAATGTGTATTATGACTTTTTTAAAATGGATATAAATAAAAAGATACCATATTAAATGAAGAGAGGGTTCACCCAAAAACTCTTACCAATTATGTCTAGAAGTTAACAAGTAATACATATGAATTTTATAAGTTGAGTAAGTGATACACACTAGTGGAATATGACCCAGAAGACGGCGGTTCCATCGGCGTTGGACGGCGGTTTTGACCGCCGTCCATGGTGGCGCCGTGCAATTGGCGCCACCGATGCACGGCGGTCATAACCGCCGTGTATTGTTCCGGCTAAATTTCCGAGTTCGGAAATCTATCCGGAAGTTTATAAATCCGGCTAAGTTTACGAACTCGGAAAGTTAGCCGGATAGAACAAAAAAACACGCCGGCCGAATTGGCCGGCGAAATCAAAACCAACATAAAAACAGTTTCATCCCCAAACCATGGGTACTTGTAGATCGAATAGATCGTACCCGGAAATCCCAAAAACACAAACTATCATACTAATCTATTGATTTTCAGATTAAATCTTATGAAAAACACATAATTTAAAGTCAACCTTTTGTTAGAAGAAGGAGAAGGAGGGAGAGAGGGAGAGGGAGAGGGAGAGGGAGAAGAGGGAGAGGGAAAAGAAGGAGAGGGAGAAGGAGAAGGAGAAGGAGAAGAAGGAGAGGGAGAGGGAGAAGAGAGGGAGAAGGAGAGGGAGAGGGAGAGGGAGAGGGAGATGGAGAAGGAGAAGGAGAAGAAGGAGAGGGAGAAAGAGAATAAGGAGAAGAAGAAGAGGGAGAGGGGGAGAATGAGTGGGAGAAGGAGAAGAATGAGAGAGGAAGAAGATGGAGAGGGAGAAGGAGATTATAACTTGCGAGGAGAAATCTGTTTGATAACAACCATCCGGCTAAGTTTCCGAGTTCGTAAACTTAGCGGGATGGTTGTAAAACGGCGGTTTCTTAAAAAGTCACGCAGAACCGCCGTGTAAACCATCCGGCTAAGTTTACGAACTCGGAAACTTAGCCGGATGGTTTACACGGCGGTTCCCTTAAATTCACGCGGAACCGCCGTCTAACGGCGCCGTGTTCCAGCCTGATTCTACTAGTGACACGTTAATTTAGAGAAAAGTGGGCCAGGTGGGTGTATTTATCAATTGGGGTGGTGTAAATAGAATCACCCTTACTGGATTCATGGAACTTGAAAAACGACGATCGATCTCCAAGTAGAATATGTATAGTAGAAAATATTCTGTATATCGTGATTGTTTGTGATTATGGATATGCTGACTCAAGGTAGATACGATAGAATCACTATCTTCTTTATTTAGTCATTCTATTAGGTTATATTTATTTTGTATGTTCGATTTATTATCATCCCCTTCAAGTACTATATATACAAGATCCTTGGAATAAAGTGCAGGCTGAAACACCTATCTATCTCCACCGATGAATTCATTTTCAAAGCTGAAAACTAGTTCAGATGAAAAACAAGATAGACTTAGCAATTTACCAGAGGGCATCCTCTACCACATTCTCTCATTATCACCCACAAAAGATGTGGGCAAGACATCCATTCTTTCCAAAAGGTGGAGATACCTCTTCCTTGCTGTGCCAAGAATCGACATTGACGTCCGTGATATTGGCCCTAACCTCGTCAATTTTATCAATAGGAGGCTTATGTTATGTAGAACAGCTCGCATAGCTGTTTTTCGACTGAAAAGCTATGGATATCTGGAAGATTCACTGTTACGTTTGTGGGTCACGGCTCTCGTCCTTCGCAACATCGAAGTTCTTGAAATTGGTCTTAGATTCAGTCCATTCGTCCCTGAAGCCACACCTAAAAGCCTACTGGATGAACAGCTCGGGTGGGAATCTCTGGTGGTTTTAAAACTAAAGGCACAGCAGGTCGTTTTCAAGACATCCGAGTCGGTATTGTTCCCCAATTTAAAGGTACTCCGTCTTAAGCTTCTGCAACTAGAGTGTGATGATCAGTCTAAAAAATTCAAGTTCGTTGACAAATCCTATCCATTGCTGGAGTATTTGAAGTTGGATCGAGTTGTGTACCAAAAGTATCAAGATCCTAAGCCTTGGCTTGATATCTCCTTGTCCACTTTGAAAAAATTAAAATTAGTAACCCTTTGTTTGAGCAATGAATTAAGCCGGATAGATTTTCATACGCCAAATCTTCGATATCTGCATTTGCGGGTGAAAGGTTGGGAATCCGGGATGCAAATAAACATGTGCAGACTTGAATCCATAGAAACTGTATATGTTAGTTATGAGGATTTCAATTCATTCAGCAGACAGCTCCCCAGAGTGCCAATTAGCAACGTAACCAACGTCAGAGAGCTTTACTTGTCTGTGAAGGTAAATTTCAAGACTTTTATATTGATTTCTCGATTATAATATTGCAATACAGTACTTATAAGCATCTCTAAATGTACAGGGTTGGGAGGACTGTGTTCCTTTGCCTCAGTTTCCCAACTTGATTCTTTTAAAGATAAATAACACATCAGAGACACTAATGTGGAATTTACTTCAACAATCGCCCAATCTTGAAACCCTTGAATTCAGTGAGGTACGCACATTTAGCTGAATTTCATCAATTTATGATTTTGTCAAACTGAACTGAACTGATCTATGGATAAACTCAAGAGAACAGAATAATATTATGATGTTATTTACGTGCAGGCTAGCTTGAGTCATAGATGCTGCCCAGGTTCAGAGAATGCGCCTCCGTGTTTTGGCAAAACCCTTAGAGAGATTATCATACAAGACTTCGATGGGTTTACTGGTGAAGCTGGAATCAGAACAGTCAGATATATTTTACTACATGGGGTGGTGCTACATAGCTTGGTTATGCACGCTGAGGATGGATGGATGTCTTCTGAACCTCCTCCCGGTTATCTATGGCCATTTTCAATTACCAAAAAGCTACTGGAGCTGAAGCGTGGATCACCCAACTGCGTTATCAACCTTCTCTGATACTTGCATAATCTTCGAATGCTCTGCTTGGATGATTCAGTCACAGACTCACAATGAGTTTATACGTTTGTAACAAATAACATCTGTTCTATCGTATAATACATGCTTAATCATTTGAATAGTTATTAATTTGTGGCTTATGATGCTACCAGTAAACTCCGGGATACCAGCTCCGGTATAGGGTAATCCGGGGGAAAGCTGGAATCCTAGCCCGCGGCCAGTCTCTCACCTAAGTCCTGCAAAACAGAGCCCCTGGGATCACCCGAGGGTAGACGCTCCGGCGTGATGATGAAGATAGGGCTTTTTGCAGAGGAGAGAGAATATGAATAAATACAGAGAGTATTTAAGTCTGATAAAACATACCTATTACTGTTGGTCGCTCCTCTATTTATAATGGTGAGGATCAGAGAGAGCTTAGACTAAGTGGTCCTCTTCTGGCCGCAACCCCGGGTGCGTCCAGGATAGCTGATGTCATGGGAGGACCACTGGTGGGCTTGACCCTCTCTTCTCCTTTATCCATATGTCCGCTGGACCAGGATATGGGCTGAGGCCCATATCACCACTAGCCCCCCGAGACCCTGGCTTCCGGGGTTCGGCCCGGCAGGCTGGGTCTCTGAAAAGGAAGTCAATGGGTCGCAGCTGATATGGGACCGTATCATCACGCGCCACGCGTGTTTCTCCTTCCCCTTTCTTTGTAGTTTTTACTATGCGCGCCTTTTCGCCATTCGCGCACCAATAAATGCTCATTATTACTTTTCTAAAATGCTGTGCTTACTTTTCCCAACTTCAAGAAATTCCTTTTATCCTTCCCTATAAATACTTCATCAAAAAATCTCAGCTTCATTTTCCATCAACTTAGCGCTATCGCTTTCTCTTTGTTTGTCCTATTTGCTTTCTTTTACCAATCTCTCTTTTCTACCCATCTGATATGAGCAATAAAGTCCTCAACCCGGCAGACGACCATTCCCTGGACGTAGACAATTCTCCTCTCCCTCCCCCATCCGGCGGAAAAGGACTAATGACGTCCAAGGCTAAAATCGCATATGGTGCCCCGGAACCCGTGGACCCAAAGGATCCCGGTATGACCCCGGTGAGCGAGGTGGTCAAAGAACTAGTGAAGAAGATGTATGTGCCCTTATCCTATGATGCGGGATTGGAGCCATACACCGGGGATGTGCAAACCCGGGTGTGTATCCCCCGGCACCACTTTCTGCACGGGTTAACCTTTCCTCTGCCCCCGCTCTACATCGCCTATTTGAAGTACTACAACATTTCTCCGGCCCAGGTGCATCCGAACGCCGTCAGCGTGATGATCGCCTTTCTCCTGTCTTGCCAACGGGCGGGGATTATAGCGACTGTGGAGATATTCCGCAGTTTCTACTACCTGGCAGCAACCTCTGTCCCGGGAGTATTCAATGCTCTGCGCCGAAACAAGACACCAAACATCTGCTCCGGGAGGCTGGAATCCGTGAAGACCAGCGACTGGATGAACAACTACTTCACCTTCAACGAGGAGATGTACTCAGTCCCGGGATGGAACCAGCCGAGGATTGCTGAAACAAAGGCGGCTCTACCCCCGGCTCAGTTTCGGCAAGTGCAAGATGAGCATAACAAGATTGCAAAATTCTTCGTCCAGTTGAAGGATTACCAGAGGCCGGGAGGTTACGAATTCCCCCGGGAGGCGTATCCTGCAGAGGTGTTCACCTGCCGCCGCTTATATGCCAAGCGCAGCCTCGGTAATCTTTGTTTAACTTATTTCTCGTGTTGTTTTTTTCTAACTTCTTATGTCTTGTTTTTGGCTAAGTTTATTACTTTCCTTGTCTCAGTCGTATCTCCCAGACCAGCGATAGTCCCGCCAGGGTCGAAGTCCGGTGAGGGGAATGACAAGGGCACGGGGGGGGCGCAGAAAGACAAGCCCGAGACCGAGAAAGCGGTCAAGGACACCAAGAAGAGGAAGTCCGGGGAAGGGAGATCGGGAGAGAGAGAAACCGGTTCTACGGACGTCCCTCCAACCGGCAACCGCCGGCTAGCATTCAACATTCCTCCATCTGGGAGTCATCCTTTAAAGAAGAAGAAGACAGAGCCTCACTCCGAAGGCTCTTCCCGAATTCCCCGGAGAGAGGAAAACTCAACTGCCGACAGCCGCCTCCAAGCTATAAAGGAGAAACCGGATGGCTCCTCATCCCAACCCCTGATACTGGACGGCCCCCAGGTACGTGTCTCTTCTTCCCTAATATATCCACTCTTTATATGATATTTTGATTCTAAGTGTTTATAATTTCGTAGGATAATGCCTCCAAATTGTTGGAGTTCCCCGGGTTGCGAGAACTGGTTAACCAGGCTTGCAACTCCCTGTCTGAGAACTTGTCCCGGGAGGTTGATCAACTAAGGCTGGAGAAAGCCTCTCTTTATAAGGAGCTGTCCGAGGCTCACAAGGATCTGTCCCGGGTAAAAAAGGACAGCAAACGCGGCATGGCCCCGGCTCAAGAGGCTCTTTGCCGGGCCTTCACCAATCGGGTCCTCAAGAGTCGCTCCTTCGAGGCGAAGATGATGTCCCTTTGCGACATCTCCAATGAATCTGCCCTGCACGCTGCTTACTCAGCCGTCCGGGAGTATATCCCCCGGGAGAACCGGGCGGCGTTCAGAGAATCCTGGTATCGCCCCAAGGCAGACGATCGCTTCAACTATGCAGCAGATCGACTGATGAAAGATGGCCTCGACGGAATTGTCCCCGGAGTGCTCGAAGTCTTTGAGGGGGCTCGAAGTGTTGATCCCCAGGATATCATGGCTTATACCGGGGATGCCGCAAAGCTTGCTGAAGATAGGGCAGACCCCGGTCCAGACGACTTAGCCAATCTTGCTGCCATTGAGACCCCGGTGACCTCGGAAGGAGAGGGCGGGGATTCAGATGATGAAAACGCTAAGTCCCCTGTCCCGGAGCAAGAATTCCAGCCGGCGCAAGAGGAAGAGGAGGGGGAGGAGGAGCCGTCCCCGGGGAAGGGCAAAGCTCAAGAAGAAGAGCAATCTCCCCAGGATGAAGATGAAGACGATGCTGATGAAGAAGTAAACATAGTTACTTAGTCTTCTTGTTCTTCTTTTCCTTTTAATTGTGTTTTAATCTTGACCTCCCCCGGGCTCCTTCCCTGAACCATTCCCTTTTGTAATTCAGGGAGGAGATGATAGCTCCGGGGATGAGAGCGACGACTCAAACGATGTAAGAGTCCCTCTCTCTTTTCCTTTGTAACTTATGACTTTTGATTTATAATATCCATTCCGGGTTTATTGCTTTATGACTTGTCTTGTTTTGTAACTTGCTTAGACTTTCAAATTTCTATCTTTTTACTCGTCTTTTGTTCTGATTCCCCGGGCCTTGTACGACCTTGTTTTAATTCTAAGTTTAAAATCTTTGTGTTTTGTTTTATTCGCATAGCCCCGGGATGATCCCCCAGGTGCAGTTCCATCCGGGGCGGCCTCGGATAACGAAAAACCATGCCCCCGGTGTGAGGAGTTGGAGGACCAGTTGAGTCGTTGGCAACTGGACGGCATCCAGACCCGGTATCTTCTTGTCCACTCCGGGATAGGATCAGTGATTGATGAGTTCCCGGATGTCACTTCTCTAGTAACAAAACTTAGGGAAATATCCAATCAGTTTGGATCCCTTTCCCGGTGTCAATCCCTGGCCCAAGACCGAGTAAATGCTGTTCTGGATGCAGACAAGACTATTTCTATGCTGCAAGCCGAACATGATGCCTTTAAATCTCGTCTCAAGGAGGAGTTTGACCTGGTGTGGTCCGAGCTTCCATTTTATTGCGACAAGCTCAAATGGTTGGAAAGGCGGGGCGATCCCCTTAGGAGGAATCTAATGCTGGAAAGAGAAAACCGGGAACTGGCGGCCCGGAACCTCACCCTTCGGGAGAATTTAGTAACCCTACAACTGACTTATCACTTGACAGGGTTGCGTCTAGGTCGGGTTTCTCCCCCTCTTTACACTAATTTTCCCCGGGAGGTCTCTGCATTGTTAGTGCGCATGTTTCGGATGGGCTGGAATGACCCTGAGTCTCGATACCGGCCTGCTTTCGAGGAAGCTGCTGCTTGGTGGCAACGCCAAAGAGAGGGGCAATATCTCCCCCCGTCCTTGGTACTTCTTCCAAGCCGGATCTCCCTTGATTTCACCGTTGAAAGGTATCTCGGGTTCCGTGTTTCCGTTGATCCGGAAGAATCCGCCCGGAGGGTGTCTAGACTCCGTGAGGACGCTGCCAGAATCCGAGCCTACATTGCCCGCGAGGACGCCGCTAAAGAAGAAAGGTGTTTGGCCCGGGAAAGGGGGAAATGCAAAAGCAAAGTCGTTGCTACGAAAAAGAAAAAATCCCCCCGTGCCCAAGGACCCGTTATCATTGGAGCTCCCCGAAGGACGCCATCTCCCGAGGTTTCATCCTCAGACGACGACTTCGACCCGTATGCCGAAGCTGGTCCTTCGGGGGCTGGTCCGTCCGGTACTCATCCAGCTGCGGACCCCAATGTCCCGGGGAGTACTGTTACTGCTAACCCACCGAGCCCTCCTGCTGCTAATAATCGGCCAAGTCACCCCGGCACTCAAGATGACCCGGACTCTCCTATTAGCTGGGATGGTCCTCCTTCCCTTTGTTAGTTTTGCTTAGGCTTTTCAAGTTTCAAAGTTGTAAATTTTGTAATCTTCAATCATAAGTTAATGATGTGTTTGTTATATTGTCCTTCCTTTATACTTGTTCAAATATTTGTTTCAGTCGCTTATTCAAGCGTGCCTAGGTTATCCTCCGGGTGCTTGTTCAAGCGTCCCGTATATTCTTGCCCTAGCCCCCGGGCGCTTGTTCAAGCGTTCCCGGATCGACTTGCGCTAGCCCCCCGGGCGCTTGTTCAAGCGGCCCCGGGTTAACTATACTTATGAGAAAATGTTAACTCGAAAGATAATCTTCATAAGCAAAATGAGAAAATGCAACTGCGGGCCACGGGACAACCCAGGCTCAATCCTGGCCAGAGGTCCCCGTGCCGCTTCTCTGCCACCGTCCTAGGCATAATCCATGCCAGAGGGGTGGATACATAAGAAAATCTAGGCATAGTACCTACGTAAATTTGCAATATTCCAGTGCCTCGGGACCTTCTTCCCGGCCTTGTCCTGCAGTTCATAACTTCCACCGGGGTGGGCTGCTATCACCTTGTAAGGCCCCTCCCAGTTGGGGGCTAACTTCCCGCTTGCAACCTGCTGGCTTTTATCATTCCGACGCATTACCCACTCCCCCGGGATAAACTGCTCCTTGCGAACCCTTCTGTCATGGTATTTCTTGACCCGTTCCTTCACCCGGGCCTCATGCAGGGCTGCTTTTTCTCGCTTCTCCTCCAGTAAATCTAAATCCAGGAGTCGGTCGTTCTGGTTTGTCTGCTCATCCGGGAGCTTTGATCGGAGGCTGGGAACTCCATTCCAGCCGGGATGACCGCCTCCGCCCCATAAACCAAACTATAGGGGGACTCACCCGTGGCGGAGCTCTCTGTCGTTCTGCTTGCCCATAAGACACTTGGGAGTTCATCAACCCAGTTTCCTCTTGCCCCCTGGAGCCGCGTCTTGATCCCGTTAACAAGGGTCCTGTTGGTCACTTTAACTTGCCCGTTAGCCTGTGGGTGATAGATCGAGGTCAACTTCTGTTCAATCCCGTACTCCTTGCACCAGGATTTGAAAGGATCATTCTCGAACTGCGCCCCGTTATCTGTCACTATGAACCGGGGAATTCCGTAGCGACAAATGATGTTCTTCCAGCAGAATTTTACACACGTACTTCCCCTAATGTTTGTCAGAGGAGCAGCTTCTACCCATTTGCTGAAATAGTCAACTGCCACTATCAAATACTTGAAACCTCCCGGAGCGGTTGGAAAGGGGCCTACCAGGTCCAAACCCCATCGGATGAAGGGCCAAGTTCCTGATATCCCAATCATCTCCCCCTGCGGCACATGGATCAGGGGTGCAAATTTCTGGCACTGCTGACAGGAGCGGACAGCTTTTTGAGCATCCTCAAATAGCGTTGGCCAGTAATACCCCGTGCACATGATCTTCCGAGCCACTGTCCGAGCCCCTTGATGACTTCTGTTAGGGCCCTCATGCACTTCTTTCAAAAGGTGGCGTGCTTCCTCTCCATCCACACACTTCAGCCAAGGTTGGAGATATCCCCTCCGGATTAACTCCCCGTCCAGGATGGCATACCGGGGTGCTTTGACCCGGATTTTCCGGGCTTTCACCTTGTCGTCTGGCAGCGTTCCATTCTCCAAATACTCTAGAAGGGGTGTAATCCAGGATTCGGCTTCTCGCACTGCCGCAACTTGGCTTGGCTGCTCATATCCCCGGGTTGTTATCATCTCCATATACAGATTCCGGTCTTGACTTGGCTTGAGCTCTGAGGAAGCCAGCTTGCTTAACGCATCCGCTTGACAGTTTTCATCCCGGGGGACCTGTGTTAGGGTCACCCGGAGGAAACCCTGTATTATCAACTTCACTGCCTCCAAATATTTCTGCAAGCTTCTTTCTTTTGCCTCATACTCCCCATTTACTTGCTGGACCACAACGGCCGAGTCGCTATAAGCTTGTATCACTTTGGCACCTGTTTCCCGGGCTAGGCGTAATCCGGCAAGGAGGGCTTCATATTCAGCTTCATTGTTGGTGGTTTTAAACTCAAACTGCAGCGCATACCGATACTCCTTGCCACCAGGACTAACCAGCACGACCCCGGCACCGCTCCCCCCGGCATGGGAGGAACCATCCACGTGCAACTTCCATTCTGGTTCACCTTCCCCCGGGTCCTTCACGGTGTTGTCCGCCATCTCAACCAGGAAATCAGCCAAAGCCTGGCCCTTGATAGACTTCCTGGCTTGATAAGTGATCTCGTGCTCTCCCAACTCTATCGCCCACTTCATCATTCGGCCAGATGCTTCTTGTTTCAGCATGACTTGCTTAAGTGGGTGATTTGTGAGAACTGTGATAGGGTGACCTTGAAAGTATGGGCGAAGTCTCCGGGACGCGTGCACCAGTGCCAGCAGCAAACGTTCTAGTGAAGAATAACGCGTCTCCGGTCCTTGAAGAGCCCTACTCACAAAATACACCGGGCTCTGCGCTCTCCCGGACCCTCGAACCAAAGCCACACTTATTGCCTGATCCGTGGTTGCCAGATACAAGAACAATTCTTCCCCCGGGACTGGCTTGGACAGGGTAGGGAGTTTACCCAGGTGCTCTTTCAACTCCTTGAAAGCTTGCTCGCACTCGAGAGTCCATTCGAACTTCTTTGCTCGTCTCAAAATGTTGAAAAAAGGCAACTGCTTCTCGGCTCCCCGGGACAGGAACCTGCTTAACGCCGCTAGGGACCCGGTTAAGCGCTGTACATCTTTCACCTTACTCGGGGAGGGCATGCTCAGGATTGCTTCAACCTTTTCCGGGTTCACATCAATGCCCCGGTTTGACACCATATACCCCAAAAACTTGCCTGCCGCCACCCCGATGGTGCTTTTCTCCGGGCTTAGCTTCAGGTTTACCTCTCTCAACACAACGAAAAGCTCCCGGAGATCGTCCAAAAAAGCGTCATGAGTCCTGCTTTTGATCACCATATCATCTACATAGACCTCCATGATTCTTCCCAGCTGGTTTTTGAACACCCGGTCCACCATGCGCTGGTATGTTGCTCCTGCGTTTTTAAGACCGAATGGCATCTTCCTGTAACAAAAAGTACCAAAGTCAGTGATAAAAGAGGTTTTTGGTCGGTCTTCCGGGGCCATGACGATCTGGTGGTATCCCCGGTGTGCATCGAAAAAGGCTAGAAGCTGGTAGTCTGTTATAGCTTCCACCAGTTGGTCGTTGGAGGGCAACGGGTAACTGTCTTTTGGGCAGCACTTGTTTAAATCTGTAAAATCAATACTCATCCTCCAGGACCCGTCATGCTTTTTCACTAGGACCGGGTTGGCAATCCACTCTGGATAAGTAATTTCTTCTACCATTCCCGCGTCCAGCATCATTCTCACCTCCGCCCGGACGAATTCTACCCGATCCGCTGCCAAGGCTCTTTTCTTTTGCCTTATAGGCTTCAAATCCGGGTAGACATTTAGCCGGTGGATGGGGAACTCTTCTGGTATCCCCGTCAAGTCTTCCGTTCCCCACGAGAACACATCTTCATATTCCTTCAACAATTTCCGGAGCTCGTCCTTCACTTTCACCGGGAGGTGTTTCCCGATACTCACCTTCCCCCGGGATCCTACTTCCATATCCTCCATTTCAAAAGAGGCCGGGTCACCATGCACGGCTCCCACCGTGCTATTCTTCCCAGAACACTCCCCGGGCTCCGACACGTTTGTTCTTTCTGATCCTCCATTATTGGCTTCCTTTATCGCGGTGAGCATGCAGCTGCGGGCGGTCGTTTGATTGCCAATAACCGATGCAATTCCTTGGTCCGTCGGGAACTTCATGGTTAGATGGTAGGGCGAGCATATCGCCCGGGCCTGCGTCAACCAGGGACGACCTATGATCATGTTGTACGGGGAAGAAGCATTGATGACCGCAAAGTTACACAGGACAGTGCACCTCTTGTTAATATCCAGATGATCAACAAGAGTCACCCGTAGCGCTATGACACCCAGCGGGTGAACTGTGCGCCCCGTAAAGCCTGACAGCGGAGACAAGCATGGCTTCAAATTCTGTCGACCAATGTTCAATTGATCGAAACAATCAGCAAACATAACCTCTACACTGCTCCCATCATCCACAAAGACTCGCTTTATCACCACACCTTCTACCTCAGTTGAGATCACCATCGGGTCAGAGTGAGGCACTTGGGCCGGAACTGCATCCTTCTCTGAGAACTTGATTGTCTCGTCATGTTTAAACCTCTTTCCCTGGATCTCCCCCGGGGGGACATACCTACTCTTGGCCTTTACCGCCGACAGTGTTTGCGCTCCATCTCCCACTATCCCGTTGATCACGTTTATCATCCGGGGTGCTCCGGGTCCCGGAACTCCTGGTCTAGGTGCTTGTGGGGCGGGGTTAGGAGCAACGTTGGTTTCCGCGGGGCGGTTGCCGCCCTGACCTCGGTTATTCCTCCAGTTACGTTTCCTCCCTTGTCCTGCCGGGGCAGCCGCCGGGTGTGCTTCACCCGCTACACAATCCCGGAGCTGACCCCGCTCCACCAACTTCTGAATATCCGTGCGCAAGACACGGCAGCCTTCTGTCGTGTGACCATAAGACTTGTGAAACTCACACCATTTTTGGGCATTAGCCGGGGCCGGGGCCCCTTGTATAACTGGGAGATCCGTGAAAAGGCCCCGGTAAATGGCCAAAATCTCTGTTTTTGTCTTGGAGAGTGGAGTATATGTTGGTCTGACCACCAACGTCTGCCCTCCTGGTGCAGGCGCTGCTCCCTGGGCCGGGGGGCGTCTTGCTACCTCCGGGCGGGGCCCCTGGTGAGGAGTGGCCCGGAGTGTAGTTGTTTGGGTTGCTGTGGCCGTAATCACCCGCTGCTCAAAGAAACCGACTGTATTCATCCGGGTGAGGTTAGCTTCATGCACAGTGCAATGCATTTCAACTGTCAACTGGAGATGGTAGAAAGTTCCTGGCATGTTCTTCATCAACTCAATGTAGAACATCTCGTCTCTCAGCCCATTGACAAAGTTACCAATCAGAGCCTTCTCATGTAGGTGCCTATCCTGGACCTTCATAGACTCAGCAATATACCGGACATAATATTGCCAAGTAGACTTCGTCTCCAACTGCCGCATAGCTAAGACCGTGGCTAGGTTGACAAAGTTGGTCTTCATTGCTGCATATCTGTGGACCAAGACCGTAGCAAAATCCCAGAAAGTCTTCAAGGAGCCTTGTGGAAGACTTTTGAACCAACTCAAGCAGTTGCCCCGGAGGTAAGAAGGCAACAACTTGCACTGCAACGGCTCCTCAATGTTCCGGGCACCCATGACACTGAGGTAGGTGTGAACAAACTCCTCTGGATCCCCGTCCCCGTTGTATGTCGGAACTCCATCAGGCGCTTTGGTACCCACCGGCCACTTATAGTTCAACACCTCTGGAACCCACGGGGAATGAGGAACCATCCCCCGCCTGCCAATAAGCCTAGTCAAACGAATTTCAATGGACCCGTTGTTAAACGGGGTGTTGTATCCACCATAAAATGGTTGTGCTTGCGGGTTTAAACCTCCTGGAAACTGCTGATCCGGGTACTCTTGCTGCCCCGGAAACATCTACTGACCGAGAGGCATTTGCTGCCCTGGAGGCATCTGCTGACCCGGGGGCACTTGCTGACCCGGGGGCATCTGCTGATATCCAGGACCACCTCTCCCATCCTTCTCCAAGTCCACCACTTCGGGCACCTTGTTGGGGGCTGCTGCCTTAGCTGCTTTCCATGCTCGAAATTCCCCAAATTCCTCTGCATTGGTATGAATTGTCTCTGGATCTCTGCGCTCCGGGTCCTCTTCCCCGGAATCAAAATACTCCGGTTCGGATTCACCGCCTTCTCCGAACGTCTCCTGGTCCTGTCTTTCCTTTTCTTGCCGGGCCTTCTCCCTATGCTCCTTCTGCATCTCCCTGAGAGTACGTTCCGGCACCTTCTTCTTTCCTTGGCGCTTCTCAGCGGCCGCGCGGGCAGTCTCCTTGCGCGCCCGTTCCTTCTCCTCGGCCGCCTTCCGCGTCGCCTGGGCAGCCGCGGCCCTTTTGGTCTTAGGACCGCCTTCTGCCTGATTAGCTTTGGAAGGGGGTTCTTCCATTGTCTTTTTAGGTCTGCCGCGGGGCATGACGAAGCGTATCCCACTGGGCGTGCCAACTGATGCTACCAGTAAGCTCCGGGATACCAGCTCCGGTATAGGGTAATCCGGGGGAAAGCTGGAATCCTAGCCCGCGGCCAGTCTCTCACCTAAGTCCTGCAAAACAGAGCCCCCGGGGTCACCCGAGGGTAGACGCTCCGGCGTGATGATGAAGATAGGGCTTTTTGCAGAGGAGAGAGAATATGAATAAATACAGAGAGTATTTAAGTCTGATAAAACATACCTATTACTGTTGGTCGCTCCTCTATTTATAATGGTGAGGATCAGAGAGAGCTTAGACTAAGTGGTCCTCTTCTGGCCGCAACCCCGGGTGCGTCCAAGATAGCTGATGTCATGGGAGGACCACTGGTGGGCTTGACCCTCTCTTCTCCTTTATCCATATGTCCGCTGGACCAGGATATGGGCTGAGACCCATATCACCAGCTTATAAAAGTTTGTTACGTACCGTTCTATTCTATTGAGAATAAACTTAAGTAAAGTGAAATTAAACTAGTATATTAAACAATAGAATTAATATTACCAAACTAATTAAGTCGAATTTTATTAAACTAAAATTTAGCTGGCCGTAGCTAAATTGAACTGGTATACGAGTAGTTTAATAAGTCTTGGTTTTTTTTGTTTGAAAGGAATCGTAAGTTACAATAACACAGGACTAATGGTCTCAAAAATAATATCGAGATTTTAAGAAATTCCAATAAAGATAATATTTTTTTTCTGATAAAAGAATACCATAAAACACAAGAATAAATTAAGAAATAAGCTAATTGTACACAACACACATATAATTAATATTATTTTTTACCTTAATTTTATGATAATGATAGTCATATATATATATATATTTTTTAATTGAAACTACATAAAAAGTGGGGTGAACCTTATTAGATTTGATATGATAGCCATATACATGCAACTTTTGGTAAAAAAAATAAGTGAATTGTGTATCCATTTAATATATTTTATTTGAGTTCAAAATTAGTGTTGTTCACTTTATTATATTAACTCATTTGATTAACTTTCACGTTATATTATCATACAATTCTCTACGACATATATGAAATGATTATTTGTTTTTAGACTTTCAATCGTTGAGAGTTGAGACACCGTTCGGTTAACCTGGACTTCATTCGTGGAACCTGAACTGTCATTTACTTGGAACGGTACTAGATATGAAGGAATTTATTTTTCTCAAAAAATGAAGTTATGAACAGATTTATCAGGCAAAAGATAGATCGACTTTTCATTTTACTTGGTTCGTTTTATTCTTCTTCAATTCCAAAAAAGAAGCGCGGGACATTTTTCTTGGGAGGTGAAAAAGCAATTACGGCGGGGAGCCAAGATTTCTAGGAATATGCAAATGTATGGGAAGATGTATGGATCTATTTATTAATTCTCAGATCTCAAAGAACCCAGCTTCAACTATTAATATTTAGCCTGAAACATCCATCCATCTTCTTCACCTATGAATGCACCCTCAAAATATATCAAACTTTCTTCAGGTAAAAAGAAGAAAGACAGACTTAGCAATTTACCTGAGTCCATCATATGCGTCACTCTCTCCTTTCTACACACAAAAGATGCAGCCAAGACATCCATTCTTTCCAAAATGTGGAGATTCATGTTTCTTGCTGTACCAAAAATAGACATAATTGACAGCCGTCCTGATCATGTTCTGAAACCTGCACTCGTGAGTTTTATTAACAGAAGACTCATGTTATGTAAAACAGCTTCCCTCTCTGAATTTCGATTGAGATGCGGGCGGTTGCCTGAACCTGCTCTTGTTCATTTCTGGCTCACAACTCTGGTGATCATTCGTAAAGTTCTATTGAATTAGCTAAAACAGATCAGAATCTCTGATCAGAGAAGAGGAAAAAGGGGGCAGAAAGTTTGTTGATTTATTCACATTAATCGCGTCCGAGTAAAAGTACAGGGAAAACATGTATTTATAGCTAGTCTATGTGGCTAACTGAATGGCTAACAAATTAATCAACTAGTCTAACAAGTTCAGCTAACTAAGAGCTAACTAAGATAACTGTAAAACAGTTAATGTAAAACTGTACAACTAAGTAACTGTCAAAGTTGACTCAGCTAAGAGTGTTGACTGAGCTAGCTAGGAAGCTAAGCATAACTGCACCTAGCATTATTTCATCACCCCCCTTTCAAGTTGGAGCTAGTCAGGGATGACAGTCCTAACTTGCCAAGAAAATAGAAAAACATAGGAGGAGCCAAAACCTTGGTAAAGAAATCAGCAAGTTGAAGCTTAGTGGAAAGAAACAAAGGATCCAAGAAGCCAGTTAAAAACTGATTCCTAACAACATGACAGTCAAGCTCAATATGCTTAGTTCTCTCATGGAAAACTGGATTAGAAGCAATGTGCAGAGCAACTTGATTATCACACCTTAAAGGAATAGGCTTGGGCACTGGAATATGCAGATCAGTGAGAAGATAGTCAAGCCATTGTAGCTCCCTTGTGACAGAAGCCATGCTTCTATATTCTGCCTCAGCTGAACTACAAGATACAGTTGATTGCTTTTTAGTTTTCCAGGAAACAAGGGATGAACCAAGGAAAACACAGTAGCCAGTAAGAGATTTTCTGGAAGTTTTACAAGTAGCTCAATTAGCATCAGAATAACTATGCACTTGTGTGGAAGCATGAGCACCATAAAATAGCCCAAGATTAGGACAGCCTGACAAGTATTTGAGAATATGCAAAGCAGCCTTAAACTGAGATTCAGTAGGAGCTTGCACAAATTGACTCAAATGCTGAACAGAATGACTGATATCAAGCCTGGTGAAATTCAGATACAATAGTTTGCCAATAAGCCTTTTGTACTGTCCTGGATCCAGTAGTTTAGGAGACTTATCTTCTGAAAGCTGAGTTCCGCTGGTAAAGGAGTAGAAACAGCTTTGGTATTGGCAAGACCAGCTTGATTAAGAAGATCAGAAATGTACTTCTGTTGATGCAAAAGAATGGCAGAAGCATTTCTAGCAACCTCAATGCCAAGGAAAAAATTTGTTGTTCCTAAGTCTTTTATAGAAAACTCTTGATGTAAAAAGAGTTTAACATCAGTTATAGCAGACTCAGAGTTTCCAGTGATGAGAACATCATCCACATAAACAAGCAGCACCAAAAATTTCTCATCATTCTTCAGAATAAAAAGACAAGGATCATGAGGTGACTGTCTAAAACCAAATTTGCAAAGACTAGTGGAAAAGATTTTATTCCACTGTCTACTGGCTTGTTTAAGACCATAAAGGGATTTTCTCAGTAAACACTTGTGAGATGAAGATGGAACATTATAGTCTGGAGGAGGATGCATGTAGACTATCTCATCCAAAGTTCCATGTAAAAAAGCATTGTTTACATCCAGTTGATGAATTGGCCATCCCTTAGCTGCTCCTATTGCAAAGAAAACTCTGACAGTTACAACCTTGGCAACAGGAGAAAAAACCTCATTATAATCTTCTCCAAGCCTTTGTGTATAGCCTTTAGCAACCAATCTAGCTTTGTACCTTTCTATTGTCCTATCTGGATTAGTTTTAACTTTGTAAACCCATCTGCAACCTACAGCCTTCTTCCCTGGAGGTAAGAGTACCACTTCCCAAGTTTTATTTTGTTCAAGGGCAGTTAACTCTTTCTGCATAGCCAGAATCCACTCATTACTGGCACAAGCTTCAGAGTAGGACACAGGTTCAGAAACTTCAGATACTGCTGCAACTTGATTAACAATGAAATCCTTCATCCATGCTGGTAGCTTCCTAGTTCTTGGAGGAAGAACAAGATGACCATCATTGCTAGTGGAAAAAGGAACAACATGATGAGGTAAGGATGAAGAATTTGGCTCAAGATCTGACAAATTAATTGGTTGATCAGAAATGAAAGAGGAATCATTAGCAGATGCTTCAAGAGGCTGTGAATCCTCTAATTCTGACTCAAAATCAGAAATAGAAACAGGTAACACATGAGATGGAGAAGCCTCTGTTGAAGAAGCATAAGGAAAAATATGTTCAAGAAATTGAACATCTCTGGAGTGAAAAATTTTCCCATTCACAAAATCAAAAGGCTTATAAGCTTTCTGACCAGAAGAATATCCAAGAAATATGGCCTTAGTAGCTCTAGGATCCAGTTTAGATTTAGAAGGAAGAGTGTTGGAAGCATAGCATGCACATCCAAAAATTCTCAAGTGACTAAGGTCTGGTGACTTGTTGAAGAGCACCTCAAAAGGGGACTTCCATTTTAGCAGACAAGATGGAAGTCTATTTATCAAATATGCAGCAGTCAAAACTGCTTCTCCCCAAAATTTGAAAGGTAGATGAGCTTGAAAAGTAGGGCCCTTGCCAACTGTAAAAGATGTTGATGTTTCCTCTCCACTACACCATTTTGCTGTGGAGTATATACACAGCTTCTCTGATGCAATACTCCCAAATCTGACAGCAAATTCTAAAAATTCTTGCTTACAAATTCACTCCCATTATCTGTCCTTATTGTCTTGACTGAAACACCAAATTGTGTGTGAACCATTTTTAAAAATGATTTAAAAATGACCAGTGACTGAGATTTTGCAGACATTAAGAACACCCAAGTAGCCCTTGAAGATCATCAACCAAGGTCAAAAAATACATTACTCCACATAAAGATTTCTGCTTAAAAGGACCCCAGATATCCATATGTACCAACTGAAAATTAGAATCAGCACAATGATCTCTAAGATTGAAGCTTAATCTTTTTTGTTTAGTAAGAGGACAAACCTCACAAGTACAATCTTCAAAAGTAGATGCATTTTCTACATATAAGTGTCTGAGAACTGTCAAGGAAGGATGGCCCATCCTTTGATGCCATAGTCTATTTCTAGCAATACTAAAAACACTATTACAAGTGTTAAAATTCAGTCCACTACTCCTTAGTGCTGCAAAGTATCCCTTCAAAGCCATGACTGTCTTCTGAATGTAACTCTTGTCAAAAGAATCTTTATTCAATATGTATAGCTTCTTTTCCACTCTCCCCACAGCAATGACCTCTCTAGTTATGAGGTCATGTATGCAACAGACATTAGGATAGAAAAGACACACCATCAGCTTGTCAGTAACTAGCTTGTTTACTAACAGCAAGTTATATTTAAAACCAGGGATATGAAGACAACCAGATAAAGTCAAACTATGATCCAAGATAGCATTCCCTTCATGTTTTACAGTCTTAATTGATCCATCAGGTAAAAACACTGGAGTATAGTCATTCTCAACAGTATAAGAGTCAAGACTATCTAGACTAGAAACCATATGCATAGAAGCCCCAAAATCAATTATCCAACAATCAGAAAAATCATTATTCAACATACTTAAGGCATAGTATGTAGTCATACCTGCAAAGTCCTCAAAATGAGCAAAATTGATCATAGCTTGATCATCATCAATTTTGCTTTTTCCTTTAATCAGTTGCCTGAGCTCTTGTTGTATCAAAAACCTCAAGTTATCAGACCCCCCAACTGTCTGTTGAGAGGTATTTCCTTGCACATTCTGTCCTCCAAAATGTCCTCCAAACTGATGCGTTGAACCAGTTTCATCTCCATAACTGTCAGTTTGATTTGCAAAAACTTTAGAAGGAGCTTGCCTCACTCCTGTATCTCTAGAACCCTTCCACCAGTCTGGAAAACCTTTCAGCTTAAAACATGTCTCCTTAACATGCCATTCCTTCAAACAATACTCACACTTCAAACCTTTCTTGTTCAGATCCTCCCTTCTCTTAAACACAGACTTATTTCCAAAAGAATTTGTCATAAAAGCACTCTTAACTTCAGATCCAGCATTAGCTATGAAAGCAGTTTGACTCACAGAATCAGAAAACACATCTTGCACATGCCTTTTGTTCTCATTTTGCATGACCATAGACAACACTTTAGTTACAGCAGGCATTGGTTCCATAACAAGGACTTGATCTCTGACAGAATCAAACTCATCATTTAGCCCCATAAGAAACTGTATGACCTTTGCTCTATTCTCTTTCTCTGCAAGCTTTCTGCCATAATCACAAGTACAACCTCTACATGTACATATTGGATTCTCATCTATAGCAGACACATTATCCCACAGATTTTTAACTTTTCCAAAATATATAGCCAAAGAATTATTACCTTGCTTAAGAGATGCAAGTTCTCTTTGCAGCTGATAAAGTTGTGTTCCATTTGGAGCACCAAATCTCTCCTCTAATTCCTTCCAAATCTCCACTGAACTTCCAGAATACATGAAACCTTCAGCAACTTCAGGAGCAATTGAATTTAACAACCAAGAAGTGACCATATAGTCTACCTTCATCCACTGAGCATACAATGGATCATCCTCAGCAGGCTTCTGCACTTTGCCTTCAACAAACTCTAGCTTTTGTTTTGATCCTAATGCCAGCTTCATAGCTCTACTCCATGAACCATAATTGCTATCATTCAAAACTTTTGTAACCAGTATCACACATGGATAGTCTGAATGATGTAATTCCAGCATCTTCTCAGCAAAACTGATTCCTCCAGTCTGATTTCCACCAGATCCACCGGCGTTCCATGCATTTCTCTGTGCTCCGATCGAATTTGTTCCAACTGCGGGACCACCACCACCAACCGCAGGACCACCAGCTCCATTTCTCATCGCTCCTGTCAGATTTGCTCCATTTCCAGATCCACCAGCTCCATGACTCACCATAGCTCTGGATTTTCACCTCAATTTTGCAGAAAAACAAGAGAATCAACAGTGTTCGGATCGATTTAACACTGCTCTGATACCATATTGAATTAGCTAAAACAAATCAGAATCTCTAATCAGAGAAGAAGAAAAAGGGGGCAGAAAGTTTGTTGATTTATTCACATTAATCGTCTGAGTAAAAGTACAGGGAAAACATGTATTTATAGCTAGTCTATGTGGCTAACTGAATGGCTAACAAACTAACCAACTATTCTAACAAGTTCAGCTAACTAAGAGCTAATAAGATAACTGTAAAATAGTTAATGTAAAACTGTACAACTAAGTAACTGTCAAAGTTGACTCAGCTAAGAGTGTTGATTGAGCTAGCTAGGAAGCTAAGCATAACTGCACCTAGCATTATTTCATCAAGTTCAAGTTCTTCATATTCATTTACCTGCATATCTCAAGTCTGACGCCCCTTGCAGAGTGAGTGAAAATGTTTCTTGGGAATCTCTAGTGGTTTTGAAACTGCATGGAGATCAGATTGCTCTGAAACCGGGATTGGTATTCTTTCCCAATTTAAAGGTACTCGACCTCAAATCTGTGGAACTGCAATTTCATCATGATGTTGAAACTTACAACTTTTTTGACAAAGGATATCCTCTGCTCGAAGATTTGAGGCTGGAAGATCTTTCATTTGGTGAAACAGGTGATCCCGTGCTTTATATATCCTTGTCCACCTTGAAAAGGTTAGCAATAGGAGCCCTTATTTATGCTAAGGTGGATATTTATACTCCACAACTTCAACATCTAGAGTTGCATATAGCTGGTGAATCAGGCAATCCGAAAATAAATATGTGCAACCTTGAATCCATAGTTTCTGTGAATTTCATACAGCCATATCAAGGCTACGAGCCATTCACCAAATTGTTAAGCAAGATAAACAACGTCAAAGAGCTTGATCTATCGGGATGGTCTGCAGAGGTATATATATTCCAAGCACTAATCTAGATTCATATTCATACATATTCAATGCAATAAATTCTTATAGTTTGATAGTCATATATTTACGCGAGTTCCAGTAAAAAAGTAAGTGAATTTTGTATTGGTTTAATCTATTTTATTTTCAATTTAGTATTTGTTGACTTTGTTATATATATCAACTCATTTCATCAATTTTCACCTTATATCATCACAAAATTCTCTTCACCATATATGAAATGACTGAACATTTTCGTCGCCATTGGCCCTCTCTTAACTTTAGAGATTATTTGTAGCATACACGTATCTCTCTTAACGACCTGACCTTTCAACTTTCAATATAGTTGAGACTCTTTGGGAAAACCAAATAAAAGTTAACAGCAATCAACGCAGGACATTTTTTTCTTGGGAGGTGCAAAAGCAATTACCACGAGGAGCCAAGATTTATGGGAATATGGGAGGGAAGGTGTATGGATCTATTTATTAATTCTCAGATCTCCTCTGCTGTCAACTATTAATATTCGGGCATACAAGGGTCTTGGTCAAGAACATTTTAGCCTGAAACATCCATCCATATTCCTCACCAATGAATACACCAAAATATATTAAACGTTCTTCATCCGGTAAAAAGAAGAAAGACAGACTTAGCAATTTACCTGAGTCCATCATATGCGTCATTCTCTCCTTTCTACACACAAAAGATGCAGCCAAGACTGTTGAAAACAATAGAGAGAGGGATTTGGGAGAACCCAATTCTTGAATAATAAGAGAATGAATGACAAAGAGTTACATATGAGAGTTTATAGAGAGACCATCAAAATGACTAAACTACCCTTCAACTATATAAATATATTTACATTAACATCCCCCCTCAAACTCACGATGCTACAGCAAGAAGCATTGAGAGTTTGTCTGATAAGAAGCGGAAGCGAGCAGCTGAATGAGCCTTCGTAAAGAAGTCGGCAAGCTGGAGAGATGATGGAACAAATGGCAATGAGATCGTACCAATCTGAAAATGATGGCGAGTGAAGTGGCAATCAAACTCAATGTGTTTGGTTCGCTCATGAAACACTGCATTACGGGCAATGTAGATCGCACTCTGATTATCACAGTGTAATGGAGTGGGACCTGGAAGTTTGATCCCAAAATCAGATAGCAACCAGCGCAACCAAACAATCTCAGCGGTGGTAGAAGCCATGGCACGATACTCAGCTTCTGTAGAAGAGCGAGAAATGACATCCTGTTCCTTGCTCTTCCAAGAAATGAGAGAGTCGCCGAGAAAGATGCAAAATCCAGTAGTGGACTTGCGATCCTCAGGATCCCCAGCCCAATCAGCATCGGAATAAGCACGCAAATCCAAGGATGCCGAAGAAGAGAATAGGAGACAACGAAACTGGGTACCTCGAAGATACCTGAGAATACGAAGAACAGCAGACCAGTGAACTGAAGTAGGAGCAGTGACAAACTGACTGACAACATGAACAACATGCGCAATATCTGGGCGAGTAACTGTGAGATAAACCAAGCTGCCAACGACTGTACGATATAGGGTGGCATCTGATAAAGGAATCCCATCTGTAGAAGAATAGCGAGCATGAGGCTCAAGAGGAGTGTCTACCGTCTTATTGTCTGTAAGACGGGCACGCTCAAAAAGATCGGCTATATACTTCGACTGAGATAGCAGATAGCCCTTAGGAGAAGAGGCAACCTCAATACCCAAAAAATACCTGAGCACGCCCAAATCTTTCATAGCAAAGCAATGAGTCAAATCCTTCTTCAACAAGTCAATCCCCTCACAGTCATCACCAGTAATAATCATGTCATCAACATACAAAGAGAGGAGAATCCGACCCTTACTTGTATGTTTGACAAACAAGGCAGAGTCATAAAGACTGGGACGAAAGCCAAGAGAATAAATCACAGTGGAGAACTTCTCAAACCAAGCTCGAGGAGCTTGTTTGAGACCATACAGAGATCTGCGAAGCCTACAGACATGCCCCGGCTCATGTGCTACACCGGGAGGAGGAGTCATATAGACCTCCTCATGAAGATCACCATACAAGAAGGCATTCTTAACATCCATCTGCCAAATCTTCCACTGGCGAACAGAGGCAACCGCAATCATAGTACGAACAGTAGTCATCTTGGCAACAGGAGCAAAGGTCTCATCATAGTCCATCCCATACTCCTGTGAATAACCCTTTGCAACAAGGCGAGCTTTGTATCGCTCAACCGAACCATCAGACTTGGTCTTAATCTTATAGACCCAACGAGAACCAATGGTGTGCTTTCCTGAAGGCAAGGGTACCAAATCCCAAGTGTGGGTCTGATGCAAAGCAGCAAGCTCCTCAGCCATCGCAGTCTGCCAAAGGGGATCACAAATAGCCTCTCTATAGGACGTAGGCTCAGACAGAGAATGAATGGACACAAGAAAAGAAGTGAAAGGAGGAGAGTATAGGGAATAAGCAAAATCAGGTTTCTGAGTAGACTTACGTGGACGAGTGGACTGGCGAAGAGGAGGATGAACCGCAATCTCAGAAGATGATGGAACGGGCATGGGAGGCAATGGAGAAGGAGGAGGAGAGACCAAAGGAGTGTCTGGTGCAGGATCACCCGTGTCCGGGGTAGGAGAACCTGTGTCTGGATCAGGAGTATCAGAATCTGGCAGCAGAGCGACATCGGTGGCAACATCAAAGGGATCAATGCTAGTGAGATCTGACTGAGTCAACTGATGGGAAGTGGATGGAATAGAGTAAAATGGAATATGCTCCAAAAACACAACATGACGAGAGACATACAATCTCTGACTGACTGGATCAAAACAACGATACCCCTTCTGACCACTACCATAACCCAAAAAGACACACACAGCCGATTTGGAAGACAACTTAGAGCGCTCAACATGTGGTTTAAGAACAAAGCAAGTACAACCAAAAACTCGCAAGGAAGAATAATCAGGGGGACTACCATACAACCTCTCAAAAGGTGACAAACCTGAATTGTGAGAGGTGGGAATTCGATTAATCACATGGACAGCCGTGAGAATGGCTTCCCCCCAAAAAATCCTCGGCACATCAGCTGACAACAAGAATGAGCGAGCTGTCTCAACCAGATGACGGTGTTTCCTTTCGGCAACACCGTTCTGCTGAGGGGTATTTGTACAAGAAGTCTGACGGATGGTTCCATCAGAAGAAAGAAGCTGGCAAAAAGCATTAGAGGTGTATTCACCTCCCAAATCACACCTAAAACACTTAATGACAGAAGAATGTTGTGTCATAACAAGAGCTCTAAATTCACGATAAATATCCAGAAAGTCAGATCTATGTTTCATAAGAAAAACCCAAGTATAACGAGTAAAATCATCAATAAAGGAAACATAATATCTAGAATCCCCTTTCGTAAGCACGGGAGAGGGTCCCCACACATCAGAATGCACAAGATCAAAAGGAGCAAAAGATGATGAAACACTGTTCTGAAAAGGCAAAGCAGAGAACTTCGCAAGTTTACAACCACTACAATCAGAAATGTCATGAGAGTTCAATGGTCCTAAAGCTCCCGTAGAGGTTAAGAACCTTAAACGGGGGGCTGAAACATGACCCAAATGAGAATGCCACAAATAAAAGGGTGAGGACGAGCTACTCAAACGAAATGACGACAAATCCACACTAGAGGCGGCAAAAACATCTGATGCCCCGAGCTGGTCCAACACATAGAGTCTCCCCTGCCTATGCCCTGTCCCAATCACCATCTGAGATCGACGATCCTGAATAAGACAATGGGAATCGGAAAACCAAACATTTAGACCGGAATCACACAATTGACCAACAGAGTATAAGTTAAGGGCAAGACTAGGTATATAGTAAACATGATCAAGAGAGATGGAAGACGTATCAACAGGACCAATACCCTCCAATGGCATAGAGGTGCCATCAGCAGTGATAATGGGAAGAGACAAGTGAGGAGATAGGGACTCAAAAGACTCAAGAATAGGAGACATGTGGTGAGAGGCACCCGAATCTATGATCCATATACCTGAAGCAGATGATGATGGCAAACCTGGGGAGGGAGAAGCAGACATGGCATGAGGCTGTGAGATGAGGAACTCCTGAAGCTTCTCCATCAATTGAGAATCCAGGGTAGGCGCAGCAGCCAGCGCATTAGGAGGAGGACGAGGTGCCCAAGGAGCAGTGGGCCTGACTGGGGGACGAGGTGCCCAAGGAGCATGTGGCCGAAAAGGAGGTCGTTGTTGCTGTGAATTCCTTGCCAACAACAGAGGACAACTGCTCTTCCAATGACCTTTCTCATGGCAAAACCTACACGTATCAGAAGATGCATGTGCAGGAGGAGCAGATCTGCCACCGAAAGGAGGCCTATAAGGGGCAGCCAAAACAGATGGCATAGGGAGAAGAGGGGCCTCCCTTTCAGCCTTAGTAGTCTTGAGGCGAGTCTCCTCCGCAAGCAACTCACTGACCACAGAATCAACCGAAGGGAGGGGAGTACGATGGAGAATAGCCCCCCGAAACCCCCAGCGAACTCACCGCCGAGTTCGATCGGCGCGGAGTGGGTTTTGGATTTCAATCGGTTTCCAATCTACAAAACCAAGTTCTGATACCATGTTGAAAACACACTACAACAAAAGTGGTATTTAGTGACAGAGACATTTCGTCACTAAAAGCTCATATTTTGTCACTAAAACTCTTTAGTCACTAAAAATGTGTCGTCAGATGGTGGTCGAAAGAGGGTCGATACAGAAGGGTCGGTTGACCATTTTACTGTAGATTCGTCACTAAAGGGAGGTAATTACTGACGAAAAATGTGTCGTCACAAGCTTTGTGACGATAAAATTGGTCACTGAATGGGGGACAGTAAATGGACCAGAATCGTCACTAAAGAGAAATAGTGACGAGTTTTAGTGACGAAAATACTCGTTGCGATACGATTTAACAGTCAATGTTAACTTGACGGTCAAACACTTTAGTGACGAACTTTGTGACGAAAAAAGTTTGTGGTATGGATGCTTTGGTTGCGACTGTTGGTGACCAGTAATATTTGGTCAATATCCTCTAGTGACAATCTTTTGTGATGAAGCAGCTGGTCAACAATATTAATTAAAAAAATTAAATTGGTCCAAAAATAATAATAATTTTAATATATTAAAAAGAGCTATAAATACATTTATATGAGAAATTCTATTAAGCTCCTTCAAATTGAATACAAAAATAGAAATCTGAAATGTGTATATACTGTATGCTTCAATCATCAGGGAGTATTTCGCATCCTTGAAGCTCTCTCTTGCCTTTCCAACTTCACATTAGCAGCTCAATGAAATTTTCAAGAACCTACATACAATAACGACGACTTAGCCGACAAGGAGAAACATGCACCAACATCCAACAAACCAATGTGTAAGAAACAATGTCCAATTAAACAAAATATAAATTCAAAATAATGCATCTAGAGCAAGGTAATCGGCTTCGAACATATTATATCAGCAAATCTACTCTAATTGACATCAAATTTGTTTGAATTTTGTATTCAAATTGACAGAACAGTACATAAGAAGGTTTTCGCACAACATCTGAACAATTTATCCTATAGAATGTTTTAAACCTTAAAACTCCAAAGCCAAATTTAGCAAACAAACACCAGATTGCTGGTGTAGGTGATATCAATATCTTTTTCTCACTAAAATCTCAATTTGTATTCTAATTTTACAAATAGAATAGGGAAAAGCATTCAATACGGTGACGATAGTCACAGAAGAGGGGCAAACCAGAACATCAAGGCATACTAAAATGGTTGAAGCAACACTAAAATGATAACCAACAAATTGCCACAATATAATCAATGAAGCAATGTGATTTTTAGAGTACTGTCTATAAAATTTGTGGAAGATCATCATGACTTCTATTATAACCAATATCCAAGGTCTGCAGACAGCATATCAATACAGAGACCAGAAAAGGGCACACAAGTAAGAAAGTGTATTTACACATCACATTGCAATAATGAAACAAACCATTAACCAATGCTTAATAGTTGATGATAAACAAGATGCAATGATATGAAATCTGATTCTAGAACAAGCACAATACAGAGAACTATGAACATGCTCACATATGTTAGTAAAAAGACCTTTTTTCAATACATAAAGACAACAAAATCATGCAATCCATACATTAAAAACACCAGTACAAACTAGGCAGATACCTGCACAAGGAAGTAGAATTTGCGGACCATCTAGATCCGCCTAAGCTGCCAAAAGCGATGGAGATGTACTTGATTCAGGTTTCCTTGCCACCATTGAGTAGGAGAGGAGAGAGGGAATCGGGGTCGATGCGGAACCCATTTGCCCTAGAGAATTTTCGGCTTCAACGGTGCAGCCGTTGACGAGAGCGAAACTGAAACCGATGAAGATATGAACTGAAAACAGAATATAGACAGGGAACAAACTCAAGCACCTCAACATTAGGGCACGGGGAAAGGGCGTGCCAAAGGAAACCATTAAACAGCAATAACAAAGCAAATGCGGAAGAAATCGTAGAGGAAATTAGAACTAGGATACCTGGAGGCTGAAGCGGGCAACAGTGGATACGCAGCGGTGCCGGTGTGACGTAGTACAGTGAAGCAAAGTTCCCTAAAGCGGTAGCATAACACCGTTGGCCCTAGCGCAGACCGACGACGATACTCTACAAACGTGGGATCGGCTTAAGGAGACGATTGGGAGGTGAGGAAGAGTTGTGGAGGAATTGGAACTGATAGAAGATAAGGGGTGAGAGTCTGAGAGATGGTCTAGATAAGGTTGGGCAATATACGGTTCCGATTACTTGGAAGAAATATTAACGGTTAGGATTATTGATAATACAACATTATTAATTAATAAAATATATAAAGGACGCACTGTACTTTTTTATGAAAGCTTCTGTTTTTTTTTTCTCCTTTTAAAAAACTTATTAACATATAAATTCATAGAACACGACAACCTTTTTCTAATTTAACTAACACTTATTAATATGTCATCGTCATATAGAATATAATGATAAAAAAGAATTATCAATATAATTAATTAAACCAAAAGTTTGTAAGAGTTTCACGGTTGATTAGTTAAATTCAATTTAATTAATGTCTATAAAAAAATAAGAGTTAACATTTTGAAATGGTTTTTGTTATAACATATAAGCATTTTTTAAAATTTTACTTAGATAGCGTTTATCAAGTAGTATTGATTTTTGATTAGTTAAAGTTAATTTAGTACATTTAAATAAGTATTTATATAAATTCAAGTGAGAATTGGTTTTAGATGAGTTAAACTCAATTTAGATAGCATTTATCAGGTAAGAGTTGATTTGTTGACTAGGTAAAGTCGATTTGGTTATAAGTGTTAATAGAAAGTCAACTAACATTTTAGTTTAACTCAATTTAGATACATTTATCAAGTAGGAGTTGATTAGTTAAAGTCGATTTGGTTATAAGTGTTAATAGATAGTCAAGTAACATTTTAGTAAACTCAATTTAGATAACATTTATCAAGTAAGAGTTGATTTGTTGATTAGTTAAAATCGATTTGGTTATAAGTGTTAATAGAGAGTCAACTAACATTTTAGTTAAACTACTTTTAGATAGTATCATTGAAATCAACTAAGATGCTGGCTTTTATTAGCTGAAGTGTTATAAGTACTCAAGTGTTTTATGATTTTTGATAAGTTAAACTAAAAGTAGTTAGTGTTTACAAAAATGCAAAGGAATTGACCTTTAATGTTCCCGCTTAGTAAGATTCTATAGAAATTCAAGTAACATTGATCTTTATAGTTAAACACAAATTAGTTAGAATCAACACAATTGTCTTTTAATTTAAATTTAGTTAGTATCTTTAGAAAATCAGTTAAAACTTAACATTTGGTTAGTTAAACTTAATTTAGTGGATATACATACAACGTCAAGTAAAATCTATCCATAACCAATAAACTAAACTTTTTACTTATAGAAGACAAGTAATAGTTGGTGACTTTAGTTAGATTTGACTTTGATTAATTAACATTTGTAGTGAATCGAGTCAGATTTGATTTTCTATTAGTTAAATTTAATTCGGATATTAGTATTTATAGTAAGTCAAATAACAGTTAACTTTTTGTTTGTTAACCTCAATCTAATGGTGTCCGTAGAAATCAAGCGTTTACATTTGATTATTCAAAGTTGATTTAGTTATAACTGTTCACAAAAAGTCTAGTGAGATTTGAACTGAAACATTTTAAGTTCAACTAAGCCTTAAATGTTTGATAATGAAAGTAAGGGTTAGTCGAACTCAATTTAGTTTGTATTTACAGAAAGTCACGTAAAAGTTAGACATGTGATTTCCAATTCGTTAGCATCTATGGCAAGTCAAGTAATGACACATGTATTTGATTAGTTAATTTCGATTAAGTTAGTGTTTATAGAAAATCTAGTAAGTTTTTTATTTTTGATTAGTTAAAAATAATTTAATGAATAATAAACCACTAAGAATTTGAATGCTAAATATAAATATGTATACATACGCTAACTTGATGTACTAACAAGTAAAAGTAAAATAGTAATGTGCACGATAACGTCTTGTTCATAATTACATTTTAGAAAGTTAGTAGTTTTATTTATATGTAAAATTTCAAGATGTATAAAAAATTAGTTGATCATAGGTTGATAATATATATTTTTGTTTTAAAAAAGATAGGTTGCTAATATTTTGTGAATTATACAATACCAATTCTTGAATTACATTAAAATTCATAAAATCATAATTTTATTTTATTATCCCTAGCAGGTTTTTATTTAAATTTAGAGATATTAAGTACAATTTAAAATAAATTCAATTCAAAAAATTCCACATAGAGGAGGTCAATATTTAGCCCATATCATCAACCCAACATTTTAGCCCGGACTTATCATATAAAATGTGGCCCAAAGAATCCAAATAGCCTATCTTCATTTTTCGTCACTGTTGCATTTAATGACGATATAATTCGTCACTCAACTTTTAGTGACGAGAACAATTTCGTCACCGTTTACATTTATTGACGAGAATGTAATCGTCACTATATTCTAGTCACGAAATATCGTCAATCAACTTTTTTCGTCATTATTTTTGTCACTAAATGTTTTCAGGTTGACGAGTGCTAAATTTCGTCACTAATATCGTCACTAAAAGGCGTCACTAAATACATACCGTGACCAAAAATAAATTTCGTCACATCTTCCTTATTATTGTCGAAATTGGATTGACGAAAACCTTTTCGTCACTAATAAGGGCCATTAGCGACGAACTTTAGTGACGCTTGGTCACTAGATCCCCTTTTTGGTGTAGTGACAATAGAGAGAGGGATTTGGGAGAACCCAATTCTTGAATATTAAGAGAATGAATGACAAAGAGTTACATATGAGAGTTTATAGAGAGACCATCAAAATGACTAAACTACCCTTCAACTATATAAATATATATACGTTAACGACATCCATTCTTTCCAAAATGTGGAGATTCCTTTTTCTTGCTGTACCAAAATAGACATAATTGACAGCGGTTCTGATCATGTTCTCAAACCTGCACTCGTGAATTTTATTAACAGAAGACTCATGTTATGTAAAACAGCTTCCCTATCTGAATTTCGATTGAGATGCGGGCAGTTGCCTGAACCTGCTCTGGTTCATTTATGGCTCACAACTCTAGTCATCATTCGTAACCTTCAAGTTCTTCATATTCATCTACCTGCGTATTTCTATTCTGATGCCCCTGATTGCATACTGAGTGAAAATATTGCGTGGGAATCTTTAGTTGTTTTGAAACTGCATGGAGATCAGATTGCTTTGAAACCGGAATTGGTATTCTTTCCCGGTTTAAAGGTACTCCACCTCGAATCTATCGAACTGCAGTTTCATCGTGATGATGAAACTTTCAAGTTTTTTGACAGAGGCTATCCTCGGCTTGAGGATTTGAGGCTGGAAGATGTTTCATTTGGTGAAACAAGTGATCCTATGCTATATATATCCTTGTCCACCTTGAAAAGGTTAGCAATAGGAGTCTTTATTTATGATAGGAGAATGACTGAGGTGGATATTTGTACTCCACAACTTCAACATCTAGAGTTGCATATAGCTGGTGAATCAGGCAATCCGAAAATAGATATGTGCAACCTTGAATCCATAGTCTCTGTAAGTTTCATGCAGCTCAATCAAGGCTACGAACAATTCGCCAAATTGTTAAGCAAGATAAACAACGTCAAAGAGCTTGATTTTCCAACCACTAAACTGGATTCCTTTTCATACATATTAATTCGATGCTGTGAATTCTTATCGGCATGTATATATGTAGGGTTTGGAAGACTTGCCTCAGTTTCCCAACATGATCCATCTCAAGATAGGTACACCAGCGAAGCAGTTACTGTGGAATGTACTTCAACATTCACCCAATCTTCAAGTCCTTGATATCCAGGTACGTATATATACAATATTTGAAAATTCATACATACAATGAAGTTGGAAATTCACAGTGTAATTAAATTAGATTTTTTTTTTGTGCAGGATGAACAAATTATACACGACTGTTTGAGAGCTGTTGCCCGCACCCAGAAAATGCACCACCTTGTTTTGACAGAGCACTCAGGAATATATGGATAAGAGCGTTTGTTCAAACTGAAGCTGAGATTGAAGCAGTGGGATTTATTTTACAGCATGGAGTCGTGCTGCAGAGTTTGACACTGCATAGTTATCATGAAGAATGGAATTTTCCTACTTCCAAAAGGCTGCTGAGGCTGAAACGGGGCTCTGCCAACTGTGAGATTGAGCTTGTTTGAAAATTTCTTATGTGCAGAGTTGAAATTCATCTTTTTATATAAGATGACATTCTAAAATCTTTATTTACAATCCTTCTGTCGTTCTGCGCGGATTATCGTCTTTTGATATATAAGTAAGTGCATAATTAATTAGGATAAAAACCATCAATTGAGGGTTGTACAATCTAGATTAAACGTATAAAACTGGTTTACTAGGGAAATTCCGGCCTCATTCAACGAGTTGGTCTAACACTCGAATTAAAACCGATCAGAATGTAGTGTTTCTGTATGAATTATAGGTATGTACATGAACCTTTCATCACGTTAATTTTTTTCTGAAGCTGTTTTTTCTTAATTATTGTGTTTGATACAAAGAGGTATTTATACCAACTCGCAATATTGAGAGAATGGCATTATTTGAGGAAATGAGAGACATCTTAAGTAAATGAGATACATCAAGAGTACCAGTCTCTCATTGATCACAAATTTGAGGAAATGAGAGACTTGCTAATGACATTGAAGTTTGGATTTCCAGCTTCCCGAGTGGTTTCAACCCTGAAGTCATCATCAAGCGCTTAATGGAAGATCTAAACCAGAGATCCTTTATCATAGCATAATTAGTCTTCAGATACATGGAACTGATGGAAGATACAGTGACAATAAGTTTTCAAGTTTGTAACAAATAATTTATGTCCCCTCATATTTTACATGCTTAAACACTTGAATAGTTTGTGACTTATAAAAGTTTTTTTACGTATAATTCTATCGAGAATAAACTTAACTAAAGTCAAATAAAAATTAAAATATTACAAAATAGAATCAATATTTTTATAAGACCGTTTTATCTAATTCTTTGTGTATTACCAAACTAATTAAGTCAAATTTCATTAAACTAAAATTTAGTTGGCTATAGTTGGCCTTATTGCTAAGTGGGAATGGTATAAACTAAATGAACTTATACATAGATAGCTCAAGAGAACATGAAAATTATAGTTTTCTTAGTGGAAATAATTCTTGTTTGTTTTTAAAGGAATTATTTGAAGTTACAATAACACATATATGTATAGATTTATTTATAACATATACTTGTTTAATAGTAACGTGTTTCAGCTAACTTCCGTACAGTTAAGGTGAAATAGGTTGAACTTGACAGGACCATAGTCATATATGCAACTTTTTCAGTTAAAAATGAGTGAACTGTGTTTATCGATCCATTTAATTAAGTTTATTTTGAATTCAAAGTTAGCATTGTTGACTTTATTATATTATAATTTTCAGCTCATTTAATTGATTTTCAGCTTATATTATCACATAATTCTCTTCAACATATATCAAATGACCTAAATCTTTTCGGCACAATTTAAGCTTGCACTCTCTTAATTAACTTTACTCATCAATCGTAGCGTAGACGTACAGTCCATTTTAAACGTACCTGACCTTTCAACTTTTAGTAGTTGCAATGAGACTCTTTGGGAAAACCAAATAATTAATGAACAGCAGTTAACACTGTTCAGTTAACCTGGACTTCATCCTTGGAACCTATACACATTTACTTGGAACAGTTCAATAGTCACGTTCACGGAAGATGTATCAATGAATTTATTGATTACTGACTCCTAAAATCGGCTGTACCTTCAACTATATATACACATACCTACAAGAGTCTTAGAGAAACATGTAGCTTCACCCATGAATACCTTTTCCAGAATGATGATGATGAAATGTTCTTCAGACGTAGAAGAAGATCTGGAACTTAGCGATTTACCCGAGGTCATCCTATGCCACATTCTCTCCTTTCTACCCACAAAACATCCATCCTTTCCAAATCGTGGAGATATCTTTTTCTTGCTGTACCCAAAATCGACATTAACGGCTCTCGTTTTCGTCCAGATCTTGTGAATTTTATTAACCGGAGGATTATGATCTTTAAGAATTCTTCCATAAATGCATTTCGACTGAATTGCGGGGACCTTCCAGAAGCTTCTGATTTTCACTCATGGGTCACTGCTCTTCTTGCCTTTCATAACGTTCAAGTTCTTGATATTACACTTCGTCGACGTAAATGCCTATTGATTGAACATTTCGAGTGTAAATCTCTGATGGTTTTAAAACTACATGGAAGTAATATTGCTATTGTGATACCCGAGTCGGCACTGTATCCCAATTTAAAGGTGCTCGACCTCCAATATCAGAAACTGCGGTCTCAGTCCAATATTTTCAGGTTTTCTGACGAATCTTATCCCTTGCTTGAGGAATTGAGGTTGAAATCTGTTACATTCCAAAAGAATGAAAAATCAAAGCCTTTGCTCCAAATATCGCTGCCCACCTTGAAAAAGTTCGTAGCCGACAGTTTTGACACGGAATTAAGGCAGATGGATGTAGATACACCGAATCTTCAACATCTGGTGTTGGAGTTTGATGGGGGTTTTAACTCTGCAATGGAAATTAATATATGCTATATGGCGAACCTAGTATATGCTTATTTTGATAAGTTGCGTCCAGGCCAATTGTTCACCAAATTGTTTAGCAAGGTAAACAACGTCAAGGAGCTTCATTTGTTAGAACGGGCTGCAGAGGTAAACTTTCTAGTCATTATAAAATTGGTTTTTTTTTTATATATTTGATAATGTTTGGCTTCATATATCACTAAGTATTCTGTACAAATATATATATTTTGTTCAGAATTTGTTGGACTGTGATCATTTGCCTCAATTTCCCAACTTAATCCTTCTGGAGATAGATAAAATATCAGAGCAGTCAATGTGGAGTGTACTTCAGAATTCACCGAATCTTGAAACACTTCATTTCAACGAGGTAATGTATATTATACTATGTCATCAGTCATCGTTTAATTTGTACAGTAACTGATTCTTTCTGCAGCTCAATTTGTACCACAACAGTCAGCTGCAGCCAAAGACTGTGCCGCTATGCTTCTCCAAGTCTCTTACAGAGATAGGCATGAAGACAGATTTGAATAGGATCGGTGAAGATGGTTTTGAAACAGTGAGATATATGTTTGAGAATGCAAAGGTTTTGAAGAGGTTTGTTGTGTATTGGAGGGGTATAAGGAATGATTCAGCTTGTAAAAAGCTGGTAGATCTGTTTTGGCTCTCCCCCTCATTCATTTCTGATATTGAATTCGAGCGTTATTGAAACTTCGGGTGGCCGGAAGTAACTGTTGAGTATTGGGCTTTGATTTAAATTCATGTATAAGTTGCAACTCAGAAATTAATGGAAGAGACGATTTTTGTAATATTTATACATCTAGAAGAGAGCATTTCTGAGTCTCTTCCGGGCCGTAGACTAGTCAGAAGACCATTTTTGAGTCTCTTCCCATATTTGATTCATATAGGTGCTCTCAGATTTCCAATTTGGACATTGTCACAAATAAAATGTTCATACTATACGATTGAAAGGATGGTGGTAGAAAGTTTTCAAAAAGAAGAAGAGAAACAAGTTGCCAGTAATTAATAGCAAGTTGCCTTTAAAGTTAATAGTATTTTACAAAAAAAGTTTCTTGTTACTTTATCACTTTTAGCCCACTTTATTAAGCACTAATCCCTTCCGTAAATCAAAACTCGCTACTAATTATCACCTCTGAGATACCCAGCCGACTGCAAAAAACGTCACCGTCCCCGTCAAATCCCGTTTCTGGTGTTCTTATCGTAGTTTGCTGCCATCGATCGTCCAGATTCTGCGTGCTCAAGTAACTGGCGTGTTCTTCTTCCTATTAATTAAGTTTTTGGTAAGTATTCAGTTCTCCATTAACTCTTGATCGTTATTATTTCACTTCTGCCATATCATTGTGAACTTTGTGGTGTTGCGGTAATCATTTCCTCGAATTGTATGTTAATTTGGTATTCAGATCTCATCGTGGTTAACTGGCGGTGGGAGGAAATTATTTAGCAGAGGACAGGGGCAATTTTGACATTTCCCATATTAGCAATAAATTGAGTCTCATTTTCTCACAAACCCCCATTGCAGTTGACATTTGTACTGCAAAACCTAACATGAAATATCAAACTTCTACTACTTAGACCAGCCATGAATTCCCTTTCCCAAGTAGAAACTGTTTCAGGTGAAGAAGAAGACAGACTTACCAATTTACCCGAGCCTATCCTCTGCCACATCCTCTCATTTTTGCCCACAATATGTGCAGCCAAAACATCCATTCTTTCCAGAAAATGGAGATACTCTTTTCATGCTGTGCCCAATATTGACATAAGGCTGTGATTCTATGCATTTCATTTCCCAGATGCTTATGTTAAGTACATCAGCTTCCATAACTGCCTTTCGACTGAAATGCTATGACGATTTGCCTGAACCTTCTCTGTTTCATTTATGGCTCACTACACTTGTCTTCCGTAAGGTTCAAGTTCTTGATATTGAAATATATAAAAGGCAGGCTAGCATTCCTAAATGCTCACTGAGTAAATATCTTTCGTGGACATCTCTAGGGGTTTTGAAACTAAAAGGGAATCAGATTGTTTTCAAGACGTCTGAGTCAGTGTTCTTTCCCAATTTGAAGGTTCTTAACCTCAAACGTCTGGATATACAGAGTCTGTCTCAAACATACTGCTTCTCTGAGGAATGCTATCCTCTGCTTGAGGATCTGAGGTTGGAAGAAGTTACATTTCAAAAGAATCATGATCATAAGCCTTTGCTTCATATATCCTCGTCCACCTTGATAAAGCTAATAACCAATTATCTGGACAAATATTTAAGCCAGATGGACGTTGATACTCCAAATCTTGAATATCTGGAGTTACGGATGTTTGGTGCATGCCCTGAAATGCAAACAAATACATGCAACCTTGAATCTATAGTATCAGTCTGTTTCAAACAGCTTGATTTAGGCGGCCAGAGGTTCACCAAATGGTTTAGCAAAGTAAACAACGTCAAAGAGCTTGATGTGTTAGGAGCAGCTGCAGAGGTAAATTTCGTATACTATTCAGTTTGATCTCTGAATACAAATGCAGTACTTTGTGAATATTTCAATACAAATAATTAGCTTATATTGTAATAGGGTTTGGTAGACTGTGATCCATTGCCTGAATTTCCCAACTTGACCCATCTGAAGATATGCACATTAGCAGGGGAGTCAGTGTGGGATGTACTTCAGCACTCACCCAATCTTGAAGTTCTTCATATTCTGGTTTGCCTTTGTTTTATGTTCTCCATCTCTCTATACCTTACCTAAAAGCTACATATTAACATTTCATCCACAAATAGGATATTTTTATTTGTTTGTATCGAGCTCATAAAATTTTACAAGCTGGCATTAGGTATGATTTGTATGAATGAGTTTACAGAGTAGATGTTATTTTTTTGTGCAGAGCTCTGTTGTGGAGAATGTTCGCTATACATTTGACACCTGTTGCCCGTTCCCGGAGAACGTGCCACCATGTTTTGGCAGAACCCTAAGGGAGATATGCATAGGAAAATCGGGTGATTGTGATAAGGAGATTGAAGCACTGAAATTAATTTTACAGCATGGAGTGGTGCTGCAGAACTTGAATGTGTATGCCTGTAATGCATGGACTTTGCCAATTGCCAAAAGGCTATTGAAGCAAAAGCGGGGCTCAACCAACTGTGAGGTTGAGCTTCTTTGAAACCAAATTACTGGCATACAGGATTTGTGTCAGTTTCAACATCATCACTCTTTAGGCTGCCATTTTTTGAGTACTTTGTTTTTAGCCAGTGAAGCATTGAATTTCCCGGAACAATTTTCTAGATTTAAATTGTATGAATTTAAGTTGGGAAGATGTACGAGTCTATTAATTAATTGATTCTCAAATCTCAGTATTAATCGATGCAAATTCCTGGGAGGATGTATGGGTCTATTAATTAATTCTCAAATCTAAACCCAGCTCGAACTATTAATATACAAGGGTCTTTACTAAATTGTAACATGATACATCCATCTTTCTTCAGTCTTCCAAATATTATTAAACGTGAAGAAGACAGACTTAGCAATTTACCAGAGGGTATCCGCTGCCACATCCTCTTCACAAAAGATGCAGCCAAGACATCCATTCTTTCTACCTTTTTCTTGCCGTTCCCAAGATAGACCTAATTGACAGCAGTTGTGCTGATCCAAAACCTGCACTCGTGCATTTTATTAACAGGAGACTCAGGACAACATTCCTATCTGCGTTTCGACTCATGAGGTGTGGGAAGTTGCCCAACTCTTGTCTTCCGTAAAGTTCAAGTTCTTGATATTGATATATCTCCACTCACACCTATCTGGAATATGTTACTGTGGAATGTCCTTCAGCATTCACCCAATCTCGAAACCCTTAATATAAAGGTAAATATGCCTTTAAAACTTCACCAAACAAGCTGTTAATGAAGCTAAGAAATTCACATTGTAGATTTGATTTTGTTTTGTTTATTTTTGCAGGTCAAAGCTAAGCATCACTACATTGATCCAACCCATCATGTATCAATAATATATAGAAGGAGTTAGTAACCTTTTCCTCACGCATTTATCTTCTCTCGAGTCTACATCATGGAATATACCTTAGTATTTTTAATTTAATTATATTTGTAAGTTAGTTTTTTTTTTAATTTGTTTCCATCGTGTGTGTGGATCGTGCGATTCTAGAGCAAAGCTGCTAGGTTTAGACCACGCCCTAATTTTTCGTAAATTTTTCCAATCAGGTAAATTTCAAAAAACAATATTCAAACAAACTTAACGAATATAATATAAGCTGTATCTAGTTAAATATATACTTGTTTTAATTTAATACCATGCGTGTGCGGTAGTGCGATTCTCGTGCGTGCTAGGTTTTCTTAAGTTCTTATATAACAATTTTCTTAATTTCGTTGATTAAAAGTCATAAACCAGATAAGTTACATAGAATATGCATGTGCGCGGATCGTGCGATTCTAGGTATATATATGTGTGTGATTTGAGAAAAGGTATTTCAATCATTTGTAAATTTTTTTATTAGATAGGGAATTAATTTAGAACAAGCTGATCATTTTTATACAATTTATAAACTCATCAATGAATATAATAATCAGAGACTTGTCTGTAGTGCTGCTGTATTTTCTGTCAGGTGAGATATGAAAGTCGGAAGAAGATGAAGTTGCACAAACACTTCTGAGTTCCAGTTGGTTATTTACATTATATCCAGGTGCTGCAACAACTTCTTCTCAACACACCAGCTTTACATTTACGGTTATTTCTCCTTTACATTTAAATGAGGGATTTTGTTGTAGGTTAATCTAGATGCATACATATGAATAGGTTTGCCTTTCTTTTGAAGGGTTTTAAAAACACATACATCTGCAAATTCTTCTTCCAAGAGATTTGATGATTGTTCTATCTGTGTTATCCCAGTTTGATACAGAAAACAGTGTCTTTGACTATATCCGTTCTCAAAGGTTCTTTGCGTATTTCTATGCGTGCGAAAATCGTGCGATTCTAGTGCATGTACTAGCCTACTAGGGTTTCTTAAGTTAAATATATAGCAAGTTTCTTCGGTTAAAATGCTGGGTATTAAAAGTCATAAATAAGATAATTTGAGTAAATTAAGCTAGGGCTTACGTAAGTATTTACCTTAACATGGAATAACCCTAGACATTGATCGCACGAATTAATTTAAACCTCTGGACAAGCTTCACAGTTTTCCTATGTTCAGTTGTTTAATTAAGGCTGTAGTTGTTTTTTTCATGATAATTTCTTATATTATTGCTACGCAAAGTGGCGCGCACGTAATTAATTAATGATGCTCATATTTTGAAAACAATATTTCTTTTTGAGGAGATTGAAAACAATTATTAATTCGTCAAAAAACGTGTTGTTAAATAACTTAAATTAAGTATTACTTACCGAAAGAGAGATTTAATTATTAAAATTTTTAAAGAAGGGCATCTTGGTACATGCACGTAGAACTGCAATAATAATAATAATATCGTCACGAAGATGATCCAAGATCCTCCGATTTGATTTCCGGCAAACCGGGAATAGAAGCTAAAAAGTATGCAACAAAAACCTTCCTCTGCGAAAAGAAAAACGGACCGCTTGTGTTAAACTGCTCTCTGAAGTTGTGACTATTATTAGCACCAGAACTGCACCGTTTGGGAGCTTCGCTCTGGACGTCACCGTTACAGCTGCGGTGAGCTAACAGTTTATTTTTATGAGTGGGTTTTCAGAGTTACAATCTCGTATATAATGATTAATTATATGAGTACAAACCAGATGGAATCGGGATTCAGTTTGAGGGTTCCGCAATTGATTATAGAAAGCTCAGATCTGCTGTCGAGGATGTTTTGCCGGCGTACAGAGAAAATAATCAAGGATGAATAAATCACGCCATTCGCCTAACGTATATGGGAAACATCTCCAGTTTATTACCTGTTATCAGATCCTCTAATTCAGCCTTTTAGTATTGTATCAATTTGTTTGAAGAGTATATATAAAACAGCTGGTTTTATAAATATTCTCTCTGCATGCCTCCATCATATTGTGGCTTCTATATTATATATATTTTAGTCAGAATTTTTATCAGAACAAAGAAAATTAGATGACAAGGGATGCTATGCTAGCTATGTGTGGAGGGAAATCATGCTATACTTTATAGTTTATAGTTATAGATACATTCCTTTCGTACATATTAATTTATTATATATATGAGCGGTTTCTGAGATCTGATATCGGAAACTGCATTGTCTTTATCATTGCTCAAGTTTGATTGTTTAGGGTTTAATTCTGCTGCATTTGTATTGCCAAATGTGAGAATCAATGGAGAAGAGTGAAGAGTTGGGTTGAAACTAGCAGTGCTATTATTGGGTCCAGTAATATTGGGGGATGAAAGTACAGACAAATTGGTGCTAGGAATATTCATGAACTGTGTGTTTTCTTCTGAAGACAAGCAGGCCAGGAATTGATCCTCTCTAAGACTGGCGGACATTTCATCATCCAGAAAGTCCGTGAAGTCACATTCATCATTTAGAAATGAATCAATTATTTCCTGCAGCATACAGTTTGAATTATTCAAATTTAAATATCATCTTATTAATTATAAACCCTTGAGTTAAATCTACCTTCGCATAGCTGAAGTGTTTTTCAATGCATTTTTAAATTAATTAGAATAATATGTTTTAACTCAATTCAGCTTGAGTTAAAGAAGAAGTTGTAGAGAACAGGCCCTATGTGATATTTGTTTGCAAATGTATATGCTTTGAAGGTCTTGTAGTATTGATGATTTCGATTGTATATCTTAAAAATGACGTACACCCTTACAAATGTATGCGTTGAAGGTCCGGTAAATTGATCATTTCGATTGTATTACTAATTTAGACATGACAAACTGGAAATGAGAGTATTTTAAATGTGATCTTCTAATTTGTCTAGTTTACTTCAGTATGTTTAAATTAAATCTAAAGTGACGATAATGATCTAAAAAATGATTTTAATTTAACAAATTATCGGTTGAAACGATGATAAGTATCTATTATATATGTTAATTTATAAAAACTGATAAAGAATACTTCTATTAGATTGGTGAAATCTACTGACACAAGTATAATTCTAAACATTTCGCTACTGTTGCCACGACCATCGCCTTCATTCTTTAGTCTTCAACTTATGGGATTCCACTTTTTATCTATGTTTGATCAGTCTGCAACAGGATTCCAAGTAGGTCAAGTTTTATTTTATTTTGATAACAGCTACAAGTAAGTTATAATATACAGCCTACAAAGAATAACCTTTACCAGTACTTGTTTCAGCGCTGAACAAATTAATTATAGGTGTTTGTATTAAGGCGAAAATCGAAAATCATCAAAACAACTCCATTAATTCTGAAGAATTGGGAAAAACTTCGTAAGTACAAAGTAAGGCTGAGCCCTGATTATAGCCAAATACTAAACCCTAGATCTTCAGAAATAAAGGGGAAACCAAACAGTAAATAAAGGGCAGCAGCACCAGTTCAACATCTGCATAGCAATGAGCAGAGTACAAGGTTTTCGCAAGGAATTAGCAGATCATTTTATCTGCCATAGACGCCTGGTTTTCGCAAGGAATTACCAGATCAACGAGATAGGACTTTTATATGTGCGATTAATTAATTGGTTTCTGATTAAAGCATGCATACGGTTTGTTTGTCTGGTGAGAATTTGATATTTGGAACTTTATTCTGCATTTCATTCCCCTAAACTCCTTGAATCTGCAAACAAATCTGCACCACACCAGATGAGTGCTTAATTATGATACATGTCCGGACACAAAACCAAGCATTATAAACGTATATGTATATCCTCCTACTAGGTTATGATATAGGAATTCTGTATATGAAAATTTTATTCGAGGATCGATGATGCTAAACAAAAGATGAATAAATAAATATTGAACGTGCATCGCTTACATTCTAAAAACAATTTTAATTCTGGAAAGAAGAAAATGAAGAGAGATTGGACTCTGCAGAATAAATGAATTAAGGACAAAATAATACAATTTTCCTAAAACAAAAATATTACTTCAGTCATATTAATTTAATTCTATCCGTCTCCGTCCAAAACAACTTATTTGACTTTTGAAAGTCAAACAGATTCGATATTATTAACCATTAAAATCTTTTATTAACTAATAATTAATATATATAATTTTATCAAGTAAATATATTTATGGAGTCAAATTTGTCTCGGTTTGACTTTGAAAACTCAAATTTATCTCGGTATGACTTTTCAAAGTCAAACCGAATATTTTAGTTGGGACGGTGAGATAATTTATTCCAGAGTTGACAAATAAGTAGGAAATAACAAGGGTAATGAAGATAGCATTTATGTCCGTATCAGATTAGAGACAGAAGAGATTATCAGAATCAAATTTGGTAAATTTGTTATAAATCAGAACTACAACAAGTCAAACGGTACAGCCTATATAAACCCCTCAGTTGTAAGGAAATGTTCACTGACTGTTTTTCACCCTCCAAAATGACTGCGAAAAAAATTATAACTCTTTTCGGCCAGAAAATTGAAGTGGAGGTCCAAACTATGACTCTTTTCGGTCAGAAAATCGAAGTGGAGGTCCAGGTGGTAGCGCCACCACAGCCCGTTCTCCCGTTTTTCATGGTTAAGAAAACACTGACGGCCTCGGACTGTTCAACGATGCAAGGTAGGTTTCTGATCCCAAACTACACTCAGCACTACACTCAGCTGTTCGATTGCCTAACGAGTTCAGAAAAGGAGATTCTGAAAGGATCGAACCCCAAGATTCCCTTGGCAGCCTACGATAGCCGAGGTGCTCAGTACGCGCTGTACATGTCCTGTTGGCGGAGTGTGAAGAACCTGGTGATAAACAAAGGCTGGGCCAGCGTTGTTAAGGCTAATTCGCTGGTAAAATCTGATCAAGTGCAGCTGTGGTTCTATAGACACCAGGGGAGTTTGTGTGTTTTGATGAAGTTTGACAAGGGTGGAGCGAGCCAGACTCAGAACCCAAACTGATGATGAAGAATGAATGCTGTATCCGAGTATCATTTCTTAATTCGAATGTTGTCCAAAATCAAAGGGGTTTAGCTTTTTATTTTTGTCTGATGTAATCCAAAGGTTTATTATGTATTATTAATATTTGTGTTAATCCTTTCAACAAAAGCATTTGTGTAAGAGTATTACTGAATTTGTGTTAAGATGTTGGCAATTGATTATGATAAGAGTATTACTGAATTTACAATTTAATATGTTTGACTTTTACTTTTTATAGATACTTATAAGAAAGATTGACAATGAAAATCAAACTAAAAGATATACAATTAATTAGGTTACAAAGTCATTATTCATGAAACGGAATAATTAATGTTCTATTTTGACAGAAACGTCCAGCCAATATCGAAACAATTAATTCTTTCAAAAAAAAAATATCGAAACAAGTAATTAACAAATATATTTTATTATTAGCGAGGAGTATATATATATATAAGAACTCAGAAAATGAAATATTGATTCTAGCTAATTAAAATGAAATATGCATGAATCGGCAAAGATCTTCACAATATGCAGGCAACTGGTCTTTTGTGTTGCATGTGATATGGATTGATTCAAAATAGTATTTTTAAAATATAAAAATATATCTCTAATAATTCATACTTAAACAATTAAAAATATTCACCTTTTACTGGGTGTACTACCGTTCATTTCCTCTTCACTTAACAATTGATAAATATTTAGGTAGCCGGGGCATGCAACTAATCTTTAATTATGTGTTGTTTTATAAAACTTTTAAGTTTTTTTTCCACAAATAATACTTTTCAGTTTCCATATAGCAATAGTGTTTTATATTATACATGTTTACGTACATTGTCTTAAATATATAATATATTTGTGATAATTTCAAAGTCAGAAACTTGTATTATATATTCATAGAGCTGCAATATTATCTCTGCCACGGAAGCCTTGCTTTTAATTAGAAATACATTGTTACATATATCGATCCCAGAGATGAGTATTGCATGCAGTTCAATTATCAGACGGTATATACTAATTCGTCAAAAGCCCTAATTTGCCGGAAAACGTTTGCTGCATTAAACAGTGCCGGAGCCGGCAAAGTCATCGAGCAGATTCCAGCGCCATCAAACAAGACCTTCCTGTACATTTGGTGTCAAACCTAACCCTCAGTTGCGTGATATTTGTTTGCGTATGCTTTGAAGGTCTTGCATGTATTGACCATTTCGATTGTATCACTTTCTCTAAGATATATGGGAGTATTATTTTATAATTATCAACAGCATAATGATCATATACATATTGATCATATCGTTGCCCCCTTCAATCTTCAGGCTTCGATCTATTTGGAGATTGAATTGATCAACGAGATTATTTTTTTAATCAATCTTTGATGATCCGAAGGCAACGGGATTGAATCAAGTAGGTTTTCGCACGGGATTCCCCAGAAAAACTAGGTTTTCCCAAGGGATTCTCCAGATTATTTTATCTGGCATTAAGGTACCGCTAGCTAGATCGTTCCATCTAATCTGTTTCGATCCCAACGACGTACGATTTAATTCTGCAATTGATCAGAAAACAGGGATAGTGGAAGGGGGAGATGGTTGCTGATTAAAGCATGGTTGAGTTGTTCAGAATTTGAGGGTTATGAATAGGTCTGTGGCAAACGACATGATGCAGCTGGTCCGGCCGGGACACAAAACCAAGAAGGCATTGTGATCGTATATGTATTCCTCGTAGTACGTGTGCGAAGAAGGTTATGATACGAGTTCTGTGTTCGAGGATGAATGAATGAATTAAAGGATGTATGAATAATATGGGTGATTCTATTTACACCACCCTAATTGCTATTTGCACCACCCTACCCCACTTTTACTTAAATCAATGTCCATTAATAACTAATTAGATCATTTTTTAATTTTTAATAGCCAACTTGAATCTTTTCTTTTACTTCTTAACATTTTCATTTTAATTAAATACATTTGATTAAAAATAAAATCCTTTTATGCAGTTAATATACTATTTAAGTAAATATTTGATTAATATAAATTATTCCTTCTTTTATTATATAGCTTCACTTGTTTATAGATTAAGATTAATATTATAATACAATCATTTTAATTCCATTCACAACAAATTTACACTCTTTAAACTTTGTAAACTAAAATATTAAATAGTAATTAGGATAAAATACAAAAATTAAAGACATAAATAATCATTCTTAAATATTACTAAATAATCATTCTTAAATATTTATTATTAGTTTATTAGAATTCCAAATAATTTCAAAGACACTAACCCATATATTTTATATTGAGATGGTTAAATTTCAATAACTAAATTCCGGTGATAAATTATTTTAATAAATTCAAATAAATTTTAGAATTTGTCTACTTATATAGTATTTGATAATAATTAAATATATTTTTGTATGTGTCATAAATCTATAAACCTTCCTATTTAACATTAAAAAATTAAGTTTTAAATATAATGTAAAAGAATTAAAACATAATTTTGAATTTTAACAATTAAATATTAAAGAGGAGGTGCAATTTTCTATTTACACCATCATGGCCCACCAACTTTTTATCATCCCTAGGTTATTTTCACCACTAGGTGGGTGTAAATAGCAACACCCGAATAATATTGAACATTCAGCGCTTACCAACTGAAAAAAATATTAATTTTAAATAAAAATGAAGAGAGAATAAATTATGAGGCAATGAAGGAAAAAAAAATATAATTTGTTAAGAAGATAATATTAGTTCGGTACAATTTAATACTCCATCCGTTACTGCCAAAACATCTTATTTGACTTTTCAAAGTTAAACATGACAATTTTGACCAATTAACATGTATCCGATTGATTTCAGATAATATATTTGTGAATTCATTATAACATATATTTTTTTAATGAACAAAACTTTTAATATTTTTTCATACATTTAAATAAAATTATTCATGATCATAGTCATCTCGATTTGAATTAGAAATGTCAAATATTACTGTCACTGTCAATATATTAATTTAGTCGTCTCGTCTTTCATTAACACCAACCGATTTGAGTCATTACTGTTCAATTGATTAATGTTCCATTTTGACGGAAAAGCGAAACAATTTAAATAACAAATATATATTTTTTCCTAGTAGAGAGTAATACTATAAGAATTCAAATCGTGAAATATTCTAGCTAATTAAAATGATGCATGCAACTGTCTTTGTTTGTTGTTTTATATAATGTAAGTATTCTAATTTTCCAGATATATATATATAATACCTTTCATGTAGTATTTTACATGTTTGTCCTTTTATTATAAAAACGTACAGTGCTTTAAAGATGATATATACTTTCAATGATTTCAAAGTCTACTTCAATATCAAGAACTCGTACATGCGTGTATAACTGCAAGTCTGCAATAATAATAATAACATAGTCACGAACTCGAAGTGGCTTAATTAAATTTAACAAATACGGTAATTAAGGTGAGGCTGCTCGACGACACAACCAGCCGTTGAGAATTGTGGTTCAGACGGAGGAATACATCACAGATCATAAAATGGAAGCGGAATACATTGCGGTTTCTGTAGGCACAATCTCCGGCTGACTCGGGGCGGTGGCATTGGACGAGGACGATGGCTTCTTGCGCGCCTTAGCAGATAATGTCTCTGAGATTTCTGATCCAATATTCGCACCAGAAGCAAGAGCACTCGATCTGCCTGTGGTTTTCCCTGTGGATAATTGGGATTGCTGAGACGCATTTAGTTCGGTGAACCTCTCTGGTCTATGTTGGGTCAAGAGGCAGCAAAATATATATGTCCATTCGATAGCTACATTGCAGTGAGGATTTTAGACGTTTTTCTTTAGTAGATTGAATAAAAAAGATTTGCTTAAAAAAACAAAAATACGGTTTTTAGGTTTTCCAGCGATTGATCTTTCCCGATCTCCATCATAATTTCATATATAGAGGAATTTACGTACCAATGCTTCAAACAAACAGTTCAAAGTTACAGTGATTAGTAATATACTGCTTGAATTGAAAATTTTGTGTTTAAGAAACCATGGAAATTAGTAAGAATAGTGAATTGTAAATTATAACTTGTATCACTATCAGAAAAAAACGGAATCTTTTCAACGAAATTGAATATTTTCATCGAAATAATGTGAGTTTCAGCGATTAACACTATTCAATAGAAGAATTTTTCACGGTCAACAAAAATTTTGAAGTTTGACCAAAATTGTTTCAACGAAATATTTAACATTTCATTGAAATCAATGATGACATGGCATGGTTGATTAGAATGAGAGTTGAATTTTTTAGATGGACCCGGTTGGGTTTCAAAAAAATTCACTAAATTTTGTTGAAATCCATTTTGAAGTCACAGTCAACCGTTTAAATAAATGGGATGGGCTCATTTTAAGCCCAATGAATGTGGGTTTGATGTGTTTTGAATACTGGCCCATGTAATATATATTTCAACATTTTTGAAATTAGATTTTCGTTAATAAGATTTGTCTAAATAGCAGCAATTAACCGCTGTGTTTGTCAATTAAATATTAATTGTGATATGTTTTGAGACTTTGTGGGTTTCACATTCTTCCAAAAAATTGTTTCAACGTATGAGATATAATTCGGTGAAACAAATTGACTAAATACAAGGGCATCCAAGTATATATATATTTTGAACCCGTTAGTTTTGGACTCTCGAGTGGATTCGTAGCGGTAAAGATAGTCTTGTGTGGAACAAACCCAATTCAATTTAACACACTTATCAAGTAGAGGAAGAACCATGTCACTCTCGGTTCAACGATTTTATGTATGTAGCGCTGAAATGTATAAACATGTAAAAAATGACATAAAATTAACATCAAATTTGGACTTTTAAACATGAATTTTTTTAAATTTATGTTAATTTTATTACCTATAAGACATTTTTCATTTAAATTTACTTTGGTATGAGCTTATTGAAAGGTACGTGTAGTGAGAATTTTAATATCAAGAATCTTAGAATCACTACTAAGACTACAACATTGTGATCAATTTATTTTCATCACTAAATGAAAATAATTATATTTGAGTGTTTCTAAGACATTCTAACATAAAATCAATGAAAAAACACTAATCAATGTCCAATTCAGTAAAATTACGCAAAACTCTAAAGAAAAAAAACCTTATGTATTTGGTTGGATGAGTTTTTGGAAAACTGGACTTTGAGTTGGATTTGGAGAGTCCAGTTTTTCTAAAACTTGTTTGGTTCACCAAGTTTTACAAAATCCTATTTTTGGCCCCAAAATCCAGACTTGCAAAATCCTAAAAACCAATCAAATATTTTGTTTCAAACTTACAAAATTTCAACCCAACCAAACAAGATTTTTGTGAAATTAGACTCTCAAAATCCCAAACAAAAACTCAAACTCTCAAAATCTCAAAATAAAATCCAGACTCTCAAAATTCTATCCAGCCAAATACACCCTAAAGGAAAATTTTAGATTAAGAGAGAAGTGAAAGTCTCATAAAAGTGAGGTGTAACAAAAGTATAATTTTTAAATGATAGCAAATTATCAACTTATATTATATTTATATAACATAATTTTTGAATTTTAGACATCTAGTTTAAATTCAAATCATTTTCATTTCATTAAATTCAGTTTTGTTTGAGATTAATTAATCTAATTTGATTGAAATTAATTAAGCTCCGGCTAAACTCTTAGATTTAGTTCAGTTCAATTGGATTCGGTTTCAATTAAGCATGATCTATTCATCCTATTTTCAAAATTTTACTTTTATTTAATTTACTCAACTTAGTTTCATTGAGTTTTTGTCAAATTCAATTTTAATTAAATTTGAATTAAGGTAATTGAACTAATTAAAAGTGGACAAAAATTCTAAACATTTGGAAGAAAAGATGAATGCAATTGAAGTCTATCGAGTATTCAAATGCACGTCATGAAATTTTATGAAACTAAACTAAATGAGTTCTTCGAAAATAAACTAGATTTAACTTAGCAAACGCAAACGGCGTCGAGCAAAAATCGTTCAGTGTTGGATATTATAGGATTGGTGACCTGTGCGAAAATCATTCAGTGATATCAAGAAGAGATTGATGATGATGACTTATGGTTATTTAGCAATTTATTATCGACTTGAATAGGAACTTGGATTTTATATATATATACATATACATATATATATATATATATATTATAACGACATATTCTAGTATAATGATTCTATATCTAACTCTATTCTACTCTACTTTACTCTAGAGATCTCTTACATTGAATGGCCAAGGTTCTCACCCTGATGCTTGATTAGAGTGGAGTGAAGATTCCACTTACACCGGTTTTGGTGCTCCCCTACTCTGGACACCGTCGATTCAGCTCCCGTCTCATGATTGAGCACTTTGAAAGACTTGATTGATCCAGGGAGGTCAGAAGAGAAATGATTTAAAAATAATGCGCTGGAGGGGATTCAAGCCTCTAACATCCGCTGAACAAGGTTTGACATCTGGTCAAGTGGGCTAGCCCACTTGGTTAGGGACTTGGCTTCGCCCATCACATGTTTCTTCAAAGTTAAAAGTGTGACTCAATTCTATAATCGCCAGATGTTGTGATGCATGGGCTGCTTTAAGGCTGTTCACGTTGACCCGCGAGTCAGGACGGGTCAGTCATTTTGGCCCAAATTGACCCGATTTTTAGGGTCAAATGGGTTGGACGCGGGTTGGGACGGGTCACTAACATTTCGGGTCGGGTCGGGACGGGCCAGATTATTAAACAAGTCATGACCCAATTCAACCCGAATTCACTATTTACCTTCTTACCGACGCTTCTCTTCTCTGCTATTCGGATTCAAATCTCTTCTCTGTTGACGCATCTGTAAATCTGTATCCATTAGCGAGAGTACATACAATTTTTAGCCTGAAAACCCAGCACCCCAAAGAAGCCCTGTATTTGTTTACCCGGTTTATGAACTCTAGTTCTGTTAAACCGGACGTGCATTGCGTCCTTGCAGCGCTCTTTTCTTGCTCCAGGCTGAATAATCTTGGCAGGGGTAGAGCAGTGCTTGCAATGGTGTATATATTTATGTATGAACTTGAGACCTTAATGGACAATGGCTTGGTTGACATGTAATTTAGAGCAGGATTTTCATATTTGAATACATGTGAATTTGAGTTTTTGTTGTGGTTCCAGGATAAAACCTAGGTCTTTGAAGAAGGGTCATTGTTACTCTGATTTGAAACTCTTCAGGTGAAATTCATTGATGACTTTGCTTATTCATTTCTCTCCCAAACTTATCTCTTCAAAAGGTAACTTCTTATTTGTAATATTTGACATTTTTGGTGATTAGTAAATGGCCTTATGTGATTAATTTGCTTCCATTTATATTTATCGGACTCTCCTATGAAATTTGAAACTGTTACTCTTCATATAAGTTGAATGCAAACCTTTTCAAGTTATAAAGAATACGGGTTTCGTATATGTTTATGTATGTTAACTCTCATCTAATCTCTCACATTGGCAACACAGTTGATATCCTCTGCCGCCGATCATCTGAGAGTTACGAAATCCCTTTCTTCAAAGTTCATCCCTGGTAATAATACATTCCACATCTCCCTGTTTTTCGTTCTATTTTTTCCTTCTTTAAATTGTTCTTCAGACTCTAGTCTTTTTCTACTTTTTGAGGATATAAGTTAGTGACATTGAACAAACATTTTCCATGTGGGTTTTGATAGTTTGTCCTTGCTTCAGTAACTTTGTTTTAACTTATAAAAATGGGCTCTTTAGGAAAAGAGGTTAGAGACTCCAGTAATCTGTTCTTAGCCTCGTTCTCACTGTTGTTTCATTTTTCAAGAACGGGACTCCCTCTATAGTTGGCCTTGAGGTATTAATCAACTCTATTTATGCCTGCTGAACAAGATTATACGACAAATGAATCAGTTCATTGATGCTATTTCATCAATTTAATTTTTATAGTCATGTTTGCTATAAGTGTTCTTCTATCATGACATCTTGATTTCCCTTCTGCGTGCTGGCATTTTAATTTAGTTTGATTTATGAAAAGCTGCAATTGCCATCTGTGTATATGTTAACATTTTTTGTATTCATGAGTTTTTAAATTTGACACTATTAATCTTCACATAAGTTGATTGCAAACCTTTTCCGCTAACTAATCAAGTGATTCAAGTCTCTGGAGTTGTAAAAGTTGAGAAAGTGGTTTAAGTCATTAATTAACTACCATTGGCATTATCATCAGCAGATCTTACGAAAGGTATCAATTTCTTCTTTCTCTACTACTTTTGCTACATTATTTGATCACCCATTAATTGCTGAGAAGGTCTTTTATTTCAATTTGCAGATCAGCTCTAACTACCATTATAAAACTATAGAGTTATCAGGGTCGATCTATTTCTGGACTGTCCTCTCCATGTTCAACTTTATGGAATGGCAGACTGCGGGTATATGTTCCTCCTTTCTCTACAACCCGTGTCCAGTACATAATATTTGATCAGCACATTAATTTCTGAGATGATATTTCATTTCATTTTGCAGTTCATCGAATCACATAGTTACTTACTAGGAGTGATATTCATCTTTGGTTTAATTTTCTTCTTCAAATATTGAGCAGAATCAGGTAATGACCTCGTATAATAACTTATTTATAGCATGGCATGTAATTTAAAGACTTCATGAACTATGGTGTGTTATGTTATGTATGGAATATGAACTATGTTAACTTATCTGAAATAGTTTAGTCAATGGTTAGTCTAATAGTCTGCAGTCATGCATATTCATATTTTGGATCTAGGCAATGCAGCGAATGGTTGATCTGTAGTCTTATGCATCTTAGTCAAATTCTATTTTTTGACTGTTGGTTTTTAAGAATAAAAAAAAGGTTATAAATTAGTATCAGTTAGATCATGAACTGGAAATCATGAGAGAATAAAAATAAGTGTATGTCTATATTTACTGAGAGAATAGTATATGAGAGAGGGAGAAAGAAAGGGGTGGCGGTAATGGAAAGAATGATTTTCCATTTTGACAGTAACTAACAAAACACTGAATTTAGTTGTTACTCTTTAGTAACCCAGAGTTACTCTGGAAGTTCTGTAGTTTTATGAAAACAATTTAAGTATATTAATAAAGTTTTGTTTTAAGCAGCATGTTAGATGATTTTTTAAATTTTAATTTCAGTAGGACTTCTATTTTATGTGAACTAAGATTCTAATCTCTGGATAGTTACATTTTTGTAGGAATTTGAAAATGTCAGGTGGAAGTGCGGCGAATAGTACTCAAGAAGCTCCAAATTTGGATACTCAAGGAGCGACAAGTGAAGATAGCTCGTTTAGATCTTGGGTATGGCCTTACTATACTGTCAATAAAGATGTGCCAAAAGAGGAAAGGACATCAGCTTGTATCTTTTACTCAAGAGATATAGCATGTGCTCCGTTAAAAGGAACTACTGCTTTGAAGAGACATCTTGAACGATGTAAGAAGTCTGACTTTTTTAAACCTCCAAAAAACCAGAAAGTAAGTGAATCTCCTCTGTCTGTGGTGGTAGAAAGGCATTGACTATTATGATTATTATTGATGAACTGGCTTTTAGTCATGTTAAGAAAATGGGGTTTAGGTTATTTTTTAAGGAAATGCATCCTAGCTTTGAAATTCCTTCGTGTTCTACTGTGACTAGAGATTGCTATGAGTTGTATCTCAAAGAAAGGATTAAGTTAAAGCAGTTCTTTTGTGGGTTATCTTCAACTATTTCCTTTACCACTGATTTGTGGAGATCTAATCAAAATATTGATTACTTGTGCTTAACTGCCCATTTTATTGATGATAGTTGGACTTTACATAAGAGAATTGTCTATTTTTTTCCAATTGCTAATCACACGGGTGACTTGATTGGTAAAACCATGGAGTCGTGTTTGTTGGATTGGGGTATCAATAAGGTTTTAACTGTGAATGTTGATAATTCTAGTTCAAATGACACTGGTTTGTTATATTTGGAGGGGAAATTGGATGTTTTAAACAAAGTGGTTATGAATGGTGATTATTTGCATATGAGATGTGCTACCTGCATTCTGAAGTTGATGTCAAAGAAGGTTTTAAGGATTTCAATGAACACATTTCTATAGAATTAGATATGCTATTAGGTATGTTAGATCTTCCCCTACTAGGACTCGACAGTATGAAAATTGTGTTGAGTTAAGAAGAATGATGTTAGGGGTGTGCCTAGTTTAGATATTAAAACTAGGTGGAATTCTACATATTTGATGTTTAAATCAGCTTTGAAATTTCAAGAGACTTTTGAGACATTAGAAAGGGTTGATGCGAAGTATGTTTCAAATTTGGGTTATAATTTGCAAACTACTGTTGATTAGAAATATGCTAGTACATTGTTACCAATATTGAAGGTCTTTTATGATACAACTGTGTATTTATCTGGCACTAGTTATGTTACTGGCAATGAATATATGTCACAGTTATATGGTGTTGGACTTCTGTTGTTTAATTTGAAGAATGAAAGAAATGGAACCTCTGATTTGGCTTCGATGGCACATTCAATGAAAATTAAATTTGATAAGCATTGGATGAATTTTGATAGGATGAACATGTTTATATTCATTGCTACTGTGCTTGACCCTAGATATAAGATGGCTCGTGTATCTTGGATAATTGATAAGATGTATGATGTGGTTGTTGGTCGTGAGTTTTGAAGGAGAACATCAATTCATCTTTACTTGCACTGTTTGAGGTCTATAGTCCAAGTACAACCGCTAGTTCTTCTTGTATATTTGCTAGTGTGAATCCTTTTGATAACACCACCAATGTGTTTGGAGGAGCTGCGTATATAAACAGCTTGTATTCTGAGGAGCATGATGACTTGAGTAGGATTCCTAATAGATCCGAATTAGATTCATATTTAGCAGAGGTGAGAGCAGATAGACGTGACCCATCTTTTTATATTCTGAGTTGGTAGAGGGCCAACAGTAGCAGATATCCCATTCTTTCAAGGATGGACAACGATATATTGGCTATCCATGTATCTACTGTGGCTTCGAAGTCTGCTTTCAGCACTGGAGGTCGAGTGCGCAAGATTCAGAACAAGCCTCTTTGTATGGAAGAGTATATTGAAGAACTTGAGAACCTAGAAGCGGAACCCGAACCAGGTAAATCACTATACTTGTATATTCTATGTTCAGTTTGTTTGTTAATGAATAGAATAAAATACTCCTGAATCATTATAACCAGGAAAATGGCTTAAAATACTGAGCTGTTAGCCTTACTTAATAGCCAGAGACTTAGAATATAATGAAGTAGATTACTTTCATGTTCGATGTCTTTTTTTTTATTTCAGAATGGTAATGGAACTTAACATACCGTCATGCTTATATGTTTGTATACAGAGATCCCAGGAGCCGATGTGCATCGTATCACAGATATTGATGAGTGACAACCATGAGTTAGGTATGATTTCTGAATTTGGTAGTGATATATTTTGTATGGTTTCTGATTGTATTGAATTCATTACTATATATATATATGCCTAGGATGATTGGGTGCAGAACATGTCAGAATCATTTTTATGTGTGTTAAGCAATTTGATTGAAAAGTATGTGTTTAAGCAATTTGATTGGTTTCCAGACAGATTGTTTCTTGATGATACTTTTATCCGCTGGGATTTTGCTCTATACTGCAAAATAGGTTTTTGGATTATGAACTATTTTTCACCTGGAGGAGTGGACATGTTGGTGGTTTGAGTTGTATTCGTAAGGCGGTATGTGATTCTTGTGCTCATCCAAACTCCAATACATTGTTGATTACAATCTAGACTCTAGAGTACAATTTGATCGTTTCTTTATTGTAATGTTAATTACATCTTGAGCATGAAACTTTATCAGGATTTGATTTGATTTGTTTTCTGTAATTTTAGTAGAAAAAAATGTTTATGACTATTTAATAAAATATGTAAAGGAAAAAAAGGTCAAACGGGCCGCGACCCGACCCGAACCGAACCCGAATAGCAGCGACCCAATATTGACCCCGAATTTTTGGATCGGGCCGGGTCGGATCGGGTCGGGCCGGGTACTTCAAAATGAACATCCTTAGGATGCTTCATCCTTATTGAGCTGAATTGAATACGTCTATGATTAGGTTTTATTTTATTTTTTTCATTTTAAAGTAATGTGATGATGAGTTCATATATAAACTTTATTTAGCATTTGAAAAGCATTAAAATGTATTTTAGTGCATGGAAAATAGGAAAAAAGGTGAATAGATCATATAATCAAATGAGAATGACTAAATTTTTTTTAAGGATTAAACCATTCAATTGGGTGTACGGCAGAATTATTCACGGCAAATGAGAATAACTGGAATGAGATTAAAAAACATACAGAAAAATAAATTATCTTGAGCTTCCGACACACTATACTCTTTTCAATTTTCTGACAATTTGCTATTGATAATGTAATGTTTTTACATTAAATTAAGTTTCGTTTTATTTGAGAACTCTAGTTTGATTTAAATTAAGTAATCTCACTTTTTAGATATATATTTCTAATTCAATTAGTTCAGTTTCAGTACAGCCCGTCTCGTTGAATTTGAATTCAGCTCTTCATCCTATTTTAATTTAGTTTACTTTCATTCAGTTAATTCAATTAAATTTCTGTATGCTTTGGTAAAATTCAATTTTAGTTTCATCCTATAGTTTCATTAACTTTTCCAAAATATTTTAATAAATTGAATTAAAATTGAAGTTGACGTGTGGATTACGTGCGCAATTTGTACCTACGTGCTAATCACAATTTTGAAACCGGTTTGCGACTTATAGAATTATTGCTTAAATATTGGCTTCATCATCATCGGAAATGCAAAGGAAATAAACATTGTAGATGGTGGCGCCATTTTTCATGTTCAAAGACGCAAGGGAGGCTTCTAATCCCGAATTCAACCCAGCTGCTCAATTCATTGACGGCTTCAGAAAGAGAATTTCTGACAGATTCGGATTCAAACCGTAAAATTAGAGTGACGAATTCGACAGTCGAGGGGCTAAGTACGAACTCGGGCTGAGTTTGAACAGCCTTGAATAAACGGTTGTATGAGTAAATGTTTTTATTAATAATAATACTAATCGTTGAATTATCATCTTCAAATATTTTATCAACTATAATAATTTGGAGACCAACGTAATATTTGATTGATTTTTACTCTCTACGTTAAATTTTTGACATATTTGCAAGATCACTAAGATGTGTAAAAAAAATTAAATATATGATATTATACTTGCTTTTGCACGTAGGATTTTTTTTTTTTTTTTTTTTTTTTTGCGTGCATGATATGAATGCACATAGTACGCACGCAGTCGGCATTGATATTAGGGGCAGGTAGCCTATACACAGAAGTAGTTAGTTGCTCTTATATATATAGGTAAGATACCTTTGGAATATTAAGAAGCATTAATAGGGTAATTAGTTTTAAAATTGATAATCAGTTAAATTGTGCATTGTGTGTGCACGTACAAAATTTTTACTTCCCTATTTGCATATTCTAATTTTTTTAAAAATTTGCTAGAATGCCCTTAATTATTGATACTTCTCTTTATATAATTTAATTCCAAAAAATCATTAAATTATAAAATCAAATATTAATTAATCTAAATATAACAAAAACTCTTGAAACGATTTACACGGCACTGATAAATAATCACCAACCCATTTCACTACACTAACAAATTACCCTGCGTGACAGAAGCACTTCAACATCACCAAACCATTTCAAATATACAAACCGATAGTCACGGAAAAGGTTATATATATGCTACGTACTACTACGTTTGCAAAACTTTAAAAATAATTACGTACAAATGAAAAGATAAAATAAAAGGTAAAGTAAGGGATCAAATAGGAAATTTGTAACATATATCAAGTTAATAATAGGCAAAACTTTGTTTTTTCCAGCATTTTCGCTCATACTCAATAAAAAATTTCTCACCAACAAAAACTCAATAACTATTTATTTGAACAGTCAAAATCTATTTTTGATAAAAAAGAAAATACTGCATCAAAAAACTGCTGTCAAACTAGGCCTATATGCAGCGGGTTCTTTATCAAATGAGCATAAATAATTCATCAACAAACTAGTTTACTAATTGTGGTTCCAAATTAAATAAAAACAACCCAACTGAAAGGAAGAGGAGGAAAATATACATAATCAAAATAAATAAATTTATAAATTATTCCAAAGTTTTGCAGGCGGAGACAAATGTAGTGTTTTCTCATCAAACATAGTTGTTTTAGATAATAACTTATTTTATTTATGTTTAGAAAACTATTCAAATAAATAAAAGATTGCATTTAGAAATTTTTCTACGCAGTTTATCGATGATTATTTATATTTTCACGTGTTTATGTATATTTTGAACTTTTTTCTTAGAAAACTAGCTAGAGTTTTTATTTTGGAAGATTTAAATGTTAAAATAATTAATGTATGTTACAGTAAACATTATTAACAAAAATATTTATATTCTTATTTGCAACGTTACAAAATAAAAATAATTGATTAACACAAGTCAAACTAACACATGAGGAATTCAGATTAATGATCAAGGTTTTTCACAATATATGTACTCCAAAAATAACAATTACGTGCACCGTTTTCTCATAGTAAACTTAATAATTGGTCATATCAATGCATGTGTAATGGCCAACAACAAATTCAAATGTCGCAAATTTAATATCAAATTTGCAAGTATATATCAGCAGTAGCACTAAAGAGTGGCAATGTAAAAAAATGTAAGCAGAGCAGCATAAAAGGCAGTAGCAGAAGTAGAATATAGGACAACATCTGTAAATTAATGTAGCCGCACGTAGATTTGATCAACAATCCAAATGGACAACAATGGTGCCTCGGTTATCAAAATAATATTGAAATTAACACAATCGTCTCAAATTATCATTGGGACTCAAGCAACGGTTTAGATATTTATAGTGTGAAGATGGGAAGTTAGAGGGCCTTGGAAATGCGCTTTATTTAATCAAGGATGATAATGATGGATGGTTTGTAAATGATTGCATACTTTTGACGTGCAAGCGATAAGAATAATTTCATTTTTCTTATGGGTGGAGTGACTAGTTATATTGCTCATCTTTTTTAGCGACATTCTCCCTTGACATGATCTTTAATTAAATTAGGGGTTTTATATATGCAGGTCCAAATTACTAATGCAGGTCTGAAAAAGACAATATTACCCTTCACTATTTCATAGTCTGGACCTGCACTAGCACAATTCAGGGGTAAAATATTGTCTTTTTCAGACCTGCATTAGTAAATTGGACCTGCATGTATAATTTCCGTTAAATTATGGAACTTTCTCCCAGAGCTGCGGAACTAACGAGTCTATTAGAAAGTAGAATTAGCAACTTTTACACTAATTTGAAAGTGGATGAGATTCTTATATTTAAGAATATATTGTTTACAAGAGATTGTAATCAATCGAAATTTGTAGAAAAAATTACTATTTAACTATATTATTGCTATATTTAAGATCTAAAATAATTATATATCAATCCCATATAGGAATAGATTTATTTACTTTACCTTTTTTTAACAAATAAGGTAGTTTAATTTTATTATATTTAAAAAATTGATACGCAATATTATAATTTGAGTCAAATTATGAGTTTCCTTTTATCAGTATCAAAAAAATATATAGATGTAATGAACTATATTTTCAAATTAAGAAACTTCTATTTAAAAGCAAGAAAATCAACAAAAAAGCACTTCATTAATTCTCTCGTTTTTTCCCTCTTACTTTTTATAATTCAGTTAGTTTGAATTCATTAATATGATCTCAGGTTTCAATTCATTAGTAGACTATCGGAGAGGAATTTGCGACTTAAAAAATGTAGTGCTCCACATTATGATACTAAAATCATCAATTTTATATATTTATCTAGCAACATTTGTCTTTAATGTTCTAAATTTTATGACATTTCAATGAATTACCCTATAATTCTTAAGTTCCGGCCCCCACGTATAAATTTTCTAACTCCGCCCCTACTAGCGTCTGGTCGGTGGATTTTTTTTACTTTTATTATCAACTCCAACATATATGATAGTGGAAAGGACGTATTTAAATTTGTAATTTTTGAGATTTTAAATTTTTGGATTTTGATTAAGACAGGTGGTTTAGAGTTTAATTTAGATTGGATGCCGCCGACAGCCTCCTCCCTGGTTAGATATGGGTCAAAGGTTCTAATTAGTGACAGACAGAGTTTGGAGGTGAAAAAGATCCTTTAAAACTTCACCATGATATCAAGCATATGATCATATAGGACACTCATCCTACCCCCCCCCCCCCTTCTCTCGTCTACAGTGCTCTCTCCCCCAGAAATACAAAACCCAGAACCCCGCGGGGAGGAGGTCGCCGCCGGCATCCTCGCCGGCGAGTTGATCCTCCTCCCCCACAAAAACCGTAGTTTTAGTTTCTTCCCACCCCCTCTTTAATACCCAGCCGGGATTCCTTTTCATCATCGCAAAGTTATGATCCGGTTTTTAAAACTGCAGATCTGCCCTTAAAGTGAGTAGTTTTTCCGGCGGCTGGTCAACTCTCCGATGTCCCCCCCTTTTTTCCGATCAGATCTGCCCCGTTTTTTCTCACACCGATCGGCCAAATTAGATGAAGCGAGCCTCGGTCTCGAAGCCGCTACTCACAGGCTAGAAGAGCCCCACCAACGCGTCGGGTACGCGCTGGGCTACTCCTCATGCGCCGCTGTCGGCTTCACGCGCCGCCCACGCGCGGCTACCGCCGGCGCCTCTTCCGTCGAGCTCTGTGAGGTCATCGCTGTTTGAATGGTTTCCTACTTCTTTTTTTTATTTCTTACAAATTTCCAGCTTTTTTAGAGTTTGTAGGGTTTAAATAAAAAGCGATTTGTGCTTGAATGTGTGTTTTTGATAGAGTATTGGAGGGGTTTTGCTGTTTACCAACTTGGAGTTTAGCTGACCGGGTTTGTTTGGCTAAACCCTTTTGGTTTCTGATCTGATTCATGTGATGGTTAGGAGAAATCCGAGTCGAGATAGTTTTAATACTTACTCTCTGGCGTTGCAGTCTGAATTAGATTTGTAGACTGTACAGGCGGGTGTTTTCACTTGATTCATCGGTCTGATACTAGTTAAATAGTTTAACGACACTTAAACCGTGTGGAATCATCTCTAGAAAGTCTTTTAGAGGGCAATAGGCCATTCGAGGCCGAATCATTTAGTGAGTATGACTGAGACCTAGATATTCTTACGGGTCATGGGAGGGCCATAGGCCACACTAGAGGTTACTGTCCACTGGAGGCTACCGGACACAGGAGGCACCGGACCCAGGAGGCACCGGACACAGGAGGCACCAGATATGAAGGCATGGAGGACTCTGAATACGGAGGCTACCAGACTCAGTAGCTTCCGGACTCAGGAGTTTCCGGACACAAGAGCTTCCGGACCCAGGAGGTCACCGGATGGTACAGACTTTTGGAGGCCGTTTCAGTTTAGAGTGTTAGGGTCATGGTATGTATCTTAAAGGCCGAGAAGGGGCCATGGCCAATGAGGGCCTACAGTTCTTGAGAGAGACAGAGTAGGATGAGACTACTAGTTTAGCTTGTCCTCCATAGTGTAGTTAGTATGTAGTTTGGCTAGTTACCTGGACTAGTCAGAAGTACTATTAGCTGCTACCATTACTTATATCCCTTGTAGATGTAGTTGACCGATATGCTGTTTCTGGCATTAGATATAGGGAAAGTATTGTACTTACAGTAATTTCCTTGTACTCTTCACATTAACTCCTCTATGGAGATATTGTACTCTCAGACTCCTTTACATGGAGATAAATTAGCAGGTTTGGGGAACTTAATAAACATCCATCTGTCACTTGACAGTTTAAACTTTAAAAAATATATATGATCAAATAAACTAACGCCAAAAACAAAAATTTCAAAAATAAACTAACGCAATCCTTACAAATATCAGTATTAATTTTTCATATTATTGTAAAAAAGAGATTAAATTTTCTAGAATCTATATCTTGAAAGATATTTTTTATTATAACTAGATGGACATTATGGGAAATTGAATAAATATAATTCTAAAAATCTTGTACACTTAGCTTCTGTCCTGTGACCCTATGGTACATGTGCATCAGTGGCCCACTCCTCACATTTGTTCAGGGAAGTCTGATGAACGGGTGCGCAGTGTGTGGAAAGTTTATCAAACCCTCTAGCCCAAATCACGGCCTTTAAAACTTATTAGGACCAAATAATATATTTTGCATTTAGATGCTAGAATTTTACTCCTTCCATCCCAAGCAAAGAGTTTTACTTTCGGTCTTTCCTTATTTGGCAAAGAAATTACACATAAATGCATACATATCCTGATTTTTTTTTCTTTTATAATTACATCCCATATTATTAAGTTTAAAATTATTTAACTTAAATTGGCCCATAAATTAAATCTTTAAACCCAATATAACTGAAAACCCTATGGCATTTATACTTAATCCATGGCCGACTTAATCCTTTTCCACCTCCCATCCCAATAAAATTCACCATTTTCTTAAACTACATCTGCCTCTACCTCCGCCAATTAACTCCCCCGCCTCCATATATCTCTATCGCCGATCGCCTCCATTTTCTTAATCAAACTCTACCTCTGCTTCCGCCAATCAACTCCCCCCTTGGCCTCCATCACTGTAACCGATGTTAATCAATCTCGGATGTCCTCCACCCATGATTCAATGAATTTGTATTGAGAAAATCTGGTGTCAATCTATTGATTGGTTTCAAGTTCATTGGTGAGTTTTAAAAATTCAATCTGGATATAGTTATGTTTTAGTTGGAGGATATGAGTTTATATATGTTTTAATTGGGGGTAGGGTGCATAAAAGATGACAATGATGATCGTGGTATTCTTCATTTTCCACTGCTAAAAAGGTGGTTTGCTGGCAGTGCAACGGAGATATGGAGGCAGGCGGCAGCGGATTGGAGGTAGAGATCAAGTATATTAAGGCTGAAAGAACAGAGGGTACAATCGGTCTTGTGGCTAAGAATTATGATTTGTCCCTACCACCTCAGTTTTCTAAAGGTATGAATCTAAACCTTTATCCGGATAGATCCTCTAGCTCAGAGGAGTAGTATTTTGCAATAAAGGTAAGTTTCAAATAATAAACTATAAGATTTTATTTTGACTGACTACAGTGATATGATTCTTAGCTTTATAATTGAAAATTGTATGTGTGATTTAAACGTACATTGAGAAAAAATCATGCTAATAGATTAAGTGAAAAATGAATAACTGTTTTTAAAAAATAAAACAATATAAAGGATGGAGGATGTTTGTTAGACTCCATGATCTTTCAAAAATAACAAAAAGTGATAATCTTTTTTACATCTCAAATATCATACAATGCCAAAGAGAGAGCCAAAGTCATCAATCATGATAATGCTTCTAAAACATGAGGGAATTTCTAAGTCTATACTTTGCAAAAGAATGAGATCCTCCAAGAAGTTCAGAGTCTATTAGTGAATAGCAAGAAAAATATTAGGCGGCACCCAACTAAGTAGGAAATAAGTGTAGACATAGTAGCTTAATGGACATCAACATTTCTGATAATTGAAGGCAGTCATTGGCTACAAATGTAGATGTTTCGCTTGTTCTCCCCGTTGGAAGCATTCTAACAGACGAGATTGGTGGAGTGGTTGATTCTGTGAAACCATTATAGTGTTGTTTGATCAGGTCTGTAGCGGAAAATTACAAAAATTAGAAGTATCTGTGATGAATGTGAGACTCTCTGTGTTGGAATCTCCAGTGCATCCATTCGGATCAAACCTTTCAGTTTGGATGGCACTTGGGAATTTTGAAAAGTGATATCACACTTTTCCTGTGCAGTCAACTATAAGCAGATTGACTCCCTTCCCTTAGAATGTGACCAAGTGAATAATATCCCAACAATGAATGTATATTGCCCAAGAGAATAAAAAATTTCCAAAGTTTAAGAGTTGGATTAATGATCATATTCACTACCTGCAAACAATCAGACTCAATAACAAAAGATTGGCCCCATATAATAGTCCTTGAAATATAGGCGAGTCTGTATGGCAAGTATTTTAGCATGAAGTGCAAAAATAGAGTTAATGTAGAAATCTCTTGAATCTATTAGAGATGACCATTACTATGTGCATTAAGGGCCTATTTAGTACAACTTATCTGAATATTTTTCAATTATGTTCAGTTCAGTTTAGTATTTTTCAGTTCATTTCAGTGCATTATACTTTTAAAAAAATTAAAAAAATTGTATGTTAATAATTCAGTTCATTTCAATCACATTCAGGGAACATATAATTTATTTCAATTCAGTTCAGCAAAATATAATTTAATGATTTTAAATTTATATTGAAAATTCAGTTCATTTGAGTCAAGGGTAGTTGAATTCAGTTAATGTGTAGTTCAATTCAGTTCTAATTTATATTTTTGAGTTTCAGTTTCTCTACCATTAGGTAGAGATTTCCAAATTCTTGTTGCTATATCCATTTGTTTTGGTTACATTATCTACTTGATTTCAAACAATGCATTGATTTGTTTCTTCAATTTAGTATTGTTCAATTAAGTTCAATTCAGTATACTTCAGTTCAATTAAGTTTATTAAGTTCGATTATGATGGAATATGATTTGATAAATTACAGCTTCATTTAGTTTTATCAATGCATTGATTGTTTTCTTAGTTCAAATAAGTTCAGTTCAGTATGATTCAGTTCAATTCAGTTTAATAAGTAAGGTCCAATTTGTTATGTTTAGAATTGATGAAATATGATTTGATAAAATTTTGCTAATGTAATTGTATCAATGCATACTTTTGTAAGTTCAGCTTAATTTTGTCAACTTCAGTTTTGATGAAGTATAATTTGATTAATTTAGCTAATTTTAGTTTTATCAATGTAGTGATTTGTTTCTTCTGTTCAGTTTTGTTCAGTTCAAAAAATTTTGAATATAAATATATTTTATAAAAAATTAAATTAATTTAATTAGTTCAATTTAACTCAGTATCTTTCAGTTAATTCAGTTCAGTTCAGATCAAAAATAGAGTCATAAAACATAAAACAGTCTCTAAAACATAACACCAAAAATAGAGTCATAGTTGAAAGTACTCAACATGTGCATTACGTGCTCAACTAGTGCATCATTAATTGTGCGTAGTGCGCATATCGTGCTCAATTTGTGCGTACATGCTTGTTTTAATTTCTTCATAGTTTTGCTACTTAATTTTGTTTTTGCAACTTTTAGGGTTATTGCTTAATTTTATAAATATTGGCCAGCTTCAATATTGGAAATTGACAGCCTCGGACCGTTCAATGACGCAAGGGAGGCTTCTGATCCCAAACTACACTCATTACTACACTCAGCTGTTCGATTGCCTGACGAGTTCAGAAAAGGAAATTCTGAAAGGATCGAACCCCAAGATTCCCTTGGCAGCCTACGATAGCCGAGGTGTTCAGTACGCGCTTAACATGTCCTGTTGGCGGAGTCTGAAAAACCTGGTGATAAACAAAGGCAGGGCCAGCGTTGTTAAGGCTAATTCGCTGGTAAAATCTGACGAGGTGCAGCTTTGGTTCTATAGACATCGGGGGAGTTTGTATCTTTTGATGAAGTTTGACAAGGGTGGAGCTAGCGAGTCAGATTCAGAACCCAAACTCATGATGAAGACATGCATGTTGTATCCGTGTATTCATTTCTTATATCAAATTGTCCAGAATCAAAGCGCGGGATGGGATTAACAGCATATGATAGGCAAGGTGTTAAGTATGAACTTAACATATCCAAACCTTATCATATCTTTCCCCTTAATTAACTTTAAAAAATTGATTTTTTATGTTTAATTAGTTAGACTACGTTTTTGCTAAATCGTTATCTTTTAAAAAATTAAACATTTTTTTGAAATCTGTATAATTTTAACGGATAATTTAGAGACCATCATGTGTATGTGCGTGCACGTATTCATTTAGTCACAAATATTTATTTAATTTTGATTTATCTGTAGATTTATCGACATTCTTTTTTAAAAAATTATTAATCAACATCATTGAATAATGTTTTGAGCTAAAAGATAAGATTACTATTTCATTTGTAGAAGTTGTATATAATATGTATTATGTGTGCATACATATGAATGCACATTATATGCACTAACATTAATTAATAGCATACAGCCGAGTTTCTCTTACGTATAGGTAATTAGATACGTTTTGAAAATTAGATAGATATAGAGAAGCATGAATAGGTTTTAGTTGGTTTCAAAATTGATAATTAATTATTATTGTGCATTATGTGTGCACGTAAATTTTTGCTTGTGCACGTAACATTTTTCTTTGAAGAACTCACCATTTTGAATTTGTTTGATCTTTCCCAATGTATTTTAATTTTCATTTCTTTTCTAACTAAATTGCATGGAGGCCATTCAAATTACATTTCATTCAATTTTACCAGTAAGACGGGGTTTTTTTCACAACATTAGGGCATCCGTATATCACAAACAAAGTTGGTCAATCAACGATTATTCGAACCCCATCAAATCTACAAATCAGATTTCAGTAATGGAATTGCTAGAATGTAAGTAGTAAAACTACCACCGACAGTCAAGGAATTGGAAAACAAACATACATGACAAGTATTTAAGGAAAATGACTCATTTAAGCATATATTTTGAAATCTGAAAAATAAATCCTAGTAAGCCGTAAAAAAAGCAAAACCAATACGTAAAAGTATATAAAATAAAATAAGAAAAGAACGTATATATATTTGGAGTAATCGGGTCACAATAACTATATGGCATATGGCATCAGAACAACCAAAGATGAGGCGGCGCGTTGGCCAGTGGTAGCGTTTTTTTATGCGTAACGTCTTGTCGATTATCGACACGTTGATCGACTTGCCTGATATCAACTATACCATTTCTGGCTAAATCCAAACTTTCTTATAGTTCTGGTGAGCTCCGGCGACAAAACGGCAGCGCATGAGACCTACATTTACAGACCGTGATAGCGTGGAGACACCATCTACCGCTATGGAGAGCGTCCGTTCTAAAAACTGGGTTGCTGGAAATCCGATCGGTAAGATTCTATGGTGGCGTCATTGTTTGGGGCCATGCAGCATGTCGGAGGCTACTAGAGGTTTTCCAACGGAAGGATCCCTAGCGGCAATGTTGACCACTGACTCTCTGAGCGATGAGGAGGAGGTACCTGATTTCCGCACCACATTTCTCAAGCAAAAAGACACCGCGGGTCCTAGCGAAGATTTGGCTACAGCCAGCGGGAAGGAGCCATCCGATGGGAAGCTTGTTGCTGATCATGTAAGTGATGCAGATGCGGATAGTGATGATGGTGATGATGGTGATCATCAGGAGACCGACTCTGATGCAGAAGATGACCCGGCGAGGTATGAGATGATTAGGAAAGAGAGGCTGATCGGAGAACCCGACGATGATGTTGAACCGGGCCAAGGCAAAGAAGAGAACACCTGCATCGAGACTGAAACTCAACCAGCTGGCCAGAACGAGCAAGACAAGCAACAAGAGGGAGAAGGCAGTTCGGGGGAGAAGGCCGAAGGCAGCGACAAGATGTGTGTTGATGACTTGCATGATATGTTAGTCGCAGGCCTCTGATTTCGTAGTTTAGTTTGGTTTAAACATTTACTTTTTTGAATATTAACTAGTTTTTGGATTATAATCACTTGTGTACGCGTCACCAAAGATGCCGTTTTGGTTACATGAATGTGGTCAATAACTTCAACAATTTTTAAATGTATGTTGTTCAATTATTTTTAGAGTTGTTACTTCAGTTCAGCAAAATCAAGTACTTTTGGTATAGTGCGTGCTCCTAGCGACATCGCTTGGTACTCGCTCCTATTTACGTGTAACGTGCGAGATCGCTACGTGTCGTATTCAGTCAACAGAGCCAAGTTGGCGACTCACTAGCGAACTCGCTAACTGTGTAACTGAAAAGTAGCGATCTCGCAACAAGTCGTATTCAGTCAACGGAGCCAAGTTGGCGCTTCACTAGCGAACTCGCTACCGATGAACTAGTGAGTCGCTAAGTAACTTATTGTAGCGATATCGCTAAGTAGCCTGTATGGTAGCGATATCGCTAGTGTGCACGTTATCACAATTAAACCCTAACCATAAACCCACGAACCCACAAACGAATTCAATACTTTCAATTTAATTTAGTTTGATTTGATGAAATAACATTCAAAAAAATTCAGTATAACCTTTCAAATTCCATAAGGAATTAACTTTTTTTTGGGGTTTGCATGAGGATATCTTGAAAAGGTAAAAATGCCTTTATTTTTTTACTAGGAACTCTACAATCTTTTTCATAAATAGAGCACCTGAACCCTATAAATTTCCTTCATTCCAACATTCCCTTCTCCCTTCTCCTATTGTTTGCCTTTTGCTTCCCATGGATTTGTCTATATTCGAAGCCCTCCCAAATGACATGATAAATCTAATCATGATTCGTGTTTACTTCGACTCGGTTTTTCGTGCGTACGCGACCGCAACAGAGACAGAATGGCATAAACAGTGGCTCACCGACGCTTCTGCACTAGGTCACACAGACTCGACCTATGTCTTGGCCCTATTTGCAATATGTTACGGGGGTGACATTCAGAGAGGCATGAATGTCATCACCACCCTGAAGAGAACCGATAAGAAAGGCCTCCGGGAAGCTCGAGTACGCGTCATCAGAGCCGGTTTGGGTAACGCTTGGGGTTGGGCGCACTACTACAGGTTCCTCAAAGATGGAGTAGTCACGCCCAGGCCGATCTGCTGCGTGGAACATGTTGCCCTCAATCGCAGAGTGAGGTACGATCGCTGGGAGAGACTTGATCCAGCGGACATCTCATGTGATGCATGCACCTGCGATCAGGAATTGGTTCACGTCCTCGGTCCTCGTTTAGGCTAAATGTTCTAGTATTTTTGATTATGTTTTTTTACCATTTTTGCCCAAATTTGGTATGAGTGTAATAACATTTTGTTTGCCATTTTGGCACATTTCATTATTTAATAAGTTTTTTTTGTGATACCTTGTCCTTTACATTTAATGTAAGTTTATTAATTTTTATTAATAAGCGATTTCGTCACCGTCACGTTTCATGATGATTTATTAGTAACAGAACACCGAGTGAAATCGCAACTAACAAGCGCCTGTGTACGACGTCCTAACGATATCGCAACATGTCGTATTCAGTTAACAGAGCCTGGCTAGAGATTCTGTAGCGAGATCGTAACAACAAAGATTGACAAAAAAAAACTCAACATTGCCGTGGCATGAAGCGAGTTCGCTACATGGTAAGAACCCATCATAAAAGGGTTTTTGGGTTTGGGTCTATATTGGGCGTATAAGTGTTGGGCCTTAACTGTGTGAGTATTGGGCCTTAGCCTATGTAAGTATTGGGCCTTAGCCTTGGTGTTTCATGTTCAGTTTGCGCTGGTCGGCGTCTTATCGAACTCTTGTGAAATGTAAGTGTATATAAACTGAAAAATCACCTTCTAACAGCCGATGTGGGACAAATGGTGGCGATCTTTGTTACGACTTCGCTAGCTGTGTAACTTATTGTAGTGAACTCGCTACGAGTCGTACTCATTAGACAGAGCCTAGCTTGAGATTCCCTAGCGATTTCTTAACGACAAAGCTTGACACACCTGGCAAACAATTGTAGCGCTTGGAGAGTAGCGATATCGCTACAGTATACGGACCCATCACGAAAAACCTTTGAAATTCCATCAGTAATTATTTTGGTTGGGGATGCCAACTTGGTCAATGAAAAGGTGTGAATGCCATTAGTAAAAACCTTTGAAATTCCATCAGTAATTAATTTATTTTGGGGGTTTGCATGGGGTGTCCATGGAAAGGTGAGAATGCCTTTACATTTTCCTTCCATTAATACCATAATGACTGCTTTTTGTCTAGGAACTCTGACAGATTTTTGAATAATAGAGCACCTCAACCCTTTAAATATCAACCCCTTCTCCATTTAGAACCTCATTAGACCCTTCATTCCCACATTCCCTTCTGCCTTCTCATATTCCTTGCCTTCTGCTTCTAATGGATGTGTCTCTATTCAGCGCCCTACCAGATGACATGATAAATCTGGTATTGATTCGTGCTGAGTTCGACTGGGTTCTTCGTCGCTACGTGAGCGGAAGAGCGACCGAGTGGGCTCGACAGTGGCTCACCGAAACTTCTGCAGTAGGTCACACACCGTCGACCTATGTGTTGGCTGTTTTTGCAATCTGCGAAGGTGACATTCAAAGAGGCATGAATGTCATCACAACCATGAAGAGAACCGACAAACAGGGCCTCTGTCTAGCTAGGCAACGCGTCAGAAGAGGTCTGAGATACGCTTGGGGTTGGACACACTACCGCAGGTACTTCTCAGAAGCAGCAGTTAGGCCTAGGCCGATCTGCTGCATTCCGCATGCTGGCCTCAATGACTTTGTGAGGTACGATCCCTGGCTGCCCCTTGATCCGGCGGACATCACCTGTGATGCATGCACTTGCGATCAGGAACTGCTTCATGTACTCGGTGTACGAATCATCTACTAGTATTAGTTGTTTGTTCTTTACTATGTATTTTTGCATCACCAGTTTGTTTCGATTGTAATGAAGTTGTGTTTCCATTTTGGCACATTTACAATTAATTTTTTCTTGTTTTGATGTATTGTCCCTTACATTTTATTTATTCATCCTAAGAGCCCATATCGTATCAGCAAAATCATTCACTTTTTGTATAGTGCGTGGACATAGGGATATCGTCACTGTCACGTTTCATGATGATTTATTATGAACAGAACACCAAGCGACATCGCAACTAACTAGCACCTGTTTACGAGGTCCTTACGATCTCGCAACAAGCCGTATTCAGTCAACAGAGAACACTACAATTGAGAACCAACACGGGAACAATGAGACCTCCGAGAACACTACAATTGATCACCCTTCAATACCCACCTGTTTAGACCCTTTTAAAGTTTTTGTTTTTGGAGTTAGAACGGCCAGTTCAGCCTAAATCTGTGACCCATACAGACGCCGTTGCGATATCGCTAAAACGTCGCTAACACCTTTGGATAGCCTGCAAACTCGTAACATTTCAATCACCCTCACATGCACTGTACATTGAACAATGACAAATTTGACGTGCACAAAAGCGATACCGTAACATCAAACGCAATATACTACCGTCCCAGTTACGACATCTCCCACATCCTCGCCTGCTAAAATTAGGGTTTAGCAAAGCTTACGAGATCGCAACGCTCAAACCTACAACTAACGAGATAACCTACGAAATCGCTACAGACACGTTTATATTACTACAAAGGTTACGAGATCGCAACAACCAATTCAATTTAATGCGGATACATTTTTTCCGCCTTGGTCAAGCATTTTTTAACGTCAAACCCCATTTCCGCCTTTAACTGCCTCTTTCCGTCTTAAATGTATTTTTTTTTGCTAGCTTGAAGAGGTAGCGAACTCGCTACATACCATCAAGGCGTAAAAAAACGCGTCAGGCTTAAACGCCTTAAATATGTGTCTTGCATCTACCCCTTTGTAGTAGTGCAAAAGGGGATAGATCTCAGGCTGGAAGAGAGGTTTAGCATTAGATTGGATGGGGGTGGGAGAGGGATGAACAAAGCACAACAAGAGAATTTTCTAGCGTCACCCCCATCGAGCGGAATTTAGAATGGGTTTTTTGACTTTTTGGAGCTAAGGAAGCATCTGAATTAATGTTTTCCTTTAAACAAATGTCATGTGGTTAGTTCAATCAAGACCGCACCAAGCGTAAGTGTGCGATCACACAAGGCATAAAAATTAGAGGGGCCCAAAATTTTTAACAGCATTATATGCATGTGTAATTTTAAAATTTCATTTGAAAATGTAATTTAATTGTTTCTAAGAGCCTAATTATTTTTGTAATTTGGGTATTTTAGTTTTCTGAAGAGCCTTTTTTTGGATCATTCTTCTCTATTTTTTATTATAGCATATATTTAATGATAAAATTTTATTTTAAACATATCTAAAGGATCGAAAACAAATTATACACAGGGCTCCAAAGTAGATTGGATTGGCCATGTTAGACTGGTCCTTTTCTTGAGCCTCCCGCTCCTCCGTGAACCTTAGGGCTCAAGCAGCCCTATGAACTGCAACGGGATCTTCCCTATCTATCATAGTGGACTCATACCACCTGATCTTAAATGGACCCTTGGGCTGGTCAAAGTAAGCACTCTTCAAGTAGCTGCCATTCTCAAGGGTCCGCCCTGGCGTCAAATCTAACCATATGAAGGTTTGAATAGGCCACACACAATCCGTCTTGTGGTTTCCGGGCACCCACCTGCCGTCTTCAAGCTTTATCCTCTACCCGACAAGTTTCAGTGCAACCTGGGACAGATGACTGGGAACCCGAAAGTCATTCTTGGACTCATTCGTAATACGGGAATTCCGGTTAGGCACGGGGTACTTTGTTCGATCAAAGGTCAGCTTCACCTTATTCCACTCTTTTCTCTTGGATGGAAACTCGAACTGTCTACCACCCCGAGGTGTCACGGTTACCGCATCATTGACTACCGCCACCTTATATAAGCTTCGGAATAACTCAAAGTTGGGGCGTATATCTTCACCAACACACCATGTCATTACTGCCATGACTGCCACTATCACATTGGCATGGAGTTGGCCCGGATGCACTTGGTAGTGATCTAGAAACCTATTCAACAACGGGGGAATTGGAAAGGCAAGGCCATGCTGTATAAACCTCACAAATATCACTCATCGGCTAGGAGTAACCAGCTTGGAGGCAGATAACCCATCCTCTGCGTACATGAGATCGCAGTCAATAGAGATGGAATACCACAGTCAGCAACAAATTCCAGAGAAGCTTTCCGAGCTCTCTTGTCCTTCGCCGACACCTTGTTGCAACCATCATCACTGGCCGGCGGTTGCAAGCCCCTTGGCTCACGCGACACCTCAGCGGCATCCCTCTCCATCCGCGTCCACTGCGCCGCCATCACCATACTCAAATCCTTCCCTCTACCCACGTGTTTCTTCTTCGGCCGGGTTTCTTCTCACTAGCTATCTCAGCCTGCTAACGGTCATTGGAGCTAATCTCCTCAGTCGCGTTATAATCATCCACTCTATTCTCATGTCGGGGGATGGAAATCGTTTCACTACTACTTGACATGATTATAGAGAGGATGGGGGGAATACAGTGTGGAATAAAGGAAGGAATTTAAAACACAAACAGAGATCAAGAAGAAGATCCGAATTTTTACTAGTTGAAGCTGAACAAGAAATTTGGGGCTTCGTAAAAATCAGATGAAGACGTCCTCTGCGCTTTGATGAAAAGATTAAAGTGAAGAAGATGAAAGTAATATTTGAGAGATATAGCCCAAAATTAAACAGCATTTAAGCGGGTAATTACCTTGAACTGTGTTCCGATGCAAGCAAGTGGAGAGGTGGGGGACAAACCGCCAGCACCGCCAAATAAATACACGACACGTGTATTCTACTTCTGGATTGGAAAGGAAATTAGACTCAGTAGTCCATGTGTCCAGATGGAATGCAAAACAATTTGAAGATAGATATTCAGAAGAGTCAACCCAAGTGGTCAATCCGAGAGGATGCCCCGAGCTATACTCCGATTCATCTCTCTCGAGTTATTGGCCTTACTCTTGAGTAACAAGCCTCTCATCATGCCTTCGAGAGGATACCTCGAAATTCTGAAGTTTTACCTTGGGACTACTGATAAGTCCATGGTTCGTACTCTCGGATTGACCACTCATACTGCTTCCACTCCATTTTAGCCACGCTCTTCTCGCTTTACAGCCGCATGATCATCGCCATCGATTCCTCCGCAGCAGAATTCCACTCCCTTTCGATGCAAGTATACTGTACAACAATTGGAAGAGAATTTCGTTGCATGACATTCAGCTCTAGGAACCATGGAAAGGTTACAGAATGGATTCAGAATTTTCTAGACAGAGAAAGAGACATAAAAGTTCACTTCCACACTAATCTTCCAAGTATTTGGTCTAATTTGAAATGATAAAGGTAACAACATAATGTTATATCCTGATGAAATATAGCAAAAAAATATATAAACTGATTAGATATTGTAAGTACACAGGAATGAGAAATTTGAACTCTACCTTCAAATTCAAACCCTTTATCCCCAAATTCAGCCGTAGAACCGCATTTCTCTTCCTCAATTAGATTCCCACTAACTCTGACCCCATTCTTCTTCTGCTTCTCCTAATTTTTGTTCTTTTTCTTCCCGTCACCACTGAAGGTCCACCAGTCAACTCCTAAAACTTGTCATGGATCCCATCCACCCTTCACCACCACTGAACCCTCTCCACACCCCTTTCCTTCCTTTTCCACGGTGCCATCTCCGAAAGCTTCTTCCTTTCCTTAATCTGCCGCTCTTTCACCACCCTTGATCACCGATTCATAAGCCGCTGAATTCTGAAGTTGCTGCAAGGAAAAAAAACACTAATGAACCATGGTTGCAGAGGGCCCGTGAATATGAAAGCTCCTCTGATTTGGCATGGCAAGCATGTCGGTGTAATCCAAGAAATCGTTTAGCGAAACCACTGACTATATATAAAATCTATCGAAGATCGTCGGCAACCGGAAAATTGTGGCTCCCACTCCGGCAAACCTCAAAGACGTAGAAAGTAATGCAGCCTTTCCTGAACTTGAACAGGACCATCTCCCGGTCTGTCCCCGGATCACCCTCCGGTTCATCTCCCCAAGCGGGATCTCTGTCGGCTAGGCCGGGTCCAACGCCACCTTCATCACCACCGACTCGAACACAAAAACCGCCATATTCGACTTCTTCGTCCCCATCCCCAGCGTGAGCGGGTGCCACGTGTGGTGTGCGAGGATCGTAAAGTTCATCGGGATATACAGTCGTTGACGCGAACGGCGGCTTTCAGCGTTGCTGCAGTGGCGATGGGTGGAAGAGAGAGAAGTGAGAGGAATTCACGCAGCGTATCGGATTTTGTGTGGGCTTCAGTTTGCTGTGGTGATGGACATGGCGAGGTTAGCACGCCTTGAAATTACAACTTTACCCTCAGCACTGTAGATCAGTGAACATGAATTGGCCATCCCCTTTTAGTATAGTGAGATTAAATTGGAATTAAAGTTTGGAGAATAAAATAACATATTTATAAAATGTATAATTTCCGAATCATATTTTTCGCATCTTCTGGACTCTGTAGGGAAAAAAGGCGCGCGTGTATGAAAGTGGGACCCGCCACATTATTCCCACAAAAATGTTGCTCCCTGGATTCAAACTCATGACCCATGCTTATAGTCAAAATGACCTTATCACTACACCAGTTCGCATCTCATGTTTACCCCTACGAATATAAATATTATATATTTAATACATTCATAAAACTTATAGTCTCACCTTTAATCCGTTGAGTTATTATCTACAACCTATTAAAATTTAAACCTTTCTACTTTTAAAATTGAAACCTCTATATTTAAAATTCAAACATTCTACTTTAAATTAAAAACTACCGTATTTTAATCTACAGTAAATTAAAAACAAAATATTGTACTTTTAGTTAAAAGCCTCCATATTTTAATCTACAACCTGTCATAAAACAAACATAGTACTTTAAATAAAAAAAAACATCCCTATTTTAACTACAATTTAATAAAAATCAAACATTTTAATTTTAATAAAAAACCTCCGTGTTTTATTGTATAACATATTAAAAACCAAAGATTGTACTTTTAATTAACAACCCCCGTATTTTAATATACAATCTATTAAAATCAAACATTCTACTTTTAATTAACAACCTTCGTATTTTAATGTACATCAGATTCAAAAATCAAACATTACATTTTTAATCAAAACCATCACTATTTTAATGTACAAGTATTAAAAATCAAACATTATATATACTTTATTTAACAACCTCTGTGTTTTGATGTACATCATTTTTTAAAAAAGTCAAACATCATAGTTTTAAATAAAAACCTCAGTATTTTAATATAAAACGTATTAAAATAGTACTGTGAAATGAATAGTATTGGCCGTGAATAGTGCGCGTGAATAGTACCGGACCGTGAATAGTGTGCACGTGAATATGTCGTGATCCGGCAAAGCCCGCCGGAGACGACGATCGGAAAAGCAACAAAAATGGTTGTGAAACGGATTTAGAGAGATAAGACGCGAGAGAGAAGTGGTTATTTGCTTAACAAAAAAGAAAGTAAATTTTACAATACATTTGTGATCCCAATTGTCAAGGATCGTTTCTAACTACTTGAATTCAACTAGATATACTAACTAAGAACTGAGTTTGCAGAGAGTAGTTTCCCTGTCTCCGATTTGATGATCTTTGCCTTTATTGCACAAATACCCTCTTTTTTCTTGATTTTGCATTTAAACCCTTGGATCATAACAGAATAGTGCACGCGTGAATAGTATCGTGCCGTGAATAGTGCGCGCGTGAATATTAATTTTCTAAATTGCAATTAAGGACCTCCTTATTTTTATTCAACCATGTTTTTACTACTTAGTCCCCGGTCTATAATATTGACGGTCTCTCACAAGACTACCTCTAAAATTATTATAATTATCTTTTATTAATTTTTGTAAATTAAAATAAATTGTTAAGAGTAACATTATCGTCACTTTAAGAAATAATACAATTTGATTAGATATAAATTTCAAAATTTGATATCTTGAAGATACACGGTATGATGAATCCAACAAAAAATTACGTCTGAAAATATTAAATATTGTATACCAATTCAATTTTAAGATTAACGTTAAGCATGTTTAACTAAATGAATATTGGTTAAATCACAGATTGAACTTAAGTCAAATTTCATCAAAACTGAATTGAAATAAAAAAAAAATATTAAACTAAACTAAAAAATACTAAAACTGAAATAAATAGAAAAATATTCAAATAAATCGTAGAATCCAGGTACAAAGTATAATGTATGTATCAAAATTGCACCGGTCTGATAAAAAAACAAATGCGCACCACCGGTAATATGTGAAAGTAGTTAGAGTTTGACCTAATCTTTCATGTTGTGAATTTGCTGCTGGCCTGGTGCCAATATTTAGCTTGTACTCAAAATACGTGTGAATAATAGTGGATTTACAAATTGATATGGATATAGTTTAAAACTCACTTCAAAAAGCTGAAAGTTCGGTAGAAACGCTCTCTCCTTCCCCTTTCCCAAACAGCAGATCTCAGAACCAATCTCGGCGGGGTGACCGTCGGCGGTCGCCGTCGAGCAGGTCACCCCTCCCACCTCACCCCTACCTTCCCCCAACCCCCAACCCTCAGTCAAAACTCCATTTCAATCGACCATTTACGTCTCTTTTCTTTTAAATATGACCAAACAATGAAAACACCGACGAAGCCGATCTCCACCTTCAAACAGGAGCCGTCGAATGCTGATCTCCACCCCAGACAGGAGCCGACACGTCGAGAGGTCCTGTCCTCCAAGAAGTGGTTGTCCCCGGAAGCGAGAAAGTGGATCCGCGCAGCCCGGGCCAGGTTTGCGCCGATCTCCGATGGATTGTGCAGGAAGCGGGGGTCTCCGATCCCGGAGCGGGGGTCTCCGATGTTTGCAGGAGATTCAGGTGGACTGGTGAGCGGAGGTCTCCGATGGATGGTTTGCAGGTGAGCGGAGGTTTCCGATGGTTTGCAGGTGATTCCGGTGGACTGGTGAGCGGAGGTCTCCGGCAGATGGTTTGCAGGTGAGCGGAGGTCTCCGATGGACTCTGTTGGATCTGAGTCTGGCTGGGCTGGGCCTGGGCTGTTTGGGCCTGGGTCGGCTGGGCCTCTGGGACTGGGCCTCTGGGACTGGGCCTGGGCCTGGGCCGGGTCGGGCCGGCTTTAGATGAGCAGGTTTGGTTGGTTTGAAACTAGAGATGGCCCAATTAGGTTGACATGGCAGGTTTTGGTCCGATCAGGTGTCGTTAATTTCACCCGGTATTTCTAGCGCCGCCTCCGGTTCTCCACGCGCCGCTGCCAGGCATACCAGTGTATCCTTTACCGGTTGCCCCACACGGATGCTAGCGCGCTACGCAGGGGTCTCATGTGCCACGCAGGTTTATTCTGGTGATGTCTCTTATCGATGCTTTTACTGGACAAGATTCTGGGTTGATTCTTTTTACTGTTTTCTTAGAGTTTTTAGATTTTAAGAGTTGGGTGATTGAAACTTTGACTTTTTGCAAAATTGCTTTGACTAATTTATGGAGTATCCCTGCCCATTTGTTTGTCGCCTCCCTCTTACTTTGGGAAGACCACTTGGGTTTCGGTGTGTGCAGTTACAGTAGAGGAGAAATCCAAGTCGTGATACTTTCTTTAAAGTTACTATCGGCGTCTCTGTGCGTACACTTGTAGATTTGAGCATTGAGTGCAAACTTTATGTTTCAAATTAGGGATATGACACCTGTCAAAGCAGTTTAACGCTTTTGTGTCGGTCTTTTAGGAATCACTTTATCCATCTCTTTTTTAGGTAGCACTATCGAAGTAGTGAATTAGTATGGCTGTATCTAACTACTAAGGTTTTAGTTCCTGCTTCGGATACAGAGAAGGTTTAGAATTGTCACATCTTTAGAAACCTCTCTGTAATCTTACAAATTGCCTCCCACATAGGAGATCATTGTATTTTATTTTATGTCAATTAATGGTTTGGGGATGCCTAATATAATATCCCTATAGCTTATCAAAAACAAAAAAAAAACAAAAAAAAAACAAATTGATATATTTGACTTGCTCGTATGGACATGATAAATATATGATATAAATAAAGCTTTAAACGAAGGTATTAAAGCTTAATTAGGTTCAGTCAAAATTCATGACTAACAGATTTACTAAAATTCAAATAAAATTTTTCCATTTTGACAGAAAAGCTCCACCCATGAAATCGATTAATTAACAAATACTCACATTATATTGCTAGATAGAATTTGATTACATAAACATTCAAAAACTAAAATGATAATTGTCAAAGACCTCCAAAATATATATGTTTCAACATCCTTCAAACCGATGCAACTGTTAAAGTATATTGATTTTTATTGAAACAAACAAACTGTAAAAAACTTAAAAGCACTGCTGCTTATTACATGGCCTTATATGTTTTGATTTATAAAAGTGCACAATTTGTTTTTTTGAGAAAAGAAGTGTATAATTTATTTCCACCTCATTTTGATTAGATATAAAGTGCTGCAAATTCATAATTTGATGTTTAACACTTTAACGAAACCATTACTTGGTAAACTTGCATGATTATAAGTCTGCTACTGCAAGGGAAAACCCTCAAATATACTTTCAAGATAATTACAAAACCGATCTTTCGATGATTATAAAGGCTGCTTAATTACGATGCATTCTTCTTATTACTTTCATATGTAATGCAGATGTGTTATATATACTTATATGCGCTTTTCGATCTTACAGTTTATGCATATATAACAAACATTACAGAAAATTAATATAACATATTCGAGCACATCATTATATTTTACCCTTAAAAACTGTATAATTGATCGCAATATATATGGGTGTAGTTGTAATTTTTCGCATGTTCTGTACTGAAACCAAACTGCAATTGAAAAGGAAAGAAATTCAAAGTCTTCATATTAAGGGTATGATACTAGAAAATTACCCTTTTGTCTCATTCAAGCGTTTGGTCTGACTTTGAAAAGTCAAATTATATGATATTTAAATTTACAAAAAGAACATCAAAAAATCTTAATTAAAGATACGTGTTATTATGAATCCAAAAATATATTACATGATGATACATATCAATTGAAAAATTAATTACCAAAGTCGTTTTTGTTTGACTTTTAAAAGTCAAATAAGATGTTTTGGTTGGACCGGTGAATAGCATTTATGTCCGAACAAGATTTAGGTTTATAACTAAGAAGAGATTTTCACTTACTAACTACAATTTGACTTGTCAACGGATCACATGAACTTAATTAGCATTTACGTCCGTATCCGATTAGGTTGATTTTTCTGAGATGAGATTCTCATAATCTGGGTAGGACTGCAATAACAGTCTCTATATAAACCTGCAAAAACACATAGAGCCCCTCACTCACTACCATACGCACCATTCACCTGCAAAACCATAGTCGCCAGCATTTAGAAAAACAAATGGCTCAGACCAAAACCATAACCTTGTTCGGAAAGAAAATCGAAGTCCAGGTCGAGAAAGAGAAGGAGGAGGAGCTGGTGGCGGCGCCACTTTTCATGTCCAACAAGACGCTGACGGCCTCTGATTGTTCCAAGGTGCTAGGGAGGCTTTTGATCCCTAATTCAGGCCAGCTGCTCAATTCGCTGCCGGCTTCCGAAAGAGCATTTCTGACGAAACCAGATTCAGATAATTCAAACCGTGTGATTGGGGTGACAGGGTTCGACAGCCGAGGGGCTAAGTTCGAACTCGGCCTGTCCTACTGGCCGAGTTTGAACAGCCTTGTCATAAACAAGGGCTGGAACAAGGTCGTTCGAGCTAATAGCCTTGTTCGGTTCGACGTGGTTCATGTTTGGTGCTACAGATACAATGGGGGTTTGTATGTTTTGTTCAACTTTTACAAGGCCCAGAATTGATAGTGCATGCATGGCAACAAATTATCAGTTCCTTCATTTCTTTATTTAAATGTCGTTTGCAGTTTAGTTTCACCAGAATATGTACTCCATGGTTGATTATATGAATTACAAATGTTTGTGTTAAATAATGGCATTATATATGTTCCATAGCGTGATTTCCAGCTTCAACTTTTACTGCTGCAATCCATTGATGGTGACTTTTTACTGTAAGGGATAAATTTAAATCATAGATTTTTACACCAAAATATCCTATAATCGCATATAAACAAATTAACATTGGTAAGATTATCATCTTCGTAATCGAATTACTGTTTCTGAGCATTTGGAGAAAGATTTTCACTAGTTCTCATGGATTGATTTTTTTTTTGGTCAAAAATGCACCGGTAATAAGAAAGTGGTTAGAGGTCTTCATTAGGTTTAATTTGATATTTTATTTTCTGATTTTGTTTTGTGTAATCCAATTTTTAGCTTGGATATTATACTCTAGGTTACCAATTAACATGTTTGACTTTATATATACATTATTTTTTATTATTGAATGTTGGCTGCTGGTTGTTATAAAATTATGTTCCACCTACCAGTTAATTAATTAGATTTTGACTTTATATATATATTTAAATTATTTTGTATAAATTAGTTATTGTTTAAAGTCAAAGATATAGCTTTTAACATACAAAATCAAACTATTAAATTGTCAAAACTCAACTAATAGAATTAATTACTTTCATTAAGATCCATTTTGACAGAAAAACTCCACCTATCAAACGAATTTATCATCGAATATATTTTATTGCTAGCCTTGTGTGTTGTTTAAACATCCTTAAAATAATTTAACAGTGAAAAGTATTGCTTAGTTACTAGTGTTTGTTTTATAAAATTTAATCTTTCCCACAAATAATATTGCCATTACATGCATGTAGTGTCATGTCAATATTTGAATAACTTTTTCATCCTAACCTTCGCTTTAGGAACTCAATATTGGAGCTCATTGAGAACGTGGTCGATGATATCGTACCTTCTTCTTCTTTTTAAGGCTCCAAATTCATTCATATTAGGATGTATGCACTTTTATATATGAAACCCTATTTTTGAGAAATTATGTATTTTATTTTGTAATCCATAATGTAATAAATTTATTAATATGGCGAAAAAACACAAATACTTTTTTCTAAATAAAAATTAAAACCCGAGCTATACTTCAAGGTCAGTGATAGAAGGGAAACCTTAATAATTGAGATTGTGTGTTATTCATGAATACATAGGCAGTATAAGGATATACAGAAATAATATTAGTAAAATTTTAAATTAACCCTATCTAACACAGGCCGGGTTCAAACCCCAATACTATTCTCTGACCTTTAGAAACGTGTCTAGCTTCAAGCCTGCAATTATGTGTCTAGCTCTAAACACTATTCAAATTTTGTGTTCGTTAATTAAATCATCAGAAGGAATATCTAACGGATCTGCCTGAACAGTCCAATCGTAAACGTAATCAAATTCAAAACCTTGACGAGCAAAGAGCTCACTAAAGAGGCTTTTAAGGAAGCCATAGTCAGGCTGTTGATCAAACCCCAACGAGCAACAATAATCAAAGTACGAAACGAACTCCACAGGACAAGATTCGCACAAAACCTCAATCGGAGTTGACAGCTTTACCTCACCTATCCTCTCCCACTTTGTCTCCTTTTTCCCTGCTTTCGCGCCTTTACAGATCTGCCACGGAAGCCTCCCTCTTAAAAAGTACACCAGAACGTATCCCAACGACTCCAGATCATCTCGCCGGCTCTGCTCGATTCCCCGATGAGTGTTGCAGCTCGCGTACCGCGCGGTACCGGCGTGCCGTCTATCGTCACGATACATAATGTGAGTGTTGGTAGATCTATCCCAGTATCGCTTCGCGAGACCGAAATCGATCACATGAACCTGAGTCGCTTTTCGACCCAGGCCCATGACGAAGTTGCTCGGTTTAACATCCCTATGAAGAAGCCCTTTGGAATGGATGTACTCGATTCTTGCGAGCATCTGATCAGCTAGCATTAGAACCGTCTTCAGGGAGAATTTGTATTCGCAGTTGTCAAAGAGGTCGTCCAGATTAGGTCCTAGCAAATCCATTACCAGGACGTTATCTTCTTCGTCGATTCCTGACCATTTTATGGCCGGAATACCTATTCCTCCCTTAAGCATATTGTAGATTTTCGCTTCGTGTAAAACTTGTGGCCTTTTCGATTTGTTCTGCTTTTCTATCTTCACAGCCACCATCTTGGAGCAATTGATACGCGTGGCCGTAAAAACCTCTCCGAAAGAACCGCTGCCGATCTTTTGGCCGACCTTGAATTTTCCGGCGATGATTCTCTCCATCTGAGTTACTGGGGTTTACAAGAGATTAAACCACAAAATTACTGATTTGAAATCGTTTACTTGGACTCTGTATATATAGACGACGAACGTACGACCAAAAGTTTCTGTTTCTGTTTGGGTTTTAGGTGATTATAACATAACTCTTGGTCTATATCTAGTTGTTAATTAGCAATCTGGACATACCCTAGCTAGCCTATTTCTATATTTAGTAACTAGCATTTTTTTAAACAAAATAAATAACTTCATCCTTTCCAGAATGTTCAAATTTACTAGAAACGGATGACATTTAATGGTCAAGTTTGCAAATAAAAAATACATAGTGTTAAATTTTAAATAATGCAAATTTAGTTAATCAAACAAATTTAACAATACTTATAAACAAAATATTTTTTCCATTTCTTACAACATTGCAATTATATTTAATAATTCATCACTATATATGGATGTCAAAGTTATTTTAATGAATTTTATTATAACTTATAGTTACATTCTAATTAATCTTATATGACTCAATATTTTTCTTTCTAGAACTGAAATCTCTAATCCATACATTGAAATATAAATACTGTTTCAACTAGTGAGGAGTTAGCTGGGTTGCATCATGCATGCATGCAGACACCTTCTTATGTAAAAGCATGAGTTCGTATATCTTGTGATCGATCGTATTAAGAAGACGGGGCTATCTGTTAACATTGCTCCGGATCCGGTCAACCCAGGGTTCGGGTACGTATAATGGATAATCTTTTTCCAAGTATTTTTCTGGTAAGTAATTACCAGATTCTCAATTGTATTAGGGAAAAGCATTTTAAAAAAATCAGAATAAAAGTAGATTTACTAAAGGAATCATCATTCAAAACAAAACATATCCCTGGGCGTATGATCCCAATTAGATTAGGGGTGGAAAATATTCTAGAATGCGTGTACAAATCCGACTAACAAGTAGATTTACAGAAGGAATATAATTCAAAACATATCACTGGGCTTATTTAATTACAGACTCCTATTTGGATTAGGGAGGCAAAATATTCTAGAACGTGCGTGCAAATCTGACTAACAAGTAGATTTGCAAAGGAATATAAGTCAAAATATATACATAATCAGATTCCTAAATGTATGAGGAAAATAGATCAGAATCCGTGAGGTATCGGATAAAGTAGCAGAATCATAATAGGAATATGACCTTCACTAATTCCTATTTCATGTGGTGATAGGTGTTTGCATGCAGGGTCCCACGCGAGTATATATAACACTTCAGCAACGTCTTCCGTACATAATTTTTCATCAGTTGATTAATTAACGACAAAACAATATTCCTCGTCAATCTTCTAAATCAAAACTCAATAAGAATGACTGCTGCTCCTGGGAATTTCAAAAAAATATGCTTGTTCGGACAGACGATCGAAGTCAAGATGGACGACGAGGTAAAGGACGAGAAGGTCGAGGTAAAGAAGGAAGAAACGACCGGAGTCAAGATGGATGATGCTCCGGTGGAAATCGAGGTAAAGAAAGAGAAGGATATGGAGGCGGGAAGAGAGCAGCAAGGTGCGGTTGAAGAGAAGAAAAGCTGTCTGAAGTTGCCAGTTAGAGAACTGTATAACTCGGATACTTCGATGGAGGAAGGGAGAGTTTTGATACCTGGTTCTCGTAGGTTGTACGAATATTTGACAGAGGAAGAGAAAGAAGAAATGAGGAAGAAGGGGGGAATTACAGTGACTGCATGGGCTGCTAAAGACAGGCAATGTAAGGGATACAAACTAAATTTATCCAGAGCTCCGAAACGGATCATGCTGATGATCGACAAAGGATGGAAACACGTGATTCAAAATAATAAACTCGTTCCTGGTGATACCATGCACATCTTTGTAAATAGAAAGGATGATGGAAAATTGCAATTTCTTTTACGTTTCAATTACGAATCCAAAAATAATGACCAAGTTGACAAATTACAGACTCAAAATGCAGGATTCATTGCGCGGTCCACTGCTCATTGCGCACAAGAACGAGGGAGATTACTGCCTCCCAAGAAAAGAGCTTTGGAGGCCTACTAGAGATTTTCACCTGCTTTTCTAATGTTACCTTCATTTTTTTGATACAAAAATGTAATTATTTATTTATTTATTATGCAACTATTTAAAATGGGAATAGCAGCCTGTCGAACATTTCTACGTACTACACCGTTCGTTCCAGCCAATATTGAACCTATTAATAAAACTTTGACTTTTGTAATTTTCCTTGTTTGTCAACAAACTCAGAAACAAATTGGTCAATAAAATAGAAGATTATTTTTATATTTCCTTATAAATAAAATAAAAGGCTGATTCGTAAAAACAATATCTACCAAAATTTAGGTCATGGTAGAGGACGTTCAAATGTTGCATATGTTTTATACGATTCTCACTGCTACAAGGACCTGCATCTAAATCACAAGTTTAATGTGTTTGTTGGGAAAGCTTGAATTTCTACCTTAATAGTTGGTTGCGAACTCATCACAAGCCGTTGTCGCTTGTATTTGAAAAACACATTTAAGACGGAAATGACCTAACATAAGGCAGATGAGGGTTCCGTCATAAACAATATTTTTATACGGCAGATGAATCTTATTAATCTCAAAATATTTAGATCATTGTTACATGCAGTCCAATATTTATTTATGCAGTCCGTATTTATTCATGAAATGACATTAATGTCCTCAGTATTTATTTAGAAGTGAACATGATTCCCATAAATGAGGGTATATGAGGTACTCGAAATATAAATACGGATTGCAAAAGTAATGTTGGACTACACCTGTCAATTCTCAATATCTATGTAGTTCCTATCTCGTAATCATTCACGTTAAGACCAACGTGTAAGCAGGAGATCGCAACACATGATGGATCATATGAGTAAAGCAAATGTACTTACGACTGGCGAAGTCATTAATTAGATGTCGTGTTCAATATTTGAAATCGCTGATGATAACTTATGAACTCGCAGTGTTTTTTGTTAATCAGCTTGTTTGCAATATAGGGACGACATCTCTGAAAATGTTATTTATGTGAAAGTGTTGGTCGGGTTTGTGAATAGAAAAAGGTGTTTGCTATATGCAGGTCTTGGGTCCTGTTTACTTGTGCAGGTCTTATGTAAAGTTGGAAAATACCATAATTATCCTTCATTCGTTTATTAGTTTTTGCAAATATATTTCTAAAACTCTAACCTTAAATGCATAAATCCGTCTATGTAATGATTGAACACGTGTCCTAAATATAAAAAAAAAATTCGTGAATTACAATACATATTTAAGAGGGACATTATTATCACTTCATGTTTAATTTGGACATGCAAAAGTAAACAGGACCTGCATATAGACACACCCTAGGAAAACTAAAACCCCAAACAGTATTATAAAAATTGACCTGATGAAAGCCTTTGACAAAGTTAATTGGGGTTATTTAAATACTATCTTACTTAATTTTAGTTTTCATGGTAGTTTTGTTTACAATGTTATGAAAAATCTTAGAGATCGCCCATTTTTCAGTCCTGGCAAATTGTGAAAGCCAAATGATTTTTTCAAACCCTCTAAGGAATCAAGAGAGGGGATCTTCTTTTTTCTTTTTCTATTTAACATATTTTCATAGTGTTTCACTAGAAGTTTGGGGGTTATTTGTCTAATTAATCTCACTTCTGAAACTAGTTCTCAAATTAACACTCTTTCAAAACTAGTTCCAAAACTATACTCCTATATTTATGCTTGGACCACATTAAAAATTATAAAAACTCTTGGATTAAATCTAATTAGTATTAACTCCATATATTTTCGTAATTTTCAATTAGACTCATAAATTCTTAATTTTGCATAATGGTGTGCAATCGGTCTGACCCGGCCCGGCCCGGATCCGGTTCAACCCGAATCCGGAATCTCCGGCCCGGGACCCGGGACCCGGCTCGGAATCTTCTTGGACCGGACCCGGTCTGAAATTATTACGGTTGACCCGGCCCGGACCAGATTGACCCGGTTTGAAATAGTAATTATATTTTAAACCCAATTTTCTTTAAAAAGAGAAAATAAAATATATTAGCAAAGAGTAGAACTTGTGTTGATTTTATACAATGTCATTGATTTTACCACTGAACTTAATACTTGATTATTATTTTGTTCATAATTATACTATAACTACCTTATAATATGATTGTAGAAACAATTACCATACAAAATTGACATAATATAGTATGATTAGTTGATACCGTATGTAATAAAACATAATATAAATAATTATCATAAAAACTTATTAATGAATTTAATGTCACATATGTATAGTAAAACTATTGAAACTATATATAGTTATTACCGGGTCATCCGTAGTTATTGCTCAATCAAGTTATGATGAAAATTTCAGCATGGAACATCTTTATGGTCTCAGTTTCTATGGAGCTTGCATGTGTCTTATAAAACCTCCCCGGTCTAGAGGAGGGTCTCGAGTATCAACCCAAGAGCTGAGATTTTGACTAGTGTCCTGGTTAGTAAGGGTAATTGTAGCTTTTGGATTGCAAACTGCACTGGCTATAGCCCTCTCATAGATATAATCACTCTTGATCTGACAAATATTCTAGAGAACTGCATTGTTCATTATTTTTCAGGCAAAAAATTTCTATATATACATTCATTAACCTCCTTGTCTGCTGATCTTTTGACAGTTTTGTAGAACTCCTATTGTATTCCATCCAGATACAACATACTTATATGGAAGCTCATCCTTCATGGAGATTTTACTTTCAAATCAGCACACAATAATCTGAGAGCATCAAGGGGAAATTTTGATTCACTTAACAAACTGTGTAAACCTAGATTATAGAAAAAGATAAGTGCCAGGGCCGTTCCTCAGGCTGATCATTGTACCATTGACCCAACTGTAGAGTCATCGGCCCCTAAGCCCGTTTCGGCCCAGTTGACGGGGGAAGCAAAGCCTTGACTTTTATGAGTGGGTGAAACCCTAGACTTACCGACATCGTGGCCATGCGTTCCACAGAAGAGTGATAAAGGGAAGGAGTGAGGAGAAGGGAAGTTCCCTGGGTTCCTATTCATTGCACCACACAAATATCTCTAACAGTTCGAACTTAGGCATCGGAGTTGGAACACCATTAGCCATCCGGTCCTGACCCTAGCCTCGTCGTTATGTTGACAGGTTGCCTGGAGAAGATCCAGACCGGCAGTGAAGCCTAAAATCACATGTCTTAACATTGGCGTCATCTGTGGGGATATATGCATGATTCCTCCAACCCACACACTCCTCTAATGAGCGAAGGTACCAGCAATCAGATGCTGCCTCGGACGGGCTCCGTAGAACCTGGAAATGGCGGTGATGCGGTCCAGAACTCAACAAGTCTTCTCCAAGGGGCCCAGTTGTCGAGCATCGTAGCCAGCCTTGAGGTCACCCCAACCGCAGGCCAGAGTAACTCCCAAGAGATCACGTATCTACTTCGACGACTGGTCAGCTCGCAGGAGCGAATGAACCATCGGATCTAGGAGGTTCAAAAAGCAAACTTGGGAGCTAGAAAGATAGCTCTGAAGCGCCTCTTCCGGTGCAGACACGAGCAAGCAGAAAGTCATTGAGTCAACTGACCCGGTTCACAAAGTGACTGGTAATGAGAAGGCACGAGAATCGGAGGAATATTTCTCTGAGGAAGATTCGTTCGACAAAGGCGAGGAGGAGCCTGAGGCTGTGTGGATCCCTACATACGTCCACAAGTTGAAGGTCCCCCACGCGTCTCTGTCCACAAGCATCTGGTGGTTGATTCAGTGCCACCCGAAAGTGAAAGACGCGGGAACCTTTTCACAAAATCGGTGATGGAGTTCATGCTGATTCCAATATCTATATCCCTCAAAACATCGGTTCGTATGATAGGATAACCTACCCGGAAGATCGCATCCATACCTTCTCCGAACCGTCGGGTGCTGATGGTGGGGGTCGGAGGGGCTAGAAACCGCGACTTGGGAGCAAGTTTTGAGGAGTTGTACTTGCATGGAGACGTAGCTAAACCCCTCTGAGTTTAGCTTGGAGACACTTCGCTCCACTTATGGCTATATTGTCTTTCTTGGTGGAAACTTGGTATCATGGAGTACGAAGAAGAAGGATACAGTCTCTCGCTCGAGCTCAGAATCCGAGTACAGAGCTCTTGTGAACAAAGCTTCAGAGGTCATTTGGTTGTTACACATTCTTCGGGATCTTTGCTACACAATTCTGAGATCGCCTATCCTTCTTTGTGACAATAACAATTTTATCTTTCTTGCTGAGAATCATGTTGCTCACAAGAAAGATAAGCACATTGACATTGATTACCACTTTCTGCGATAGTTGGTTGCTGCTTGCAAGTTTCGTGTTGGCCATGTTCCTACTTCGTTGCAGGTGGCAAACATTTTACCAAGGGATTCAACTGTGCTTTGTTTGACTTCTTCCGGTCCAAACTTCGTGTTTCGATCAATCTGATATTTCACTTGAGGGGGCTTGACAATAGAGGACTTAGATGATAATTGATTTAGTCTTTTGTATTTTTGACATATGTCCCCAGGATTTAATTACTTAGTTATAGGTCTCTACTTTTTATGTATAAATAACTACATATATCTCAATACAAAATAGTTTGGATAATTCCTTTATAACCTTGAGCCATTTGATTTTTGGGAACTCCAATGCCGACTTCTTTGTCTAATCTACCGAATCTTCTCAGCGCAGGGTCGATGCTGTTGGGACGATTTGTGGCTCCATGGCGATGAAATGAACACGTGTTAAGTACATCCATGAGCGTCAGCAATTGTCTCCGCCTGGTTTTAAACATCTTCTCTAGTCATGTCTCGTATCAGAGCAACCATAAAGATGATCGTGTTTTTCTCTGCATCCTCAAACGCCTTCCTTAGGTTGCTCTCCTTTCACTGGAAATCTTTGACATGATTTTCGGCCTCGTCGATAAATAAGAAAAATGATCCGGTTTCATCCGCCACCACTCTGGCAAATAGAGTTTTACCCGTTCCCGACGGTCCATACATGAGGATCCCCTTCGGTGGCTTCACTCCTATTAAATCAAACAGTTGAGAATGTCTCAACGGCAGCTTGACTAGTTCACGAATGCATGTGTGCCTTTGTACTGCGTTTACATCACCCAGGTGTGAATTTTAAAAATCCATATGTCCAGTAGATCAGACCAAGTACGATCAGTTTTATGAGTTAACTCTGAGATGCAGCGCTAACAAACTACCTTAAGTTTACATTTAAATCAGATGGAAGTAAGCTTTCAGGATCAAAGGAGACCAAAATCTATCTATACTATTAAAACAGCAACTTTTGGAAAAGTCAAACCTCCCCTCCTTGCGCCACGTCACCTTCTTAAATCATCTCTTCTCACGACACATCAGCTTTTTAAGATCTCCAAAAAAAGACACGTATTTATCATTTTTTTTCTTTTCTTAATTTAACGCTTCAGTTTTCCTCTTTTCGAAAACCATTCCTTTTCTCTTACTGATGAAGCTCAATTAATTACGCTGCTATTTTCCAAGCGTCTGGATTCAATGTATAACGTCTGTTTCAAGGTCATCTTTTCGTTATCCCCAAATTGATAAACCCTGTAACAAATTAGAATGGATTGATCAGAGATTCTTCAAAGCTTGATCACTGATGAGAAGCTCTTAGCGGGCCGCGACCTGGAGGGGAGCAGGTTGCTGGCGGCGCGAGCGAGGGAATCCGAACCGGCACTCTTCTGCGCCGACCAGATCGTCGCCGTCGCCGACATACTCCTTGCCGGAGACAATCTGATCGGAGGTTATCTTTCCGACTTGTACGCTGTGCTCCAGGTGCCGCTGCCGCCTGCGACTGTGGACTATGCGGTGTTTCTGAAGAGTTTCAGAAGGCCGTCGGCTCTTTGGACCCTCACAAGAATGATCTTCCTTTCTCTGAACCTGCTTCTAGGGTCCTCCATGATCTTCCTTTTTTACACGATGTTGTTTTACAGGTTTGTTTTTAAACATCTACCAGTCTATAATCTTCCTGATTTCCTATATCAAATTTTATTTTTAAAGAATAGTTTTGATTTGATTTGTGATGATGGCTTTGTAGAATAAGTTTAAGAATTTGGTCTAGAGAGTTAGAAGTTTCAGGTATTCTTAAAGCCTCTATCTTTATGTCAATAACATTGTTATCATTTGGAAGTCTATTTATTTGAAAACTCTTTTGTTTGTGTTGCAATATTAGGTTGTCTCTACCGACCCTTGCCTTCTACATGTCCTGTTTGTGAGAAGTCTAACGCGTGCATCAGGAGATCGATGGATCGGAACAACCATAATGTTGTCGGTAACGATTTCTTAAATTGCACAGTTGTACTAAATTTTGTTGTTTGTATGTTTTTGGTTTCTTTGTTCATCTACAAGGAAAAGGACAATGTTAACAATGCTTAAAGCTTGGAATTTTCTATTTGATTGTCTATTGGAACAGCAGTGCATAAATACTAGATTTTGATGAAGATGGAGGATGCAAGGTTGGATTTTCATGAATGCAGAGAAATTTATGCTGGCCAAAGAGGAATTTAGATGAAGGATTGCTTGTGGAATAAGCGCTACAACAGTGACCTCCAATTTGGTGCCAAATTTAAAATTTGGTCTCAGGTACATTCAAAAATCCAAACATGCAGTTCAATTTTTTCTATCCTTTTCATCTTCTACGGAGCTTTTCACCACCGCAGCCACTTCGTGTGGCAGCTTAGCGTGAGTCCAAACGCGCCGGATTTGGTACCTATTTGGCTTGGTCCCCACCCCGTTGAATTAGCCGTCTCTCCACCGCCGGCGACTGAGTCTAGCAGAAAGCCTTCTGGTTGATATGAATTCAGGCGATGAAGGTAAGAAGGAGGTAACTTTACTAGCTATCGAGGTGGTTGAGAATGCAGCAACTTTACCTAGCATTCGATTTCACGTAAACGGAGATTCTGCTTTATTCTCCTTTTTATGCCCTGTCAGAGGATGAATTTATATGTCTATTTCTCTAACTTTCCTAAGTTTTTGTACCTTTTACTAATTTTATTTACCATCTCTTTTGCAGGAAGGTTAACATCCAAACTCAATGCACATAAACTGTTCGATAAAATTCCAGTGTCAGCATTGCCAATAAAATGTAAGTTACCTTTTCCAATATTGTTTTAGAACTGCCTTTTCTTGAAAGATTTTATGTTTCTCATAACGGGTAAAGCAAAGAATGGTTCTACAATTAAGGTTTTCAGTTGTCTACACTGAATACTGTGTGGCCACTGGCCTCTATCATTTAGTTTTATATTGAACTCCCTAGAAGCTAAAGAACATGTTTTCCCTCTCAATTGGATGAGTTTTTAATCTCTGGACTTTACAGGCGATATGTGAAGCAAATTATTTGTAACTTTCAATTTCATATCTAAGGTTTTGTTGTTTTTTCGGATTGAAATTTCTGATTTTTGCTATTGGGTCTATGTTGAGCAGTTGAGCAGTTGAAGAAGTTTGTGGATTACATTGAGGACTGTGTTTTCCAAAATGTCTAGGTGCTTGGAGTTTGACAAGCGTACTAGATACAAATGAGTGGTTTTGGAAGAATGACTGAAGTAAGTACTTTTGTTTATCAAATTGTAAACATGTTTCCAATATGTGATTTCGGATTTTTTTCTATGATTATTAATTATAAAGATATGTGATCAGAAGTTCAATCTATTTTTTACTAGCTTTAAAGGTGCCCTTATGTTTATGTACCGAACAAAGTGTTGGTAATTTTTTTGATGCAGGTGCCATATTTTGAGTTATTTTGATGCCCTGCTGGCTCTATTTTGTGAGTCTTAGGAAGATTTTTATATTTCTGTTTTGACAGGAATGATTGCTAAAGGTGCTCAGTATGGTGTTTACATTTTTCGTTCACACTTTGCATGGTTTACTTAATAAAACAATGGATGAGAGTACATTGCACATCAACTTTCAGCGTATATCTTTAAACAATTTTGTCTGAGAGGACATTGCACCTTTCCACTTGGTGACATTGCACCTTTCCACTTGGTAAAGCATTTAACTTTTTCCTGGAAATACGTATAGCTTTAATGTTATCTGTAATGCTATGCAGGAGAGCTGAGGGTGACGATGCAGACCTGTTGTTAAAAGCAGCAAGGTCAAGATACTGGGGAGTGAAGGAATGACTAAGCCTACTGCTGATGTGTATTGTTTAAGGTTCCTGCATGCTATAGATGTGAGCGTTCTGACTTGGACCTTTCCTTCAAGGTACGACTACAGTTCTCTCTGCAAATGACAGTTTGTCATTATAATCATATTTTATGTTGCAGTTAAGGATTTGTTGACGTTGAAAATTTACCGAGCCTAATTAAGGGTGTTTTCTAGAGAAATTATATATATGATAATGAAATGGAATAATTTTCTGGTGAAAATAGAGTTTGCTTGTCCATGATTACTGCTTATGTGCATCATTATTTTAGTATTAAACTGCTTCGAAGATGATAATTGAAGCAGTGTATGCTTCACAGAATTTTTTCATTATTTTTGGGCTTCAACGTAGTATTAATTCTGTTTTGATGCTTATCCTATCAGGATGGACCCGATGTATATGTTCAGATTTCGGATTTAGTAGCAGGTTCGTTTTTACATAAAAATGATATGGTATTTGGCTATGTTTTTATGCTAAATTTGTTGAAGATTATATAACAGGTCAAGAATGATAATTGCAATAAGAATGAGGCTTAGGATGAATCACCAGTGCAAATATTTTCAGGTAAACTTTCCCCAGTTCATGTTCATTAATCTGGTCTGTATATAAATTCCCTTTTACCTGCTCACATGAAGTTTTGTTTTTATTTGATTTTTTAATACCAATGTTTTTTATGTTAAATTGAGGAACATTCTGCATTTTTTTTGGTAGAGAGGTTCTTAGAATAAATTTATTACAGTGATTCGCATCTAATGTAGCTGCTGTAATTGCGTTTTATTTTTATTACAGTGATCATGATCTTTATTTCAGCTTACTTCTATTTTTCAAAGTAATTTATGCTGGATGCTAGAATTTGGATTTGTTGCCTCAGAATAAACTATAGTTTTGGGTGTTTTCGCATGCTGTCTTAAATTGTTGATTGTTTTCTATGATCTGAGTCTCATCCATATGTTTCTTTATTGCTAAATTATTTAATATCTCATCATCCATGCAACATGTGTTTATGTTTATATTTATTGATCGTTTGGCTATCAATTCCTATAAGAGGAATTCTGGGAAGCAAAGAATGAATTTGATCAACTCGCATGGCATGTATCTATTTGTTTAGATCAATATAGTGTAAAATACATGTTATAGTTTCATATATTCATGACTTTGCCCCTTTGTTGATTCATCTGTTGAGATCTCTTGAAAAGATTTGACAACATATTCATTCTTTATGTGTTTTCGCAATTGTTCTTTGATTTCTTAGTTTTGTGACTTGATTTGAATGTTCTATATTCTCCATTCCTCTAACTTTGTCTGACAGGAGAAGAGATGAGATATAAGGTTCATGTGTTAGTGAAGAATCCAATGCTTATAAATCCAAGACAGTTCTAAGACCATCAGGCAGAATTATAAAGTTAAGAAGTCCCTTTGTGGAGGGTTCTCAATTTCATTGAGCTATTCCCATAAATCTTCCATGTTTGTGTTTGCAATGTAATATTATTTTCTCTCTACATGTACATAAGTGTAAACTTTTCTATATGGAATTGAAATGAAAGAACACTCTGAATTTGAAATACTATTAAAATTATGAATGATTGAATTATTGCTTTAAACTCTTATATCGAATGATAATATTATTTCGTCCAAGGCGGTGTTTTTAACATTCTATAAATTTGTATGCATATTATATTGATAAGTAGTAATATTGTTTTTACTAAATTGATACGAATGATCTCTTTTATATCCGTGCATCGGCACGGGTATCATCTAGTCCATATTTATAGGACTAAATATAACCAAAACTTTTTAATAGGGTCAAAAGAAACCAAACGGATTATTTATAGAACTAAACGAGTCTTTTTTTCTTAGTAAACATAAAGATACTAAAGGAAGAAAGAGTTTGATTACAAAAGTTTGATTATTGTATTTACTTCTTAGTAAACAAGTAGGTGATAATTAAGTTAAATATTGTATTTTTATTTTAAAATCTTGGTTTCTTTTATAAAATTAACTATGTCTTTATATATATATATATATATATATATATATATATATGTGTGTGTGTGTGTGTGTGTGTGTGTGTGTGTGTGTGAGCCTTTTAAATTTCTTTTCTGGATAGGCTTAGGCCTCTGAGAAATCAATAGAGTTGCCACTAGGTGAATGGTCGTGCGTTAACGTCCTTCGTGTGTTGTAGTGCATGAGCAATGAAGGCATGAGGAAGAAGATGTGACACATGTCCAACACAATTTACACCGCTCCTTTCATGTTCGTCATTCCAATTCCGACGAGTGAGCATTCCGTTTAGCTTTGGAAAATCATATCTGATGAGTGAAGCATATGATCAAATGTTTGGTTCAAATTGAGCATCAAGCATATGATCAAATGTCAAATATATCGAGAATATAATTAAATGTCAAAAACAAAAAATTAACAACCAACGTGAATATAAAATTTCAAAATCACAAACTTGCCTAATAAGCGTGTGTTTAAAGTTCCTCTCTTTTTATTATTAAAAGCTCCTAGTCTGTCCCTAGAAGAACTAGAGAAAATATTTATTCTACAGTTATTACTGACAATTTTTTAAAAATCCGCCTGAGATCACATCACATGTCCAATGATAAGAAATGAGAAGAAATGAGGGGATCATTTATTACAAAACACATGGAGTAGTATAATTTACAAAGACTTGCGAAAAGAGCTAATATAATTTGGCAGCACTGCAAATTCGCTAGCTTTTCATTGTTTAGAGAGCCTTGAAAATTTATACATGATCTCTAAAAGTAAAATAGCATTGTGCGATGCATTATCTCAATTATCTCACATATAATATTTAAAATTTAAGACGTGTTTAAAACTAGACAAAATTTTATACAACCCGATTTGCAGATTGATATTGAAAATTTTATATTGATATTTGTCAATAAATATCAAGCATATAATCAAATGTAAAAAAAAATAAAAAATAAACTAACGCAATCCTAACGGATGCCAGCATTAGTTTTGCATACTGGTTACTTAAATAATTTTTTCCATTTAAAAAAAATGAAAGTTTGAATTTGAACATTTTTTTAAGTGAAATCCACTCATGGAGTGGAGGGAAAACTTTGTATTAAGGCTTCCCAGATCTCTTAAAAGACCAAAATAAATTGGCATAGTGTTACACGAACTGTTTTGGAACTATAAGGGTGTGTTTGGTTGGGGTGGATTTTGAAAGTCTGGATTTTGTTTTGAAATTTTGAGAGTTTGGGTTTTTGTTTGGGATTTTGAGAGTCTGGTTTTGCAAAAAATCTTGTTTGGTTGGGTTGAGATTTTGCAAGTCTGAAACAAAATCCTTGTTTGGTTTGTCAGAATTTTGCAAGTTTAATACAAAAATGGTGAGTGTAAAATCAAAAATTGTAAATCTGGACTTGGAAGAACATAAACCATACTTTGAAGTGGGAAAATCTGGACTTTCTAAATCCATACAAACCAAACAACTATTACAATAACTGGATTTTGAAAGTCCAGTTTTCCAAAAACCAAGTGAACCAAATGCACCCTAAGTTCCTTAAGCCGAGAGAGGCTCCCAAAAATAATTAGTCTACAGCTGAAGATTAACTTCTAAACTATACAAAAGAATCTGATTATTACTTAGTTCCCTCAGGAAGCCTGTGAGTGAATTGCCATGCAAAACACTGAGCGGCACCCAAAAGGGACTAGGTACAACCAAAAAATGGAGGCTAATATATAAACAGTAGCTAGGTGTGGATCTATGTGGTATGTAAAGAAATGTGATCAACTGATTGTGCCATCCTGGTGGTGATCCAATGTTGCACAGGTTCTACAAAAAATATCATCATCAGTAGCATCTGATTGGTGGTACTCTCAGTGAAGGAATACCAATTTTATCCAAGATGAGCATACCTCTTATGTGATGAGGTAGATCTGTGAAGAGCAGAGTGGAGTTGATGTGATGTAGTCTGCTGAGCTTGGAGATTGCATCAGCTGCTGTGTTAACTTGTCTAAACACATGTGATAGTTGCAGTCCCTGAGTTTGAGCAATAGAGTATGCTTGATCGAAAAGTTCCCAAGGAGATGAAAGTGGTTACTTAACAGCTTTAACTGCCAGCAGACTATCAGATTGTATTTGGCATGGCCTTCCAGTGATGAGGGCCTGTCTATAACCTTTCTTGAATTTGAACATTGAATTCGTATATCTTAACTTGAGATTAAAACTAATATCATTTTTTAAATAAGCTAAAACATTTCTAAAATCCATCTCATTAAAGATAGTCTTTATTTTAAGTAAATTAAGATCACGGGAATATATACAAAACATTGTAAAAATCTTAATATGTTTTTACTTTTTTTTCATCGTGTGACCATTGTGACCATGGTTCATGTGCGACTAGTGGCCCACGTCTCCCATTTGTTCAGGGTATTTGAATGAGCGGGTGCGTAATGTGTGGGAAATTGTCAAACATTTTGACCCAAATCACGGCCTTTTATAATTAGGTCCAAGTAATATTCTGCATTTAGATACTAGTAAACTTGTAATGTTTTAATAAAGGTAACTTTTAAAAATAAACTATTAGATTTTATTTTGACTAACAATATTTATATTTAAGCTTTATAATTGAAAAATGTATGTGTGATTTAGTTTTTCATTAAATCTAATTAATTTAAATGTACACTGAGAGAAAAATATGCTAATATATTAAGTGTAAATAAAGAAATAAATCATTTCAATTGTATATTTTAATATTATAAATATTGAACTCATGGTCGGTCCAATCTAATTTGGGCTCCTGTGTAAAATTTAATTTTGGGTCATTATATATGTTTAAAATAAAGTTTTATCATTAAATATATACTATAAGAAAATATGTAGAAGAATAATCAAGTAAAAAAGGCTCTTCAGAAGCTAAAAAGTCCGAATTTACAAAAATAAATAGGCTCTTAGAAAAAATCAAACAACATTTTCAAATAAAAATTCTAAATTACATACGTATGTAATAAAATTTTAAAAAATTGAGCCCCTCTAATTCTTGGGCCCTGTGCGACTGCACGCTACGCACCAGGCTTGGTGCGGGCCTGATTGAACTAACCACGCGACATTTGTTAAAGGATAATGTTAATTCATGTGCTTCCTTAGGTCTCTCTCCAAAAAGTCAAAAACCCCCTTCTAATTTCCGCTCGATGGGGGTGACCGCCGAAATATTCTCTTGTCATGCTTCAGTCATCCCTCTCCCACCCCCATCCATTCTAATGCTAAAACTCTTCCAGCCTAAGATCTACCCCTTTTTATACCTCACATTGCAGAGAGTCAATGGTCAAGATCACCACTAGAGATCCTTTAGTTGGAAGCCAATGGTAGTCTCCGGCATGTTGTAGGGCCCCAAACAATGACGTCACCATAGATTTTACAGATCTGATTTCCGAAAACCCGGTTTGTATATTGGATCTCTCCATAGCAATATATGATATCTTAGACTATTTACTGTTACGCTATCGTAGTCTGTAAACGTAGATCTCTCACGCGCCGCTGCTTTATCGTTGGAGCTCACCAAAACTATAAGGAAGTTTAAATTTAGTCAGAAATATTATGGTTGACATCAGGCATGTCGATCAACGTGTCATTAATCGACCAAACGTTACGCATCAAAAACACGCTATCGATGGCCAACGCGCCACCTCATCTTTGGTTGCTGCCGATGCCAGCTAGTTATTGTGATCCGATTACTCAGATATATTAGTTCTTTTCTACTTTTATTTTATTTACTTTTACATATTTGTTTTCCATTTTTTACGGCTTACTGAGATCTATTTTCTAGATTTAAATATATATGCTTAAATGAGTCTTTTTCCTTAAAGATTAGTCATGTATGTTTGTTTTCCTAATCCTAGACTGTTGGTAGTAGTTTTACCACTTACATTCGAGCTAATTTTTTATTGAAATATTATTTGTAGATTTAATGGAGTTTGGATAACCGCTGATTAACTAACTTTGTTTGACATAATACTGATGCCCTAATGTTGTGAAAAAAATCCCATAATGCCTTTTCCTGAATAACGTTGACTGAAACAGATTTTGAAGTAATAGTAACATTAAAGGTATTTACCGATTTTATATCCAATTAGTAATCACCTAGCATGAAAAGTTCAGATGACTCATTGTCTTTTATACACTTTTCCCCCATTTTCTAGTCAAAGTCTTACAATGGTCCCGTTTGGCGAATAGAGTTTTCAGCAACGTTTATTTGTTTTGTCTAAAAATAATAAATTAACAAATCAAATCTCTAATTATTGTATTTGGTTAATTGAGTTCCTACCGTAGCGTTTTATGTAAAACGCTGGATTTTAGAAACGCTGTAAAATCGTGCGTTTCAATATTATTGCATTAATATTTCAACTTTACCCTTTTTATTCCGTATTTACCTTTTCGTTTTGCTTTTTTTAAAGGCGCATTTTCGTTTTGACGTTGATTAGTTTGGAATGAATTTCTGTATAGTTTGGGAATTAGCATTTAGATTATTATCTATTACCGTGTAATAATTTATACTTATTCTACATATACATTAGATTATAATCTATCACCGTAATTTATACTTATCCTATTTTGTGCTTAATTATCAAAGTATTTTTCTTTTTAAAAGAATCATTACACAATTTAACAACTATGTTAAAATAAAATTTTGATTGTTATTATATATTTAATTTAAAAAACCATGAAAATAAAAATATATCACTAAAACAAAAATATTTTTAATTTTTATATAAAATGTTTTCTAATACAAGTACATATATAAGAAGTTATAAATTAATATTAAATAATAATATTTACATATAATGTCCTTTTTTGTCATTTGATATAAGTAAACAGCTATCACCTCCTTGTCATATACCAAACGCATAAATAACAAATAGCTAGTCAAAACAGTTAATAGAAACCGCTTACCGCTAATAGCTAATGAAAACCGCTAACATCTAACAGTTAAACGCTAATTCCCAAACGGGTCAATATCTCACTATCAGTTTACTTAACTGCAGATAAGAAGAAGGTTTGGATTTTCATAATTTTGGAAACCCCTTCAATTATTTAACACAAATCTACTTCTTTTTGGGACATGATGTACTACATGAACTACATTTTGAAACATGATCAATGGCCTCTGCCTGTCGACTTGCAATTTAATTAGAAAAGAAAAGAAAATTGAAATATATAGGAAAGATCAAACAAGATCAAAAATGGTGGGTTCTTGAAAGAAAAATGTTACGTGCACAAACAAAATGTTACGTGCAAGCGTAATAATGCATAATAATAACTAATTATCAATCTTAAACTAACTATTACCTATTACTTCTTCTTTATATCTGTCTAATCTTCAAAACGTATCTAACTTATACGTGAAAACAACTCGGCTATATACAATAGGCTAAGTTCATACCTAAAACCTATTAATATAGTGTATACAATGTGCATTCATATACATGCACACATCGTGCATACTATATACAAATTCTATAGAGGCAAGTAGTAATCTTATCCTTTAGCTCGAACCATTATTTAATTATGTTGATGAATATTTTTTTAAAAAAAATGATGTTAATAAACTCTACAGACATATCAAAATCAATAAAACATTTGTAGTCAAATGAATACGTGCGTGCAGGCACATACACACGTTGGTCCCTAAATTATCCGTCGAAATTATAAAGATCTCAAAATTTTAAAAAAATAATTTTTAAAAAAGATAATGATTTAGCAAAAACACATTCTAACTATTAAACAAAAAAATTCAATTTTTTTAGTAAATTAAGGGGGAAAAACTCATAGAAGGTGTGGACATGTTAAGCTCATACTTAACACCTTGGCTATCGTAGACTGTTAATTCAATCTCGCGCTTCGATTCTTTCAGAGATTTCTTTTCTGACCTCGTCAGGCAATCGAACAGTTGAGTGGAGTTTGGGATTAGAAGCCTCCCCTGCATCATTGAACAGTCTGAGGCTGTCAATGTTTTATTGACCGTGAAAAATGGGGGAACAGGTTGTGGTGGTGCAACCTTCCTTACCTCCACTTTGATTTTCTGATCGAACAGAGTTATGGTTTTCTTCATAACCATTTTAGTGAGTGAAAGGTAGTGAGTGAGAATTTCTGTATAAGAGAGGGGTTTATATATACTTGTAATTATGATATGATAAATTGACAGATGGAGGCGGTCAATGTGAGAAGTCATTTCTTTGGTGTTTTTAGACTTACAATATTTATGTCTTTTGCATTTCCAATATTGAAGCTAATATTTATAAAATTAAGCAATAACCCCTAAAAGTTGTAAAAACAAAATTAAATAGCACAATTATGAAGAAATCAAAAAAGATAAGCGTGTTGGCACAATTTGAGCCCGATATGCACACTACGCACAATGATGCACTAGCTGAGCACGTAATGCACATGTTGAGCACGTAATGCACACGTTGAGTACTTTCAACTCTGACTCTATTTTTGGTGTTATTTTTTAATGCACATAGTAATGGTCGTCTAATAGGCCAGCCTGCATGTTGAAATACTTGCCATACAGGCTGGCCTATAATCCGAAGACTATCATATGGGGGCCAATCTATTGATATTGAGTCTGACTGTTTGCAAGTAGTGAATATGATCATTAATCCAACTCTTAGACATTGAAAAATTTTCAATCTCTTGGGCAATATACATTCACTGTTGGGACGTTATTCACTTGGTTACATTCTAAGGGAAGGGAATCAATCTGCTGATTAGCATAGTTTACTGCACAGGCTAAGTATGATATCACTTTTCAAAATTTCAGGTGTCATCCAAACTGAAAAGTTTGATCTGAATGGATGCATTGGGGATTCTAACACTGAGAGTCTCACATTCATCACTAATACTTCCCATTTGTGTAACTCTGCTACAGACTTGATCATACAACACTATCATGGTTACACAGAACCAACCACTCCACCAATCTCACCTGTTAGGATACTTCCAACAGGAAGAACAAGCAAAACTTCTACATTTGTAGCCAAGGACTGCCTTCAATTATCAGAAATGTTGATGTCCATTAAGCTGCTATGTCTACACGTATTTTCTACTTAGCTGGGTGTCGCCTTGAGTTTTTCTTGCAATTCACTAATAGGCTCTGAACCTGTTAGAGGATCCCTTTTTTTTTTGTAAAGTGTAGGCCTTTAGGGTAGAATTTTCCTCATTTTTTGGAAGCAATGATGGCTTTGGCTCTCCTATGATATTTGAGATGTAAACACATTAACACTTTTGTGGTTTTTGAAAGATCATGGAGCCTAACAAATTTTCCTCCATCCTTTATACAGTTTTATTTTAAAAGTAATTATTTATTTTTCACTTAATCTATTAGCATGATTTTCTCTCAATGTATATTTAAATTATTTTGATTTAATGAAAAATAAAATCACACATACATTTTTCAATTATAAAGCTAAGAATTATATCATTATAGCTAGTCAAAATAAAATCTTATAGTTTATTATTTAAGACTTACCTTTATTGCATACAACTTCTCCCTCCGTTCAAGCCAAAGGGTTTGTCGGGATAGAGGCTCATACCTTAGGAAAACTGAGGTGGTAGGGACATATCACAGTTCTTAGCCAAAAGACCAATTGTACCCTCTTCTGTTTCAGCCTTAATCTACTTGATCTCTACCTCCAATTCACCGTCGCCCACCTCCAGATATTTGTTACACTATCAGCAAACCACCTTTTCAACAGTAGAAAATGAAGAATACCACGATCAGCATTGTCATCTTTTATGCACCCTGCCCCCAATTAAAGCATATATATATACCCACATCCTCTAATTAAAACATATCAAATTTTTAAAACTCACCATTTAACTTGAAATCAATCAATAGATTGACACCAGAATTCTCTCTATACAAAGTCACTGAATCATGGATGGAGGTCATGCCGAGCTTGATTAACATCGGTGACAATGATGGAAGCTGAGGGGGAGTTGATTGGCGGAAGCAGGGCAGAGCTTGATTAAGAAAATGGAGGCGACTGTGATGGAGAGATATGGAGGTGGGGGAGTTAATTGGCGGAGGTAGAGGCAGATGCAGTTTTAGATAATGGTGAATTTGATAGGGTGGGGAGGTGGAAGAGGATTAAGTCAGCCATGGGTTAAGTATAATTATCATAGGGTTTTGAGTTATATTGGGCTTAAAGATTTAATCTATGGGCCAATTTAAATTAAATAATATGTAATTATATAAAAAACAAACCAAGGTATGTATGGCATTTATGTGTAATTTCTTTGCCAAATAAGGAAAGACTGAAAGTAAAACTCTTTGGTTGGGACGGAAGGAGTAAAAGTCTAGTATTTAAATGCAAAATATATTATTTGGTTATAATAACTTTTAAAGGTCGTGATTTGGGCTATAGTGTTTGACAAATTTTCCACACATTACGCACCCGTTCATCAGGTTTCTCTGAACAAATGAGAGGCGTGGGTCACTGGTGCACATGAACCGCAGGGTCGCACGACAGAAAGTAAGTGTATAAGATTTTTAGAATTTTATTTAAACAATTTCCCATAATCTCCATTTAGTTATAATGAAGAATTATCTTTCAAGATATACAATTTAGAAAAGTTTAACCTCGTTTTTTTACAATAATTGATTTTAAATTTCAGTTCAAGATTTACTAATCCAGTGTTCAAAATCCAACTTTTCATTTCATTTATTAAAAGGAAAAATTATTAAATTTATCAATTTGAATTAATGATTATATTTGTAAGGATTGCGTAAGTTTAGTTTTTAAATTTTTCTTTTTGGCGTTAGTTTATTTGATCATATGCTTGATATCTAACTAATATGTTATATCATGGATAAAGATTTTAGGATCTTTTTCACTTCCAAACCCCGTCTGTCACTAAAACCTTTGACCCATATATAACCAGGGAGGAGGCCGCCGGTGATCTCACATGAGCCGGCATCGAATCTAAATTAAACTCTAATCCACCTCTCTTTATCAAAATCCAAAATTTTAAAATCTCATTGAAAAATTACGAAATTAAATATGTCCCTTGCCAGTATCATGTCTGTTGGAGTCAATAATAAAAGTAAAAAAATTCACCGACCAGCCGCTAGACAAAAAGATATTTCAAAGTATCATTTGGACGACGAACTTAGAATTGCTAAATCTATAGTTATGGCCACTTCACTCATCAAATCTGATTCGGCAAAGTTAAATGGAAAGCTCGCCCACATGATCTGAAACAACAAAAATGGAAGTTGCGATGTAAATGTGTTGGACATGCATCACAATTTCTTCCACATACCTTCGTTGCTCATGCACCATCAAGGACTCAAAAAATAGTGGACAATCCATCAAAAGTATGCAACCATTTAGAGCATCTTCAACGGTAAGTTACAATACATTGTAGCTTACATTAATTCAAACTAATTAGCTAGCAAACTACAAGTATCTCCAATGGTTATTAATATTATATATTAGCTTGGATGATCCCACACAATTCTAATATACATCAAAATACATTGAATTATTGATGTGGGGCCTACTAAACAGGACTCAAGCTAGTAGCTTGCCAAGACTAGTTGCTTGTGAAGCTAGTGCTTGAAAATGGTAAAACAATGGTAAGCTAGTGCTAAATATTTTATTAAAATTACCAAGCAAGTCCAAAAATGCAACCATTAGAGATGCTCTTACAAACCATCCATCATTATCATCTTTAATTAGATAAAGTGCATTCCCAAGGCCCCTCTAAGTTCTCATTTTCACACTGTAAATATCTAAACCGTTTTGAGTCCCAATTATAATTTGACGGACTTTGAGTGTGGATTCATAGGAATTGGTGGACTAACAAAAATACGGCATGAGTTGATACATCATTGCCATTTGTGGAGACATCGGAGGAAGCTGCAAATTACTTGATTGAGAATGGTTAGGTTGTAAATGGCTTGATTGAAAAATTCTCATTCCGGAACTTTTATTTGGAGCACCCTCAACATTTTGGTGTTGACTAAAATTTGGCAATTGAGAATTTTGGACATTGGAGTTTTTCCAGCTAGGAATCTTTCTCCCATAATGAAGAGATAAAACTCTATGAAAGAGATGAATGGAAAATTTCAAGAAGGGTGAATGGAAAATTTGAGAAAGATGGAGAGAAATCGCTACAATGAAGCATGTATCAAACTAATGTCAACATTGGACTCTATTTATACACAAAATTAAAATATAGTTGTTGGAAAGAAAAGAAAAGAAAAAACAAAAATTATATAATGAGAATATTACAATTAGAGTGAAACAATGACAAAATTAAAAAGTCTGAAATACACGTTGAAGTGGAGAAAAAAGAATGATTAAGAATTGGACAGTTTGTGTGCCACACATGCACTACATGGCGCGGGCATGGGTGAGGAAGGAGACATCATGGGAGAAATCTCATATGTTCCATGTGGCAAATTTCAGGAGTAAATCACAAAAAAGTTTCATGATCCAGCCCCGTGGACGTGATGGGAAAAGCCAAGGTAGTGTTTCCTATCGAGCCTCAAGCGTGTGTCATTCAGAGGATTGGTCGGGGAGGATGAGGAGATTTTTGTGATGGGGTACATTCTGGAACACTGTTTGTATGGGATGAGATTCGTAGAGAAAACCCGAGACCTTTTTCTGAAGAGAAGAAGAGGTTGGACAATGAGCAAGGTATAGGTTTTGTTCAAAGTGTCACTGTAGTTCAGTCAACTAAGGCCTAGACCAACCGATCGAAAAAAGAATAAAAAACCATTCAAGCCAGTTAGCTTTCGCTCCAGAGTATGGCTTTCTGTGCCTGAGTTTGTTTTTTCTTCCTTCAAACCAGTGTAATACATGTAATGTATGTTTTGCTTGCTTTGAGTTTCAAACTGATGTAATAAATGTTTGCTTGCTTTGAATTTCAAAGTTGTAAAACTGGAGTTCTGTATCACTTTTATAATAAAGCTTGCGTTTCTTCGTACTTTCTTCTCTTACATTCCACTCTCTGCACCTTTAAGAATTCCAGAAACCACCACAGCTCAAAGAATCGCCCTAGAAACAAATGTAGCCAAAACCCCAATATTCCTAGTTGAATCCCAAGATGATGTGTATGCAGCTCAGTAAATCAACCATAATAACCAAAAGTGCTTTGAGAATGATCCATCAGAAAATCATTCAAGAACAACAGCCTTTTCCAGCTTTTCTAACCTGGTACAAGTTAAATCGAAGCCTTGAGAGCAGTACGGAGATCATCCACAGTCCTCAACATTTGTAAGTCAATGCCAGCAGCTCCTTAATATCGCAAGCCAGAAGCTATGAGACGATAAGTTGCTGGAGTGTCGTAGGGGCAGGGCTTAGTCTGTTGGACTTTAAGAAGTAAATCAGATAGTAAAGAATCCAAATGGATCTGAAGACAAACAAACGATGCATTCACAGAAATAATTATTTTTTAATATTTTCGACAGAAACTTCAGACATATATAACACACATGTTCCCGTTTCAAAAAAAAAACACACGTTCTGAAAATAAGGTTAATCAGGTGATTGATATACTCAAAAGGATTAGACTAACCAACTCTTCATCAGTACCAACAAGGGCATTGTGATAACCATATTTTAGATAGGAACAATCTTCATGCATTGCTACAAGTGATAAGCACCTGAATATAGTCAGTGATTCATAAGGCGGCTACTAAATCTCTAATTATACTCAACATCCTGAATTCTTTGGCCATCTAAATCATTCTATCAAAATATGAGATTTCTTCATCTTATGATCCATCATTTTTATGAGATTTTTTATGCACTCCTCATTTTGAGATTTCTTCAAACCAGTTACATGAAGTTGAAGGGTGAGCCTAGCTGAAGAACATAGTTGCAGAGAACTATATCTGCTTCCTTCTCCAACTGATGCCGGATTTTCTGCAAACTATCAAAATTTTTAAAAACTATTTTGGTCGAACTATCAAAATATGCATGTATGTGTGGCCTTACCTTTTTCAGGTAAATCTACATCCCAGACAGTGTTGCTCCCCTAAGTTAACTTGATATAACCTGAGACTAACAGCCGATAATATATTTTATTAATTTCAACAAAAACTAATGTTGGACTGTTTGATGAGTTCAGATATTCAATCCATGCTCTTTCTATGATCACTCTTCAATGAATGATAAACATCATTACTTTCCCTTCTCTATATAAGGTTGATAGTTTTGGCTGGTTCTGTTGTACCTGTATTAATTTTGTCAACAGTTGAGACTAGTTATATATCGAAGACAAATTATGCAACCCAGCAAAATTTGACTAACCAATATTTTATGATCTCAAATCCTCGATCCACAGAAGAAAAGCAACTTAAAACCAGAGATACAGGACTGCGGCTCAATGAAAATGGCAGATTTCACTTTATATTCAATTTCAACATAAATAGAATAGTTCTTTGATAAAAATAGACCACATGAATGATTAATACCAGAATACATAGGTCTATGAAACAAACAAGGGATACGAAGAAGGTCTAACAGAGAGCTCCTATGTAACTAAGGAAACATTGAGAAAACTGTACTGTAACCATTTAGAGTTCAAGTAGGGCTGCTACCTGAATATGTGAATGAAGATGCATTGCTGTTTCACCTTAACCCAGCTCCACCACCCCGAGCAAACAAAAGAACTGCTGGAACATTCGCCTTAAAGGACAGGTGTAGTAACTGGAATTTAAAGGACAATTTGTGCAAGCGCAGGGGCATTCTAATCTCTGTATCTTTCCAATTTTATGAAATGTACCCGAAGAGACAGGCTCTAAAGAGCCATTCTGAAGAAAAATAACAAGTTTATATTTTTCACACAAATATTGCAATATGGAAGCCAGACTCAGTAAAGACAGTACAAAGACAGCTCACACACGAGAACAGTTAGAGTCAATTGGACGTGTGTCTGACAACATATTCAACACATTCTTCACTCAAAACTAGCATGCACTGTCATTCTGAACTGAAAATTGGAGACCAAATTAAAATCACACAACGCGAAAAATTATGCTTAGCATGCAACAAAACAGCATATGTAAGACACACGGCACCTTACATAATACATATATCAGCACCTTATCCAATAACTAATATTGGAATGATTGATTGAGTTAAGACATTCTAGAATGCTCTATTTATGTTCACTCTACGATAAGAGTTTTGCTTGTATAAATTTAAACATGACTCTCCCTTCGTATAGTTTTGGCTGGTTCTGGTGTGTGATTATTTTGCCAACGGTTGAGGCTAGTTATATATCAACGACAAAATTTTGTGATCTCAAATTCCTTGATCAACAGCAGAAAATTGGACCTATTCAAAATCAGAGACACGGGACTGTGACTCAATGAAAATGGCTGATTTCACCTTTTCAAAATAAATAGAAAAGCTCCTGATAAAATAAACAAATGAATGATTCATACCAGAATAACCTGTCTTTTAAATAAACAGGCACACACATAAGGCTCAGTTAACAGTGACCTCCTATCAAATTAAGGAAAGCAAGCATAAAGAACACAGAAGCATATGCAGAATGAGTACATGAAGTAGAGGCATTTGATCGTAGCCAGATTTGATACAAGGGCCCAGCTCCACCACTCAGAGGGAAAAAAATGAATAGCCGGAAAATTCCTCATGAATACAGTAGTTTCACATTATGGCCCCTCAATGAGTCATTCCTAATACGAACAAGTTCACTCTAACAGTTACCATTCTAACCGAAGCAATCATGGAAGCCAAACCAAATACACAATCACACTCAATAAGTCATACTTTAGCACACACAAACAATACAAGAAAAAATGCATCTTCCAAATATGAATGTCATTACCTTACCTAATGACAATTAAGTGTGAGAAATTCATTATTGTATACAGGCTAGGCTCTCAGATATGTTATGTAAAGGTTCAAAAAATATCACTATACAAGGTTTAAGCACAAAAAGATTAGAATCACGTTTGAATTTAATACCAATTTATCGATCATCATTTGCTCTTGATTAAAAATACCAAGTAGATGGAAATACTGAACCACAAATTTCCAAAATATAGTAACAAAGATTCACTCATTCAACTAAAATGATTTGAAAATAACTCATTAGTAGCTCATTTTTGTCCTAAAGCTTTAGTATACTAGATCTCTTTAGTTTTCAGAATCTTAAAGCAAAAGCTAAAATACTAGGTTACAGTATAATAAGTTTCAAATTCTATTACCTGAATAAACCATGAAGGATGATCACATAAAGCAACTACCTGGACAAAGGACAGTCAAATAATCTATGAGCACAATAAGCAGAGATATATAAAAAGGAATGTCCCTTTGAGTCCTGCTCCAACTTTTGCTAATTAAAGAGAAACCTTCACAGATTCTATTCAACACTGTAATATTAACAGATCCGATCAACAGACTCTGGAACAATGAATTCTGAAAACCTGTATATTAGCTGACTATGATCTGATGATTAATATGATGGTGGCTAAGTCGTAATACTTGACCTCGTAACTTAAATTGAGATTTGACACCCACAGGTTAATGAAAACTAGATAAGATTTTGAGCCAATCACTCAAGGTCACTTTCGCAAGATCAAACTAGCTTATTACAGCCTATTTAGGAGGGAGGATCGCATCAAACAACCACAACTAAACAGTTCCAGGACTGAACAGCCACAGTATTATTTTATTTTACCTGAGCCAGAGAGACTATCTGTCCACGGACAGCATACTCACACTTCAAGACCTCAAAACAAGTCATAAAGAAACAAACGATCAGTTTCAAATCAAATAAAAAGCACAAAAAGATCATCCTAGAAACTTGGTCCACTACAGTTAATGAAAGGTTGGAGCTTTTAGCAAATCCAAGAAGAATCATATTTCAATTCACAAACATGACCATCATCTTAGAGCCATCAAATAAAACAATCAAAGATTGAAACTTTAGCCAAACAAATTACAACATTCAGAAAAATCCCACATGCAGGATCAAATCAGCAGCTAAAGTAACACTCATTTATCTTTGCATGGATGGTTTCAGCAGACAGTAACTCATTCAAAGCCCCTTTTCTGAAAATAACTCAAGTAAAATGTATTACAAAAAAATTTTTGCAATTTACACTGAATAAAATTTTAATGCTCAATGACAAGAACACAAAAGAGATACTCTTCAATCCAATTATCCAACAGTCATGCACAATTAAATTTACAGCATTAGCAATATATTATCTCTTGTACAATTAAAAGACATGACTTTCACTAGTTCCTCTTCCTCGGCACATAGAGATCCAATCAAAAAGGTATCATCCTTCCTTTACAATGCAATCATCGTAAAAAAATAAATGCATATTCCTAAAAATATCTGGAGATGCAGCCCTATGTGTCAATGCAAATGGTTAATTTACTACAAGTTAAGTGGTGGTACTTGTGAATGAATAAGAAGAACAAATGACCATCCATCAGACTGGTTATTCGGATCATCTCCTTGAAGGACAAGTTAACGGCAGAAAGGAACTACCCAGTCGAACTATCATCCAAATTATTCACTGAATATACAATTTCTAAATCAATAGAATAGCTGTGGAATGATTGAACAGATATACTGTGAGCTCCTATGTCTTTAAGAACACAGAAGCATAAATTTGAATGGTACCTGTTAATGTGAATGAAGATGAACCACCGTATCCTCTCCCAAGCTCAGCTCCGGCACTCTGAGCAAAAAAAAACACAAAAAAATTTGGACCATTTCTCGATTTGTGCGTGTCATCCTTGCGCAGGGGCCATGCTAATCTTCTCTGTATCGTTCCAATTTTATCGGATGTCCCCGAAGGGACAACCTCCGTGTCTGAGACTGAAGATAATATAGTGAATTCTAGCTTTCTCCTGTACCGATGTGGGATTATAGAGACAACGCATGCTATATGGGCCGCGGGTGCTGGACGAGCCCAAACTTTTCACTAGAACATGGAGCCCAATTTCTTTTTCTCCCTTCCAAAAATCTAGCACAGAACTTTGATTTTTGATAAATTCAGACAATTTTAGTTTACGAGATTTCACAAATAGATGCTTTGGCAACAACCCTAAACGACGTCCTAATCAGCATCATCTCCTTGCTGCCGCTCTTTACCGCCACCATCGAAACCAGCTTCATATCTCGGAGATGGCGGAACCTCTGGTCGGTACCATCACTCGAGAAGAGCATCTCCGCCTCATCAACACCATCACTCAGCTGTCCGCTACTTCCCCAACCACCACCACCGCTCCCTCATTTTCTCTCACCTTCGAAGGTTATGTAGATTCCAAAAACCTTATGATTTTAATTTTTCTGATCTCAGTAATAAGCATGTCAAGCGTTTGTGAGATTGTAATGCCTGGTAACGTATTCTCTCCGGGTTTTACAACTTTCTAGAAAAGTTGTGTCTTGAATTTATTGGTGGGTTGAGGCATTTTAGAATCTGCTCTGAATCTCTCAAGTTCTTAAAGTTGCTGCCCTCTAGAGTTCCCACTCGATAACTTATTAGGTGTATCCTTGTTGCTTGAGCGGCTGGAAACACTTGTCTTTGGTATCATATACAGTAGAGACAGAGAGTAGAGTGAAGTAGATGAGCAAGAGGAAATATCGAAATGAGTTTCAGAAATAGAATGACTGAAAACCTGATCCTGCGCCTCTTAGATGAACGCAGAGGCACCTGATACAGCTGATGCTTGGGATAACTGTCTTATGCCTACATTAGTGCTTTTAATGAAAAGAGAGATCACTGAACCTCAACTCAGACGACAGAAGAGGAGAATTAACTCATATCATCCGTGAGTTCCTTCAACACTATTATTTGCTGTTAGATTGTAATTTGGTTATGGTCAGGAACTTTGGATATGCAGTCTTGCATAGTGTAGCACTACTTTTGGCTTACGAATTATGATCCTGCTATACTACCTTGAACAGTTGAACAAATAATTGCTTCCCAGGAGACTCGTAACCCATCCCCTCGCTCTCACTGAGCATTTTGATAATTCCTGAAACCTTAATCGGGGAAGCATCAGATCAAAAACCGATGAGACATTAATTTCAGCTTCTTAGCAGCTGTTCCATTTCCTTCAAACTTGTAACATACCTAGGGTCTCCTTTATTTTCACCTTGATTACCATCTTTGAGGAACATTTGCCTTCCATTTCCTGCCAAACACTGTTCTTTTCTTCAGACCAGTACAAGTTCCCAAATTATCAAGACCAACTTCGGTAATATTAACTCCTCAAACGTTGCTTACATGCAGTTTCTGGGACTCGGTTACCATCACTCTGCCTGAAAATCCAATTGAGTAGCAACTTCGTCCCGGCCAGAGCTCGATAGGAAGAGATTTACTGCAACAACAACCTAATTCAATTATAACATATTTCACTCTCCTTTGGTCAGTGTCAGCAAAATGCGTTAACAAGAGTAATTATTCAACCAGGTTAGATACAGATGACTCCATAATCTTTGAAGTTGGGGAGGTGAAAGTCGGTGAAATCCCAATCTTTGAATTTATTTATTTGAATGTAACCCCGTGTTACTTTTTCTGGAGAAACAAAACTGACACAAATTCCACAAACAAACTCTTTTTCTTTTACCAACTGGAAATAGCTTCATGCATTCTTTAGGAACATTGATCTTAGCAAGCTAATATAGATCAATAAACCTGGACTTCAGTCTCTCAATTTTCTACCTAAGTATTCAAGAATGGAGATATCGGCACCTGGAAAAGTGGCGAGTAACTCTAACTGCAAGTTTCTGAGAACAGCAACAAACTCTTGGGCGTCATTCACGGCTCCCCGGGCGCCAGCCAGGCCTTCATCGGCGTACTGACTTACGAAATAGTTTGAACAAATTTGGGTCAGAATTCGATCGTGCCTCTCTTCATATCTCCTCGCTCTTTCTTCAGCTTTTTGCAGAGCTTCGTTTACATATCTCAGTTTATCTTGCTTCATCTTCTTCGTTTGCCATCTCCATATATTTGGCAAGCATAGAATGAATGAAGCTGAGAAGCCTAGTATGGCACACACTATTCTTCCATTGTCCATTTGGGAAGCTAGCTCTTTGTCCTGAAACAACAATATTAAAAAGGATAAATATGGAGATAACAACAGAGAAAGATACTTCTGGTTCTTTGCTTTTCGAGGAGGATAACTCCTTGACTTGAAATGTGGGCAACTTTCAATATTCTGTCTTCTGGAACTTGCTCTCTCTGTTTTCTTTCATTAAATGACCAAATTAAAATATGAAATTACTTTTAATTATTCAGATTTTTACTGCTATTATAATTGATATAATGCACAAACACATATCATAAAATACACAATTCAAAACAATTAGAATACACAACTACTGTATCAAAAAAAAAAATACACAGCTACACATTCAAAGCTCAAGTTAAGTCGGAATAAATAACCCCCACTTCAGCTAAATTCCATCATTTTATACAGCATCTTATTTCTTTTGCTTTTGCCTCAAATACGTTATGTTATGAAAATCTAATTAGTGCAAATGTTCAAGTCTCACAAATCTCTTAAGCTCTAACATTAATGCCAATTTTCTATCGAAATTACTACATCTGCTTTCAAACACCTAACAACATACTATGAGCTAAGAACTCCTTGCGAATCAGAATTACATCCTTAAAAAATAACATTGGCAGCACTTGCAATCCTAGGTCAGATATCAGCACACAGCTCAGTTCTTTCCAATAGTACTGGTGAAAGCAGCAGAAACCCCTAATTTCACCCTTTGGATTCGAATCACTCCAGAATTAGCATCGGAGTAGAAGAAGACACTATGAATTCAAAATTATCATTCCTCCTCATTATAGTATTTAGTGTGCTATATATCATCAACAAAATGCCAAGAATCTAGCTTTTTCAAGGTGGATTGATTATGAGACCCAGGGGCCAGGGGAGGGTAGGGAGATGGGTGTAACAAACAAAACCTGCAGAAGTCATATAAACTTACTAGACCAAATTTCACCAAGATATGAAGGATAAAAGGGTATAGTAATGACTAGGGTTTTGACAAAGTCATGAACAAACTCCTAAGAGATGTAAGAGATTAACTTTAACTTTAGTCAAATCTGGCAGTGAGCACGAATTTGTAAGAAGTCTAGAAGAAGAATGAAAAGGATATACACGCTAACCTCTAATTATCATTTCTTTTTAGAAAGCTTTGTAGCCAAGCGTCCTCGAACTGTGTTACTGCCAGCTTGACGCGTTCTCTTGGACTTTCTGCGTGACCCCTTTCTCCCTAATCTCTGGCGACGGATCTCAGGATCAGCCCAACCTTTTCCCCATTCAGAAAAACTTGAATAAGATTTGCTTTTTGACATGGATAGTACCATGTCAGCTTCTGGATGGATTTCAAACATTGGGTTCTCAGACCTAATAAAGTCAACTCCTGATTCTGTTGCTTCAGGAGACTTTATCTGAACATGGGTCTGAAATGAGAGAGTGTCAGCTCATTTAAATTTTAAACAAGAAAATCCTTGAATTTTCATATGTTCGATTTGTTAGCTACAATATTTTCCTTAAAACATAGATTACTCTAATCTCAAAACAAGCTGTAGGTTTACTAGTATTAGTCAATGTATGTTTAAACTACATTCGTCTAACCAATTACAAATCACAATATAATGGATCCGTATTAGCTGATGACCCATCATATTGGAATAAAGGGGTGGGTGACCCAGTTGCAAATGCGAAATGTCAAAGAAATCAGAGTCATGCTGACAAAATAAAACTAGAAGGTAGAGGATAATACCTTGTCATCTCCCTCCCTGATATACTTTTTAGCTTCTAAGATACGTACAAGCCCGCGCCACCATAGAAGGTCACTTGAAGTGAACTCGGGGTGCTGCAGGACAGACTGGTCAGCATTTGGGATGTACACGAGAATAGATAAAAAGAGGGATGTAAGTAAACTACTTAGTATTGAGTGGGGAGGAAGACAAGTTTTAAGCATGTTAAAAGCAATTCTATATTTACATCCGAAACAGACTGGAAGTTGCCTACAAAGACAATAATTAAAACTGGTATATCCATTTTAGGAAAAATATTCCAAGTGATGATTCAGAATGTCTACTGCTATATAAACTCCTGTAGGGCAGAAACAGTCAACAAAAGATATGACATGTGAAACATTTACAAATATCTCTAAAGACAATGGTGGAAAAGCATACTAGGATTGCATATGACATGGCAAGTGTGAATACAGTATATGTACAATTAAATCTACTAACAAACTTAGTGTTATTGCGCTGACATGCATTTCAAGAAATAATGGCATGCATTAGAGGCAATAATCAAAATGCCTCCTCAGGAAAACCAAGTACCTGTTGTCTGATTTCACTAATAAGTATCTTAAAATTTGGCTTCTCTACAATTCTGCTTTGTCTAACATGGCTTCCAATAACAGCATCACCAGATAAACCATCTCCAAACATGCCGGGTCCCTGCAACGTAGAAACAAAGTGCATAAAGAACGTGAGAAGCAAACATCATTAGTTCACCACAACACTACTTTTTCATAGAAAAGGGTACCCACATAGTGAGATACAATTGCCTGCAGCAAAATCGTCGCCTCCTTTTTCAAATTCTGCACTTCAGGCGGCCCATTAATACAGGAATCACACCTACACATGAAAAGTAGGTTAGGCCAGCTCTGGCTTCCAATGTTTAAAGTAACATTTGTAGAGATCAAAAGACTATTCACGTACAATATCCATCACTTCAAAAAACAAAAATGAATTCAAGGTATAACCATATAATTGACAAAACTCAGCGAGTGCCAACTGGGTTTACAGAAGCCTGAACTTTTAAAGCCAGCCCACATAACTGATTCATACCAAACCTACTCCCTCCCGCACTACTTTTTCCTTCATGATTAGCCTTCAGTCACACACAAACAACTAGCCCCTATGAAGCTCTGGAAGGAAAAAAAAAAACAACACACACAGAAAGAGATGGGAATAAAAATAGAAGGGGAAAATCATACAGCAAGCACTTCTCCTGCAGAAACTCTTCTCCAAAATATTCCACAAGAATTTTAGCTCTGCAGGAAGAAGTATTCATCCCGTATCTGCACCGCCACCATAAAAACAAATATAAATGCCTCGTTACACATTTGAGGATTTCTTTGATAAAGAGATTGATTGTCATAACCTGAAGCAGTCAGACAACATCTTATTTGCTTGTTTTCTTTGTTCTTCACTTCTTGAACTTGGCAGAAGTGATGGTGTTCTCGACAGATTTGCAATTAAAACTGGTTGAAAGAAAGGGGAAAGAAAACAATTTACAAACAAAGCTCAAAAATGTCCATCTGCATCATATCCCCCCGCCTCCACCCCTCACAGTTTGATGCATAAGGGAAAAGTGACTAGCATATACATAGAAAAAGTGAAATCTCAGTTCGCAGAATAATAAAAGGAGAGAGTAACAAACCACAATCGGCCAACTTCCCATCACGCCCAGCTCGACCAGCTTCTTGGTAGTATGCTTCTAAACTCTGTAAGCATTCAAGCAGAACAAAACAAAAGAAACAATTAACCAGCGAGAGATATAGATACTTGAAAAGAACAAGTATAAGAGGCCCCATAAGGAGCTGTGAGCTGTGAGCTGAGAGCTGAGATTTTACTTAATGTAATAATGATTCCATGATGACACAGTAATCACAATACCAGCAATGTAATATTAAATCTATAGAGTATACTTGCACTAATCATTCTGCAAAACAACTGCTACATTTCTAATGCACACCATTTCATGTAATCAATGCAATTTGGTATGTTTCCAAGGTAAACAAAAGCCTAAATCAAAATGATGCTCACACAAGTAAATTTTATTAATGCATTATGACGGACATTTAGGTTCAGTCTATCTCCAACCATAAGACTTTAGTGAGTATACCTGCGGCCATCCATAATGGATAATTCTCCGTACATTCAACTTGTCAATTCCCATCCCAAATGCTATAGTTGCAACAACAACCTGACACCAGAGAGCAAAAAATAAAATTATGAGGACGAGGATGAGGACAAATAAAAGCTCCTCCCTCAGAAACTCATTTGATTAAAAAAAGATACTGTACTAACTTCTCCAATAAAAGTGGCACAAACAAAGAAAATATGCTCTTCCAGAAGGTCAAGACAACTACAGTGCTGGTACAACATTATTCCAAATAAGAACTGAAGTCGCTTGGAGACATAATTATTAGACCAGTTATTTCGATGTAACAAAACCAATAAATTGCCACCAAGACTTGGTGATGGATTATGTAACCAAGAAAACTAGGTTTATCATCAATAATTAACAGTTGAAAGATAAATCAAGCATCCAAGGAAGGTACCAAGACTAAGAATAATAGACCCAGCATTGCAGGTTCTCCATGGCTCAACTAGTCAATAATAAATTAATAATGATTACATGCTGGGGGTATAACAATCTCTCACCTGTACGACATTGTCTTGGAATTCCTTGTGCACTTGTCTTAAATGTGACTTGGGTAACTGATGGAAGAGAAAGGATAAGCTACTCAACCATCTTATCATACACTTTGACGAGATCATAACACAAAAGAGAAGGTGGTGGTATGACATAATCAACAAACACAAAGCAAACTTTTTCTGTCACACTGAGACATGACGAATAGATTTATATGTCCCATATGTGTATCTTGAAAAAAGTAGTCAGCTTACTGGAAGGATGTAAGAATATGTGCGATGAAGAAAAATGGCAATTTCCGTACCAACATAACATGGATGAATGAACCTACCTTTGCATTATAAGCAGCAGCCCTAACACCATAGTTACCAAGAAACTTTGATATGCTTAAGGTTTCTTTTCTGGTAGGCACATATATGATTGTTGGGCCTTCACCAAGTGGATCAAGCTGAAGTTTCAGCCTTTCTTCTGGTCTGCTCTGCAGGTAATGAGTTTCAGGCGACTCAGCTTCACATAGATGCTTCAGTGGTAATTGCTCAGTAAATCCACCACAAGACACTGCAAAAGCATAACCATAACATATATAAAGAAGACCAAAAGAAAATTATGCAAATGATCGACCATGATATCTAACCAATGAAAACATTGACCAAACATATAGGTCTGCAAGAATGACTAAACCTTGGATCTAAAGTGGAATTTTATGTACCCCCTGCAGACTAGGTTTTTGCTCAGACTAGTTTTTGCTTTTGGTAGGAACCGTATGCTCTATCTTGCAATCATGTAACCAATATTCTAGATTTGCAAGGAGAAGTCATAACCACTCTAAAGTCATCCTACAATCTGCAGAGTCTTAGCAATACAGTGAATGAGACACATACTAGGAGCTAGGATACCTATATAATGAAGCAGCTTTAACAGCTACCCATTTCTATTATATAATATACTCTATTTCAAATCTTAACCTTGTTTCCATCCTTGATTAACTTTACATCCTTTCCACAGTAAGCTAGCTCTACACTATTGTTAAAGAACAGACTTTGTCCACTTGGATGCTCGATTGGCCCTGCAACTAAATTGTTTATCAAGTTCTACCATATTTAACCTGGGACAAGACCAGTGCTTTCAAACTGTACGAGGCAAAAAAGAAAACAGAAAAAGAAGTGAATGGCATCATCATGTATTACCATCTAAATCGTCTGTATCGCAAAATACATCGCACGCATCTTCTAAGTACTCAACAGATAACTTCTTCCCCTCTGAAATGGGAGAGCTGTGATCCGGTGAAAGGCCTGAATCTTCATCATCCGAGCAGTCATCAAAATGAACTCTGTCTGGTTCAAATATGTTGCCAGTTGAAGTTCCACTCATGGTGTCAGGTGCAACTTTCATACAGTTTTTCTCTAAATTTTTCTTTCCTGTGTAAGTTTCTATCAACTCATAAAAATCTTGCTCATAGGACTTCAAAGATCCCATTCTACTGTGCTTCACCTGGAAATATATTAGAAGAGTTTAAGAATTAGGAAATTAACTAAGCCGAACATTAATAACACGTCAAACAAACTATGAAAAACCAGGTTAATGAACTTTAGAGGCTTCTTTGATCAAAGTAGATGAACTAGGTCATAATGTGTTCGCCAATATCTGAAGACAAAGGACCGTGAAAACTTAAGCCACAAACTATCCACATATTCCAATTAAACTAGCACAAGCTGAAAATAAAGAATGTTGCACTCAAAATTTAAGCCTATTTTTCAGTTGGTAGAGAGTATACTGTTTCCAGAAAACAGTTACAGACGTTCACAAATAGCACTACTTATGAAGCATATCACTGTGGACAGGATAAACAAACTCAGAGCTTACCGAAAAACGAAGATTAGGCCTGAAAAATGAAGTAAGAATGATCTTGGTATCTTTTGGCATGTGAAGTGACTTAATAATGTCATCTCGAACACACATGGTTGCAGTTGCAGTCAATGCCATCAGTGGTATGTCAAACTTAAGGAATCTAAGCTTCGCAGCACTGAAGCTCTCTCTAAGTACAGACATTCGCCTGCAAGGCATATATATAAAGACTTAAGCAAAAGGGTTTACTGCACTTGGACATACAATAAATAGCTCGCGAGAACTGCTAAAAGAAACAAGTCTGAGGGATACTACTTTCACTGCTTAGATTATAAAACAAAATGAGCCAGCAAGAAGAGCCAAGAAGCATTTGATGATTCAACAGGTATTAACATTAGCAGACAGAACCAATCCACCCTATCCATTCTCGCCAACCCCGCCCCGCCTTAAACTACTACAGTATTTAAATTTTCCTTTGGCATACTACATATCCGTATACGTCCACGGTGATTTCCTGTTAGGAGAGCTGGGATCTGAAATATGGATGTGTAGTACTGTGGTATGTTGCAGAACTTTACTCTTTACATGCAGAATACCCTGAAAACCATCATTGGGTGTAGATGTAGAAAACTTAAAGCAGTAACGTGAGATGGGGACAAAGCATGAGCAGGTAGCATATTTGATTCAGTGACAAACTATATTTCTATCCTATTTTCAGTCATTAAATTTCCATAAAAGAGCTGGCTGATGTAACCAGTATGATGATAACACCTGTAGTCAGGTCGGAAGTCATGTCCCCACTTAGAAACACAATGCACTTCATCAATCGCAAAGAGTGCAATTCCACGGCCTTCTGCAAGTCTCTGAAGGGGTTCTATCAGTCTGTAAAACATGCACAGAAGCTTGTAAGGACTTAAAGATTGGCAGAAACCATTCTGGAAATGGAGCATAAAAATATAAGTAAGCGAAAAGCAGTATCATATTGATTTACCTTAGTACCGTCTCTGGACAGACATAAATAATCGAATACATGCCACTGAGAGCTTTCTGCTCAACAGTTCTATCAATTTGTCCAGATCCAAGGAAGCAAGCAGAGACACCATGTTTCGCTAGCTTCAAACACTGATCATGCATCAAACTTATCAATGGTGAAATAACAACCACCACCTTCCCTGTTAAAAGAGCTGGGATCTGAAAACACAGCGATTTCCCTACCACAGCAAAACCAACTTAGATCTCCAAAAACTCAACCTCATACGAACAATTATAGAAACTGAATTCAATACCTGATCCAGTGGCTGCAAGTACAAGACAATCTTTGTGAGAGAACCAAGCTGCCAATGCTTCCTTCTGAAATGCCTTGAACGAAGAATATCCAAAATGCCTGCGCAGCGCATCACCGGCTGACTGCTCCCAGTCATCTTCATTGCAAGATACGGCTACAGGAATATCTGAACTACTACTAGCATTTATGAGTTCCGACTTGCAAGGAGCCTCGGACCTAAACGGGGCTCTAAATCGAGATGTGTCAGCAACCTTTCTTCTTTTGAGTTTCCCTGGGCACTTGAGATATTCACTCATGCTCGGTTGTCGAAGTTTACCCAAATCATGAGGTTTATTAATAGGCACAGTAATAGTGGAAGGGCCTTCGCCTTTTCCACTAGACCCATTCAAGATAAACTCAATAGCTGCATCCATTGAAGGTCCAACACACTTAATAGCTTCTTCAATATCGGAAAACTCGAATCCCATCCCAATCAGCTCCGCCATCACGCGGTCTGAACTGTAACTTTCAGTACCCATTCTCCCAGAAGAAGAAAAACAACACAAAAATCACTAGACACCCAAAGTTTGCAAGAACATCTGACCTAATTCCCAAAATCACTATCTATTCCCTCCAAAATATCATCATCATGCATCAAAAAGGAAAGCAAAACCCTAAATTATGAGCGAGATTGGTAAATCGAAACACCAATATCGCCGCCGCAGTTTCTATTTACATCTGCTTAGAAAAAAAACCAACTTTCCAAATCACTTTTCATTTCTCGATGAAATCATGGAAAAATTGAGATAGAAATTGGGAATCAATTGTACCAGTGAAGGAAGAGCCGCAAAATATATTTAAACCCCCCAAAAATTAAAAACAGAGCCCGCTTACAGATTCAATTGAAATTTTCATCCGCGCCAAAAATGAAAAACCAATTACATAACGAAAATTGAAATCCAGAAACGACGCCGTTTGTTAGAGGCGATCACGCTTCAGATCAGCCATCAAAGTCGCGCTGCGGGTTCACGTTTTTTCGGTGTATCAGAATCTAAATAGAACACGCCATGAACGAAGTCGCGCGTCTATCATTCCGCTTTCATACGTCTTCTTCCCCAATCATCCAGAAAACACAGTGAAACCCAGATCTCCGCATTTCTGATAAGATTACTTGTTCTGTAACAAAACTTTCCGTTTAAAAATTAATCAATAAGGAATCTGATAAGAACATCATTTTGTCAAATTTATCAGATAAAACAAATAGATAGAGATCAATGGATCGAAAAATAGATGGGAAATTTCTGGTAATATCATAGAATTGATAGAGAAACTAAGTACAAAAGCATACATCCCCTCCAAATTGATTGAAAAACTAAGCTAGATAGCAACTTCTTCACCAAATCTGTTAAGATAACAGAAGATTGGGGAAGAACAAAACATACTAATATAGCTAATCATATTATCACGTCGATGCTTATGCAGCAGCCTTCTTGGGGGACTTGGCAGCCTTGGGTTTCGACGCCTTCTCCTCCGCCGCGCCGGTCTTCTTCGGCAGCAGAACCGGGTTGATGTTCGGCAAGACGCCGCCGCTAGCAATGGTCACCCCCTGGAGAAGTTTCCCCAATTCCTCATCGTTCCTGATGGCCAGAAGCAAGTGCCTTGGGTTGATCCTGTTCTTCTTGTTGTCCCTGGCAGCATTCCCGGCCAACTCCAAAACCTAACAGAAAATACAAATAAAATCAATTCACAAATCTCGCTCAATTTATCAATAAAATTTGGGGGAAATGGAGATTTCGGATGTGCTTGTATGTATATACCTCAGCAGCGAGGTATTCGAGAACGGCAGCCAAGTACACCGGAGCTCCGACGCCGGTACGCTGGGCGTAGCGACCTTTCTTCAGGAAACGGGCGATACGGCCGACGGGGAATTGGAGCCCGGCCTTGGTGGACTTGGTGACGGCCTTCTTCCGATCGCCGCCCTTGCGGCCGCCGGCGCCCTTGCCTGACTTGGTAGCCTCCATGGATATCGAGTGAGATGGTATAGAAATGTTGCTGTGTGAAATCTTAATTGCTCGGATTCGAATTGTGTTGTGATTACCAAACGAAGATCGGAGACATTTTTATAGAGATGGGGAGAGAGTACAGGTACATTCGCCACGCTGGAGGTCCGTGTACCTGTTGTTTTAAACCATCGGATTGTTTTGATATTATCTGATCTGACGGGTGATGGTTTGACAAGTTGGCAATCTGGAAGTTCTTACATTAGCAAATAGGATATCATTACGTTCAGACTGAAGTCTCTTATCATGATTTTAAGGATGGATGACTATGGGTCGGAATACTCGGGACCCAATCCAAATCATGGGTTTTGATCCATTGGAGTTTCGGTAAACTTCATTCAACATTTTATTTTATTTGTGCAAAACTCAAATGCTATGTTATGTTTATGGTTTTGCTGAGATATTGAATTCTTGATAAATTAGTTGAACCAACAACGAGTTTACAAATTAAAATTTCAAAAAGTGAAGAAAATATGAAACTTCGCATTAGTAGATCATATTAAAGACATTTTATGAAACTAGCATATGCAGTTATGAAATATGAAGGGGATCGAGCCTTAATTAGGTGTGCGAGGTACAAATTCTAACGTAAATGTGAAATAATAAAATTTTGGATTCAATTCAGTTTACCTAAATTTTGAAGAGTTTCCTTCAAATTCTAATTGAATATGTGAACGTCTAACAAAATGTAGGATGTTTTTACACTTATATGTAGTAGCAGGGTAACTTGGGGCAAGGGGGCAAATGCTACCCACTTTTTTAAAAAAATTGTACAAAATTTGAATATTTATTATTTGACCCACAGTTTTTTAAAAATACTACTACTATCCATAACAATTTATACATATATTGGTTAAATCAAAAATCCCCCAAAAAAATTCTTCCAACTCGCTGCTCTACCTCTCCTTCTTCGAATCTTGAATCTCCAGGTCCTTCGTTGTCGATTAACCGCCGCTGAAGCCACTGCCTAGTGCCCAGTCGCCCGTCGCCCACTGCCCGAGAATCCGAGACGTGCCCGTGCTCCGCCGCCACTGCGTGATCGGTGATTTGATCTGTGACATTCGTCGGCCCGTCGCCCGTGTCCGTGATCCCTCACCACCAATCGGCCAATTCGCAGGACACCATGAGGGCCAGCCGCCCAGGACCACAATTGACAGCTCTGCAGCCTTCAAAAGCCACGACCTCGTTCCTTCGGGGTTTGTAAATTAAAGAATTTTACATGCTTTTATATTGTTTGGCCAACTGAATCCTGATTTCGAAGCATGTGTTTTACTTTAAGAAATAATTAGTTATTTCTTTATCTTGGTTATCAAATTATTTACACCAAATATCAGAAGAGGGAGATTTCTGTGTTGGATACTTGGATTTGATTGCTTTTTGCCCTCCATGCTAATGAGCCAGCAAATATAATTGATAGAACAAGTGTCTCTTTGTGTGAGCTACATTAATAAAAAAAGGTGAAGTTATGGAGCGCTTTTTTGGTAGTGTTCATGTTGATACTTGATACCACTTCTTTGACTCTAAAGGGGGGCAATTCAGAAAATGCTAATGGATAAATCTCTACCTCTGTCTAAAGTTAGATGTCAAGGCTATGATGGTGCTAGTAATATGTAAGACCATGCATCGGTCTTCAAAGATTGATCAAGAATGAGTCTCAATCAGCATATCATGTTCATTGTTTCGCTCATCAGCTTCAATTAGAACTTGTGAGCATTGCTAAAAACTATGATGATGCTCATTGGTTGTTTGAAGATGTGATTCCCCCTCTGATTACTTTTATTGGTGGTTCACCAAAGCGAAAAACATATCTTTAAAACAAGCAAAAAAGTCAAGTTGTAGAGACTTTATCCACTTGTGAGCTTGAAACAAATAGTGGATTAAATCAAACCAAAAGTTTTATTAGGTCGGGTGACACTCGGTGAGTATCTCACTTTAGAACCATTAGGAATGTACTTTTATTGTACCGGTCTATTCTTGAGTCCCTTGATGTTATATATGATGCTTCCAATGACATAGGTGAGAAGAGTAAGGTATGTGGACTCACTATCATGTTGATGTGTATTGACTTTATTTTTGTGCCACATTTGTTGGCTACTGTTTTTGCGATCATCAATGCGTTGAATATGGCCTTGCAAAAGAGGGATCAAGAATAGTAAATGCAATGTGTTTGGTTGACTCAACTAAGAGGGAAATGGAAAAGATGAGAGATGGTGGAGAGGACTCACTCTTTAACAAAGTCACAACATTCATGGTTAAACAAGAACTTGAGATCCTAAATATGGATGACTTGTATGGAATGCGAGGAAGGAGTTTGTTTTGTGGCAACGGTCCAAGAGTCACCAATCTTCATCATTTTCAAGTTGAAGTTTTCAATGGTGTGCTTGATCGCCAATTGTGTGAGTTTAAAGACCGATTTACCAAGGAAAATAAAGATTTACTTACTTGTATGAGATGTTTTAATCATCAAGATCGATTTTCATCATTGGACGCATCAAAGTTTGTCCAACTTGCCGGATTTTATCCTAAGGAATTTTCAAGTGTTGATGTGATGTTTTTGGATCATTCTCTTGGTACTTTTATTGATGATTTAAGTAATGATAGACGATTTTGAGATTTGAAGCATCTCAATGAGCTTTCTGATACCCTTGTGAAGACGGGAAATCATAAAACTTATAGTCAAGTGTCCTTGCTCTTGAAGTTAGTTTTGCTTCTTCTGGTGCCAACGGCAAGTGTGAAAAGAGTTTTTTCCGGAATGACTTATATCAAGAACAAATTGCGGAATATTATGGGAGATCAATTGTCGAATGACAATTTGGTTACTTATTTAGAGATAGATTTGTTCTTGGTTGGTAGCAGTGACACGCTTGCAGAACGATGGCGTAACCTTGGGAAATCACGACGGTTACCCTCCTAATATTAGTGTATTTTTAAGTATTGCAGTGTTATGTTTAATGACATTTACTTTAAATAAATCTTTTTGTACATTTACTTGTATTTAAAAAAAAATTAGTATTATTTTGTAATGAAAAATTGCTACCCACCTTAAAAATCCTGGCTCTGCCTCTGTTTCTATGCAGTCCTATACTGTTCTATATAAGACTACTAACCTCACTTTTTTTCTATCATAAACTCACCTTTTAGATACCATGAAATTTTAATTGATAAATAAGAAAGATATTGGTTGGTTTTCTGATGCAACTTCAACTCGTATTGCGGTATTGCAAGTGGAACCAAACCAGCAACTATTGACAGAGGCTTGGTTGTTTTTCTTCCTTGTTTGTGGATCCGAGGCGATGAAATCTTGATGGATACGAGGGTCGGGACATATATGAGTCGTGCATATATTTCTTGTTCTGAGGCCAATTTATGCTGATGGAACAAACAAGTTTATAGTAGTATTTGATTGCACATATGTAGATGATTGCATTTGTGCAATCCGTTATGGCAAATCTTAGATATTGTAACACAAACAAAAAGACACATTTTTGCAAAAAATGAAATCATATAGTTCTATTTTCTGAATTATAATCCAACTCTCATTTTGATTGATGCGACTCCATAAACATTCCAAGAAGATTTGTAGCGCAGAGTTAACGTGTCTTGCCATCCAATCGTGCATTCATAACTGCTAAAATCGACACCACCTCCTTAGCCCCCTCCCCCCCCCGGCAGAGAGCTTGAACAACTCGCCTGAAAGTAACATCCACCCAACACTCCACAAACATTTGTATCTCTCCACCACTGTAAAACACCTCGATCATCATATCATAAGAAGGGTGCATAATATCACCACTCGTACTCATTCTTCCAAACAGCTCATACACCTCCTTCTAGTTCGCTTTGCATTCATCAATCTTGAATCCCCCTCACAACATTTCCCTTACTTCAGCAGCCAAGGCAGCAGAGTGTTGTACATAACATAATCCGGTGAACAATGCCCATCCTCATGAATCCGCTTTAGTAGCTCAACGCCACACAGCTGCCTTCCCTCTTCGAAGAAGCCACTGAACAATGTATTAAAAGTTTCAACAATGATAATCCTTGCCAAATGGTTCACTTATATTGAGATGATCAGTGGAGAGAAAGTGTTCACTTTTATTGCTAAACAGATTTACAAGTGAATCAGGTTCAGGGAAGGGATCATAGCGATAAGGAAAACGCTGAGTTGAAAGAGTTGTTTACCTGGCTATTTATTTTGATGCTTTCCTTACTTAATTATTGGCATTGTACATGTTCTTAAGAGCAACATTCGAAACACAGGGTCTCCCCCAGCAAATTCTGCACTTGCCAAGTAGGCGATGCGAAATTAGTGAAGGAGATCATATGAGTATCATAACAAGACAGGACCTTCGACACAAACTTAATAAGACATGACCTTTTACACAACCAGTCACACGATTACGACCAAATGAAATCCTAAAGCACAGATTAAAACAATCTCAGTTTGTGAACTTTCTGGATCTAATCGCACAATATAACAAACCTAGTTTCTGAACCTTGGATCTAATCATTACAAAATATAAAAAAAACCTTAGATGATGATTAATATGGGTGATAAGTTCACTTTAGTGTATAATAATTTTACATAACTTTCAGTAGTCATGATGATCAAAACATTCTCTTGGAAATAATGGATGAAGCAAATTCACATCAAGAAAATGCAAATATCAAAGATGTTTTTACAGAATTTTCAAGTAAATGAGAATTCAGGAGAACATAAATCATGAAAAACACCAAAGAATGTGAAATGCTTAGCCCACATGAATGACACCAAGAAAGCGAGGATATAATATGGTGAAAACCTGCTTCAAATTGAGACTTGCTCTTTGTCTCATCCACCTCTATGCATTACCACTTGTTCCCAGCTATGGTGCAGGTAATTCAACCCCTCAAACACATATGCAAGAATCAAAATAGACAAAAAGATGGAGATAAATGGATCAAAAACAAGGTAAGGAAATTTCTGGTAACATCATAGAATTGATAGAGAAACTAAGTACAAAAGCATACATCCCCTCCAAATTGGTTGAAAAACTAAGCTAGATAGCAACTTCTTCACCAAATCTGTCAAGATAACAGAAGATTGGGGAAGAACAAAACATACTAATATAGCTAATCATATTATCACGTCGATGCTTATGCAGCAGCCTTCTTGGGGGACTTGGCAGCCTTGGGTTTCGACGCCTTCTCCTCCGCCGCGCCGGTCTTCTTCGGCAGCAGAACCGGGTTGATGTTCGGCAAGACACCGCCGCTTGCAATGGTAACCCCCTGGAGCAGTTTCCCCAGTTCCTCATCGTTCCTGATGGCCAGAAGCAAGTGCCTCGGGTTGATCCTGTTCTTCTTGTTGTCCCTAGCAGCATTCCCGGCCAACTCCAAAACCTAACAGAAAATACAAATAAAATCAATTCACAAATCTCGCTCAATTTATCAATAAAATTTGGGGGAAATGGAGATTTCGGATGTGCTTGTATGTATATACCTCAGCAGCGAGGTATTCGAGAACGGCAGCCAAGTACACCGGAGCTCCGACGCCGGTACGCTGGGCGTAGCGACCTTTCTTCAGGAAACGGGCGATACGGCCGACGGGGAATTGGAGCCCGGCCTTGGTGGACTTGGTGACAGCCTTCTTCCGATCGCCGCCCTTGCGGCCGCCGGCGCCCTTGCCTGACTTGGTAGCCTCCATGGGGATTGGGTGATTTCTGAGGTATTGGTATAGAAATGTCGCTGAGTGCTCGGATTCGAACTATGTTGTGATTACCAAAAGAAGATCGGAGCCATTTATAGAGATGGAGAGAGCAGAGGTTCACCCACGCTGGAGATCCTTGTAGCTGTTGTTTTAAACCATCGGATTGTTTTGAATTTATCAGATCTGACGGGTGATGGTTTGACAAGTTGGCAATCTGGAAGTTCATACACTAGCAAATAGGATATCATTACGTTGAGACTTGAGTCTCTTATATTGAATCTTAGGATGATTATGGGTCGGAAGACTCGGGACCCAATCTAAATCATGAGTTTGATCCATTGCAATTTAATTTGAATTCAATTCTTTTATCATCAATTAAGTTTGTAACAAATATATTTTACAATTTTCTATAACAAATTCAATAAAGTTATTTTCATCAAAAATATTAGGTTGGTCGCATCTCACGAAATGCAACGCACTTAATTATATACTTTTATTAGATGACGTTTTATTTATCAATGTAAAATTTTTATTCAACATTTTAGCTTATATATGCAAGACAATCATAAAACTCAAATACTATGTTATGCTATTATTTTAATAAGATGTTAAATTCTTGATGAATTAGTTGAACCAACAAAGAGTTTACAATTTAAAATTTCGGAAAAGAAGATATAAAACTTCACAGTAGTAGATTATTTTACAAACATCTTATGAAACTAAGATAGCATATGATGATATGAAATATTAAGGGAATCAAATCTTAATAAGGTGTATGGGGTATAAATTATGATTAAAATGTAAAGTTATAAAACTTCATATTCAATTCAGTTTACAAAAACTTCGAAGAGTTTCATTCAAATTCTAATTGAATATTTGGATGTCGGGCAAAATGCAGGATGTTTATACACTTATATGTAGTCTTACCGTCCTATATAGTTCTCTGTAGATGGGTAGACTACTAACCAGTGGCGAAGGTAGCGTGGGGAAAGGGTGGCAAGCGCTATCCAATTTTTTAAATTTTTAAAAAAAATTATGTACAAAGTTTTAAAATGTATTTAAAATGTATTATTTTTTCATCCAATTTTTAAAAAATACTACTAATACTCATAACCATTTCCACATACCTTATATTCAATTTTGGGGTTAAAATAAAAAATTCCAAAAATATATTCCTCCATCTCACGGCTGGCGTATGTCTGCTTCTCCTTCTCATTGTTCTTGATCGATCGAATCTAATCCCCTTCGCTGCCGATCAACCGCCTCCGCCACTGACACGGTGCCACCAGTCGTCGGTCGCCTAACTGACTCACTGCCCGAGTCCAAGTGCTCGTGTTCCGCCCGCCACCACGTGAATCGTGATCCGATCCGTCGGTGACTTGCTAGCCGACGGTGTCGTACCTCGCGCCCTCGTCTCGCCTAGGCCCAGCCGCTCCGCGGGAGTTAGGGTCGTACAACAGCAGTTCCTCTGTCCGCCTCCGCTTTGTTCAGGAATGATGATTGGTAAATTAAGGAAATTTCCTTTCTTTTATATAGTTTGGCCGCCTGAACCCCATCAGAATGAATAAGAGAAAACAACAACACGCACAAAAATCCATTCCTAGTTTTTACCCCAAAATCGAGGGAGGGAGGGAGGGAGAGGGAGAGAGAGAGAGAGAGAGAGAGAGGGGGGGGGGAGCGGGAGGGAGGGAGAGGGAGGGAGGGAGAGAGAGTTATAGCCGAAATTCCCTTTTAGAAGAATCAAGTCAAATAGATTCTTCTCCAACAAATGTTGTTCCTTGGCATCAAGAAGCTTTAGATTATGCTGCTTCAAAAGAAAATGAGCTTATTCCGCCCACTGATGGGAGAATTACTCAAGATGATATTGACAAGTTCTCTCAAGATTCGGGAAGAAGGAAATTGATGAGAGAGTATCATCCCAGTGATAGAGGGCTTGTTCGGAGGATCACAATTTCCCTCGGAGTGAAGTGGCAAGTAGCATGGGCATATTCAAAGCTCACTATCTCACAATTCATATGAGTTGGCTTGAGTATAGTGAAGCAAAAGACGCATGTTTATGTTTTCCTTAATATATGTTTTTAGATGAAGTTAATGATGCAAATGCTTCTTCTAGGGCTTTTGTTTATGGTGGTTTCAGGAGTTGGAATAAAGCAAATGCATATGAGAGGCATGTTGGTGGACTTGGGAGTGCTCATAATCAAGTTGTGAGAAAGCTTGAGCATTTCAATTCTGAAAAGGATTCCCTTACTAGTTTGAATAGGCAATCTGAGGAGGCTCTAAGTCGAGAGACGTTTAGGTTGGAAGCTTTTGATTTTATGATAGGAATGGCTTCTTCTTCAAGGGATAGGTACTCGGGGTCATGATGAAAGTTCATCTTCGTTGAACAGAGGTAATTCTTATTGAAATTCTATGCCCGTGGTAGACCCGAGATTTCTGCAGTAGTTCTCGATAATGCTCCTGGAAATTGTAAGTGGACGTCTCCCGATATTCAAAGACAGATTATTCGTGCATGTGCGTATGGGACGAAATTGACGATTGTTGATGATATTAGGGATGGTTTATTTGTTATTCTTGCTGATGAGTCTGCAGATATAATTAATAAAGAACAAATGACTCTTTGTGAGAGATACATTAATAAAAAAGGTGAAGTTATGGAGCATTTTTTTGGTATTGTTCATGTTGTTAATACCACTTCTTTGACTCTAAGGGGACAATTCAGAAAATGTTTATGGATGGATCTCTACCTCTTTCTAAAGCTAGAGGTCAATGCTATGATAATGCTAATAATATGCAAGGTCATATCGGTGGTCTTCAAAGATGGTACAAGAATGAGTCTCCATCAGCATATCATGTTCATTGTTTCGATCGTCAGATTCAGTTTGCACTTGTGAGAGTTGCTAAAAACAATGATGATACTCATTGGTTGTTTGAAGATGTGTTTTCCCCTTGATTACTTTTAGTGGTGGTTCACCAAAGTGAAAAGCATTTTCTTCAAGACAAGAAAAAAAAATCAAGTTGTAGAGACTTTATTCGCTAGTGAGCTTGAAACATGTAGTGGTTTAAATCAAACCAAAAGTTTGGTTAGGTCAAGTGATACTCGATGGGAATCTTACCTTGAACCATTAAGTATGTACTTTTCTTGTATCGATCTATTCATGGGTCTCTTGATACTATATATGATGATTCCAATGACACGGGTGAGAAGAGTAAGGTATGCGGACTCCCAACCATGTTGATGTGTTTTGACTTTGTTTTTGTGGCACATTTGATGTCTACTATTTTTGCGATTACAGAGGCGTTGAATATGGCCTTGCAAAAGAGGGATCACTGTCGTCCGTGGACCACGTCAAGACAAAGCTCCGAGCTTTGAAACTGAAGTACAACGACAAAGATCTGGTTGTGAAATATAAAAGGGTCAAATGGGCCGTGAACCGACCCGACCCAAATAACAGTGACACATTTTGACCCAGGCGGGACATGTCTTGTCCCAGAACATTCAGGTCGGACCGGGAATGTGCAGCCTTAATCATCATGCATCAAAAACACAAGCAGGACCCTAAATTATAAGCAAGATTACTCAATCGTCGTCGCTATTTCTATTTACATCTATTTGCATTAGAAAAAAAATGAACTTCAAATTACTTATCATTTCTCGAAGAAATCATAGAAATCATGGAAAATTTGAGAAAGATTTTGGGTATCAATCATACCGTAAAAGGAAGAGCCACAGAATCCATTTAAACCCTCTAAAAATTGAAAAAGAGAGCCTCGCCTTGAAATTTTCATCCGCGCCAGAAAAAGAAACCTCAGATACAAATCAAAAATTGAAATCCGGAAACGACGCCGTTTGCTAGAGGCGATCACGCGACCATATCATCTATTAAAGTCCCGCTGCCAAACTTTTCATTCTATCAGACTCTAAATAGCACATGTCAAGTATGAAGTCGTGCTTCTTATTCCGCTTTCATACGACTTCTTCCCCATTTATCCAGAAAAAATAGTGAAACCCAGATCCACCAGCGGTCAATCTGATAAGATACCGGTTCTAAATTAACAATGTTGATAGTATGAACTTGAATCTGATCAGATCAACGTGTCATTTATAAGATTACATCAACATAGACAAAAAGAAAGAGACCAATGTATCAAAAACAAGGTAAGAACATTATGTTGCCAACCTAATCAGATAAAACCAAAATAGACAAAAAGATAGAGATCAATGGATCAAACAATAGATAGGAATTTTCTGGTGATATCATAGAATTGATAGAGAAACTAAATGCAAAAGCATAAATGCCCTCCAAATTGATTGAAAATAAGCTAGATAGCAACTTCTTCACCAAATCTGTCAGCCTAACAGAAGATTGGGGAAGAACAAAACATATTAATATAGCTAATCATATCATCATATCATGCTTATGCAGTAGCCTTCTTGGGGGACTTGGCCGCCTTGGATGTCGACGCCTTCTCCTCCGCCGCGCCGGTCTTCTTCGGCAGGAGAGCCGGGTTAATGTTGGGCAAGACCCCACCGCTCGCAATGGTCACCCCCTGGAGAAGTTTTCCCAATTCTTCATCATTCCTGATGGCCAGAAGCAAGTGCCTTGGGTTGATCCTTTTCTTCTTGTTGTCCATAGCAGCATTCCCGGCCAACTCCAAAACCTAACACGACATACAATCTCGCTTAATTTATCAATAAAAATTGGGGGAAAATGGAGATTTCAATTTTCAGATGAGTTTATATATATACCTCAACAGCGAGGTATTCGAGAACGGCGGCCAAGTACACCGGAGCTCCGACGCCGGTACGCCGGGCATAGCGACCTTTCTTCAGGAAACGGGCGATACGACCAACAGGGAATAGGAGCCCGGCCTTGGTGGACTTGGTGACGGCCTTCTTCCGATCACCGCCCTTGCGGCCGCCGACACCTTTGCCTGACTTGGTAGCCTCCATGGGTATTGAGTGAGAAGGTATAGAAAGGTCGCTGTGTGAAATCTAGGTGCTCAGATTCGAATTGTTTAGTGATTATCGAAAGAAGATCGGAGAGATTTATAGAGATGAAGGGAGTAAAGGCTCATTCGCCACGTTGGACATCCGTGCAGATGTTGCTTTAAACCATCGGATTGTTTTGAATATATTAGATCATACGGTTTATAGGCTGACAAGCTGGCAATCCGATAGTTCTTACATTAGCAAATAAGATATCATTAGTTCATTGCGTTGAGAGTTGAGTCTCTTATCTTGAATTTCGGGTTAATTATGGGTCGGGAGCAGAGGTGGAGCCAATAAGGGTGCAAAGGGTGGCAGCTGCCACCCTTGAATTTTTTTTAGGGTTAAATTTTTGTAAATTAAAATTTTACCCCACTACTTTTTAATATTCTTGTAATACCCATAAATTTCAGATAAATTTCAATTAATTCCACCTTATAAATAAGAAAACCCCAAATATTACATTCTCTTCCAAAAGCCCCAAACCCCTTCTCTGCCCAAAAAATCCCAACTCGCGTCTCTGGCTCTCTGCTCGCGTCTATTTTTACAAGAATTATTATAGTATGCGAGGAAAAAAATTTTTTGGCATAAATCGCCACCCTACCTGTCAAATCCTGGCTTCGCCTCTGGTCGGGAGTCTTAGAATTTTAGGTTTGGGTAGAACAAAGATCTTTTGGTTGTTTAAACACCAAGAACACCTATTAAATAAGTACAGTATAATTTTGAATAAAATTGTTTATGTGGTAAAAAATTATTAATCAGAGAAATTTGTTGTGCATCCTACAAATAACATGATACTATGTGAAACAGCCATCCACTATTGTTACAAACATAATGAAAATCTAGCTAACTGACAAATTAGTGACACAACACTTATTCAAATGATGAAAGAAAATCGGTGCGCGTCAAAATAGAAAGGGAGAAAAGAGGCGTGTTTCGCTTCACTAAGTCAATGTATCAGCCTTCTTCAAATGATCTGGTGCACAAGCTTGATCAGAAATTGGGAATTCTTTCAGGGAGACTCGGGACTTTGATCCAAATCTTGGGTTTTGATCCATTGGAATTGAATTTAAGTAATGAATTTAGAGAGTGTATTCTAATAAATAATAATCAATTAAATTATTTTTAAATATTTTAAGGACTTTTTTTATCCTAAAATTTATTTCAGACAACCAACACACATTTACCTTATCATATATCATAAACATGGTTAGAGCACAATCAAATATGACTTGCAAAATATCAAGGGTGTATCAACAAATTATACATTCTTCAAAGCAGATGAATACGTTGATTGTGTGAAACAAAATATTACTCAATCAAAATCATACGGGAAAAATGATAGATTAATTTCTGCATTCTCAATATTTTTCATCCATCAGAGGTACTTTCCTTGCGAAAAGACAGACCAATTTGGGCGGCATTCACTGATATTTACACGGTAACACGATCATACTTCATGCACTTATACTCCTCTTCATCAATTTAACTATGAGTATCAAGAAAGGATTAGCAGAATATTAAAAGGACTCTCAGCAACAAACAGACCAGAGATCCATATGCTTATTTCGTAGTTATAAACTAAAGGAAACCAAACCAGAAACAGCTTAAACAAAGTTCTAACAAGCAGGCACTAATATCGGTCCAGTAGAATGAAGTCGTCATCATCCAACACTTGAACATCCTTCTCTCCAACGAAGTGTTGTCGCCCAATTTCCTTCACCAGGTTCACAAACTCCATTCGTTTGGCCAAAGGTAGCGGGACATATGGCAAGCGGAAAATCGGCCTTGCAACACCAAGCTGAGCCAGAGCTGTGTTCAACCCAATGGGGTTTGGTTCCTTGAAGAGCCAGTCCATGAGTGGCAGGAGCTTAGCATTTAGAGATGGATTCTTCCCACCAAACATCAGCTCTCTCATCAAACCGGGAACCAAGTTGCTAGTAACTGAAATAACACCAGTCGCACTGTAGTCCCATCTTGAATCATGGCACTGGTCATCATTACCACTCCAGACAACAATGCCTTTACTTGTATACTCCTCAACTCGGTCATTTCCCACACATTCTTTCACACCGGCCAGATTAGGGTTGCTTGCAACAGACAGAATAACAGAAGGAGGAATATCTTGGCCAGTTCGAGAGGGTACGTTGTAGATGATTGTAGGACCCATGTGAAGGACACTGTCAAAATGAGCAAGCATGCCATCTATGGAGGTTTTGCCATAGTAAGGGTTGATGTGAAGAGCTCCATGCATTCCAACAGCAAAACCTTGTTCACTGGCGTGGATAGCTTCCCTGGTTGAGTTACTTCCAGTGTTGCCAATTACCTTGACTGAGCTCCCAAAACAGTTGACTGTGTGGCCAATGAGCATGATATGCTCATCCCAGCTCATTAACTGCCCTTCTCCTGTAGTCCCACCTACAATGACACCCTCAACTCCATTTTCAATCTGCATGTTCACAAGGGAGTCATACGCCTCAAGATCAAACCTGCCATCAGGTAAATATGGCGTTTTGATGGCTGTGATGAGTCGCAGAGCCTTGATATCCTCAGCATAAGTCCTGTAAACACATCAGCATCTAAATTGACTAAACGAAGATAAGCCAAAAAAGAATCACATTAAGAATGAGCTCAATTTATACATGCAGGCGACAATGCGACTTCATTAGGGCAAATGTACAATTGAGACCTAATTCTGCCTAAATAAGTGAGTATTCACCAATATGTAGTGATATAGCTGCTTTTCGTTACCAACAAGTAGTGATTTCAGTAGCTGGAAATATTATTCAGTTCAGGCACATTTCTCTGAACCATAATGTGGGACGGACGACTACTGCCCATCTTTTCCCCACATTTATCTCTCAAACAATAAAAAGAACAAGAAACCAAAACAGACATACATGCAACAGTGTGCTTCATATGCACGTGTACAGGCAAGAGACAATTAAGGGTGAAGGGTAAATAACCTGTTCTTAGTCTCAAAGCTTCTCATAGGAAGATGAAAACTTGGAATTACAGCAGCTTTGGGAGGCCTCCATACTGCGCTACCCCTGTATGGTTGAAAGAAAAAGGTTACAAGGGTATTATAAAACTGTAGGGAGATTTAAGGTACCATATCAATTATAAATTAAACAGCAATTAAGCATACATCCCAACTAGGAGATTGAAATACAGAAAATCGAGCTTATACAATAAAGTTTAGGCCTTGTAGCTAAGATGGATTCGAACATTATGTTTACAAACAGCTCAATAAATTTAGCAGTACACTGGTAACAAAATTCCAGCCAAAGTCATCAACTAGTTCAAACGAACTAATGCTCCAATGAGTGAAGGGTTACACTAACAATTCAGACTCGGTTTCAATCAGTTCAGAAGCAGATCGAGGTTATCAAACAGCCAGCCAGGTCTTTAAAAGTAAGAAGCAGCAAACTAAATAGAAAGTGATACCAAAATTAAGCGGATGAAATAATCATAAATCCGTTCGTATACAATCAGTTCATCGCATGCCATTTTCTATGCTCTGCTTCTAAATGAATAATAAATCTCTTAGATAAAGAGACAAACATGTAACCAGCAGACTGCACAAACTTTCACCCAAAACAGGCAAGAAAACATAGGAACATCCATTTGGGGTTACAAAATCTTAGAGAACACACTAATCAGTAATCAAGAAACCGTCCGCCGTTCCAACATTAAAACAAACAAAAAAAGAGAGGATACATATAACATATAAACATATAAAGAACGGCATATGCCAAATCACAGCTATACTATAGCAAGCAAATACAGGTAAAACATAGGCAGATCCTTTATAACATAAAACAAACACAAAAGACAGATTTTTAAAACTGATAATCATCAAACCTTTTGGAGGTATTGGGAGGGGCCAGCTTAGAGAGGGGAGAGGAGCCCTTGAGTCCATTCAAGGCGGGAAACTGCTGATAGACCGCAGGCATCTCGAGATTATTCAAATTCACAAAAAAGGGTTCTTGGGAGTGTATGTTTTTTAAGCAAAAATCAAGCTGAGATTTCTGATTTAGCAGATGCTGATGGAATTAGTAATGGAGGTCGAGGTGATAGAAATGCCGATGAGCGTTGTAATAATGGTGGTGAGGATGTGGCGGCGAAAAAGCATGGCGGCGGCGGAGGCGGAGGAGGAGGTGAGGATAACAGCGGCTGTCTAATTCTAACACGAGGGAGATGAGTCTGTGTGGAAAAAATACCCGATTTTTGGAATAGTTACTAGACTCTGCTGACTCGTTGACTAGGGCTTTTGATTTTGATTTCCTTTTTCTTTTCGTATTTTTTTATTAAACCAGTTTTTGGTGTTGGTAAGGATCTTTTTAATAAAAAAAACAACCTTTTCATATAATCATTATTCATGTGTAATAGCATTACAACAAAGAACATTACCGTTCAAACTATGTGCTCAGCTTGCACAACTTGTCTACCTTCCTTCCAATGTTCAAATTGATGCTGCATCGATGCAATTAGTTTGATGTCCTTCACAATGTCTTCGATCTCTTATGACGATTTACTACCTTCCTCCTTTTAATAATCTGTAATATATCTCATAATCTGTGAAAAATACAAATTTATGGAGATGCAACTGATTTGCTACTGAATACCTATGAGTATCACCATGGTCTCAGCATGGAGTGGTGACAATCCAAGAGAGTGATTAACATCAGAGGCAAAAACCCTATCTTCTTGAGGATTATAAATTCTCCATGCACATAACATGTTTTGTAATTGACCAGAATGCACAGTCAGACTTTAGGATGAAAGTATCATGTCCACCCATTTGATTGAAATCCTGGCCAACTTGATGCCGGTTAAGATTAGGTTCTACACCAGGTCAATGACTTCAATATCAATCATTCTTGAAACTTCTCTAGCCTAATCATTACATACCATTAACAAGGTTTCTGTAATATTTTGCTCTTTATTATCGAAAGCACTCCTCGTTCTCGCCTTCCACATATTCCATATGATGCAACATGTAAGAAAAATTGCATTTTGATCGGGAGCTAAACTAAATCGAAGTCCAAAACTAATTCTGAATGATATCGGACAATCTGTATCAAAATCAAACAGTACTGAGGCTCTCCATGTTCACTTTACTTTCTCACATTCAAGTAAAATGTGAGTGACATCTTTAAACTTATCGCACCATGTACAATAGGGTTCTGGAATTACTTACCTGTGATGAAGATCAAATGTTGTGGGCAAGGCAGTTGTTAAAGCCCTTCAGACGTATATTAAAATCTTCATTGGGAGGGTACTTTCCAAAACTTTCTGAATTTTGGTTCACCACATTGGATGATGAAGTTGTGCCACTTGCTACTTGTTTCTGCACTCGGTAGTCTATTTTCACGGAGTAATTTTCATCATGTGTATAAGGCCAAATTAGTGTGTCCAAGTTACTACTTGCGTCTTATTCCCGCGTTTCACGTTAGTGTTCACACTATGGTGCTAAAAGGGAGAAGACGGTCCATTTGTTTATAATAGAGAGGGCGATTATAAAATCGCCACGCCCGGCGCACGCTCCAAGAGCATCCGATCTCATTCATCCTTCGGAAGGTTGCATCTCTTGGACACTAGATTGAGCCGTAGGCACCTCCTTACATCAGCTCAACACCACGAGACTCAGTCTCGATTCTTCATCGGGATCGTCTGCATGCAAACAACACCATCATATCTCATTTTTTTTGTAGGTGCACATAGCAGGAGCCTCGTTGTCAAGTCCATCCTTGACCGATTGACGGCACCATCACTGTACTACTCACGACCATGGCCACCAACATCATCATCATCATCATCACTGATAGATTCTACTATGATGGAGATTGTTGAGATACTTCTTCAGGCCGGAGCATTGTCACTATTATGACTAGTCTACTAGGACCAGCACGCACATCCACATCATCTTTCACAGCTTCCCGCCCAAGACCCGAACCACTCTCGACTGCTCATAACCCATTCAAAGAGGGGAGAGGAAGTTTTTTTTCTACGGAGACGATCTTGACCAAATAGGTAACCAGTACGGGGTCAATATTGAATCATAAATCAAAGGGGAAATAGAACTCTTAGTAGGTGGCATACTAGGGATGGGTTTGCATTTATGGATGGACAAGTTTCTACTGGATGCACATATAGGTCCACCCACTTTACACTTGCACCTCACTGCCGCTACATCTCTACGGCTAGCATCTTTGGAAGGTCTCACGTATTAGAGGTAGTAGCGGATTGTTTTATGGGTTAGGGTAGTGAGTTTGTTCTCACCCCCAACCATACTCTGTTGACTTTAGACTCATTTGTTTTACCCGAATATGTATTTCTTGATTTGAGTCCTATAGTCATACTTCAGGCTAGAGCTGAGCTAACTTTGCGTTTGATTGTAGTACTGGAATAACATCTTTTACAACATATCAATAACTCAATGATCATCACAAAATGTATAAAAATTCCTCCCACTAGCTATGTATCACTAACTATGCATCATTATAGCTCAATAACTAAGTACATTATACTTTATAGCTGTTTGGGACTTTTACAAACATTGATATATGAGTGAGTTGATAGCCAATTATCTAAAATGGTGAGATCTCCTTCGGCAATATTTCCTACCAAGAAGCCGCAGTTATCAATCACCGGCAAAAACTCTTTGCTATCTCCACTAGACTTGGGAATCATGAATCCGATCGCGCCGCCACCATTATACTTGTTATCCTTAACTGACACTATCTCCTCCCTCAAATCCTTCGGCGATGCCTCAACACCACGAGCAATGCTTAGATTTGAGCCTGTTTGTTCTTGAAATGGATCTGATCCACCTGATTTATAATCCTCGGCGTTCTCTTCTTCATTTTCAGGCCGCGGTATCGATATGCATATATCTTCAGGCGGTGAATCCAGGGCCTTTTCTTGATTAGCAATTAAGAATCCCTCAGTTTCCACCCACTCAAATCCTCCACTGCCTCTTGATCTAGCGGCCGCAAACTCCCCCTTCTTAGTTTGATAGGCATCGCTGGCTTGTTGAACTGTATCAAAAGTTCCTAGCCAAGCATGCTTCTTCTTAAATGGATCGAAAATCTTACTTCCATACCTACCCGAAAATGAGGTCCAAACCCCCGTGACTCTTTTACCCGTCTTCTCATCAAAAACTGTCATTCTCTTGTTACTATTTCTCCCCCCGGTCGATTCCCCTAATCTCTTATTTTTCATCATCTTCTAGAGATCTAACCAAAATTTTAAACCTAGATTTGACTTGATATATACTTTATGTATGGTCGCGGCAATTTTAGGTATCAGGTCAGCACAAACCCGTATGGTACCCCGGATGACACAGAAAACAAAAATAAAATAGCTCGGAAAGGTAGGGAGGGTTTATATAAAATAGGCCTAGCACTCCGATGGATGGCTAAATCCCCTCCGATGGGTAGATGAGAGAACTGGTGACTAAATCAAGAAAGGGAATCAGAAAGGGCCTATCTATCGCTCAGATTATTACTAATAAAGTAAGAAAGAGTTCAACCCCATGGCTATGTATGAAATCTAAGAGAAGCATATAGAGTTTGTAAGTGTTGTGTATATTTGATGAGGAAAAGGGGGTGGTATTATATAGGCATAGATATTACTAGTTATGGTATGTGGTAAGATATTCTAGAAATCACCTTGGACATGGCCCCTCACCTAGTTATGGGCCATCGAGAACCCTAATAAGAATATAATGCTATATAATTTATTTGATTAGTGGTTATTTTTTGGAATGATATAGGTATAGATGTCACTAGTTATGGTATGTGGTAAGGTAATCTAGATGCAAGAAATCACCTTGGAGAATGGGCCCACCCAGTATGGGCAGTCGAGAAGGTCCATCGAGTTATCCCTTTCTTTTACACCTTAATAAGAATACAATATTTCGTAATGTATTTGATTAGAATGTGATTAGTGGTTTTTTTGTTATTTTAGTTTTAATTGATATTTATTTGAAAATTTTCTCCCAATCATACCATAATTTTATTATTTTACTATTTTTAGTTATATTATGTTACGATTTTGTTTGATTCCACTTGTATCATTCATATTATTTTAGACTTGTTTTCGTAATTATCTCTTGATTTCTATTGATTTGGTTAATTAGATAATTTTGGTCCATTCAGTTGAATTCAGTGGTAGATCTAGAAACTTTTTTTTGTTATATGGCTGAATAGTACTAAACAAATTTTCTTACAAAAAATAATCGACTTAAAAACAATAACTAATCCATATTTATATATATTTTCCTCTTTTTAAAGTTTTTTTCCACTTACCTTGATAACATTGTTTCAATTAAAGAAAGGAAACAATATAAAATATAATTTTAACCATAAAATGCTAAATCCTTTCTTTTCTGAGAACTCCGTCACTGTGAACTATGGCTATAATAGGCAAAAATACGGAAAAGTTACATGCCCTTAATAATTCCATACTAATTTCTAAAATTTTGGTATGTCTGGAGCCATACCAAACTTGAACGTACATCTGCCACTGCCTAAAAACAGGTGTAACATCCCTCACGTATGTTCATCTTCATTTTCTTTCTATTAAATTATGTTTTTCTATCTAATGGTGTGTTTATGCAGAGCCTGACCAAGTGTGGTGCGAACTGTGCGACTGCACATGGCTCAAAAATTAAAGGAGCCCAAAGAAAAAGTGTATAAATATATATATATATATATATATATATATATATATATATCACTACTTTGTTTTATGATAAGCCAACAAAGAGGTGGGACCGTGAGAGAATATTTATTTAACTCTCCAAACCTTAGGAACTGATCTCAACAAAGGGAGGCAATTTGAGAGATTACAAAATAAGTTGAGCACCTAAACTGCATCTAAAGCATGGATACACGTTGTGCCTAAAATTAAAAAATGCGATAAAATACACATGATCATCCTAAGTCTAATACCCAAGAGCATATAAACTATCGAGCATGTAAAGCATCCATAGTTTGTATCAATCTGAACAGTAGCGTCCGAGCCAACCAAATCTACCAGTCTAAGAGTAATTTGACTAAACTACTCTAACTCGGATTTCTCATGTACTGTTAATAGAGTAGAGACAAGAAGCCGAGAGGATTTTTCAATTGTCCAGCTAATCCAGTTACAAAGAAAAACATCAACTAGGCAAAGAATACTCAATAAACTAGTATAGATAATTATGCAAAAAGACTATTTGAAGCTCATATTTCATTTGATATAAAGAAACAAAAAAGAATAGAAACCATAAACTCATTGATTCAAATATGTAGTTTGAAAGAGGTTGGTGACGGCTGAATAGTGACGCGTGCACAGTATGCGCTGGCACGTTGCGTCTAGAGGGCGTGTGCGACCTGTAAAGGGGAAACCTGATGGCACACTGGTTAGTTCGCACCTGGCGGCGCATTGAGCCGGCTATGGCACCCTATCAGCCCGAGCGTTTCAGGCCTAACTTTCCAGCCAAGCTCTTTCTGATTGACCCCGGCATTGTGAGTAGCGGATCCAGACCACCCATCGACGAATCCCCTTTCACCGGCGATTGCGTTGCAGGTGTCTTTATTGCGTCCCTTGGAGGATGTAGATCAGTCGGTAAGCTTTCCATCGTAGTCGTTGTCGGCGCTAATCGGCCGGCGTGGTGCTGTATCAATCATCACCGTCAGGAAGAAAATTATGGATTCAGGTAGAGGGGAGATATAAGGGCGGTTGTGTTTAGGAAAAAAGAAAGGTGTGGGGTGGAGGGGAAAGTCGAGCGGTGGCGAGAAGCGCATATATATATATATGTATATATATATGTACGTATTTTGAAATTTTTTGATAATGTAATTTGATTTTTCGTCCAGCTCTAGGCTTTGGATCCTTACTGCTACAGCAACTGGGGAAACTCCCTATAGCTTGCAGTAGCCTAGAGCACCTTTGAATGTCCAGAATTTAATTCAACAGTAGAAATTCAAAGGTACTCTAGGCTACTGCAAGCTATAGGGAGTTAGTTGCAGTAGCAGTAAGGATCCGAAGCCTAGAGCTGGACGAAGCTTGCAGTAGCTGGACGAGCTACTGCAACTGGGGAAACTCCCTATAGCTTGGTATATGGGTATGAGGCGGTCATCCCCATTGAAATGGGAATCCCCTCTGCTCGTACCTCTCAACCAGAAGATGAAGATGACAATACCAATGAAGAAAACTTTCGTCTCGACCTTGACCTCCTCGAGGAAAAAAGAGCCAGTGCTACTATCCATGAGGCCAAGGTCAAAGAAACAGTCAAGCGCTACCATGACAGAAGGGTTCGCTTGGCTACATTTGCTAAAGGAGATCTCGTCATGAGGCTAAAACGAGAAAAGCAAGAAAAAGGTGGAAGGGAAACTAGCCCCGAATTGGGAAGGCCCTTATCGAGTCATAGAATCCCATCCAGGGGAAAGCTACCTCTTGGAAGCAATGAAGGGTGAACCCATACCACGAAGATGGAATGTGGTCAACTTACGAAAGTACCACGAAAGATGAAGCTCGAGGAAGAGCCGTATGAGGGCCCGAGGCAACCACCTTTTAGAAGCACGGGTACAAAACTCGAACTATTACTTTCTCTATTTTATTCTTAAAAGCCACGAGCTTGAATTAAACATATCCTATTTGCGTCTATCTTTATCTTTATTTTAGCATCATGATTCATTTTCTAATAAGAGGAATGTTATCCTAAGTATAACTCTGATTACTACTCAAAACAGTGTGCTTCAAAAAGTATACGATTGGCACACTTATCTAAATTAAGTTGTTTGAATGAAAAGTTCAAATGCCAATCGTTTTGAGAAAATAAAGGGGATCATACTCGAGATCAAATTCTTGAAAAAGCATTTGATTGAGGTCTACAGACTAACAAATTGGGCAGACGTGCTCAAATACCAATCATCTCGAAGCAATAAAAGGCAAATCCTACAATAAAACCAGAAGTCATATCGAAGGTGTCATTACATCAGAATATGATACTTCTAAAGAAGCCCAAGAGGGTACATAGAGGAAAAACCTTGAACCAAAGCTAGAAGTCATATCAAAGGTGTTATTATATCAGATATGATACTTCTAAACAAACCCGAGAGGATACCTAGAGGAAAAATCTCAAATATATAAGAGAAACACACTCTTTCTAAAGAATAACTTAGTGTTAATTGTTACGGCAATGACGCCCGGGGGGAAGCCCCATATAAACACAAAATGCATCCAACTGAACATTGTGAAGCCTAACTTATGGCTAGCCTATAACAGTTGTATAGAGGCCGAACCTCTTTCCAGTAAACCATATTCCCAACTATGGGAGCCGAGATAAGCAGAGTCCTTATTCAAGGGCGTGGATCTGCTTGACATGTCCACTGATGAGCTCGTCAAGCTGTTCCCTGCTCGCACACGCAGAAGGTTCCAGAGAGGCATGAAAAGGAAACACGAGATACTAGTAGGCGAGAAGCCAGAGCTTGTCAAGACTCACTTGCCTTATTAGAAGATGAAGTCAAGGAAGCGTCACCAAGAAAAAGACAAATCAGGAAATTTGGCTTTAATAAGTCTTAATAGTCCCCTGATGTTAGTACTTTCTTGGTGGTATCCAATAGATCCAAGAGTTCAGCCCCAGGAGTCCATCATTGACGAGGATTGGACAGAGCTGCCAACTTCTCTAAAACACCAGGATGAGAAAAGAAAGTAGTCATCACCTTCTTCTCTTCATCGGACCTACACAGCTTAAGGACGAAATCCAAGATCTTGTGCAACTCAGAGCGGAGGAATAATTTTCTATACTCCTCCCTGTGACTCCTCATCTCGGGGCTACATGCGATAAACATGCTCCGAAACTTAAGCAATAGACGTTGTTCTAAAGGATCATTCTCTAGGGCCCGCTCTTGAGTCAACTCTTCGATCAGATCTTTTGAAAACTCCAACTCCTTCTCCCCCAGCTCTCTCTTGCTTCATGGCCTCCACCTTGCTCTCGAGCTGCTTCACCTTGGTCTCCAGCTGACTCACCACCACTGAAGCAGCAGTAGGTACAAGAGGTGCTGCCAACCGAGCCTGAAGGGCACTAGCCTGATCTTAAAGGTTATCCCTCTCCTTAACCACAACTTCAAGAGCCTTACACCGAGCGTGCAACTCGCAAGTGGAAAAGTACAAGCGCTTCAGCCTGGCAGTGGCCCGATCACCTATCTTGGCTAGACATGTCAGCAACTACATACAAACACTCTTTGAGTATTTCCAACCACAGAGACACAAAACAACTTTGTAAATAAGAGAGAGAAATTACCTTAGACACCAGAGGATATCTCTTGTAAGACCCTCAAGATGTCTGCGCCTCCTCTTCTCCCTTAGGCTCCGTCAGATAGAACTTGAGCTCCTTCAAAGGACCACTATCAAGCATCACCTGCTCTTCTACTGCCAGGCCAAAAGCTGCCAACTCATCGGGGGAAGTCCAGAATAGCCACGGCTTCAAGAAGCTACTGTTAGGCAACGGCCGATGGGGGACCTTCTTCAGATACGAGTAAGTAATAGTAGGCCACCAACACATCGAGCCATGAGCTCCTTCTATCCATTCTCCCCCTAGAAGACTATCTTAGCATCCAAGAGCTCCTTGACGATACCCTTCACTTGATTCGGGATCTCGAACTCCTTATCTCGGGCCACAACTTTCATCGGCTTGGAATTCCAACCGGGCACGTCAAACTTGGTCCGATCAAAAGTTAGACGGGTGGCATGCCACTTGCCACGGTTGTTGGGAAACACAAAGGGTTTCGCTTCCCGAGGGGTTAGTATCAGATGAACTTGATTATTCACTGCACACAGCCGGTTCAAGCTCCGAAAAAAAATCCAAACTCCCTCATACCCTTTTCTGGCACACCAGGATACCACAGCCATGATGGACACCACTGTATTGGAATGTATCTGACATGGATGTAGTTTATGCAGTCTCAGGAACTCGACGAATAATGGGGGAAAGGGAAAAATAACTCCCTGCCGTAAGAACCTCCCATATATTACCCCTCGGGTAGATGTCACCAGCTCCTTGGTGTCGATCAAGTCGTCCTCAACCCTCAGACCGGCCTCAATGGGATATGACATCCTACACGACTTCAGGAACTTCAGCGTCCTTTCGTCGACCAACTTGGTGACCTCACTCGAATCACTAGTATTAAGAGCCCGTTTATCAACTTGGGGCTCCATATTAGGGTCCAAACCCGATTGGGATGAACCCTTACCATGCTGCACCAGAACAACTTTCAAGGGAGCAGCTATTGTAACCTCCATAAACTCCCCTGAATCAGATTCCAGAACCTTCAGATCATCAGCGACTTGCTATTTTCTAACAGGAATACCTTCGGCAATTAATAGGGATTTTTTCTCCAACTACCACAACCTTTGGCTCAGCCGCAGGCGAAGCATTCTCCTTGCTGCCATTGGGAGCACTGGAACTTGGTTGAGACATGACCGCACGGAGAATGGGGGAAAATATGATGTGGAAGATGAAGAAATTTTGGAGAAGAAATAAAGATACAAATCAGAATGAAGAAATGAATATAAGCACAAAAGAAGATTATCTGGGATATATAACCCGTAATTAACACGCATTTAAGCGATAAATTACATCGACTCGAGAAATGATGCGAGCAATTGGAAGGGTGGTCTTGCACCGCCAAGATTACTCAACGAGTAAATGATACGTGTCACACACCTCATATTAAAATTGAATTTGAACTCAGCCGTCCACGTGTCCAGATGGAATGTGAAACGACTTGAACATAGATATTCAGAAGAGTCAGCACGAGTGGTCAATCCGAGAATATGCCCCGAGCTAATACTCCGAGTTATCTCTCTCCAGATAATGGCCTTACCCCCGAGTAATAAGCCTCGCATCATGCCTTCGAGAGGAGACCTTGAAATTCTGAAAATCTACCTTGGGGCTACTGATAAGTTCAAAGTTCGCACTCTAGGGCCTCGTTCAGTCTCGGACCAGGGACTGAGAAGGGTCATGGGCTCGAGATACGTGGGGAATGAATCCACGGGTCCATCTTCTCAAATCCTTATAAGGAATGCGTATATTCTGAATATCCTACAAGGAATGCACTTCCTCTAAACATGGTAATACAACTGCTATCTCCATAAGAATTGTATTCTTACCATAATTACATATCTTACCAATCTACGGACTGTAGCCCTGAATACCAAAGTTTTGGTAGACCTATTGATCTATTATCTTACATACACTACGCCTTACGCTTATAAGCTTCTCTAAGCTGTCACTGACTTAAGCATCAAAGTGTCTGCCCCAGGGCTTTGTCTTGCAGATCAGTTCGTGTGCTGGGTTCGTGATCAATTGCGGGTTCCAGACAGCCATCAGTCACAGCTTTCTGAAATAGATTCTGGAGTGATGCTCTACGATCAGTAATGGTGTCAAGTATGTCATCTTTGCCGGCATTAACTTGAACTCAATTTGTTGAAGAAGTTGCACTAACTGCATTAGCTGCAGTTTTCGCTTGTGCATCAACTCATTACATGCTTTAGTGGCTTTAGCTGCATATAAATAAGATGGGATTAGGTCGCAGGGGTTTATGAGTCGTATGTATTATTGGGAGTTAATTCTTACTTCCGTAGGTTTTGTATTTTGCAGGGATTACTTCCGTACGAAAACTGAAAAATGGAAACGTATTACTCTATTTTTGGAAAACTGTAAAAGTTAAATTATAACTTAATCGGCTAAGCCAAGTCGTGGTAAAAACTTTGTGGGTTATTAAAGGGATTATATTAGATTAGATCTAATGATCATGATTAAGAGTAGGATTTTGAGTAAAAATAAGAGAGCGAATGGAACCCCTCCCATAAATAAATTGTAATTAATATTTGAAAGTAATTATAGTAGTAGAAAAAAATGATTATAAAATCATTTAAAAATTGTAACATTCCAATAACCAAGAGATACTGGGTTCCATTCCTATATGGGATGAAGGGATTGAGAATTTTTTAGGGGGTCCAATTGGATTATTGCTCATTTAATTTAAAGAAATACAAATTGTTATAAAATTATGTGATCAAATATCACAGATTTTCATTTCTTTAGAATAACAAATTGTACAATGTTTATTGTGATTATATTTTATTAATAACGTACTGCAATTAATTTGAATTCAGTAAAAGTAAAATTGATTTTGGTTAACTTGAATATTTTTAATTAAGTAAAAATCTGATCGCTAATATCGTTAGTGTAAAAACAAATTAGAATGTAATTTTAGATTCAGTAAAATGTTAAACTAATTGCATGAAAATATAATACCATAAGGTGAGAAAACAACGACATATATATAGTTTGGGGAGAAATGAGATATACTATTTATTACGAATGTGTTAGTAATGGTTATATATTATCATCTTTTAATTATAGCACAAAATATAATAATAAATTATCTTTAATCTTACTATTCACATTTTGAAACAATTTTTACCATGATGTGACATGTATAAGGGATTTTGTGATACTACTATATTTCTAACTCTAAAATTATCGACATAGTTGAATGTGACCGTTTCAAATTATTCTAAGTGTTGTTCTAGTTATCATTATTTTATTGCACACCTCGTCAGTAATATTTTAGTTACATTGGATAAAATTATTGGAATAAAAAATAGCGATAGTTTGTAATGGAAAAACTGATGTGTTGAATAGCACATTTAAAGTAGATAAACATCATCAATCAAAAGACAATTTGATTAGGATCTAATTAGTCTAATTTTTCTGTTAGTTTTAATAAAAAACATAATTGAATGTTTTGGTATGATCATAATTACAATCTAATAATTAGTTGTATACAAAACTAATCATCGATCATGTTTATCTCACAATTTGAAAAGTATAAGATAAATAGTATAACAATCAATGAAAAATTAGTAAGGCGTAATAATTTTTTATTAAATTAGTACAAAACGGCAAACAAATAGCAAAAGTTCTTTTTAGTTATGTTTTAATATGACTGTAATCACAAATCTAATCATATAGCTACATACAAAGCTGATCATTCATAATGTTTATCTCATAATTTGAAAACATATGAGGTAATACTAAGTATACAACAATTAAATGAAAAGTTAGTAAAGCGAAGTGAATTTTACTAAATAAGTAAAAGAAGTACTCCCTCTGTTTCTTGTAAATTGGCAGGGACTAACTTTTGCTACTATTTGCCATGTCATACAAATTGTCTCTAAATTCAGTTCTCTTGACAAAATAACGAAAATGACCTTATGTGAGAGGAGAGCTAGGATATGGAAAGTAAGATAAGGAGAAAGTGACACGCGGGTTTACCATTTTTACTATAATTATTATAATTTAGTATAGAAGATAATAGTGATGAAAAAATTTACGTGTGAAATAACACAATTAAAGTAGATAAATATCGTCAACTAATCTTAAAGAGATTTTGATTAGGATCTAATTAATCTTACTTGTTATTAACTTTAATTAAAACATAATTGCATGTTTAGATATGATCATATTTATCAAAAATCTAATACTTTTAGATATACATACAAAATTTGTCATTGAATATTTTATATCAAAATTCAAAAAAATAGTACAACAATCAGTGAAAAGTTAGTAAATTCTACTAAATTTGTATAGTGATCAGGCAAAGTAAATTTCACTATACTTAGAAAATATGTTAGACTAGCAATTAGTGAGAAATATTGTTAGTTTTTTATATAAATTTTGAGAAAATTGACATAAGCTCTAAAATTAATAAAAATAAGTTTTGGCAGGAAATAAATTAAGGAGAAAGAGACACGTGGCACTAGTGTTTACTACTTTAGTTATTAGTATATATAGATAGATAAATAGATTTAATGCTAAAAATTTATTTAAAATATATAAAGGTTTGAAATGAAATTTTGCATAAATTCCCAAATTGGATAGGATTGGCCCTGTTAGTATGTGAGGATGTCATGTTTCCGTTGCAGATTTAATGCTCATTTGATTAGGGTGGCCCAGGTGAACACCGTTCTAGGTTAGATCCTAGGTTAGATCGTTCGGCCCAGTCCAACCCCCAAATATCTGACCCAATTTCCCCTCCGTCGTTCAACGACTTCCCCGCCCCTGGCCGCCCGGTGACCAGATCAGTGTCGATCTGGAGTGTCCATACCACCGATGAGCTTGGGTGAGCTTGTCGATCAGTGCAGGCCACGTATCGCCACGCGCAGCAGCGTCCGCTCGTGCAGGCCACGCGTCGTCGCGCCTGATGTTTCCCTAGACTCTGCTACTTGTTGTCTGAGATGGGTTGTTTTTATTTTCCCTCTTTTTAAAAGTAGCTTTAGAAATCTTTTTTTTTTTTATCTTTCAAGGGATTAATTTAGGAACTGGGTTGCTTTTGGTATGGTTTGGTCGACTCTATCAGTTTTCCAATTATTGGTTTTTTCTGATGAGTCCTATTGCTCGGTAAAATTTTTGTTTGCTTCCGATATGATTTTAGTTTGACAAGAGAAATCCAAGTCAAGGTAGTTTGATTACTTACCTGATGACGACTCTTTCTGAATCAGATTAGTAGATCGTACAAGTTGGATTTATTTCAATCTTGGTGCGTTTAAACTGATTTTCACATGTCCTAAATTTGTGAAATTGTCTGGAAATTCTCTTACTTGAGTGGGTAATAAATTAGTATGAGACCTGAATTTCTCTTACTTGTAGAGGTTATGAGTTATTACGGGGGGGGGGGGGGGGGTGATTTTCTGTTGCTTGAGGGGTTTTCGCTAGTATTGGATGAATTTGCAAGTTTAAGGAGCAGGTCCAATTTTGATAATTGATTTGTGCTCAACTAGTTAGACTCGGATTAACTGAGTACCGTTGGTTACGCAACCATTATACTTATACATATCCCTTAGTTTTTTTAATTTTAGTTTAGGACTACATAGGCCACTATTGGTCTTTTTTAGATTTTGCTTATGGTTTTTGACTGGAATAGCATCTGGGCATCATGTGCTTCCGGTCTAGGACTGGAATAGCCTACGGGTATCATATTATATTAGCATGCGAACATTTTATGCGTTGAGGAGCCATCAATAATCCTCCGTAGTCAGGGTGGTTTTAATTAAAAAGAATGTGCTCTCAAAATAAAGATATTATAATTAGTCTTGGAATAGACCGTCTATATTTATCGACGGTCACTTTTTGCAATATAAATTATGCACGACCCCTTTCTGGAATATAAATTATGCACGGCCCCCCTTTTGCAAATTACTTTTGGGCAGGTCCTTTTTTACAAATTCCCAATTCATAAATATATATACAATTCAATCACATTATAAGCCGTCGTTCCAACTTCATTCAGATCGGAGTTCCCAATTTTCCCCAAAATTTCCGCGCTCTCCCGGCGTTCTCCCGTTGTTCTCCTGGCGCTCCCGGCGCTTTGTTTAGTTTGGCGTTTTGATTAATCGGTGGTACCGCGACCAAAAAATCCGGCGCTCCAATCGGCAATGTAATATCTCCGGCGCTGCTCCAGCACAATCTCTTCGTTATTTTGATTCTGCGCTCCGGATTTGTGATGATTTCATTCAGTTTATTCGTAAATATTTATTCATTCAAATTCATTTGGTTTATTCATTCTTATTTTGTAGATCTAAGAACAATGAAGACCTCATCCTCGAAAAATGCTATTGCGGTGCATCCTACCATTAACCGAGGTGATGAATAATGTTTTCCTGCTCAATTTGTATTGATTTGTGTTGAAATTTGATTATTTATTGTGAAAATTGTGGTGTTTGTGAAACTTGATTTTTTAATGTGAAAACTGTAATAATTGTGAAAACTTGGTTATTTAGGCTGAAAATTACACTGATTGTAGAATTTTAATTTTTTAGGCTGAAAACTGTGGTGTTTGTGAAAACAGTGATTTTGCTTTTCAAAATTTTGCAAATAAAAACCTTCTTACTTCCATATTTTAATGTAGTCATATTATAGCTTCACTCAAGAGAGTATACAGAAATAGAATTGACACCTAGAAAGGGACTAAGGTGCAAAGTTGTTAGAAATGCTTAGTTAGAAGGGTTTAAGACGAAATGGCTTAATCCCCAAAACCCTGCAACAGCACCACCAATGCTCCACCTCGGCGGACGCCTCAGAAGAGCACGGTTTCCCAGTCATCATGGCATTTCTCAATTCAGACTACACCTCTCTTCCCTCTCCTCACCCCATCCCCAGACGCCGCCGGTTCCGGCAGAACCCATACCTAGACCCTCTTCTCTATCTGCCCGCATGAACTTTGTCTTCGACCAAATCGACGCTATTGAGAGAGAGCGATCTCAGAAGGACCAGACCCTCCAGCGAATTCGGGCCTGGAGGGAGTCCAAGAAGAATCCCGACAAGGAGATCACCGCGCCGGCGCCGGAGAGGAAGTTTCAGGAATTTGAGGTGGTGGCGAAAAGGGATGAGAATGTGGAGGAAAAGGTGGGGCTTCTTGGGGGTAAGAAGGAGGTGGAGTTGGTCCACCCGTGGCCGGAATGGATCGAGTTCATGGAGAGGCTGGTGCAGCAGAATTACTTTGATCATAAGAGGAAAGATGAGGAGGGGATGATTGAGAATTTGGGGTTTAATTTGCCTGAAATGGTTGAAGAGGAAGGCTTTGATTTTACTCGGGATTTCAAGACTGTTCAGACTGCTGTTCTGAATTTTGGGAAAGATCGTTTCGATATCATGAGGTTCATCTATTACTCTCTTTTATTACTTCTCCTTTTTCTGCCTTTTGTTTTCCTGTGTAGCCTTTGAATTCTTTGTTGGTTGTGACAAGTGTGAAGTGTATATATTTTCATTTTGTCTGATCAAATATGCTTGTCCAGAATGTAGGAAAGGCTGCCTTTATAAAAGGTGCCCACTTTCTGTGTTAATGTATGGTATCGATTATCGAAACCTGGCAGAAATGTGTTTGAGACTGGAATTTTACTTCTGCTTGTTGGGTTACATAGTGTGAAAATTAAGGGCTCACTCTGCAAATTTAGCATTTCTTGGGTTGTCAGGCTTTCAAAATTGCAGTCTGTTATTATATTTTACTACAGACAAAGAGGGCATACTATATGAGAGCTTCCTATCATTTAGTTTACTTGGTCATGAGCTTGTATGTGGTTTTGATCCTTAGATGTTCAAGAGATGAAATCTAAATCGTGATTTTTTTTCATAACCTTTTGTGGTCTACTAATGTAAATTTTAGTGCTTTGTTGTCTAATTGGATAACGTCACTTGTGGTGGGTGTATGAAAGGATTCCTATTGTGACTTAAACCTTCCCTGGCTATGGTTCTGTTGTGTCACTCATCTCTTTGCGCAAAAATGCTTATTACTGTGGTTTCAGGTCATTAGCAAGACAGGATCTTCAAATGTTGGTTGGTTATGGCTGTCCTAGTGCTGACAAGAAGGTGGTATTTTCTTCAAAACTGTTGAGGAAACATGTCCACCTGGATGAGGGAGATGTAAGTAACAAATATTTGCTCTTTTTGTTTTTAAAACTTGAACACGTTTTTGACAAATTTATTTGAAGGTGAATTTGTTATGGGGAGAAAATGATTGCTGTATGTGTTCTGTCATCAATTTGTATGTCTGGGCGTGATTTAGTCGTAGATTGCTGATCACTAATCTGTAGTTGTCAAAAGAGATTTCTTCTTCCTCAGTGTTGTTTTATACTATCGTATATGCAGCATCATCATATACTTGTTTACCAATTTAATTTTCTGTTTACAGGTCTGTAGTAGCTGCAGTTTGAGGAGCACCTGTGACAGAGCATATCTGATTACTAATAAAGAGGATGAGGCTAGGACTATCGATGTCGTGCGTGTATTATTGGCTTATGGTTTTGATGCAGTGAATGGTTCAGTTACAAATAAGTCTCTGCTGAAGATGAAGTCTGTGAAGAATGCTGTTCGTAAATTAATTCATGACGTGGTAAGGTTAAGTTCAGTGCCCATTGATCCTAATCTCCCCCCTCCCATTATTAAGAAGCCTCCGCCAAAAGTGAAGCAACCACCTCCCACTCCAAGAAAACGCGTTGGACGTGATGATGTTGAAATGAAAAAGGGTGATTGGCTCTGTGCCAAGTAAGTTATTTTCCTCTTCTGCTTTTCAGATTTTCATCTACTGCACTTTCCAGATTTGGAAAACCCTGAATATATACCCAGAAGAAGTTTAGTATCGCTGAGTACACATGTTTTTGAGCCTTAGTGTTCCTCGAATATGATCCGCTCAACTAACTGAATTGTGTTTTTATGTGTTTTCTTGATCGTTGTAGAAGATGTAAAATTTTTGAAGATATTTTATTACCGTTGCATGATTAAAATTTACAACTAAATTGCGTAATTACATACGATAGGCAATTAGGCATCTTATAGTTAATGTGGTTATCAAAAATTTTCAGGTGTGACTTTATGAATTTTGCCAAGAATACAATGTGCCTGCAGTGTGATGCCAATCGTCCTAAACGACAGCTGCTTCCAGGAGAGTGGGAATGCCCTCAGTATGTAATTTTCATTTCCTATATTATTTGCATTTTATAGCTCCCTGTGATTAAAGATTTTTAGTCCCATGAGATTGTTTCGTTGAACTTACAACTCTATTACCATGCTTTGGTAGGTGTAATTTCTTGAATTATCGAAGAAACACAGTGTGCTTCCATTGTGACCATAAGCGTCCCCCAGAAGAATTTGTTGAGAATCCAGTGCAAGAGAGGCAGCACCACAATCATAGGAGAATAGAGAAAATTTCTGGTGGAGCAGAGGTTTCAAATGCGTGGAATTTTGACTTTGATGACAATGAATCTGACGGGGCTGATGTTGCTGCATTTGAGTATGCAGATCCCAAAATGATGGGAGAAGATTTCAACCAAGATAATCAAGCTCCTCCTGTTGCCTTTGGTAGGGGCGGACGTGAAGAAGGGTTTTACAACAGACCTTCCATATCGTCAGACGGTCCAGATATGAGTAAACCTAGATTAGGGTTTGATGATTTTGATGATGAGGACGATGATGATTTGGATAGTTATGAAGTGGAAACTAGAAATGAGGTAAACAAAGCTCCTACTGTGAGTTTGTCTGAGCTTGAAGTAGACTCAGAAGATGACAACCCACCAATTCACGACAGGACTGCTCATCGCAAGTCAGGTATGCGGACTAAGAATAAGCAATCTGACTTATTTTCCGATGATGAAGATGATATCTCTCACAACAGGAATTCCCGTCCTCGATCAAATTATCGGGCCCAAAATAAGGTTTCTCAGCCAAGGCGTAGAGGCCTTTCGGGCTCTGATGATGAGGTAGATTTTGGTTCAGACCATGACCTCCCAATTCAGCCAAAATGGAAATCTAGCCATGTAAATCAGAGAAGTAAGGACAGGGGTTCCATGAGTTATGGTTCTGAGAATGACAGTGATTTTAGTGATGAAGATGATTTTGGAGCCAAGCATAAGAAAGGCAGTGGCTTCAACAGAAATTCAAGAAAGCAGCAAAGATTCGATGATGATGATGATGATGACAATGATGATGATGACGATGGACGTTTCAAAGGGAAGAGTTTTAGAGCAAAACCTTATGATCGTGGTATGGACAGAAGAAAAGGCTCAACAAGGGATAGTTTTTCTCGTGGTAAAAGTTTTGAAGGTGGTGGTGATAGAGGTGGTGGCTTCAGAAGCCCCCGTGTTGGTGGAGGAGGTGATAGAGGTGGCTTCAGAAGCCCCCGTGGTGGAGGAGGTAGAGGAGGTGATAGAGGTGGCTTTAGAAGCCCCCGTGGGGGAGGAGGTGATGATAGAGGCGGCTTCAGAAGCCCCCATGGCGGAGGAGGTGATGATAGAGGTGGCTTCAGAAGCCCCCGTGGCGGAGGAGGTGATGATAGAGGTGGTGGCTTCAGAAGCCCCCGTGGCGGAGGAGGTGATGATAGAGATGGTGGCTTCAGAACCCCCCGTGGACGAGGTTCTTATAGTAAACAGAGAGAAGATAGATTTGGAAATTCGAGCACGCAAGGTGGTGATGGGTACATGGATGATCAAAGATTTCAAAGACCCCGTGTAAACGTTAGATAACCATTTCAAAATACTTTTTTTTGTTATTCTGATATATTATCAAAGTAACGCTATTTCCCCTTTTTCCAATGTAGTTCCGATGTAGTTGAGCATTGTGGAGACTGGAGATCATAAAAGGAGGACACTAGAAAGAACAAATAAACTCAGCTTATTATGCCTTGAGCAGAACAAAATAGAATTACTTCATCCAAAAAAATTAATGTTAATTGTGAATATAAGAAAAAATGGAAAAACATTGTTTATTGTTGAGCATTAATGTCCATTAGTTTAATACTAGTACTAGTAAAATACAAGTTATGTATTACTTCAGCCCAACCCAATTTGTAAAAAATCTTTTAGCATTTTGGGTGATTGAATTGTCGTAACATATAAGATATTAAATATTATATTTAAAAGTACTAGGTAAGTTTGTTAACATATAAATATATTTAATAGATTATGATATATACAAGATGCGAATTTAACATCGTCTCAATCTTGTGAAAATAGGGAGATGAAAGATGCGAATTTAACAAATATATTTTTACTAACTTTTACTGTGATTTCTGATATGTAATCAAAAATTAGCAATGTGATGTTTACGAGAAGGTCTCGATGAGCGTCTATAATATAAAAATTCGGTTGTGAACATTAATGAAAAATATGTATTATTTTTTCTGAATTTTAATATAGTTACGATAGTTAAATTCAGTTAATTTGGGTAGAATTTTTGTTTTTTTTAGCAATTTTCTGATTATTTTAAGCCATAGTTTTTTCTTAAATATCTATTTTAGATATTCCTCATGTCTATATATTTTTTGATAAACTTATGTCTAAATAGAAATTTATTGATAAGTTATTAATAAACCAAGTTAAAAAAAAATGAAAAAATGTTTGTACCCCAACTATTTAAGAAAGTGCCAACATACCTCTAAATTTTTCAAAAGTGCCACTATACCTTCAAATGTATAATTTGGGCAGAGTTTTCTTTTGTCAAATGTAAAATGACAAGAATACCCTGACTATTATTTAATGGTAAAAAGGAAAAAAATTTATGACGAAAATGCCCCAACCAAATCAATGAATAATCCTCCCCTACGTAATTATTCATCTAATTCCCGCTTCCCTTTATACATTCACACCCAGTTAAGAAAGGCAATCCAAATCCATACCACCAGTTACTTTATCGGATGAGTGCGTTTGAAGTCGAGGGGACCAAAACCACCGTGCCCAGAAATTAGTGTTAGCTAGGGGACCGAAACCGGCACACCAGCGTGACTAGCTCAAGGTGGCGAGATTATGGTAATTTCACCAATGTTTTCAATTTGTTGAGTTTTTGGATATAAATGTTAACTTTTTTCAATACTGGCCTGCTAGATTTAGTCCGTATTTTGCTTATTTGCAGTCCGTATTATTGCTATATATACAATAATTATGATATATAACTGATTTGCAAGTGTATGCAATAGAAGTAATATATATATATATATATATATATATATATGATGCATATGTCTGATATACTTAATTATTGATCATATCATATATATCAAAGACGTATTTTTTTGGACTATAAAATAAGTAAAATATGGACTGCATCTAGAATTGCCCCTTTTAATAATATTGTGCATTTATTCTGTAATTCAGTGATATTGATTTCTTGAATATTTTTTCGTGCCCATGAGCATTTGGGTCAAGGGAAAAAAATCCAACAAGTGAGGGTAAATTAGTTTTTTAATTCAAAATAGTGTTGAAAAATGGGATTTAGAGGTACATTTCTTTATTCAATATAATAATAGGGGTACATCAGCACTTTTGAATTACTCAGGGGTATATTGGCACTTTCTTATAAACTTAGGGGTACATGAGCTTTTAACCCAAAAAAAAAATCATTGTTTGATTTCCTGCAAATTTCTTCAATCTAAAACCCAAATATTCTAAACCTAACATCCGTTATAAATCAACCCATCGTTTTCCCATAGACTCTGTTAGGACGACGAAGGAGCTGGCGGTGGCGGTGCAAGACGATGGCGGATTTCACCACCTCTACGCACAAAGCCAGCTGGATTTTCACTCCTCAAGCTATTGTATATCCTCCCCACCCCTAATTCTCTTGATTTCGCAATTGCATATTCACCGAGTAACCGTTTATGATTGGTTTTTGCAGAAGGAGAAGCATAAGGCTGCCAATCAAAGAGCCAAGCAGGTCCTCGAAGAGGTTTGCTTGCTATACTTTTAAGTTTTTCATAAATATCTTGAAGGCATTGCTATAGATTGAGACCCTGTGTTGATTCTATGACATAATCGTATTGGTGTTAAATAACTCTGAAGTTCCACTAATATAAAGTTGTTCAAGCTCCGATTTCATATTCCGGGGTTATATAAGATGCTGTGATTTGTTCATTTGGATTATATGCTATATGTATAGCCATGATCACCTATAGTATACTAATTGTTTATGGTTTTGTAGTTTGGATCAACAAGGGTTGAAGTGAGCCTTGATGGTTCTACCTCTTATGCTCAAAATCCAATAGATGCAAAAGAAGGTGGTACATTTATTTTTTGTAATTCTCCATTAATTACCATGATAACATGGTATACCTTTGGTTATTTATCTATTCTTCATACTGTTTAGGTGAAAATCATTCCCGGCCAAAGCCACTGAGAGTTGAAGAAGAGCAACTTCTTAGGGCATTCTATGAATTTAAGATTCAAGATGTGTGTGATGCTTTTAAATTTCCACGTAAAATTCAGGTATAGACATTGGTAAAAAGCTGGGTTGGTTTTGATTTTAATGTCTGATTCTAATTTATTAGTCCTTTGCAGGCTACTGCTCTCATTTACTTTAAAAGGTTTTATCTGCAATGGTCAGTGATGGAACATCACCCAAAGAACATCATGTAAAATTCAGTCTCCCTCCCAAGCAAAACTTTTCTAGGATATTTTGTTCCGAAATGCAAAATATGGGATATTAGGTCCTTGAATACAATTTTATAATTTTTATCACTGACCCCCCCTATTTCTAGGTTGACTTGTATATATACAGCCTGCAAGGCAGAGGAAAACCATGTCTCAGCAGAGGAGCTCGGAAAGGGTATTGAACAAGATCATCAAGTGATCCTCAACAACGAGATGCTGGTTCTCCAGGTGCGGATGTTATACATATAGTTTGCTTGCTTGCTTTTACGTCTTACCATTGACCACCACCAATGGCTTTCGGAATTTATTTAAGTTAATTCTTTTGTAGAGTCTTGGATTTGATCTCATAGTATTCGCCCCATATCGTGCACTTGAGGGTTTTATCAATGACAGCCAGGTATTCTTTTGAACTTATGCTTAGGCAGTTGCCTTATCAGCATTTTTTCTTGTTTTTGGAAGCTTCAACTTTATTCCATGTAGTATGTCTAGTGACAATCCTTATTGGTTCTTCAGGAGTACACTGGAGCAGGAGACGACCAAATTGATATTCTAGAGGTATATTGTTGATTCATGAAGTTTATATATTATTCCTCTATTGTATGGAACTTTTAAGTAACTGTTCTTATGTAGTTGTATTGAATAATTTTGCTAAAGAACGAAAGGGATAATAATATTCACAGATTTTGAGAAGTCAGTGATTACCTATTTTTGCTTGTTATTTAGGCTACATATTGGATTTAGACAAAGAGGATTATAACCCATAAAATTTGATGACTGATGATGGTCATGTTTTTATTAAGTCTATCCTCTTTCTCTGTCTATCTTTTATCCCATTCCCCACTTCTTGATATATATAGAGCTGCTGCCTTGCTAGAATAATTTTTTCTCACTACTCCTTTTGCCTGCTGTATGCTGTTATTGTTATATTTAATCAAACTCATTTTTGTGAGGCATTGTCAACCAATTAATTACTGGCTTAGTAGTCACAGTCATTGAAGTTACTAAAGTTTATTCCTATTTGCTGATTGGACTAACATTCCTTCATATTCTCACCGACTGTAGAAATTACTCGAGTCAGGAAAGGCTGAAATAGATAGGATTATGCGTACAGATGCACCCCTTCTCTTCCCACCCGGGCTGGTATTTCTCTTTATTTCTTTGTTTATTTTCTTCTTCGGTGGCCAACTTGCCATGCATTTATCTATTTGCTAGCTCAATATCTGTGAGTGGGTCAGCTAGATACCTCTCTTTGCTTGATCTTAATAACAGGAGATGGGATATTATTTATTTAATAAGTTTGTTTCTGCATGTGTTAGTGATTTTGTGATTATAGTCACAGCTTACTTGAATCTCCATGATTTTGGCCATAATATTTACCTGGGTCTTGTAGTTATACCTTATCTTTTCTACATCTTCCCTTACATCAAAGTTCTCAGCTAATTCCGCATCCTAATTAAAGTTTCTAGAATTTGAATAATTATACTAGCACAATGTCTTGGAACTTGCTACGGGTTTCTATTATTTCTGCACAATATGATGCGGTGATAGGTTTGAAGTAGATTTTTGTCTAAATCATTTGTTGAATCCTGAAAATTTTGAAAGCTTGTGTATTAGTTATTGTCTTGCCATTTGCTACTCGTTGGCTGTTGCATCTTTGTTCCTGGAGGCTTTAGGAGGGCACAGAAAATTCTAGTGTGTAAAACTGCTAAAGGCTTCAGTATATCTTGTGACCTGATAGCATCAATCAGTGCCTCTGTACAGGAACTTGAACAACCAAATTGAGCACTTCAAGTATCTCAATAAATCACTTATAGTGAACCCATAAGCCAAACACCACTCTTTACTTATTTGGTCATTTCTGAAAATTCCTGCTGTTTATATCCAAATTCTCATTGATAAGATGTCGATTGATTTCATCATGTTATTGTAGTCAAAGTTAGTAAATTGCATTTTCTCATTTTGTGTAGTTGGCATTGGTAGCGCTACGCAGGTCAAATGCAGGACATGGGTTTTTTGATTTCGACAGGTTAGAACTCCTGAAAGACCCCTAAATCTTGACCTTTTTCTGGTTAACCCCAGTTTTTTCTCACTAAAATATTTATTCCATGGACTTGCAATCAGATACCTGGAGCACGTTTTGTCCCGCCAGAGTCACATGCCTGCCTATTCAGATCTCATCGTATCCCTCAATGCTGCTGATTCTTTGGTGTGCATTTTCTTCTTGTGTCTGCCATATTTATTGAAAATGGTGAAGCACTTAACTCTGAAAAATGACTGCACGACTTTTGCAGATAAGCAGACTTGAGACGCCGGCTTCTAAGGAAGTGAAACACATTGACCGGAAGCTCAAATCATGTTTAGATCCCGGATCATCTCATGACAAGTAATCCCAGTATCATACTTGTTGCATATTGTTTTGTTATCCGTATTAAGTGACCAAACTTCAGGTTATTGATTTTTAAGTCCTTGCTTTGTGTGCAGGAGTAGTAGTAAGAAACGAAAGCACCGATCGAAGGAGGGGCCAAATGACTTAAACATGTCATGAGCAGTAGATGACCAGATTAAGGAAGCTGTGCAAAGCCTAAGAACTGCCCTGGATCCATTGTCTCATAAATTATTATGGAGGATTAGGAAACAATAGATATCTTCCTTTTTCTTTTAATTATGGTCCCAGAGTAACGTTTTTTGGATAACATTTTGAATATTGATAATTGATGTGGTAAAAATTGGTTATTGGGAAAGATTGAGTTTTTTTCAAACGATCTCTAAATTTAGTTTTGTTCCTCTAGTTAGGGTTTTTTTTAAAGTAAGTTATGAAATTTAAGCTTTGATTCTGTAGTGCCTCAAAAAATTTCTCTAGCATTAATATATATGTATGTAACTGCAATTAGCATAATACAAAGAATAAAGTTCCATAATACAAAGAATAAAGTTCGTTTTTCGTACCTAACATTACTCAAAATGTTAATTTTTGTACCTAACATTCGAAGTGTTCAGATTCTGTACATAACATTCCAATATTTTTTATTATTTTTTTTAATTATAAACCACCATAGGTGGGAGGATATTTATTAGGCTCCTCAAACCTTCATAATCTCCTCAACGGAGGCAATTTGTAAGATTACAGAATAAGTTGGGAACCTAAACTGTATCTAGAGCGCGGATACACGCTGTTCCTAAAACTAAAAAGTGCGATGAAATACATCTGAACATGTTAAAGTTTAATGCCCAAAAGCATCTAATCTATTTGACAGGTAAAGCATCCATAACTTGCACCAACCCCAACAAAAGTCAGAATCAACCAAGTCTACCAGTCTAAATTCGTTCACAGAATCGCCAAGAGTAAGCTGTCAAAGCAACTCTGACTTGGATTTCTCCTACACTGAGCATAGAAAAGAGACTAGAAGCCGAGGGGATTTTCCATAGCGCGACTAATCCGTTTACAAGGAAAACAGCAGATAGGAATAGAGTACTCGATAAACTAGTCCAGATAATTACGCAAAAAGACTCAGTGAAGCACATATTTCATCTGACATAAAATAAGAAAAAAGAAGAGAACCCAGATATCTGAATCTACCAAATCCCTTCCTTGGAGGCGGCTCGCGACGGTGGCGCGTGCATCCACGCGCTCGAGTAGCTGCGTCGAGATGGCGGCGCGTGTGGTCGGCGAAGCGCGTCAGCGCAATGAGACGCCAAGTAGTTCACGCCGCGACGGACCATCGGCGCGTGAGACAGCGCGTAGCCACACGTGCTTGCCAAAACCTCTCTGAATCAATCGGATCTGATAAAAACCTTAGCTTTTCCGGCGATTTGTGGGTGACCTGCATCTATGACGGCACGAGCTCGGATCTCCTCTGGTGAGTCCAGCGGCGAGCGGACATGCTTTCCATCGTTGTCGGGCTGCTGTTCCGATCCCTCTTTGGATCCAGCCGCTTGCGGTGCATCGGCGGCCACATAAAGTCGTCGTTTTTCAGGCGAGAAAAACCGGATTCAGGTGAGGGGGTAAGGTATAGGGCGGCTAGAGGCTGGGAAAAAAAAGGTATGGGTTGGAGGGGGTGGCCGAGCGGTGGCGAGAAGCACCGGAATCAGCTTAGGCCACCCCTCCGTCGGTGGATCTGTTTTGGGCGAAAGGGAGGATGGGGAGTTGACTTCCTGGAGAGGTAACATTCCAATATTGTATCATTTTTGTACCTAACATTCAAAGTGTTCAAAACGTGTACCCAACATTCTAATATTGTTCAATTTTTGTACCTTGCCTTAATTTGAAGATGAAGTTATTATTTTTACTATTTTACAAAAGGTATTTTGGTAATTTTCAATCTAAATGTAAATTAAATAAAGTTTATATATTTTCAATAAAGTTCAGTTTAAAATGATTTTATATAACTAAAGTGTATATGTAATTATAATTTTAAAAATTAAAATCATTTAAACTGAAATTTTGAATTTTGAAATTTTATTTTAACGTGAAATTACCAAAATACCTTAGTAAATAGTAAAAACAATAACTTCATCTTCAAATTAGCGTAAGGTACAAAAATTGAACAATATTGGAATGTTAGGTACACGTTTAGAACACTTTGAATGTTAGGTACAAAAATGATACAATATTGGATTGTTAGGTACAGAATCTGAACACTTTGAATGTTAGGTACAGAAATTAACATTTTGATCAATGTTAGGTACAAAAATGATACAATATTGGATTGTTAGGTACAGAATCTAAACACTTTGAATATTAGGTACAAAAATTAACATTTTGATCAATGTTAGGTACGAAACTTTAGTCTAATACAAACATACCGGTAAGTTTGTACTCATTGTTATAGTACTCTAGTAGTAAAATGCAACAATGCCACCCAAATGTCGACTTAAATGTTGACTATTCAATCACACAATAATTATAGTCACAATTTCATGTTTACTCAAAATGTTGACAAAATTTAAATGCAAAATAGTTATGAGTCTCAAATGACTATACTTGTTAGTTGTTACTTATTGCTTGTTTTTCTGAACTTGTTTCTTGCGAAATTGAATTGAATTGAGAATGAATGTATTTTGAAAATGATAATTAGTATATTTAAATTTACCTGAATCTAATTAAAAAATATTTTTTATTGAATTGAACTGATTGAATTAAACTGAACTGTTTTAATGTTAAGTTCTAATCAAAAATTTTTTTATTGAATTAAACTGATTGAATTAAACTGAACTGTTTTAATGTTAAGTTCCACGTAACAACTAACAAGGCATTTGGCCCTATCGTCTTTAACCTATATTCGTGTTAAGCCAAACTAAGCGAAAATTTATGTATTGATGAATGTGATTAGTATAGCTCTAAACCGGAAAAAGCTATAAAGAGCAGGGCTTATATAATTGTTTGACTGAACTATAAACCGAAAAAAGCTGTAGAGAGCAGGGCTTATATACAGAAGCGCGAGGGTCGCATATTTTCCAGAATGCTGATGGCCTCCATGGTGGCACTCACCTTCTGCGCCCTTCCCGTGCCAACAACTTCTCTTCAGGTATCCCTTCTCTATTTTATATCCCTTTCACTCGGTGGGATTGTTTTGGTGCAGAAATCTGTTGCAGTGATCACTAGGTGTTTGTTAAAATGCTTAAATGAAAAACCAACTTTAAGACTGCTTCAAAAATATTCTGATCATTTTGCTAGGAAGCACGCTTGAGGCAGCTAGCTGCTGGAAGCCTCTCAACTTCTCTTACTACTAGATGTGAGTTTCTCCTATCATCCTTCTTGAGCCATTGGAGATTGTTTGCATAATTGGCTGATCATGCATTCTTTCATTTGATTGAACTAAGTACTGCATACTCCACATAGTTGTCGTGGCAGTTCAATCTTACGTATGGCAAAAGTCAGCTACAAGAATTCACAACTAGCACTTTTGGTTGTCAAATTGAGAATGTCGCGAAATAATTTCTGCTGTTTGACCATGTTGCATACTGAGTCCCGTTCTTGTTTTTAATCACTTAATATGAGAAGCTTGAAGGTACTCTCTGACCATGCTGCATATTCCGTTTCTTTCTTGTTTTGAATCTCGTAAATGAGCAGTGCGCAGAGTCCTGTTCTTGTGTTTAATCCCTTAAAGTGAGAAGCATGAATATACTCTCTGACCATGCTGCATATTCAGTGTTTTTTCTTGTTATTAATCCTTTAAAGTGAGCAGCTTGATGATACTCTGTGAACGTTTGGACCTTTTTTTTCCCATAGGCATGAATGTAGCTGGACTCAAGTATTCTGATAAGAGTTTATCAACCGTATATAAAGGCAGTATTTTTACAGTCTCAAGAAGGCCTTTTCAACCTAGTTCAGGTCATTTTAGTGCAGGGTTCAGCGCCTGTGCTGTAATAACGGGTTTCTGGGTAGGACCAGACATCGAAGATGGATATGGTTTTGTACAAGCTATCCTTTTTCAAACATAATAATGTGGAGTGTTGCTCATCTTCCTCATAACTCCATTTCAAACAGTGTTTCCTCGCATTTACAACTTGGTGCATTTTTTACTGGATATTTGAGGTAAAATGGGTGACCAGGTGAAAAATCTTGGAGGTTAAACTTAAATTAGTATGGTAAATCACCTCGAAAAAGTGCCCAAAATGCAGACAGGTGATGTGCGAGTAAACTAATCACTTTTGCAAAACCACACTGTTTCAATTGTCAACGTCCTCCACATCTAAAAAATTCTAACTACTCATCTCCCATGTGTCCTCATTCCTCCCTTCTATACTATTCCGTACCATCTTGTTCTTTACATTTTTCGGTTAATTTTTTAAAGATATGTTTGACCATTAATAACTTGATTTACGTTTACAATTATTTATATAAATATAATAACTTTAAAGTAGAGTGCACTGTGAGTCTAACAATATCTCAAATGATGTGTTTTTTTTTGAAATATTAATTAAATTTATGATTAAACATACCATGTAAAAGTTGACCGGAAAACGTGAAGAACTAGTGGTACTCATTGAAATGAATAATGCATGAGGTCAAAACATGGATTCTGCCAGTCTTTTGCATTTATCTTGATTTTAATTGCAAGTGGTTTGCCTAATATATGCGATGCAAAGCCTGGGTTTCCGAGCAGTACTTTGTTTATTCTTGCTTGGCGAGATTCACGCCAAAAGTCAACATGATCAACGTGAGTGTAACCTTTGAGTTGAAGATTTTCCAACTCTAAAGCAAAAAATTCATCCTTTTGTATTCTTTCATTTCTTCATTTTCTTGAAATCCAATCTGGAATTCGAAATGAAATTGAGATTGGGATATACAGATTAGATAGAGATGGGGAAGGCTTGTTGCACCACTCTAAGGTCAGGCAGAAAAATGGGGTGCCTGCAAATGGTTCTGGGAATGCTGGTGATTTCAGTCACCATATCTGGTTTGCTCAAGTTCTACTCAGCAGGGTTTTTCTTCCAGAATGAAGATATCTGCCGCCATTTCTACGACGAAAAGGATTCCCTGAATGTCAAATTCGATGTCCGGTCATTAACAGCCCGAGTGGACGAAGTTCTGGAGCAGCTGGACAGCCTGCAGAGCAAGCTGGAAATGAGCATCCTAGCCATGGAAAGAAACAAGGATGCTTTGTCAAAAGGCAATGTTTCGCGTCTCGAGCACAAGAGGTATTTGGAAGAAGAGGTTATCCGGCCTCTTTACCGGGCACACATTGCCCTGAGGCAAATCCGGCTGCCGGTCCTTGTAGCAAACGGCACGGATGAAGATGTGAAAGAGGATCCTTTGGTGAATGCCTTTTTGACTGAGGAGATCAGAAAGTACATTACCCCAAAGAGCAACAGAGTGGGGAAGATCAACATCTACGGCGCAGAGAAGACTTATAACACGATAGGGCACTCGTGTGTTCTGATGAAGAAAGAGCTGGAAGAATACATGGATTACGACATTGGATCTTACTGCAAAGACGATTGGAATGTAGCGCAGAAGCTTATGATTAGTGGCTGTGATCCTCTGCCGAGAAGGCGATGTTTGACTAGGGCTTCAAAGCTCTACCAAAGGCCATACTCGATCAACGAGTCTCTTTGGCGAATCCCGGATGGGAGGAATGTGAGGTGGAGCAACTATCAGTGCAGGAACTTTGAATGCCTAGCAAGCTCAAACCCGAAGAGAGGATACTCAAAGTGTGTGGGATGCTTTGAAATGGACAAGGAAAAGGTAAAATGGGTAGCGAATTCATCTTTACTGCCTGTTGATTTCCTCATTAAAGATGCTTTAGCAATCAAACCTGGTGAAATCAGGATAGGCCTGGATTATGGAGTTGGAACAGGTTCATTTGCTGCTAGAATGAGGGAACATAATGTCACCATTGTTTCCACTGCCTTGAACCTTGGCGCCCCGTTCAGTGAAACGATTGCTTTAAGAGGCCTGGTTCCTATATACCTGACACTGAATCAGAGGCTTCCATTCTTCGATAACACCATGGATTTGATCCACACGGCTGGATTCATGGACGGATGGATAGATATGCAGCTCTTGGATTTCATCCTCTTTGATTGGGATCGCGTGCTGAGGCCGGGAGGGCTGCTGTGGATCGATCGCTTCTTCTGCAACAGGAAGGATCTTGATGATTACATGTACATGTTCTTGCAGTTCAGGTACAAGAAGCATAAGTGGGTGATTTCTCCAAAGTCCAAAGACGAGGTTTATCTCTCTGCATTGCTTGAGAAGCCCCCTAGATCCTTGTAATTTCTGCCTTCACTTTATACTTCTGAATTGACAACAGAATTGTGAACTGGTAAAATTGCCATCACTTTTGACATTGTATGGTATTACAACAACAACAAATGTGTTTGTATCATTTGCAGCCAGTGATTTGAATTTTTTGGTGATACGTAATTAAAGTTATTCATGGTACCACGCCATAATAAAAGATGTGCCTCACGCGTGTATATAAATCGAGCCAAAATATTGGACTTTATTTTAATGGATGTGCTTCAGGCGTGTAATTAAAATTATAGATGTGAAACATACAAAATAAAAATATTATAGTCAGTAAATTTTATTAGGTACACAACATAACAAAGGACGTGCATCATGTTACTTTAAATGATGTTTTTAGGGATTGTTCTTCCAAATTTATATAATATATTTAAGTTCAATCCAATTTAATATTATTTAGTTCAGTTCAGTTTTGATGAAAATTTCATATTAATTTATCAACACTGTTTTTATTTTTGGTTCAATATTTTTAAGTTTAGAGATAAAAAAGAATTTGGAGAGAATATAAGCCTTACTTATTCTTACTTCAATATTTTTACATCACCAATATTATTGTGATAATATACATTCTTAGTAAAAACTTAATGCACAATAATATTGTACAAATTGATTGCAGCTAACCCACACTCACGTTATTTTCAAAAAAGAAAAAAAAAAACCCCACACTCATGTTTATATGATATCATTTACGTCTCTAGAATGGTAGTATAAAAGTTCAAATAATGATATTTATATAGATTTTCATTTAGATACTAGTCAAAATATGATTGGAATGAACTCTGATTTAAAAATTCGTCACACCACACTTGATTGATTAATCTTGGTATAACGATATGTAAAGTAAGTCAATTTACTATTATTTTTAAGAATTTTCATTATAGTTCATGAGTTTTTTCTCTAAGTGAAGTGCATTAGACGAAACCATTTAATTTTTTACCTCTTACTAAAAATGAAAGTGAAGTTTTTTCAGATAATTTTTTCTATCATGTTCAAATGCTACTAAAAGAATTGAAGTTCCTAGAGAAATTATACTAGTAGTGTAGCAGGAGGTAATTTTGTGGACTTGTTAAACGTATTGTATTTTTCACCTTTCCATTTATGACTATATGTCTCTGATTTTTACGTTTTCCTGCCAAATTTCAGACATAACATAAAGAATCCACACACTTTCTCTTAATTCCCTTGAAACTCATACCAGAGCCCCAAGTGTGAGTAGTGATTCGAATCGATCCCAGATTTGCAGAGTGTGAGAATTCTGATAATTTGGGGGAATGGCGATGGCGAGATCAACTTCTAGCCTCGCATACCCGGACAGGTTCTACGCCGCGGCAACCTACGCTGGCTTCGACGGATCTTCCACCTCTGCCGTCACCTCCAAGTTTCCCAATGACGTCGCCTTGCTCCTCTACGCCCTCCATCAGCAGGTATCCCTGCAATTCCCTGATCCGAATCCTTTGATTTGCTGATTCTTCGTGCATTTGGGAATGTCGGTCCAATCCCTACTCATTTTGATTAGATCTGAATGTCCGTCGTTTGGATTGTTTCTAGCATTTGCTAGTGCTTTATTTGTATTTGGTACCATTTATAAAGATTGAACTTCATTCCGTGTATTGATCTGATGTCCTGAGAATGATGTGTATGTTACTGTTCAATAATTTGCTTATTCCTGTATCGCTTGCAGGCAAGTATAGGGCCTTGTAATACTTCCAAGCCTCGGGCATGGAGTCCTGTCGAGCAAAGCAAATGGAAGAGGTTCGATTGGATGGACCTCTATCTCTTACTTGTTACCAAATTTACGCTTTTTAGTCAAGCTTGAAATGACTTGTACATATAATTCAAATCTACATCAGATTTAAATTTGGAGCGAGGAAATAAGAGTATATAAGTTGTAGAAATGTGTATGCCGGGGCTAGTCATCAGTAAATTAACATTTTATTAGGCTCGAGAAGATAAATGTTTAGTCACTGGAAGTAGGGAGAAATTGAGATTTTGTCAGTGCCATGAGTATGAACAAGTTATTTAGGATGGAGTGGAATTGATGGAGGCACTGAAAGTATTATGCAGATCAACTATCGCAGTAGACCATCCAATTTAATGCCTTTCCATCACTAATTTCTTTTATTATCTACTGCAGCTGGAATGAGTTAGGAAATATGGTGTCTGCTGAAGCTATGCGGCTCTTTGTCAAAGTATTGGAGGTTTGTGCACAGATACTGACAATAACTTTCAATGATCTACTGCTACTTGCAACAGTCTAGGTAATGTCTCTTCTGTGCAGGAAGAAGAACCAGGATGGTATTCAAGGGCCGCAAATTTCAGTCAAGAGCCTGTTGTGGATGTTCAGATGAATGTGAGTAGTGTGGTTACTATTACTCGTGTTTTGATCTATTAGGTTTTTTGTGGAGCTCTTCACTTTTTAGATCCTAAAGATTAGGTTTGAGTTCACTGTGGAAGAAGGTTTAGCTTTTACTCTTCTTGGTTTCAGCACAATGCTAGAGTTGAGTTAGTTGCTGAAAATGGAAATTCTTCTCCCGAAATGAAGATAATTCCTGTTGGAAATGGAAATTCATCAGAAACACAGACTTTTGTAGAGGAGGTTGAGTCTGAAAGGTCAAATGCAGTTAGTGTGTATGATCAATGGGTTGCACCTCCAATATCTAGCCTGCGCCCAAAATCCCGATATGAGGTACATTTCGTTCGAGAATCTTCTACTTAAAAATAACGTTTTCCTCCAATGTTCTGGACTGAATTTCCCAAATTTTTATAGCATGGAGCTGCTGTGATAGATGATAAAATGTACATCTTTGGTGGAAACCATAATGGTCGCTATCTAAGTGACCTCCAGGTCAGTTTCTACTTTATTGATCCATTCTTCCTGTACTCTAAAACCTGCTAATTGTCATCTTTAAGATGATCAAGCCATTTCTTAAAGCACTGATGGCATTAACTTTGGTGGTTTCACTTTCATTATGTCTTCTAAGTCCCTATTGACATTGAGAGGACAAGAAGGAAATTGCATGCTTGTTCCCAAAAAAAAACAATTATTTTTCCTTTGTTTCTTTGTGGGGACGAGCTCTTTTTAAACCAATTCACCCTGTGTGTGTGAAATAATGCAGGCCTTAGATTTGAAAAGTTGGACGTGGACCAGGATTGAAACTAAAGATGGTACCGAGGCTTCTTCTGGCCCCGCAACTGCATGTGCTGGCCATACCTTGGTTAGTATTTAGTTTTCTTTTCATGGTCAAGCTGGAGAGACTTAGTAAAGACTGCTTCAATTTCTCACTCTGCTTATTTCAAATGTATGTCTTTGTTCATTCTACCTGGTTGCCTTTTCTCCAGATAGCATGGGAAGGAAGAAAGCTCCTCTCTGTAGGTGGACATACAAAAGATCCATCTGAATCTATGCAAGGTTTGGATCATCTAATGCACTCCATGAATACTTAAAGCTAATTGATAGTAGTCTGTGTTGTTATGTCTGGCCATTATCTTGGTAAAGCTATGCAAGTAAATTATTAAAGAAGTTATAATTTTTTAAGCTAGGATTATGTTAGTATGATGGAGTAGGTGGTTGGTTCAAAATATATGCATACATGGTGAAAGTTAAATCTTGTGGAAAATATTCTCTGTCTGGGATTACTTTCTAATAAGAACAGCATTTCAACTGTTAAAGTGTAAAGGCATTTAGAATTTTCCTATACATTATGGGCAAGACTGCTGGGATACAAGTATATGATGGCCATTCTTAAGGTGGTTGAATGAAATCAAAATAATTGTTGTCGTGTCTGGTTGATCACGAAGGCAGTCAGTGCTAGCTCAATCGTCAACGTCCTGCCATTATATCTCAAAGTGAATTTGATTATTTATACAATTTACCGATACATCTTTTGAAGCCTCAGATATCCTTTCTTCCTCCCTTTACTCGCCCTCGTATCCATTTCATTTATATTCTGCCTAGTTTATCACCCTTGGGTGCTTGATCTTGACACATTCTCTGGGCTTTAGTTTGTCGGAGCTACATTTATGTTTTACATGTTTATGTTTTTTGTCTTTCGATTTGGACCCTCATAAAGACTCAATTTTTCTTTATGGGATTGCTCATTCATGTTGTTACTGTTGACTTTCTTAACTCATAATTGTTACTTTTACATTTACAGTGAAGGTGTTTGATCTGCAAACTAGTTGCTGGTCAGTCTTGAAGACATATGGAAAGCCACCGGTATATATTTATCTTTATCTTTTTAATTTTTTTCTGGTCACTTGAGGGTTTTTTAATACATAAGTTATTGTTATGTTTTAAATTTATTATTCTCGGCACTTAATATCAAAAGATGTGTGCTGTTGTAGTACATTCATACAACCATCGGCTTGGAGTTTGTACAGCAAACATGTGCTAAAAAAAGCCTTTTTGATTTAAAAGTGAAAGTGTAAAAAGGAATGATGAAGAAGTAATGCACAATGGATTTTAAAATCTCTGAACATGTAGAATCCTAATTGTGTTTGGCTGAATTGTAGACTTGGAAATTTTAGACGTATATGGCTGGATTCAGAGTCATTTATACCTTTTTTCTTAAAGAAGTTTAGAACCATTTCTAATATAAAATTAGGAATTTTCAACTGTCTGATTTCGTCGTAAGGATAATCAGAATATCTGGCTTAATTCGAATTAATTGTGAAAAGGAAGAGAGTTGTTACCATTGTGGTCTGGGAGCGGAATTGATGAGTTATAATGACATTCGTATGGCAAACTGTTATGATAAGGGAAAAGAATGAAAACTATGCCTGTTTGTCCCGTCCTTGGCTGGAAAGTTGTTATGATTGATGTGATTAAGAAATTAATTGATCCTCCACTACCTTAAACTTTGTATGAGAGGTATATCTCCTTCAGCGATGCTTTATTTTCTGCGTTTCAATATTCTTGGATCCCCTTGTCTACAGGTTTCACGAGGTGGACACTCGGTGACCTCTGTGGGTACAAGTTTAGTTATATTCGGCGGCCAAGATGCAAACCGATCTCTTTTAAATGATTTGCACATTCTGGACTTGGAAACAATGACCTGGGATGAAATAGATACCTTGTAAGTTGCAATATTCTCTTGCAATACACATCATAATGTGGTGATGTTCAAACTAATGAGAAATTTTATTCTCTGTTGGATTCTTTCTTGCCACTTTGAAAGGAATTATAACTTGTGTTTATATAACAGATGGCAATTTTATTTATAGGATGTTACGATTTAAATTATCCAATTATGACATGCCTACTGACATAAGGCAGTGTTAGTGGGATGGAGGGATTACCCCTGCAGTCAATTGCCTTTCTCCCAGTCCCAATTGTCATAGTTTTGGGGTCCTTCAATTAAGTCAATGACAAACTTCTCCTTTGCAGGGGGGTGTCACCTTCTCCAAGGTCTGATCATGCTGCTGCAGTTCATGCTGACAGATACGTCCTTATATTTGGGGGAGGCTCACATGCAACCTGTTTCAATGACTTGCATGTTCTGGATATCCAGACGGTAAGAATGGGTTTTTTTCCCCTTGTCACTGGGATAATGTTCTTATAATCTAATTGTATATATTTGTTTTTATATATTTGTAGATGGAATGGTCAAGACCTACGCAACAGGGTGAAATCCCCAGTGCGCGTGCTGGTCATGCCGGTGTAACAGTGGGAGAGAACTGGTTCATCGTTGGTGGGGGTGACAATAAATCTGGTAACTATTATTACTGAACTAAGAATTTCCATAATCCGTCTTTGTAATAGTTTTACAGAACTAACAATTTCTTGTTAACTAGCTTGTCAGTTGTTATTCCTCTTTTTGCAGTGAGATTCTAGGCTCAAGTTATTTCACCCTCTAGGTTGATTATGTTACGAATAGTATCTTGAAGATTTTGACGGCCAAAATTCTCATATTTGATAAATAGTTTATGTGATTTTACTCTTTTTCCCCCTTCTTTTTCTGCATAGCATATGAGTGACATAGGCCTAATTTAGAAATAACCTAGGTTTGGAAGTACTAAGCTCTTATTAGAGTTAGATAAGTGGTCACACATTGTCTCATTTGCTTCTTTCTATTATACTTCCATTCCTCCTTTTTTTTCTTCTTCTAAGAACTCAAAGACAACTGGCATCTGCTCCCTCACTTTTCAATAGTAAAGGATCATTAATTATATGTAATATTCTACTTCTACAGAACCAGATATTTTGTGGTAGAACTAGCATATTGTAATAAAAGATAGTTTTTTTTTTTTTTTTTTTAGAGAATTAGAAATGCAATTGTTTGTTGAAATGTTATTTAAACTACTGTTCACATGTTTACCCTTTAACTCTACGATCAATTGCAGGGGTCTCTCAGACCGTTGTCCTCAATATGTCGACACTGTTGTGGTCTGTTGTAACAAGTGTTGAAGGACGCGTCCCAATTGCTAGCGAGGTATGCGACATATTAAGGATTATTCTCATTATTTACCCTGCCATGTGCACCTCCCTCTTTCAATTATATTATCATTATTTTTTTTTATTTTTTTTGTGTTTTATGATTCTGGGGGAAGTAAAACAGCAATAGAATGAATTGATTATTACTTTTCTACTTCCTTTCTTTGGAAATTTGAAATGGTCTAGTGTCCCACTATTAATGTTTTATCCATTGGAAATTGGCATTAAATGGAAGTTAGGATGCAGTTTGGAATGGTGGAAGATATATTTTGGCGAATTTTCAAACAGTTTTTGTTTTGTATTCCAGGGATTAAGTTTGGTCTTGAGCTCTTGTAATGGGGAAGATATCCTTGTTTCGTTTGGAGGATACAATGGTAGATATAGCAACGAGGTCAGTTCTTTCTTTCTCATTTTTAACTCTTCATAAGGCCCCTTTGTCTGATCATTCTAATTCTTAGTTTTTCCCCCTTTCTTATGTTTCTCTTAGGTCAATCTCCTTAAACCAAGTCACAAATCAACCTTGCAGTCAAAGATGGAGACTCCTGTACCTGACAGTGTCTCTGCTGTGCATAATGCTACAAATCCTACTAGAGACCTAGAGTCAGAGTTTGAAACTGGCCAAGAAGGGAAAATAAGGGAGATCGTAATGGATTCAGAACCCACGGTATTGTGCTAGAATTCCTTCGTTAAATATTGGTTTCCTTGTTCAATGGTGTGTTGGTACTGATAATGGCATAAATGTATGAAGCAATTGGTGATGGTGAAATATGGTTCCAAACAGCCTTTGATTGGAAATTTTCTCTGTTTAAAAGCTAGTAGCTCAGAACTGCCGTGTCTTCACTCTTCAAATTGTTGAGTGATTACGTGCACGTCAATTCAATGATGTAGTGCTTGTTCTTGGAGTTTTTCTTAGGGTACTTCTGCTGCATGAGATTAGGGATGCATTTCTCACAAATTAATACAATTTGTTGGCGTTGTTTTAGCAAATTAAAATTTTATCAATTTCGAGTTTGATTTCTTTTAGTTCTATTCTTTTCTTTTAATTTATCGTCTTTCACAAAAATAAACGCCATTGGTTTTCAAATGCTTTCTAAATTCAAACAATATATGATTAAAGCTAGGAAAAAGTAGGAACACTGTCATGCTAGGGCTGGGAGAAATGGCAGCACTGCATAGTGCCAAAGCATATCAGATCAGTTTTTCATGGATCAATTAGCTTATATGCGTTTTAGATAGTATACTGTAATGCAGAATCTGAATAACTTCACCATCATCATGGTGAGATCAGGGCATCTAGATTTTGGAAGCTTTGAGGTCTGACACTATACTATATACTGCCTTTCATCAAGATATAACGTAACGAAAGTAAACTAATAAATCCTCCTTTGGAAGTGCTCCTCTAAATCAGTTGTAGAATACGGAAGAGCTTTTTCTCTCATGATTGTCAGTTATTCTTTAGCAATAGCTACCATAACCTCTATTGGTCTAATTCTTGCACCAGCTACTTATGCCTCCTTTATCATTGAGTTCTGTACTGATATTTTATGAGCTATATTGCAGGTAAGAAAAGTTGAAGAGATCAGTGATCATCTTCTTTCATCTCTTAAGGCAGAAAAGGATGAACTAGAATCTTCACTTAGTAGAGAGAAACTACAAACGCTTCAGCTGAAGCAAGACTTGACTGAAGCAGAGATTCGCAGTACAGAGCTTTACAAGGTAGTTCCTTTTAGTCATCTGATTCTCATCTTGTAAATTATTGCTTCTGCACTTATCTGTGTGCTGCACAGTTTATCTTTCCTATCCTTGTAGGGAGAAATTGTTTCTAGTTATCTGCTCTTCTGTGGTTATTAATTGTCTTAACTATAGCAACTTAAGGTGACATTTGTTATGAGGGTTTGCTCATCTTTATGTTCTCAATTATCTGTCTGTCCATATTTTCTTTAATATACCAAATGTTATATACCATCTTAAAATAAACACTCACACGGTTGGCAAATAGGAATCTAGTAGTGCTACTTTTGAGCTCTGAAGACATAGAAGTTGAGATTGATCTATTAGACACTCACATTTATCTGTGTGTATTCAATCAATGTTTGTTTCATTGATAGAATTACGTTCATTCTTTGTTGCTCCCACGTTTCTTATACTTCTACAATCAGCGCATAAGGCAATTAGAAATGCAAACTAAAGGCAAATGATACACTAGTGGTGTGAATATCTCTAACTGTTGCAGAAACATGCAAACTATTTGCTAGTTCAGTTTGTGTTTCAAGTTGTGCTTTTATCTGGGCAGCTATAACTGTAACAGATATTTGGTGAATCTTTTATCAGTTCTACTCACCCATAGAAAAGATATCCTACTAAATTAATTTGAATCTTATACAGGAGCTCCAGTCGGTGCGAAGTCAGTTAGCTGCTGAGCAGTCTAGATGCTTCAAGCTCGAGGTAATTGTTTATCATTTTTAATTTTTCTTCGGCCTAAAAAATGTCTCATTCATTGACTACTAAATCCTCACTTCGGACAAGAGCCGCTGTTTTTATTTTTCAAAAAATTGTTTTGTAAAGAGAAAAGGAAGATCATCTGTTGACGCACTGTTTCAATGCAGGTTGATGTGGCAGAGCTAAGACAGAAGGTGCAAGCCATGGACACTCTACAGAAAGAGCTTGAACTCCTCGAGCGGCAGAAAGCTGCTTCTGAGCAAGCTGCTTTGAGTGCAAAACAGAGACAAGGCTCCGGTGGGGTGTGGGGATGGCTTGCTGGCACTCCTCCCAACCAAGTTTCAGATGGGGAATAGAATCATATGCTCGGATAATTATTACAGGGACAAATTTTTGTTTCATTTGTCTCTCTTTTACAGTCGAACAACATTGGCATATAAGCATCATAGGTAAAGTTATAGCCAAGAAACCTCATGAATACATGTAGAATTTCAGTCTGTAATTAGATTGGTTGTCATATGCGTATGATATTGCCCTCTTACATTAGTAGGCTAATGTCAAGGTTGAAAATGAATTTTTGATAGGGATCCATCGTACATTCTTTTGCTAGTGTTTTAGAAAGAAGATAATTTGATTGTTTTATGAATTGGTTTAAAAGATGCTTGTATTCTTCTTTAGTTCCCTGTGTTTCATTTTACTCTGTATCTCGTCTTACTCGTACACTTTCCTATAACTATCATTTATACACTGTTTATAGTAAAAGCGCCTAAAAAGTTATTTCTAATGGGAGGTTTCTCAAGATGGGAATTGAATGTTGGTTTGAAGTTTTATATAACAAGCATGTACGATGGATCCCTATCAAAAATTTGTATGAACAAAGCTTTTCCTTTCAACACTGTTAACAAGTTTACTCCATGAGCTGCTGAATATCTTCTTCTGTATATAACCTAAAATCCAACGCAATCATTTTTATGTATTAAACAACGCCAGAAGCATTTTGTATACCAGATATCTTACTTCCCGGTAATCATAAGAATTTGAGCTCAGAATAATACCAACTGCAGTCAGGAAAGTGTTGTGTGAATTCAGTTATGGTCAGACAAAGCAAAAGAACATACTCATAAAAGCCTGAATTCAATGAACATAACTGCATATCACACAAATTCGTAAAGAAAGAGAGAAATGACAAACAAATGGGCAAGAATACTCGATAAATTTGTCAAAGCAATTTTGCAAAAGCCAAAGTTTCAATCACCCGTCTCTTAAAATCTAAAAACTCTAAGAAAATAGAAATTTGAAAATTAAGAAAGAAAAAAGAATCAACCCGCACTCCTGTCCAATCCAAAGGCTTTTATTTTTTTTAATAAGGTGTATACAAAAAAGCAGCATTTTATACTTTTATTTTTTAATAAATAAGATTTAAGCTGTCATTTTTTTACTATTCAATATATACATTTTATACTTTTATTTTTTTAATAAATTAGATTTAAGCTGTCATTTTTACTATTCAATATATGCATTAGTAAAAAATTATTGTTATACCTAATATGGCAACTATTATTATTACATGGTTTTTGTATTTTGCTCTCTTTTTATGTTTATGGTAACGACCCAACCCACATTTCTTGTATCCTCGCCCCAAATCACACACTGATCGCGCTTTCTCTCTCTAGGGTTTTATTAAATCGATTTTGTGTCACAGATTATCCAGATTGTGCTTGCACAAAATCGAGAACATACCCGTTCACATATACTGCTATCTCGGATTTCTGGATGAATTTCTCGCCCCAAGTTATCCTCTTCAGATGTTATCAGTGATTATGAGCGGCAGCAGCAACCAGCCGTTCGAATCCGCGGTCACAAACGACGCCGTTCGGGAGGTTTCCGGCGATTTAAAGGTGAGTGTCTGTGTTAATTCAAGCTCAATTGGTTCGGATAGGGCTAGGGTTTCGGATGCAGGTGGTAGTTTAGCTGAGGGTAGGGGCTCAGAGGAGGGTAGGGTATCGGAAGGCAAGGTTAAAGAATTCATGGCTTGTGAGATTAAGATTGAGAAATTGAAAAATGCGAGTGATAATGATTCCCAGGAGGCCAGGAGTGCGGACGATGAAGCAATCGATGATAGATTGGGTGTTAGTAGAAAGGAGAATGAGGGCAATTACGATTCAATGCTTTCTATGTTTGACCAGTTCGCTTCAAATGGGAAGAGTGAGTCTGTGGGGCATGGTTATGAAGTCGGGGATATGGTGTGGGGGAAGGTGAAATCACATCCTTGGTGGCCGGGCCAAATATTTAACGAGGCGCTTGCTACCACTTCTGTTCGGAGAAGTAAGAGTGAGGGGCATGTATTGGTGGCCTTTTTTGGTGATAGTAGTTATGGATGGTTTGATCCAGCTGAGCTTGTACCCTTTGAGCCATTTTTTGCTGAGAAGTCTAAGCAGACGAGCTCTAGGACATTTGTGAAGGCAGTTGAGGAGGGCCTTGATGAGGTCAATCGGAGGCAGGCGCTGGGATTGGTCTGTCAGTGCAGGAAGCAGTTAAATCTTCGACGTACAGATGCTGAGGGTTATCTTTCTGTAGAAATTGGTGATTATGAACCTGGAGTGTATTCCATAAGCCAAATCAAGAAAGCAAGAGAGGGGTTTCAACCTGAAGCAATGCTTAAGTTTGTCAAGCAGTTGGCTTTGGCACCCATGAGCCATGACTTTGGGACTATTGATCTTATGAAGAACAAGTCAACTGTTTCATCTTTTAGGAAGTCAGTCTTCGAAGAGTTTGATGAGACTTATGCTCAGGCTTTTGGCGCTCAGCCTGTACGATCTACTGCAAAATCTGCACCAAGAGAGCAATCAAGAGGTACTGATTGTTTTAAAAAAATTTCATTGAGTTATTTGAAAATCCTCGTCAAATCACATATATTTATAGCACCAAGGAATTTTTTTTTTTTGCATTTGTTGGTGAATACAAGTTACTAATTTCCAATTATTATACTATGTGCTTGACATCAAACTGTAACTGCATCCAAGTTTCAGAAATATCGTATTCTAATCGTATGTACTTTTCTGGTACAGCATTTGAGTCCTGCTAATGCCAAAAGTAATCTTACTAGTTGGACTAATCTGTTATCAGAATACGTGCTTATTTTTCACTATTGTGTTGCAATTCTCTTTCCTCAGTCCATTTCAGTTTTAACTGGATGTCAAAAAGGTATAATTGCTGATTCATAGACGTGCTTCTGGTTTGGACTAGTCATGACTTAACCCAAGATTTGGGCTTTTGTATTTCAAACTTCCAATTGGTACATGAATATGTTATTTCTTCTGCTCTTCTGTATTTTGACTGTTGAAGATGTTGATTCCATTGATCCGGACAAAAAAGAAAATGAAAAGTAATAGGAGATTCCATGCTGTTTTTTATTGAGTTTACAGTTCTTGAATCTAAAATAAGGTATGGATGGGCAGTTTATCTGTTTGGTTGCCTTCTTCTTTTCGTTTGGGCGGGCAAGAAATTGCAAGACTTTTGCCCGAGGCTTTCTTTGACTTTATAGAACTGGGTGAGGTTCAATCTTCATCTGGACCAAAATAGACCCATTGTGGGGTCACTTCAATGCCTTGGGGATGGTATTTCCTTAAATGGACGTCCGTCATTTAGAACAAGGAGAAGATAATGCAAAATCTACGTGTATATATTTGTAACAGCTTCTATTCCGAATCCTTAACCTTTGTGATTTTCTGTTTACTAGTTTCTTTATAAAGCCCCTGGTGCATAACCTGGTTTCAGACATTTAATTAATGATCTGTAATGAAGTTTTTTGAAATATTATTTATCATTCATCCAAGGTTAAGATTGTCCTATTATTAGATAAATGCTGAAGGAGATCTAGTATTTGTCTCGTCCTGGCAAACAGCCTTTGAAAACCATTATAGAGTAGAGTTTGGAAGTGTTGTAAGATTTTAAGTGTTATATAGAATACCCTTAATGCCCAATGTTACATGAAAAGCCCTTTCACCCACTGCTTAACTAATCCAGTACTTGCATCATAATTGGAGGAGGATATTTTTGTGCTCTACACAGTGATTGGTGGAAGAACAAATGTGCTGATAGTGAATAAGCTTAGCATTAAGTTGATTTTTTTCACAGCTGAAAGGTCACACAAGTGTATCTCAAGCCTCAAAATATTGCATAATAGCATGTATTCTAAAACTGGAAAACGTTGGGTCAATGGATAGGTGAATATTTCATCATATCATGGTGAAACCTCTCACTAAGTGAGAGGTCTTTGAGAATGCCTCGCATAGTCTGTGGCGTGAAGTCTTTATATTGAGTGGATTCCTTAGTGGAGGTCAAGTCTTCTTAAAGTGCTTAGGACATTTGGATTTTTATAGTAGGTGTAGGGCTCAAGGGTTAGAGATTAAAATATGAATCAAAGGCCTTGTCAATATACGTAAGGATTGAGCCTTTGCATAGTATGGGATTTTAGAAAGCACTATTGGAAAGAGTTGTTTTTGAGGGCTAGAAGTTATAGTTTAGTAATTTCATTTCATTTTCTCTGTTGGAACAACATTCTGCTGAAATCAGTTCTTCGGGAATGTCTTTGTAGAACTACAGTAGAATTCATTACTATGTTTGGCTACCTAATTTTTCTGTCGTTTATTGGGTGAGAAAGAAAGTGATAGTGAATTTGTTTTCTGCTAGAATCTTATCGTTTCACTCGCAGAACAGCATAACATTTGCCGAAGTTTTTAGGCTTTTTTTCACCTATTATGTGCACAGTGTCTGCCATTGATTTGTGAACTGATATATACTCTTTCTGTTTGCAGTTCCTTTGAGTGGCCGGTTAGTTATTGCAGACACCCTGGGTAAGGGGAAGAGTGCTGTGAAATCTAATAAAATGAAGGATGAGTCCGAGTCAGACAAATATGTTTTTAAAAGAAGGGACGAACCAAATGGGTCTAAAACCGATAAAATCAGCCATGGGCAAATAGTTTCTTCCAGCCAACCCTTGCAGAAGATGGGTTCTGTTCCTTCAAAAGTTAACCCAAGTGCTATAATAGATCATGCAAGTCAGACTTCAATTTCTAAAATAGCTGAATTTCCTGAGCAATCTGACAGTCAGCGTGAACCAGTTCAAGATTCTGTTGTTGGGAATTTTACCAAGGGAAAGCTTGCTGGGGTGGGCTCTAAACCGAAAAATGAAGGTGGTAAAAAGAAAGCAAAACTTGTTCAGCGTGCTGCTGAGGGGTCTAATGTAGAGGGTTCAGTTCCAAAAAGTAAGAAAAGAACGAAGCAAACTGGCACAGAAAGAGGCTCTGATAGCTTGCAGACATCTGGGACTGAGGAGTTAAATGTAGAGGGTTCAGTTCCAAAAAGTAAGAAGAGAAAGAAGCAAGCTGGTACTGAAAGAGGCTCTGATAGCTTGCAGACACCTGGGACTGAGGAGTTAAGTGTACAGGGTTCAGCTCCAAAAAGTAAGAAAAAGAAGAAGCAAACAGGCACAGAAAGTGGCCCTGATGGTTTGCAGACACCTGTGATTGCTGGCAAAGGAGGGGCGTTGGGTGGGAGAGATGATGGGAAGCCTGATGATGTACCATCAGCTCCTGGAGACAATGCTGTTACTGATAAAGAGGGTGGAAAGGCCGTGTCAGGTGAAAAACCAGCTGAAGTACTGGTAAAAAATTCTGCCATGAATCGTATGGAAACTGAAACTGCCACATCTCCTGATCTTAATGCAAACACAACTGTTGTTGTTCCAGAGTTGCTCAGTGACTTGCGTGCTCTTGCTCTTAATCCGTCTGCTTGCACGGGCAGGGATTATCCTGATAAACTGGTACAAGTGTTTCTGAAATTTCGTTCCCTTGTCTATCTGAAAAGCTCATCTATCGAAGCTTGTGCTGAAGGTGAGTCAGATGAAGTCCGTGGAATGTCTGTAGACTCTGCTTCAGATACTATGAGAGGTATGCCATCTGCTAGATCTCCTAAGCTGCCAGCCAGACCGGATGATCCCTCTAAAGGTACTCGGAAGCGTGGTCCATCCAATCGTCAAGAAGAGTTGACTACAAAGAAAAAGAAAAAGATAAGTGATATGAAGTCACTGGCTTTGGAGAAGAAAGCTTCTCAGAGGGGGCTTGAAATTCGAAGAGATGGCAAAGAATCAAGTGTGAAACCCACAGCTCAGACCACGGAAAAGAAGGTTGCCTCAAAGCATCTGGTTGGAAATGGGAGAGAAATGGCTAGAAAACCTATGCCCAAAGCCTCAGGAAAAGTTGCCAAATCTACCGACCCAACAATATTGATTATGAAGTTTCCAGCAGATTCAGCCCTACCCTCTCCAGCAGAGCTGAAGGTCAAATTTGCTCGATTTGGACCTCTTGATCATTCAGGTACCAGAATCTTTTGGAAATCGTCCACAATTCGTTTGGTGTACCTCTACAAAAATGATGCTCAAGCAGCTTTGAAGTTTGCTACCTCCAGTTCAAATCTATTTGGGAACCCCAATGTGAAGTGCCTGCTCCGTGACGTTGAGTCTGAATCAGAGCCCAAGGTGGAGCCAAGTATCGGCATCTCATCAAAAGCAAAGGATCCTCCAACGCCGTTGCATCCAAGGCCTGGTCAGAATCTTAAATCCATTCTTAAAAAACCAGCTAGTGATGAGGGTGGTAATGGTAACAATAATGGGAACGGGAATGGGAACAGTAGTAAAGGTCGTGTGAAATTTATGTTGGGTGATGAGGGAAGTGTTAAAACAAGTTCTGAAGAAGGTGCTTCTGCTTCTTTTCATGGATTGAAAAATAATAGTGAGAAAATTAAAATGGCTAATCCTTCTCTTCCTCCTCCCCTGCCTTCCGTTGTTCCTCCAGTTTCTATTCTGAATTTGCCCATCATTGCACCAAATAATTACCATCATGCCGAATCAGTACCACCACCTCCACCACCCCCAAGAAATGTGCAGCCGAGTTTGAGCATTCCTGCTGTCCAGCCTCATTCTGACATCTCACATCAAATGATAAGTCTGCTCACAAAGTGCAAGGATGTTGTGACCGACTTGACGGGTGCACTCGGATATGCTCCCTATCACTCTCTATAATGAAAAGCTCAAAAGATGTTGTGGCCGCGCAACTGAAACTTGCAGGGAAAATGGAGCAACTTTGCAGCACCAAAGAGGAATCAGAGGATGTAAAAGCTTTGTATCGAATGTACCTTTTCTTTTTCATTTCATATATGTATTGCCATTGTTTATTAATGCAATCTCGCCTAAAAATACTTGTTTGAAAGGCAAGAGCTGGATTGTACTGTTTATTAATGTTGGATATTCCACATTGTGACGATGGAGATGTTCGAATTAAAACAGGAAATGGGCAGGTGAAGTCCCCGCCGTTATCTCTAAGACGATGACGTCGTCTATGAGAAATATTTGTAGTCCTACTGCGTTTTGTTCACACAAGCGTACTAATAGTATCAGCTATAGTGTAACTGAGAACGGCCAAAACATTGTTTTTTCATAAAGGACTTGGGGCTGAAGGTATAATCATGGAAGTTTGTTATGGAATTTGAAACAAAAGATAATCTCATCAACCAAGTGATAAAACGTTATGAAAAATATTTCTTTCTAGTCAATAAGTCACTCCTTCTTCACATTTCTTTAGAGTGCTTGATTGACTTTTAAAAGTTGTAAACTTCAGTAGATGCATTTCACCTTTTATTTTTCTACAAAGAATTGTTTAACTTACAAGGGTAGTAGAGTTCAACAAAAGCATATCTTATTGACTATACTCTTTATTTTTCTATGAGGTAAAGTTTCATGGGCTGGATTTTTAGCCTCTTTACCAGAATCACCGAGACACTCTCAAAATTGGAGGAAGATCTGCAAAAGTAACACTTTTACAAAAACAAACTCTAGAGTGATTCATGGAAAGAGTTCATGTAATTTCTGGACCTCAAACACAGATTGAGGGCCTCTTACTGATTCTTATTAGCCATATAATGAAGAATATTTACACTATTCAGTGGCAATAATTTTATCAACAACAGAAAATCTCTGTTGTCTCTTTTAGAAAAGGGTATGCCATCAAATGTTATCACCACATTGCAGGAGGCTGCTATCTATCCACTTATGCTTGATATGCCAATTTGGATGCCTGATAAGTTGAGGGAGTTCACATTTAAATCTGCATACACAAAACTAAGGACAACAAGAGGTAATCTCCCAGTGCTTTCAAAGATATGGACACCACGTGTTCAAAAGAAAATTTATGTGTTTATGTGGAGACTTATGAACTATCTGGTTCCCTTTGACGATATACTTGTATAACTTGGCTTTCGATTTGCCTCAAAATGTCCATTCTGCAACGATTGTGATTCCCTGCACCACTATTTTTCTGAATGCACCACATTTGTTCTTCTTTGGAAGTTTTTGCATCAATTATGTGGTTCTATTATTTTGATTGTGTGAATCTATGGGACAGACTAGCTACTTATTGAGCTTTTTCTGGTCTTTCTAGAGTCCACTCTAGGCTTAATCACTCTGCCCCTATCTATGTGTGTTGGATTCAGTGGAAGGCTAGAAACAAACAGATTTTTGATAACATGTCCATTGATATTACTATGATGAAATTAGGAGTTGCAGGAATTCATCTATCTGTCATTTATTAAAAGTCCAATGCATATTTCCAGACCCATTGATTATGAACTGGCTACACTAGGATGTATTCCTCCTATACACATTCCACCAAAGCCTAACATAACCTCTGTAAAATGGGCTAGACCTAGACATGACATCAAAATAAATGTGGATGCATCACGGTTACAAAATAGAGCTGGCACTGCAGTCATAATTATAAACACTTCGGGAGAATTTCTGCAAGCTAAGGTCTTCTACAATGAGGCAATGTCTTCCTTACATGCTGAGGCTCTTGCTATAGAGGTAGGAATATTATATGCCATCTCCCTAGGAATTCAACCATACTTTATCGAATCTGACTGCTTACAAGCTAAAGATATAGTACCGAATCCTACAGTCGGACATTGGAGACTGCATCTCCTGTTTGATAAAATTCATACTTTGCTTGGCACTAGCACTCTTTCTCATACAATGAGAGAGGGCAATCAGCCAACTGATGCACTCTCCAAGCTGATAACTGCTAGAAAATGTATTCTTAGTTTTAATTAGCTATCTCTCCCATCAAACTTGAAGGTCTCCATCCTTTGACTCATGGGAGGTTCCAACTGTTAGAATCACTGCCAATTACAACTGATACTGCTGATCGTTCTATCTTTTTTTTATCCTTACACAAATAAACGTTGCTGAAAAAAAAGGAGTATCAGTTCCTCAACAGTTGCACTCATCACATCACAACTATGATGCATCTCTGTATATGCACAATGCCTATGACATAACTCCAATACAAGCAGCAACCATCCACTGTTTTTGTCTGATATAGAGCACATACAAGACATTCAAAGACTCAGGCAACTAAATTGCGTTTCATTAATTTGACAACTAACCAGCTTCTTGATGTCTTCTGTTTCTTTCTTGGTTTTCTAGCTTTCAAGCTTTATACTTAGTCAATATAATCTTTTGGAAGCAATTTAGGTTACTTCAGAGCTATTTATGTGAGCTCACTCACTGCCTCTCGATAAGAGAGTCTTTAGTTTAGGAAATAACTTAGCTTCATGCTCCATTATTTTCATTTTTATTTAATTAAAGGGTTTAGGGTGCCCAATGAAACTCCCTCCCATTGGCGGCTTCAACTAAAAAAGATTGTGTATTTAATTTTGTCACACTAGTTGGATACAAGATTTTCAAAATAGGAAGTAGTATATTTGCCCATCGATTGATTGTCATGACCAAGTTCAAGGAACAATAATTTTTTGGCAGAGCTGAGAGATTTGACCGTTGATCGCATTCACCACTAGTCAGTTAGGGTGGTTGTATATTAGCAGATAGTGATATTCCAAAAATTATTATCACTATTCTTGAGTTATATGGTACTTGAGTAAGAAATCTCTGGGAATGGACTGGAAGGAGTTTTGTGCTACTTTAGTCAAAATATTTGGGGGTAGTGGAAAAAAAGGACAGTGAAATTTTTAGTAAACTGTGTTAGACTGTATCTATCAGCCAGTATCTTGAACAGTTTGAGGAATTGAAGACTGTGGATGAAAGCTTAGAAAATCTATCATTTCATAGTCTTATTTGGTTTCCAGTTTCATTAGTGGCTTAAAGGAGGATTTGACACATCTGATTAAGGTGTATAAACCTGAAGAGGTGGTTGAGGCTGCTAATGTGGCGCTACAAGAATATGTCAATAACCAGACTACAAGAGAAACAAAGTTGGTAGAAATGGCAGTCAATTGAGTAAGTATGTGCATAGGTTAGGCTGGAAAGCCCCAACCACGTATATAGAACATAAGAAATCCATGACCAGAAAAGGCCGTAAGAAGCCTATGTATGGAGGTTTTAAGAGGGCATCTCCACAGGAATTGCAGTAAACAAGGGACAATCAATTTTATTTCAAATGTGCTGAAAAATTTGGACCTGGACACAAGTGTAAGTTCAAGCAAGAGGCATCGATTAGCGTGTGTGTTGTAATTCGATCATGTTGATCTTGTGTAGAATTTAGAACCGTTTTGTCCTCGTTGAAGCTCTACTTCATATTGTGTAATTCCCGCATAGAATTTAAAGAATGAATCATACCTTTTTTTCTCAGCCTTTGACATTGATCTGCCACAATTGTCCTCCCACTAGTGCACAAGCATAGGTTTCTCGGCACACATTTCACGGCGTTTTGGCCAGATTTTGGCGGAACCGCCGAGTAATTGGGTTACGAACTCGTAACCTGCCGTTCGCCTAGGGCAAAAAAAAAACACGGCGTTTCACAATTAAAACAAGGCGTTTTCCAAAGTGTATTAAAAATGTTAATACTAGGCGAACTCTAAACCGTGTTCGCTTATAGGCGAGTAGAGTGACGAATTCGCCAGTATTACCCGCCTGAAATAAGAATAGTTGTTCGCCCATACATGCTAAGACGCGTTGTAGTTGCGAAATCGCCTTGTATTGACGCCAGCAGGCGTTACTGAAGAAGCGAGCTCGCCTATAGTTATGACCAGAGGCGTTTCGGTTTACGATTTTGCCTGTATTAAAATGTAGCGGGCGAATTTGGTGGCGAATTCGTAACAGTGTCGTAGCTGGGTGTATAAAAGCTGATTTTTTGTGGGAATAAAAATAAAAGAAGTAGATAAAAGAACTCTCCTTTTGTTTTGTCTCAAGTTTTGCTCACATTTTCAGGCCTTGATTTTGCCCAAGAACACAAAGGTATGAGGTTTTGATTTTTTTGTTGATTGGTTGTGGAATGGGCAAACTGTTTTTGATTAGTGTATGTGCTTGTTTATATGGATTTGTAGAGTTCTTAGGGTGCTAAATTTGTGGAATGTTTGAGTGATTGTAGCAAAACCGTTGTTGATAGTATCTTGTTAAGCATGGGTCGTAGTGAAATCATGTTGGAGAATCAGCGTCTCTCACAAGGTTATACGGATTTGATTCAAGAGTTTATTGATGTTGGTTGGAAGGATTGTGTAGAAAAGAGAATGGGTGGGCTAAGATGTCCTTGCATAGATTGCCTTAACAACGCGATTTATGAGGATGTAGACGTTGTGCGCGAACATTTGGTTTGTAGAGGTTTTGATCCTACATATACAACATGGGTTTGGCATGGAGAAGGTGCAAGTCATAATGATGCAGAGTTTGATGTTAAGCTTGGGGCTGATGGATTGCGTTATGATGGTTGTCTTGATGAAATGGCGGAAGACGTGGCAATGGATTGGGTAGGAAAGCCGAGCATGTTAGCGGCGATGTATAATGATAAAGAGACACCATTGTACAAGGGTTGCAAACATTCCGTTCTTGGTTCTACGTTGTTGTTGATGAATTTAAAGGCGCGCCATGGAATATCTGACAAGGGGATGACTGAATTGTTAGAGTTGGTGAAAGAGTTGCTACCCACTGACAACTTGTGTCCTGATCGAGTATATGCTGCTAAGAAGATATTATGTCCTATGGGAATGGAGATGCAGAAGATTCATGCATGCCCTAACGATTGTTTGTTGTACAGGGAAGATGACAAGGATAGAGATACATGCCGAGTCTGCAATGAACCTCGGTACAAGTCAAAGGTGGGGACCGTAGAGGTATGCGGCGAGAGTGTGACGCCGTCTAGATGTAAAACGCCGGCTAAAGTAGTGTATTACCTTCCGCTGATTCCTCGACTGAAGAGGTTGTTTGCAAATCCTGAGGATGCAAAGTTGCTAACATGGCATACAGATAGGGCTAGGGAGGACGATGACATTATTTCACATGCCTCAGATGGAGATCAGTGGAAGAAAATGGATGAGCGGTACCCTGAATTTGCTGCTGAGCCCAGGAATGTGAGGCTAGGCTTATCCACTGATGGCATGAACCCCTTTGGTAACATGTCTAGCACCCATAGTTCTTGGCCAGTTATGGTTGTGATTTACAATCTGCCATCGTGGTTGATGATGAAACGTAAGTATGTGTTATTGTCCATGATGATATCTGGTCCTAAGCAATCGGGTAACGATATTGACGTGTACCTAGCGCCTTTGATCGAAGATTTTCAGAAATTATTCGATGTGGGTGTTCGGATACCTGATGGCAGTCGAGGTGATGAGGAGTTTAAATTGCAAGGAATGTTGTTGTGGAGTATAAATGACTTTCCTGCATTAGGTAACTTGGGGGGTTATTCAGTGAAAGGTCACTTTGCATGTCCCATATGTGAGAGCAAGACTTGTTATTGTCAATTGAAACACGGTGGTAAGCCGGTGTATCTCGGGCACAGAAGATTTCTTCCGACGGGACATCCTTGGAGGCGAGCAAAGAATTGGTTCAACGGGAGAGAAGAGCATGATCCCTCCCCAATCCCTTTAACTGGAGAGGAGGTTCTAGAAAAGGTTACTGGGATGGATCATGAATTTGGTAAGGGAAAGAAGAAGAAGGCGTCGAATAGCAGTTGGAAGAAGTGTTCGATCTTCTTCAAACTAGATTACTGGAAGCATTTGGACGTACTTCACTGTCTCGATGTGATGCATATTGAGAAGAACGTATGTGAAGCACTTGTAGGTACGCTGATGAATACCCCTGGAAAGACAAAGGATGGCTTAAAAGCGCGGAAAGATCTTGTACAGCTTGGTATCCGATCGTCTCTAGCCCCTGTAGAGGAAGAAGGTAAATCTTATTTACCTCCAGCTTGTTACACTATGTCGACCGAGGAGAAGAAGCGTTATTGTAATGCTTTGAAGTCTGTTAAGGTTCCAACAGGTTACTCTTCGAACATCCGTAATTGTGTTAATACCAAAGAACTGAAGCTGGCGGGATTGAAGTCACACGACTGTCATAATCTTATGCAGGAGCTGAATGTTATCGCTCTACGAGAATCATTGCCTCGTCACGTGAGGAAGGCGATATCGAAGCTATGTTACCTTTTTAAGTGCATATGTCGTGAGCGAGTGAGCAGGCAGAAGCTGGATGAGTTGCAGGAAATGGTGGTGGAAGTTTTGTGTAGGATGGAGATGTACTTTCCCCCGGCCTTTTTTGACATAATGATCCACGTGATTGTCCATTTGGTGAGGGAGGTAAAATTATGTGGCCCAGTTTACTTGAGATGGATGTATCCATTTGAGCGGTACATGTTGATTTTTAAGCATTTCGTGAAGAACAGATATAGGCCTGATGCTAGTATAGTTCAACGTTATGTCGCAGAAGAGGTTATTGAGTTTTGTACCAACTATATGAAAGATGTTGCCACAGTGGGGATCCCAAATGCTAGGCACGATGGTAGAGTGGACGGGCACGGGCTCAAGCATCATAGTTTGTTTAGTCCTACCGCCGCCGACATGGATGTTGTCCATTTATATATCCTCAGAAATCACGAGGCGGTGACCCCTTATGTTGACATACACATGGATCAGATTAGAGTGTCAAATGCATGGACTGTCGGTGATGTGAGGATCCTGGAAAAGCATTGTGCCAATTTCGTTCGGTGGCTGCAAGCTCACATTCAGCAAGGACCATCCTGATATTGTCAAGCTGTTATGTAGAAGACCCCTCGTCACTGTTTCCTCATTTGGTGGGTACGACATAAACGGTTATACTTTTGGAACCAAATGGTCGGATGAGAGGTCAACTAACCAAAACAGTGGTGTGGTAGTACCAGGTGAGGCAGTTCATGGATGCGAAGCATACTACGGGACGATCACCGACATCTGGGAGATTGACTTTATCAGTGCCACAATTCCAGTGTTCAAGTGTGAGTGGGTGAAAGAATGTGGCGGGGTGCGGAAAGAGGATTACGGCACAACCCTGGTGAATCGCAGTGTTCTTGGCTCTGAAGGTGATTCGTTTATCATGGCGTCTCAGGCGCACCAAGTGTTTTATGTGGCGGATCCACAGGATAACCGGTGGGAGATTGCGGTGAATGGTAAGCAGGCGCTTCTTCACAATGACAATGACGAGGATCGCAGCTTTGGTACAGATATCGGGGACCTTCTGGGTTTAGAGCCTAACGAAACCTTAACTGAAGACGAGGCGAGTTTGAAAAGGTATTTTGCGCGGAACGATCACACGGAGGGCATTTGGATCACCAATGCTGGAAAACCAACGAAGCGAAAGAGGAATCAACCAAAGAATATGTAAACATTAGTATGTAATTGGAAAAACCTTAAGTTTTCAGCATATACATTTGGTATGGACTGAATTAGTATTCATGTATGCTTGAAACGTGTTTCACTCATAGCATAGGCGTGAATAAAGACGACTTCTCTTGTACAAATCGCCTGTAAGCTTTACTACAGGCGAAATCGTATCCCTATTCGCCAACCTTGAAACTACGTCGTTTTTGTAGTTTTACTTTATGCCTTGGCATGTAGGTGGTGGCGGTTCCGTAAGCCGTCTCGCCTGTTACTGGCGAGTTCGCTTCTTGAGTCGTCTGTTAGACTCTGTTGAAATAGGCGATATTAGAAGCGAACTCGCTTCAGTTATAACCCACAAGCGAATTTTGTTGCGAATTCGTTTCTGACTTGACATAAATAGTATTTTAGTACTAGCAACACTATAAAAGACTATATCGACACCGGTTTAACACATGAACAATTATATGTAATTTAAACAATAAGCGCATATGAACTGTAAGCACCAAATTTTATTGAATAATGCAATCAAAACAAAAAAATCGTTAAATTGTAGCAATACAATTTGAAAAAACGTCCCTAGACTACATCCACATGTCTAGGAAGAGTTGTCTCCGCCTTCCTGGTCTTCATTGTCAGGAGTGGCCGCCGAAGGATTTTTTCGGGCATATGCTCTTAGAAAACCACGAAGCAAGTGGCTGTTCTTCCACCCCGTCTTGCGGAGATTAGCAAGCTCTGTCCTTATCGCGAAGTTCGACTCCTCAAGCCCCTTATAATATGCTTCCGCACTCACTAGTAAATGGAGAACATTGAAAATGTTAAATTTAGATATTGAACACAATATAATGGAACTTAAATATAATTTGTATCCCCTTACCTCCGATTTGCTCAGGTTCCGGCTCCACGGCCTTCTCTCCGTTTGGCTGCCAAGTCTCCCCAACCAATGACCACTTTTTCTTCTCAAAGTACTCCTTGGTGTAGTACTCACACGGCTTGGCGGTGTTGGAGAATTTCAACTTCAGATGCTTGGACCTGAGGAACATTGTTATGAAGTTTGCGTAGGGCAACTTCTTAGCCACCGTATTGTTCTCAACCACGCTGTCCTTCATGTGTTGAAACATGGTGTACCCGAGGTTTATCATCACTTCCGAGGCCAACAAGTAGTAAGTGACCAAAGTGGTGAAGTTTGGCTCTTGGAGGTAACCCCCTTTGGGCACAATATTGGTAGCCACCATCTCATACAAGATCCTTCGCTCGGGTGTAAGCTGTCCCAGCTTGTACTCCTTTGGCCTTCCAAGCGGATCTAACTGGCGGCCGAAGTGCTCCAACCCCAATTTCTGCAAATTCGCGGCTGGAAAGATCGACTCACTTGGCCAGTCACCCCTTATGTAAAGGTCCACTGGTTCATCTTCGTCCTCGTACGTGTTCTTGAGGGCTGCATTGAACAGTTCAGGACTGATTTCGAACTCCTTCTTGTTGACCTTGGTCTTCCACTTATCAGCCACCTGTCGGAAATTAGCGTAGAATTGCATTGTCTCCTCTAGATAACCCGGGTCCTTCACCTTCATCAATGTGTCCGCACCCGAATAATGTAGCAAGCCCCACACCTCTTTCAAGCCTAGCTCTTCAACCTTACTCTCATCCACCACAAGTAAGGTGTTCAACTGCGACTTAGCATCCTCAAAACTCCTATACTTGAGGTAAGCAGATTCACTGACAAATTTAGTTTTATCAAAAACAATAACCTCGCTCGATTGTTCAACCTTCTTCTTTCCCCTCGGAGCCATGTTTCTAATTAACCAAAGTACCTATCAAGAATACCTAACATCAATCCTATTCCTATGATTGAACCCCAGTTTCAACAAAGAAAATCAACAGAAAGCTAAAATACTGATGAACTTAAAAATTTGAAAACATGGCATCCAGATTAACAATGAGTAAGATGAAACGGGACAGGAACTTACCAGATGTATGGAATATGGCAGTGGGGGAGCAAATTTCTGGCTTGACGGTGGCTGGTCGGCGGTGGGTGAGCAGAGGAAGCAGCGATTTTGCGTGAGTTTGGGGGAATAATTGGGGATCTGAGTTTTGATCGACAGGGCCCATCAGTTGACTATTTATGTTTGTCAACGTTACGAGTTCGCTCAACACTCGCCTACAGGCGATTTAAGAGGCGAGTTCGCTTGTCTGTTATTATATCAATTCAATCTTGTTCCGAATTCGCTTGTAACTCGCCTATAGGCGAGCTGGAAGGCGAGTTCGCTTCATTGTTAAAAAATATAGGCCTTTGGGCCAGGGATCTGATAGATGCACTCATAACTCTGATCGCTCATCACTGTATAGTATATGTATAGTGTATGTATAGTATATGTGTATATCATGCATGGTGTTTCATGGGCAGTTTGCGCGGGTCGGCGACTTATCGAACCATTTAGTTTTGGTCACATATTTAAACTGATCAGTTGGACCCTGCTCCACCGATGTGGGAAAATTGATGTGACGTGGAGGCGAATTCGCCTGTAACTCGCCTGCAGGCGATTTAAGAGGCGAATTCGCTTGTAACTCGCCCACAGGCGAGCTGGCAGGCGAGTTCGCTTCGTTGTTAAAAAATATAGGCCTTTGGGCCAGGGATCTGATAGATGCACTCAACACTCTGATCGCTCATCACTGTATAGTATATGTATAGTGTATGTATAGTATATGTGTATATCATGCATGGTGTTTCATGGGCAGTTTGCGCGGGTCGGCGACTTATCGAACCATTTAGTTTTGGTCACATATTTAAACTGATCAGTTGGACGCTACTCCACCGATGTGGGAAAATTGATGTGACGTGGAGGCGAGTTCGCTTGGACACTCGCCTCCAAGCGAATTGAATAGGCGAGTTCGCCAGTATTAAAACAAAATAAATTCTTTAACTAATATTGTAATAGGAGTACATATGAATCTTTATGTAATTTCCAATTGTTTTTTTGTACACATTTGCGATCAACTATGAACTTGGTAGGTCGAATTTTGGATGTAGTATACACTTTCATGTCCAATTTCTTTTAATCGCTCACGGTTTGACCAAGCTAGATCTCTAACTCGAACTCGTTCGAATATGTGGCGCAGTCGACTCGAGCTTTTACATTATATATATATATATATATAATTCGGTATATGGTTAATATATCAATTCGGTATATAATTTGGCCTTTGGCCGATCACACTTGGAACTCACTCATCACAATAACACGACCACTAGTGTAATTTGGCCTTTTGGTTCTATTATTCCGGAGTCCCGAACGCAAAACTTCTGCACATAAATAGTCAAACTATTATTTAATAGTAATATTTTATATTTTATTTAATATGACCTTTTGTTAATTTTATATATTAAAAAAATATCTGTGATAGAAATTACACATTTAAAAAAAAATCAGAGGTTAGTGTAATTAATTACAATTTCAGTACTCTAGTTGTAATTACAATTTCAGTACTCTAACCGCAACTAGAATACTGAAATTGTAATTAATTACAGTAACCTCTAATTATTGAACCATTTAGTTTTGGTCATATATTGAAACTGATCAGTTGGACGCTACTCCACCGATGTGGGAAAATTGATGTGACGTGGAGGCGAGTTCGCTTGGCCACTCGCCCCCAAGCGAATTGAATAGGCGAGTTCGCCAGTTTTAAAACAAAATAAATTCTTTAACTAATATTGAAATAGGAGTACATATGAATCTTTATGTAATTTCCAATTGTTTTTTTGTACACATTTGCGATCAACTATGAACTTGGTAGGTCGAATTCTGGATGTAGTATACACTTTCATCACAATAACACGACCACTAGTGTAATTTGGCCTTTGGCCGATCAAACTTGGAACTCACTCATCACAATAACACGACCACTAGCGTAATTTGGCCTTTTGGTTCTATTGTTCCGGAGTCCCGAACGCAAAACTTCTGCACATAAATAGTCAAACTATTATTTTAATGGTAATATTTTATATTTTATTTAATATGATCTGTTGTTAATTTTATATATTAAAAAACATATCTGTGATAGAAATTACACATTTATAAAAAATAATAATTAGAAGTTACTGTAATTAATTACAATTTCAGTACTCTAGTTGTAATTACAATTTCAGTACTCTAGTTGCGGTTAGAGTAACCTCTAATTATTGAACCATTTAGTTTTGGTCACATATTGAAGCTGATCAATTGGACGCTACTCCACCGATGTGGGAAAATTGATGTGCCGTGGTAGCGAACTCGCCTCTATTCAACGCCTGTGTGTCAAACGGCGTCGTATATACATGTTCTGTACTTGTGTTTTTTTAAAATTCTTCTTTCGAGAGGCGAACTCGCTTCTTTATTCGCCCCAATGCTTACGATATCGCCTATTGTCACGCTTGCTAGGTTCTGTTCCACACGGCGGACTTGGTGGCGAGATCGCAAGAAATATAATGTTGTAGGCGTTAGGGTAGGCGGTATCTCTGCCGCGTTCGCCTCATCTTACGAGTTCGCCTCTTGGCACGCTTGTTAGCTTCTGTTCCACACGGCGGATTTGGTGGCGAGTTCGTGAGGCCTAAATGTTTATAGGCGGCAGAGTAGGCGATATCGCTGCCTTCTATCGCCTTGTGTAAATATGTGAAGCGAATTCGCTTCCAGGTTCGCTTGGTAATATTATGAAATATTGTTTTCATACGAATTTTCATGTTTTATCAAGGTTAGTTGTCTTATTTGTCAAGATTGAAGTTAATTAAGTTGAAATATATTTGAAGAGCTAACAATAATAGTAGTCTCAAAAGAATGCAACTAAACGATGTTGCGAGTTTAAGTACAAAATCAACAAACGGTGAAATATGCTAAGCGTCATCACTGTCGTCCTCTTCACTATCACCGTCGTCATGACCACCCTCCTCTTTGCCCCCGTCTTCGTCATCTTCTTCTTCCGACGACTCTTGTACTTCCTCTTCGGACGGCTGTTGTACTTCCTCTTCCGACGACTCTAGCGCATCCTCATTATGGCTTTGTTCGTTTCTGAAGACCACCTTGAACATTTCGTCATTATCTTCGTCCGGAGAAAACGGGCCACCATCTGAACCAACGGGATCTTCTCCATCCTGAGCACCTTCGGGCTCGTCAAGCTGTTGTGCTTCCTCCTCTTCTGGATTCTCCTCTTCTGGTTCCACTTCACTTTCAGGGTCATCCGCCTCCGCGTCCATTGGTGGCAAAGGCTGAACGGAAAAGTCTGGCATCCCTTCCTCGTCGCTAAGCTCAGGTTCCAAGTCTAGCATCCTGCCAAACTCCAATATCATCTCCGTTTCCTTGGCTTGTTCCAACTTCACCTGTTCTATTTCCGCTGAAAGCTGTCCCATCATCACGACCATTCGCTCACGCCACTGAAGTTCCCGTCCTGCCAAAACACATCAAATCCATTAGAATATTGTATAGGCGCAAACAAATAAATCTAATAAAATATCAAGTTTGGGTAGAATCGACTTACCCGGACTCAAAACACCACGTGCACTTGAACTCGAAGCACCATCCTTCTTCTTCTTTATGACCCCATCGGCGCCAAGTGCCAATCCCTTGCTACGCAGCCATTTCTCGGTGTAGTGCATAACTGGCTCTGGCCGACTAACCGGTCTAATACCCTTCTTCTTTATCATCGCCGTGATAAGCTGGCCATATGGGATCGTTTCATCAGATTTGTCATTGGCACGCTTCAGCATGTACTTCACAATCGCGTACCCTGGATTGATCTTCAATCCCTCCATGATGTAATAGAACAACATCAAATTGGCAATAGTAGGCTCGCAAGGGTGACCACCCGATGGCATGACATTCGAGCATATCAACTCGAACACCAACCTCTGCTCCTGAGTGAGAACGCCAATATTGTACTTCTTTGGAGTACCTTCCACCTTGCTACGCGACTTAAAATATTTTCTACGCATAGCAACGGGTTCTAGGGGGTTCAAACTAGACAAAGATGGGAAGTTTTGGGTGTGGTAACACTCGTAAGGACCGTTTGGATCTAACGGCCTTAAGTGGTCAACCGACACATACGGGCAACCTATCACCTCATTAATCAAATACTTATCAACCTTAAACCTTACTCCCCTTATCCCATGTCGGATCCACAAAAATCATATTGGAATCTATTTCTCTACTAAGATTTTTTGTACAATAATACCATTTTATTTATTCTTTTGGAAGCACTTGTGTGCTTCAATGACGCAAATTTGCCCTTATAATATAACCCCACCATGTAAATAGGAGTATTACTTTGGTAATTAGTTTCGAAAGAGTGTTATTTTAGAATTTAATTTCAAAAAAATAAGGTTAGTTAGGCAAAAAACTCCTTCCAACTTCCTTAAAGAATATTGTTTTGTAAAATTATATATAACTAACTGGATTAGTTATCTATTTTGAGCATACAATGCTTAATTATGACCTATATATTGGGCTAACTCTATGCTATTTGAAATGTATTATTGTTACCACTTCCGTGATATCATTTGAAAGGTTAGGAGGCCTAATACATTCTCCTCCATCTTTTGATGATATCATTTAAAAAAAAAACAATTTTGCCCTTAAAATTGTAATTAATTAACAATCTATATATGTAAAAACTGCTTAAGTGCAACATAAATTCCTCTTGAAACTGTTTTTGTGACCGTTCAACCTCATCATTTTCTTCCTAAAAAATCCCACATAACAACTCAAGACTCAAGTTGATCAGTCTGGATTCTGCATCAGCAAATGCAGGAAAATAGTTATTCTCGTCCCTTTTGGTCTTCAAAGAAATTCCAAATATAGTAAGTTCCGAGGTTGACGTCATGTCTCTGTTAGAATTGGAACTGAAAAACTTGGCAACAAAGACAGACAGAATCTTGATTGTAAAAAAACCTCCACCATCCAAATCCGTTTTTAGCTCCATCATCCCCTCCAATTATTATTTTTCTCATTTGATGTTAAAACAAACAAATTCCATCGTTCTTGTTCATTCTTAGCATCCACCAAGGAAAAACAACACAAGATCAGAACTCGGCGATTCAATTGGCAAGATAACGCAATGGAGAGTCATCCATTGGAGGTCACGATCGTATCGGCGGATGGGATCAAGAACGTGAACTGGTTCTCGAGAATGGATGTTTACGCCGTTGTGAAGCTAATTGGATTCCCGAAGAAGAACAACAAGAAGAAAACCAAGGTGGACAAGAAGAGCGGAACCTCCCCCAAATGGAACTACCACATGAAGTTCATCATCCCGGAGCACGCTCTCAAGGACCCGACCCTCTCCCTCCTCATTCAGATCAAGGCCGACCGAACCCTCGGCTCATCCCGCGAAGTCGGTGAGGTTAACGTCCCCGTTTCCGAGCTCTACAACGCCGATGCTTCGTCCGGGAAAACCGTCGAGTATCAGGTCAGGACGTCTTCGGGGAAACCGAAGGGAACCCTCAAGTTTTGTTACAGGTTTGGGGAGAAGTTTGTACAGGATCATCACCAGTTTGAACCTGCAGCGAAGAATGCTGGTGGTGAGGAACCTGTGACGGCGTACCCTGCCCATGCAGGGTACCCGCCACAACCGCAGTATCCTCCAATGGGGTATGCCATGCCGGCAGCGCATGGATACCACTATAATGGAGGAGGATACGGGGCTCCTCCGCCAGGGTACGGTGGATACCCTCCGGCAGGGTATGCTCAAGGTGCGCCTGCTGGGTATGGGTATCCACCGGGCCCTCCTGGGTACGGGTATGCGCAGATGCAGGCCCCTCCTCAACAACAGAAGAAGAAGAAGGGAGGGGGCATGGGAATGGGGTTAGGTATGGGGCTGCTGGGAGGACTGCTGGTGGGAGATATGATCGGCGAGGCGGGAGAAATGGCGGCCTATGATGAAGGTTACGATGATGCCATGGGATTCTAGAGTACTATCACCGTCTGTCGTCACTGTGGTTGGGGGAGTCCATGCATTGTTTGTTGATCATGGTCGTGATGAAATGTTGTTTCTTGTTTTCGTTTTGATTTTGATGTTTTGAGGAGGGGATGGGGAAGTCTGAGAGAAATGTGACGTTGGAGATCACAACTATATATTGTTTGATTATTTATTTTATCTATTTATTAAAACAAGGTTAATTCGAGTGTTTGGAGCGTCGCGTGATTAAAATTTAATAAGATTAATATTATGAATTAAATAAGAACCTATACATTGTCATGCTTAATTTCCAAAATTTCCACGCACATTTTTTATCAAGGAAAAATTTAATTTTAATTGAAATCAAATTTCTCAAGAACAAATACGAAAGGGGAAGAGATGATATTGGAATCGAAATTGAGTTAAATCTAAAGAGGGGCAAAGAAGAAAAATGTTTAAACTTACATATATATAGGACGAAATGTTTTAAAAGAATAACTATCAAATATAATATAGGGATTATGTGTACATTTTTGGCCCAAAACAGTGTGTTTTTCTTCAAGACATTCTTAATCAACCTCTATCTCTGGGATCCCTCATGCATAATCCTGCAACAATGGTATAGATGGACGCCGTATTTTAAATTGTTATTCAGTATAAAGTTTGAGCAAATAAATGAATAGATATAGTATAAAAATCAATAACATATGATATCATTCGATTAATCCAACATATAGTGATTTTTTGAGAAAAATAGAGAACTCAACATTAGAAGTACAGAGCTGTAGGTGCAAAAAGAAGGCGTTTATTTTAAGCAGCAACTGGTTGAGTAGCTTTGTTGAGCCAGGCCATGTCAGATTGTTCCAAATGAGGGGCTAGGATATCTCTGCATTTGGAGTGATAATCATTGAGCCACTCAATTTCCTCAGGCACCAGAAGGCTCAGGTCTATCAGCTTCGTCTGGTAAGGCGCCCACGTTACATGCTCAAAGGCTAAGTAATCTTTCCCACCAAATCTAAACTTTGTATCAGCTTCCTTGATGATCAGCACATTCTCCAGTCTTATACCAAAGTTTCCATCTTCATAGTAACCCGGCTCGTCTGTTACTGTCATTGAAGCTTGCAGTGGCACGTCACGAGCTGCAGGCCTGAAACTAATCTGGTGAGGTCCTTCATGAACATTCAAGTAAGACCCGACTCCATGGCCGGTTCCGTGCCTGTAGTCAAGCCCGAGCTTCCACAATGGCAACCGAGCGAGAATGTCCAGAGTATTTCCATTGGTTCCACTGGGAAATCGGGCGTTCCCCAAACCGATGTGGCCCTTGAGAACTGCAGTATAACATGTTTTCTCGTGAGCTGTCGGCTCTCCAAAGTGAACTGTTCTTGTTATATCAGTTGTTCCATCCAAGTACTGCGCTCCCGAGTCGCAGAGGTACATGCTATTAGGATCCAGTTCGGCGCAGGTTTCCCGTTCAGGACCATAGTGAATGATTGCACCATTGGGACCAACAGAAGAAATGGTTGGAAAGCTGAGCCCTTTGAAATGCTGTTTTGATGCGCGGAACTGCTCTAACTTATCGCTCACGCTGGCTTCTGTTAGTTTCCTGCTGTTCTTATTCTTGTTCTCACTCTCAGCCTCCAAGAAGTAGCCCGAAGCACCATATACTTCTTGCATCTGTGTATCTAGCCATGCGAGATACTGCACAACAGCTGCCCCATCGCGAATATGCGCGTTTTTTAGGCCTTCCATCTCAACAGGGTTCTTCAAAGCTTTGGCAAGAGCCAAAGGTGATTGTTGCAACAGAACCTTTTCCGGGTTGAGTTTCGCGTACAAAGCCAGACAGCAGTTCCCGGGATCCATCCATATCAGGTCATCATTATCAGATGCAAGAAGGGCCACATCGCCATATTCTCGAACAACAATCTCATTTTCCATCATGTATGCAGTTACCTCAGATGATAACTTCCTTCTGTCAACATAAAGGAAGGCCGAAGCTAATGTCACCACAGCAAATGCATGAGCAACAGGGCAGTAGGATACATCGGTGCCGCGAATGTTATACAGCCATGCAACCTCATCCAGAGTTGCAATCACGATTCCACCAGCTTTTTCCTGCACAAGCTTATCCCTCAAATCTTTCAACTTGTCAGAAACCGAACGGCCAGAAAATTCAAGAGGATGCACAACAACGGGATTCAACTCGAGTGCTGGTCTGCCCTTCCACACTTGATCCACCAGATTTGTCGTCGTCTGAACCAACTTTTGCTCCTTTTTACTAAAGGAACTGTCCCAAGCCTGTGCAGTTGTGACTGAAACACACCATGGATCGACACCAATAGCAGCTCCGTTTGGCAGATTATCCGAGAGCCAGACTTGTAGAGGAGGGTCCTCTCCTCCTCGCATGAGCTTCCACTGGTCACTAAGCTGCTGCTCGGCCTGCAGAAAGTAGCGGCCATCGGTCCACAACCGCGCATCATCCATTGTCACAAGTGCCAATCCAGCACTTCCGGTGAAACCAGATACGAATGAGCGCCGCTTGTCTCTAGCGGAGACATATTCACTCTGGTGATAGTCTTCGGAAGGGACAACGAGGGCGTGAAGAGGAGGGGAATGGAAGGCCATCAGGGACCTCAACAGAGCCAGAGTCACCGCCATTGCTCTGATGCTTAGGTTTCGTGTTTATCTAAATGCACTAAATACAGAAGGGACTGGTTTTCCAAGTAGTAGTTTGGGTAGTACCACCTCTCCCCCTATAACTATATTTATACTAGACATTCGAATGCGTTTCCTACCTGGATTCCTACTATTCGTATTTTGTTTCTATCTTTAATATTCTAATTTTTGTCGGATCCCTTTATTTATTAATTAGGAAAATGCAAATTCTCTTTAAAAATAATCTAATTTTCCTAAATATTATGAAACTATCACTATGTATTTATACTCAAATGATACATTTTTATGTTAAAACACTGATCATATAAAAGTAAACATAAAGTAAAATATGTTTTAATGCAAAAGTTCATCAAATTTCATTAAAAAAACATTTAGAAAAAAGGTAAAAAAAATTTACAGTTCAAATTAAAAATAACGTAAACAATTTCATAAAAAGTTAGGAAATTTGGGATTCCGGATTCTTTTTCTCAAGAAAATCACATCCTTAAAAAATCACATAAGTTTTTGTAGGGAAAAGCCCATATAGAGAAGTTGACTCCACTTTTCAATCTCTTTCTAAATCCTAAAATTACACAAGCTTCGGTGAATCTTGGTAGGTCAAGCAAAATATTATTTCAGACATCAAGAATTAGGGTTTATGGAACAAAATTTCTAAGTAGCACGGGACCGCTATCTGATTTACTGAGCTTGAGGCATTTCAAGTATTTTAGGATTATATATGCATGAAACATAGGACACTCTAGTCCAAAAGAGATTTCAGGACTACAGTATGATTATAATTTATACCCGTAACTCCAGTGTGAAACATCACATGTCAGAACTGGCTTCCTCAGGAACCACAGTCAAAGTTACAGTTTTGTTCTTAGCTCGTATCACAACAGCCTTCAAAGGCTTTCCGACCCTGTCTCCCAATACATCAATGATCTGCAATAGCAACAATTACAATAATCGGACAAGAATGCCTCATATGTAAGAGATATTTAACACAATATAGACAGATGACAGATACCTCTTTGATGCTACCAACGTGCTTTCCATCAAACTCAATCACTATGTCTCCTGGAAGAAATCCAGCACGTTCAGCAGGTGACCCTGGAGTTACCTGATGCCCAAAGCCCACAAAAGCAACGGGAAATAATTAAGAGTTCTAGATAATTATATTTTACAATAATGGCATAAGAAGCATAGTCAGGTTGCCTATGATTGATTCCAATTAGAGCAACCATCGACAGAGAAAAATTTTATAAGACAAATACTATATTGTTCACCAAAAAATCCTACAAGTTGGAAGAGTACTCAACACGAGAATCATGCTGAAAAAATACACAATAACACTAGCAGTCTGTATTAAACATGTCTGCTTATGAACCTGGCAGACAAACAGACATGCAAGGGACTATCTCCATCCACCCAAGACTAACGCAGGAAAAATATATTAATGGATAAAAATAAATGCCTAGAAATATATCTAGCATAGTTTTTGTTGACATACCATGGGCACAAGAACACCCTTCGTGACGTACGAAAATGCAGCATTTTTCTCCTTAAGTTGTGCAGCAATCATCTCATTCAAATCAATCATTTTCAGACCCAACCAAGGCCGTACAACTCTCCTGCATAAATGTATAGTATCCATATCACATGATTATACATGAACCTATTTGATGGTGAACACATCTTTAATTGTGTTTACATGCAGAAGCATCAGGTAGAGGATTTGATCTAATCATCAAATATCATTAGGGGGTTCATTTTTACATAAATTTTTAATTTAGTTTGCAGCATGTCGCAAGACAACATTTTAAGCAAGGAATGTATAAGCTTAAAGCAATAGACGGAAATGTGCAAGGAATTTTTTAGATTCATCATACCCATTTGTCTTGAAGTGCTCGATAATTTTGCAAACAGCATCAACTGGAACAGCAAAACTCACACCTTGAGCTCCTTGAACTTTCATGACGTTGACACCAATAAGTTCTCCATCCATGTTGACCAGTGGTCCCCCTGAATTCCCCTTTTCAAGATCAAGGAAAACAGTTCCAAAAGTTAAAGCAAAAAATAATAATCATGGATTGTGATCTTGCTGAATTACCAAGTATACCATGAGATAAAGTACTTTGAGTTTGTACTAGACGTTCTTTTCTACTCTTTTCTAGCAAACAAAAATGTTGATAGTTCAACTTACATAGCTTCTGAAACGTAGTAACTAAATTACCATATATTTGCAAGCAGGCATCTAAAGCAAGTTTTTATTATACTTCCTTTACCAGACATGAAAAACAACCGCAAAACTTATATCCCACTCTGTAGGGTCAGAAATATGGATCAAAATTCTTGTTTGACCAAGGTATATTGTTTTCTTATGTGAAGCCCAAATATTTGGCACATTAACCAGACTTAAAAGTCTTCAAACACTTCGATATGCATAAATTAGTTGGTAACCAAACAAAATTTGAAATCGTGCAATTTCATCCACCCTTAATTTTCTCTTTGAAATCAACTCGCGAAAAGAAAAGAAAAAATGTACCAAGCAGGACTGCAGGATAGGATGACATAGATTATTGACTGAAAATTCGACTAGAATCAGTTTTCAATGTCTTTTATAAATTTCTGTATATAAATAACAGAGTTACTAATCACCACATACCAATGATTAATAACTAGCTAATATTATCTCACTGAGATCATGTGAGCATCAATGGTCTGTGAAGGCAATATTCTGGTAAATTTTTCTTAAATTCACTCCCTCCATTTCAAATTACAAGGTATACAAAATTTTCAAAATTTTCTTTGACCACTTGTAATTAAGAAAAATAAACTAACTAGAGATTTAGTTTAAGAACATACTTTCATGCTGTCATTTCTTATGATTTTATTAAAATGTATCCAGTGAAATTAACATCATAGTTAAACCTTTGCACATAAATATGAAATTTAGGGAGTACAAGAGAGAGACTTTAAAGTTTTTCAAACATTTATCCTACAGCTCCTTCATGATAACATGTTCAATCAAGACATATATTCAAGACTTTCATTGCAAATGGCAAGTTCATCATTAGTCAAAGTTGTATATTCATTGTTATTCTAAGTTGCAGTCATTCTAGTATTTCAAGAATCATAGTATTTGAGAAGTTTAAATTTTTCTTGTAAAATTCCTGAATTTCAGAAATAACAAAGGAAGTTATGATTTTTTTATAAGATAGTGAGGTTTACTTTATATCTAGGAACTGTATATAGATAGAAGATAGTAAAGTAAAATTATAGGTTTGCTTTACCTCGTTGATTGGACAATCCGTTTGTAAGTACTCTCTCCGGAATCCACCAAGACCCAAATCACTACTCTTACGATCAACACAGCTGTAACCAGGATATGAAGTACATTTACTAGCTCATTATACAAGAAAACAACCTTACCAGAAGTAGTAAATGTTGCAGAAATGGGCTTGTGCAAACATAATTTTCAATGGAACATTGATAGCAACTAATCTGAAAATTTGAACAGCAGGTGACACGAAAGGTAGGTACCTAACAATGCCAGCAGTTACGGTATTTTGGAGGGTGAGGGGACAACCTAGTGCAGCTACCCAGTCACCTGGCCGAAGCTTACTTGAACAACCTAGGTTTGCAGTCGGAAGTGGAGTTTTGGATGTGATCTTGATAATAGCAATATCTGATACTAGATCAGCATTCACCACTGTGCCCTTATACATCCTACCATCTTGAAGAGTTACGTCAACCTGCAAATGTTTTGGTCATCTGTCTTTCATTGTGGATTAAGAAAGCATAAATTGATACAACAGAATCCAAGGTGAGCTAACAGTGAGTATAATGCAAAAAATAAAAATAAAAAAATAAAAAGGTTTACTAGTCTGTATTAATGTACTGCTGTTTGTTGTTCCAGTTCGTGGAGCTGGCTGATTGGATTTAATGAAGCTAAAGAAATTTGGGGTTAATATTAAGTGAGGAGGAAGGAAACTAAAGTGTCAAAATGACCGCATGATGAATTAAGGGTTTTATTACAACCAGAGAGAGGCTTGACATGATTGCAAACCTTAAAATAGCAGCAATTCACTCAAAGCCAACTCCCAACCCAACAATTGCTATCTTTTCTGATTAAATATTTCACAGCCTATAAGTGCTTGCCTCTATATCAACCACCTCTCTAAATATTACCAATACCACAAAGTAGGTTGGTTTATAATCATCTTTTCAGATTGTGGTCGAGACCAAATATATAAACATAGAAATATATATCTAGAAAAACACCTTCAGTCATGGAGAGATCAGATGAGATAATGACACTGTAGCTTAAACCATGCAATGTCATACAAAATCCGAGCTTCTTCCTCTATGAATAAATTAGCATAAAAAATACCACACTTAAACAAAACAGTTCTAGCAAGACATAGTCAAAGAAAGGTTTACACCTAAGAAGAGAGGGGAAATAGTTCGAACAACCAACCTGCCCTTTTGACAATGAGCTTAAGCCACGTGAATCAGCAACAAAATGAGCACATGTTAGAATAGTTCCATCAGCACCTATAATAGTTCCTGACCCTATACTCCCTAATGCCATGCCATAAAAAACTGTACAGTAAAAAGCACAGGTATTATTACAAAAGTGTCAACAGGGTGATATTCCAAATGCACTTTGATATGTACCTTTAGGAACAGAAATATGGACAACAGCAGGTCCGACTTTGGCAGCAGCATTAGCTATTGTATCACGGCCTAAGCAGTTACAAGAGCACTTAGGACTCCCAGCATCTCTTGAAGCTCCTGCATTTATACCAGTAACAGGTACCGAAACATCCACACCTCCTTCAGAAGCTTCCTTCTCTGCAATTGAGGATGGATGGTTGTGTGGTACGGAGAATAACATCGGATCAAGTCCTGCAACACCGCATTATTCCCAGTCTCATTTCTTCAGTCAACTAACAGAAAAGAACTTGCACTTCTGAAGTTGAAAGAAAAGATAAGCTTACCGGTCAGAAAACCACGGTTAGAAAATACCAAAGAAGATGCTGTCTCTGTCAAAGCCTTCCATGACCAACTCAAAGATTGGAGAAAAGGTTCAGGGACCGAAACGGATGCAGTTGCTCCTATAAATTAGACTGTGTCATAGCAGAATTTAACCAATTTGATAACTTTCACCATTACCCCTCATCAAACAAATAATACGAGCAGGAAACCATTGAACTGATAAATGCTTCATTTTTCCCCTATTACTAAAAACAGTGAAGCTTACTTGAATCAGTAACATGGTTTGAGTAAAGAAAGGCGGACCCGAGTGAGCCTAGAGCCACTGCTCGCAGAAGAGGCCGTCTATACGACATTATAAGCCTGCAAGATTACAAGAAATTAGAAGTAGCAAAAGCTGTAAGTTTGATAAGTTCGGAAATGCTGTGTAAGAAGTGGATGATGATGAGAAGGTATAAAAACCTGTATCTATGAAAGTAATCGGAAAGCCGGACTGGGGACGTCGGTGAGCTGAAGATTGACGTTGAGTTTAGTTCCTCGCCTCCTAAATTCTATGGTTTTGCCGCCTCCATTTTTTCAGTCTTTCACACCGTCTGCAACTGCGAAACCAGTATTTATGCAAAAAAGCTAAATTGACTTTCTAATTTTAGAACCCCATTTAATCGAAACGTCAAATATCTATAAAACTCATTAAATAAATTGGTGTATGGGGCGACCGTCTATATTATGGCCACAATTTAGATCAGGGGTCAGACAATAAATATTAACAATTTCTTTCAAATTCTTGTTGGTCGACCTGATAAACCCAAATACATGTGACCACATGTCATATATATACTGACAAACCCATAAAAGAGTTGTAGAAACGCGGCATAAGAATATCCCCAAATCGATAAAACCCCCAAATTTCATAACTGCATAAACGAGTTGATTTCACCATCAAAACTAGATCAATATTAACAAACGGTGATTTCATTTAGGGTTATGAAAATCAAAACACGGTAAGTTTCTGATTGAAAACAAACTATTTCTCGACTCAAAATATAGGGAATCAATTTCTGCAAAACATAACGGTGATTGAATCATTAATTATTGTGTTGTTTATGATTATTAATCATTTTTTTTCTGCATGTTTGAATCTGTGACAATGATGTTTTAGATTATGTTGTTACCCATCCAGATTCATGTATATATGACAAGGAATATCCATCTTCATCAACAATAGATAAACTCAGTTTAGTTACAAACTATTATTAAAAGAATCCGACTAAAAGGAACATTATTATAGTATTTCGTTATCATAAAAATAATTTAAACAATTTTGAATTCAAATTAAAATATATTTCAGTCATCTATAAAATTCAAACTTCACAGCATATCTAAATCTAAAGCATAATTCTATAAAATGAATTATACTAAGCAGCCTAACTTTACAAACAAAAAAAATGAAAGTATATAATAAAATCATATGGCTACATAGCAATTTAAATAAAGAATAGTTACCAAAAGTAACGGAGTAACGGAGGATTTGAACAGAAAAAGTAACAGAGTTTGACCGATTGATTTTTACGGTATATACCTAAAATAAAATGTTGTGAAAAACAATAAGGGGCGGAATTAATATTAAGCCGAGTCGAGGGACCATGAGCGAATTAAATTAAATTCATGATGTGCCTAACTTCACCGAGCTGGTCAATAGGTTTATAGCGTAACATTACGCGTCGCTTACCGCCCTCCGCCGCCAGGCAATGGAGTCAGCGCCGGCAAGTTAAGAACCATGTGTGGCGGAGGAGAAACCCATGTCGAAAAATGCTCAGAAGAGAGCACTGAAGCAGCAGAGGTACGAGGTGAAGAAAGCGGAGAAGAAGGCGCAGGAGAAGGAGCAGAAGAAGGAAAAGGAGAGGAAGCAGAGGGAGTGGGAGGAGAAGCTGGAGAAGGCGGGTGCAGAAGATGCTGGAGTGGAGAAGAGAGGTCAGAAAGGAGAGGATGGAGCAGAGGTCCGAGGAGAAAGAGAGCAAGCACGAGAGGCTCAAGAAAGCCAAACTCGATGGCAAGAAAATCATCATTGATCTCGAGGTTGCCCATCTCATGAACTCCACCCAACTTCACAGCCTCGTTCAACAAGTACATTACTCTCACTCTCATAAAGATGCAAACTTTGGTTATTGCCTCAGTTTTTTCGAATGAAAACGAATACTATGTGGTTTGCGAATATGCCTTGTCTAGTTGCCTGGTTTGTACATTTTTTGCATTGTCAGTATTAGATTATTTGTAGTTTGTGGTTGTACCAAAGACCAAAATGCCAGCAGTATCAGTAATAATCAAGATGCATTGAAGTATTGAAAAAAGGACAGACAAATTGATGGAACAATGTTCTTGGCTCACAGTTTCCATCTTTTGCATCACATGTTATGATGCAAGGGAGTCATGGGTTTTAATCAGAGGTAAGCATCATTTTCTTGAGATATGTGAGAGACGTAAAAGTATCGCTACCACAAACGAAATAAGTGTTCATTTTAGGTCATTGCTTATGTGTATTGTTCCAAACAGAATGAGTCTGCAATTGAAGAAATTGTCTTTTTTTGCCTGTAATTTAATTATGTGGTAGTAATAACCTGTGTAGATTCTAAAATTCGCTGCTTGCCTTTTGAGCTGGACCTTAAATATTGATCCTGATGATGCTTTTTTTATGTATTGTGTAGGTGATGTATTGTTATGCTGTGAATGCAAGATGCAAATCTCCTGCCCATCTCTTGTTGACTGGTTGTCAGGAGAAATGCAGAACCAGCTGCAAAGGCTCCCAGGACATGACAAGTGGCTTAACAAAAAAAATCAATCATATATTGAAGCTTTTCAAGAGGACAAAGAAAATTTAATATACCTCACTGCAGACTCAGAAACAGTCTTGGAAGAACTTGATGCTAAGAAAATTTACATAAATGGTGGATCGGAACCGATGGGAAGGGTTAACTTTGAATAAAGCAACAGACCAGGGCATTCAGACTGCAAAGCTACGTATTGGAAGCTACCTTAAAATGCCTAGTTCCCAGGTACATATAAACTGCCTTTATCTTGCAAATCAGTGTGTTTTATTAATAACAATCAACTCCCGCACTTGACAAATACTCCCTCCACCCATGCATAAATCATTATGCGAATCGGAATCAAATTATGGGATGTGGAGGGAGGGAAATTTACCCACTAGTCATGTTCCTTTTTTTCTGTTCTTGTGGTGAGTTTAAATACCAATTAGCATTTGGTGTATATACATCTTGAGGGTAACTTTGGTGGTACGTCGTGTAGTTATCATTGTTGTATATCTCAAAAGAGAAAAGACCTATTTTTGGTGGCCAGTTCATGAAGAAGAGTGAGTACTATTGTGTTTTAATCTGGTTCCAGCTTAATTTTCACTAGATAATACAGCTAGAACTTGTTCTTGCAGAACATTTGTATAGAAAATTTTAAGAGAATATATGAGATGTGATTGCTTAGTTATGTGGTAACTTGTACTACTAATTTGATGTCGGCATGTTATGGAAGTAAGGCACCTCGATGAAAATGTGATTTAACTGGTGCTTGTGATTTAAAGTACATGTTGGCAGGTTCTAACTGTAAATCAAGTCTTGGAGATACTGGAAACAAAGAATTGGAAAGAATAGTTTTTTCAGGTGGTACCTCAGCGAAAAAGATGTGATAACCATGGCAACGAAGGTGATGAAGAGGATGTGGCAGAGGAAAGAAATGACACGGGGCCTAAAAGAAAGAAATGACACGGGGGCGTCGAAACATAAAAACTTCTTCTACCATGTGTTGGGTGTGATATCTTTTCATCTTTGGAGTTTTTTGTTATTACATTTCACCTTTGGAATTATTAAGGACTGGGTTTCTTGGTGATGTTTTGATGATATACTGAAGTTTCCAAAAATAGTACTTATGAATGTTCATATCCCATCCATTTATAGTCCACACTCCACCAAACATGTATAATTATGAATGACAATTTAATTGAAAAATTCATATGATAACCAAAGATACATAGCTCCAAATCTTAAAAAACATAGACATCCAAAGCATATGGCTTATTTATTTTACAGACCACTTTATTATTACTCATGAAAAGAGATGAGAATGACTGTTTGCTTCTGGTGCCACCATCATGCATTGCCACCGCCTTGCTTCTGGACAGAAGAGGATGGGAAGGAACTGTTGCTGGTTCCAGGCGTTACCGGAGTAGGGATAAAGAATTCCGGCGGCGGTTGCTGGCGGCCAAAGGAGTCAGGTGTTGGAGAAAGGGCAGAAGCCGGCGGCTGCTGGCGGCCAAAGCTGATCATCGCCGGCGGAGGAGCGGAGTAAGATGTTGGAGAAAGCTCAGCCGGCGCCGCTGCCGTCGTCACCTTGGGACATTCCTTGTTATGCACAAGACTTTGAAAATGCCTGCGGCGTTGAAGATATAGCGTTAATGGCTCGATATAGTCATCGAAACCTAGGTTACTCATCGCCCATAGAACATCCTCGGCGGTGATAGTCTTCCGCTGCTCCCGTTGGCAACGTTCATTAGCTTCGCTAGTGACGAAGCTAATAAACTCCGACACACATTCTTGCATAGTTTCCTTGGCTTCGTCGGAGGTCCTGGCATGCGGAGGGAGGCTCTTGTGCATAGTGCGGATGATACTAGCCACGGGCAGGAACATGTCTTGTTCGCGAACCACACATTCATCACCTTCACCGGCTGGTTCCACCGGTGGTGAGGAAGACGAAGGGTTCCCATGGCTCTTCATCGACGGCAACCCGGTACCAATATCGGCATCCATGGCTATAGTTTACACGATTTGGTTTAGAAATTATTTGAGTGATGAAAGGAGTGAAGAATTGCAGTGCAGATATAGACGGAGTACGTAAAGAAGAAAATATAAACACGTCACGCCTGATAATAAATAAACAGATACTATATTTAGTAATATACGTAGGCTCTTCAAAACGGTGGAGAGCATGAAGGATGAGAGAACTTGAAAATTATGTGAAATTAATTACACGGTACGGTAATACTTATATTTTATTTTATTATTGATGGTAAAAAGTTAAAATTATAACTGTAATTACATAACAAGAGATAGTTAGTGATACACGTACACTATCATTTACTTCCCACCTATACATACATTATCATCATATTTTAATACCGATCGGAAAAAAAGAAAGATAAAATTATAATGATAACTTCCCACCTATACATACATCATCATCATATTTTAATACCGATCGAAAAAAAGAAAGATAAAATTATAATAATAACGGTGATTACGTAACGAGAACAAGAGATAGGTAAAATACAGTTATACGTTACTTACAAATTACCATCTAGGATAATACGCGGATCTTTCAAAACGGTGCAACATAATAGAAAACGAAAATAGATTAACACGGACCGGTAGAATTAATTACTTAACGACAGGCAAAGCTAGCGTGGGTTTAGAAAACGACGAACTAAACCGCAGCACCATTTCATCACTCGTACAGCTGTTAGATCTACAAACCACCTAATTAACTCGATAACGGTGCAACGTCATAGAGGAATGGAAAATAGTAAAAGTATATAAGTTTTACTGCGGTTAATAGTCAAAAGTAAACTGGTCATCATTACTTGCACGCAAACAAGATTAGTAGACTAATAGTTATATTTTAATATGTAAACAATATTAAAATTGTTATCAATACTTGCATAACTATGAACGATTATGGTTAAAGTTTGACTTAACTCATATATAACTAAGACTCTGTTTGATAAAAATGAACTCTGAAATCTGATATTTGAAATTTGAATGAAAAAGTGCTTAACGCTGAAAAACTAAAAATTGTAAATTGATATGTTTGAATATAAAGTCTGAACGAGAATAATCAAAATGATTTTTTTTAAATAGTAAATATTACATGGATTAAGTGATAAGAGCATTCACAATGGATAGCTACATGAGTGTGTAGTTTAACTTGCCGTGTCATATTTTAAGCAAATGATATGGCAAACTACAATCGTCCACAATGATAAGGTACAATCATTAATTTTTCAAAAGTCCCACAATATCTTTTATATTTTACTAAAATATTGGTAATATTTCATTACTAAAATAAAAAATTTATAACGAAAATGTGATATATATTAATTACTCAAACTAAATACTAATTACTTATATGATTTGATTCAAACTAAATATTAAGTTCTTATATTATTTTACTCAAACTAAATAATAATTGCTTATTTTATTTTTCTCAAATGAAATCCATATAATACTCGATGAGAATAAAAATGTATAACAAATTAAATGAAATTATGAAATGTTTATTGAAATAAAAATTAAAATTGTTACGTTCAGGAAGAAAATAATCTTTTTGTAAAACATAATATATACATGGTATATAAATTCCAATTTTGTTAATTTAAAATTTGAAGAATAAACGAAATAGTTAAAAGTTATACGTAAATCACTAGTAGAATCAGGCCGGAACACGGCGCCGTTAGACGGCGGTTCCGTGTGAATTTAAGGGAACCGCCGTGTAAACCATCCGGCTAAGTTTCCGAGTTCGGAAACTTAGCCGGATGGTTTACACGGCGGTTCCGCGTGACTTTTTAAGAAACCGCCCTTTTAAAACCATCCCGCTAAGTTTCAGAGTTCGGAAACTTAGCCGGATGGTTGTTATCAAACACGATCTCCTTCTTCTCCCTCTCCCTCTCCTTCTTCTCCCTCTCCCTCTCCCTCTCCCTCTCCCTCTTCTAAGCAAAAGGTTGACTTTAAATTTAATGTGTTCTTCATATGATTTAGGCCAAAAATCAATAGATTTGGATGATAGTTTGTGTTTTTGGGATTTCGGAGTACGATCTATTCGATCCACAAGTACCCATGATTTGGGGGTGAGACTTTTTTATACTGATTTTGATTTCGCCGGCCAAATTGGCCGGCGTTTTTTTGTTATATCCGGCTAACTTTCCGAACTCGTAAACTTAGCCGGATGTAGACTTCCGGATAGATTTTCGAACTCGGAAACGTTACTCGGCGGTTTCAACCACCGTGTAACGGTGGCGCCAATTGCACGGCGCCACCATGGACGGCGGTCAAAACCGCCGTCCAACAGGGACGGAACCGCCGTGTTCCGTCCCTTATTCCACTAGTGAATGATTTTTAAATTGGATGGGATATAAATAAAGCATAAATAACATATATAAACGCCAAACGTGTACGTAAATGATTTTAACCTGGATTGGAAAAGTGGTGCATTTATTACAGCATGCCTACTCGGGAGAGCAGGGCTGCTAGGCGAGAGTAGTATACGTGGCGACCTGCAATGGTAAGCAACACTACTCTAAATTTTAAAAATTTGCAAGCAAGTACAGAATGAGCACCATTGCAGATGCTCTAAGCGAGATCCAAATACTAATTTTGAAAAGTCTATTGATACTTGACAATTACCAATTTTTCCATTAGAATGTCAATTTTATCATTATCAAACAGCTCGAATTTTAAACAAGGAAAATTTCTATTAAGGGTATGGGAAGATTCAAAATTATCATAAAGAGCATAATTATTTAATATTTATTATGCGAGGCGTTCTGATTGTTTTAATGACTATATATTTGAAAAATGACATCTACAACCTTTATTTTTAAAATCTATATTTCCTAACTTTAATAATTCAAAACTTTAAATTAAGAGTCCGTTCCCGCAACTTATACGAAATTTTATCAATTTAGTTCTATTTAATTTATTTCAAATCAATTCAGTACCGTTTTGATGGAATATGATTTGACAAACTTCATTTTAGTTTGGTCAATACTTCTAATTGTTACTTTGATTCAATACATTTACGTTCAGTTCAGTTCAATTATGATCAATTAAGTTCAGTTTTTTAAAAAATTCAGTTCAAATGTATAGGATCTGTTAGTCAAACTATTACTATACATTGATTTTGCACCAATTTAGTTTCATATATTTTATTTCAGTTCAGTCACCACCAAATAAGATGTGTGTTAAAACTAGATTAAAATCTTAGGAGAAGGAAATATAAAACATATAAATGATAGTTAAGAAATAAAGGTTATATATGTCATTTTCCAAACAACTAATCATCAAAACAATCAAAATGCCCTTCATAATAAATATTAAATAGTTACGCTCTTTCTGATAATTTTGAATCTTCCCACGCAATAAATAGAAATTTTCCCTTTTAATTAAGTATTTATCCATTAAGTTAATCATTTAATTAATTGAGTTATTAAACAGAGCCTAATATCATCTTAAGCTAACTTACATAATTTCAAACTAATGATTAGCAAGATATATGCAAGATACCACATATTTCCAATGATTAGTTAGCAAGATACATGCATCTCCAATGATTAGCAATACTATATATTAGTTTGTATAATCCCACATATTTCTAATACACATCCAAATACATTGAATTATTGATGTAGAGTCTACCAAATGAGACTCAAGCTAGCTACTTGTGGAACCTATTTAGTTTGTGAAAACCAGTGCTTGTGGATGGTTTTTTTATTTTATTTTAAATCACACCACGGTGGAGTGAAATATATGAGCTCACCACACCCTGAAAGAAACTATGTAGTACAATAATCTCCAAAATTGAAGGCAGTTTGTGGGATTAGGAGGAGAATCTAAAGTTATGTCTATCTATGAGCCTCCTCCATACCCTATTTGTATGATTACAAAGAATTTCCTGAAAATGTAAAACTTACTAGACATTCTCTACATCAATGGCGGTCACACCATATCAAAAAATGCCGGTAACAGCCCATCTAACCTAATTCTACAAAGAGTGGTCTAAAAGGGTCATGGTTGTAACCAGCAGCACTTTCAAAAAGTCCCAGTCTGACTTTTCGAATGCATACAGACTATAGTACTGGATCTACATCCCAAACAATATGGTCACTCTCTAGTGCTTATGGATGGTAAAACAATGATAAACTCAAAATGATGCTTTGGATTCTGATGTAGAGTTTAATAAGTGCCACTGGAGAGAGTCAATTCGGATTGGAAGACATCACATAATATTCTTCATATTTACCAAATTTAGAACATTTCAAAAATACTCTAAATATACCAGGCAACGCCTGGTGCATTTAGCCTAGTATTTCTGAAAAGAGTTAGTCTCTGGAGTGACCGTCTATATTATGACCACAATTTAGATATGGGGTCAGGCAACAAATATTAAGAATTTCTCTCAAATTCTTGCGGGTCAACCTGATAAACCCAAATAACTTGCATATGTGACCTCGTGCCATATATATACCGACAACCCTAGAAAAGAGTTGCAGTAACACGTCATAATATTTTCCCTCAAATCGACAAAACCCCCAAAAACGAGTTGATTTCACCATCAAAACTTGATCGATATTCAATAGCGGTGAATTCAGCGGTGATTTTGTGGCAAAAATGATGGTTCATGTATATATGACAAGGAAGATCAGCAATAGGTACTACTTATAAATCCTTTGTTGATTTGTAGGATTTTTTAACTACATTTGCTGATTTTCATCCCAAACTTTGAAGTTTTTATACTGAATTGTTGTGTTTTTGTTTTATAAAACCTCAGTTTCCAGTGTAAAGCACCGGAGGTTTTGACATATTGAGCCCTCACACTCTATTTCCCCATAAATAGAACCCTAATCTATCATTGTTGATCCATATATGAGCTCTGATGTGAACAGTAGTTGTTTTCGCTTTTAGCTCAATTTCCATTGAGTTGTTTCTCCCCACTTTTAATGGCATTGATCTTCTCTCCATCCTGCAATAAACCACCAAAATGTTCCAAGGAAAATAATTTCTATATCCACAAAACAGCCTGTAAGTATAATCATTTTTTAGCTCTGACATATTGAAATTTCCTTTTTTAAGTCAAAACAATCCAAGTGGATAGAATGATTATTCACGACTCTTCAACCCTTTATAAAAGCAATACAATACATGATTGTGTTTGAATAAACCCAATAATACATATAAAACCCTTTTGAGATTTCTGTGGCAATTTGAGTGAGCTAGAAAAGGGATACATCATAAAAAAAAACCCAAGTCTAATAGCCAAAAGTATTTAAACTACCTGACATGTATAATATTCTTAAATCGCATCATAAATACTCAAAGTCTATAGAGTATACGCATAACATGCTTAGACCGAACTCAAAAGGGTCTTCCCTCCCGCCAAATACACGGATTAGGAGGGACATGACAAACAAATAGGCAAGTTTAATTAGAAATTATGGGCAGGTGGTACAAAACTTTGAGGAGTTTATATATAAGAAACTATGGGTAAAAACAAATATTTTTAATGTTATTACAGAACTCCCCCAAAGGGCCAAAGACCCGAGCCGGTGTCTGGGTTCTGGTCTAATTTAATTGTCCGAAGTTGAAAGAAATGAAGTAGAGTAGTACGAGTATTATAAAATTAGGTGATCGTCGTCGTCGTCAACCTTCCATTATTAGCAGTCTTTCTTCCAAACCCAGGTTTCCTTCACCTTCCAAATTAAGCAACCTCCAAACTCCGGCCGCCATGACATCTAATTCCGCCCCATCTCCGCCGCACAATTCATCTCCCTTAGATTCTCCGGAACCCAATTCCAGTTCATCCCCTTTCTCCGAACATAAACCCCACGTGCCGCCGTCGCTCCTCCACCTATCGCTGAATCAGGACCACAGCTGTTTCGCCGCCGGAACCGGCGCCGGCTTCCGAGTTTACAACTGCGACCCCTTCAAGGAGCTCTTCCGCCGCGACTTCGGCGGCGGAGTCGGAATTGTGCAGATGCTCTTCCGCTGCAATTTCATAGCTTTAGTCGGAGGCGGGGCGGACCCCCAATTTTCTCTCAACAAGGTCATGATTTGGGACGATCACCAAGGCAGGTGCATCGGCGAGCTGTCATTCAGGTCGGATGTTAAGTCGGTGCGGCTCAGGAGGGACAGGATTGTTGTGGTTTTGCTGCAGAAAATATTCGTGTACAATTTTGCGGACCTCAGACTGTTGCATCAAATTGAGACAGCTCAGAACCCGAAAGGGCTGTGTGAGGTTTCTCATGTTTCGGGGGCGATGGTACTGGCTTGCCCCGGCTCGCACAAGGGGCAGGTGAGGGTGGAGCATTATGCTTCGAAAAGGACCAAGTTTATTATGGCTCATGATTCTACGCTGGCTAGCATCGCGCTAACGAATGACGGGAGGCTTCTTGCCACTTCGAGCAGTAAAGGGACCCTGGTAAGAGTGTTCAACACTCTGGATGGATCATTGCTTCAAGAGGTATGCTCTTAAACTCGGGTTTAAAGTATTCTCTGTGGTTAAAGTTAAATGATATGTTTCTGATTTAGTCTAGGTTACATCATTCAAATTGGTAGGAGATGAATGAGAGGTAATCTTGAGCTCGAGTTTCAAGTGGTAATCTTGAGCTCAAGAATGGTTGCTTAGTTTATGTATGCACAAGTTAATTGTGAAACCATAGTTGACCCTAGCTTGTAACCCAGTATTTTATTCGTATCTTCGTTGACTTGGATAACAACATAGGAAAGCTACTGTAAGCAGTTTGTTAGCCTTTCGCTTCGTTCTTTTGTTTTTGGTGTACAAAAAGATCAACAGTAAAAAGAAAGTTTTGGTTTTTACATTTCCCTTAGCTATTGTCCTTGGTGCTGAGCTATTTGCATTTTTATATCAGGTCAGGAGAGGTGTAGATAGAGTAGAGATATATAGCATTGCTTTTTCTTCATCCGCTCAGTGGCTGGCTGTCTCCAGTGACAAGGGAACTGTGCATGTGTTTCGCCTGAAGGTTGATTCAGAAACCTTAGGAAGTGAGAGATCTAATGTAACATCTGAGCCCAGCAGTCCATCTCCTTCATCTCCGTCAGCGCTATCAAATCTCTCCTTCATACGAGGTATTTAGCAATAATTCAACAGGTCTAGGCATACTTTTGCTGGAAAGAATTTAATGTATTGCTTTTCTTTATTGTATAATCCTCTAGAGTTAATTTGGATTTGTGTAAAATTTGCTACGTTTTTTCCTTTCCTGTTGTTGAAATTTTGGGTAAGTATGTTACTTTTTCTAATTGCGTTTGAAGAAAGTCACTAGGAAGTGGGTGTTAGCAGTTTAGAATCTGCACACGAATAACTCACTACTTGCCGTTTGTTGAATTCCGTAACTATCTCTACTCATGTGTGGGTATTAGGGCCACAGTTTATTATTGCCTTTTATTTTCTTAGAAAGGGCTGAGGTGCACTGTTCTATCAAATTGTGTGGTTATAATGTCACTTTAGCTGATTGCATTTGATATGTCATACACATTTTTTTATTAGTTGAAGAAAGTCATTTGGAAGAGGGTGTTAGAAGTTTAGAATCTGAACATTGAAGTTGGTATTGCAGCTTGTCGGATTCCGTTACCATATTTACTGGTGTGGCTATGTTAGGGCTAGTTTAGTATTAGCTCCGAAACGATAAATGATCGTTTGAATAGTAGATGTTGAAATTATAAAGCTAAAACGCTAATATAATACATTTGGTTTACATAAAATTTCTAATCACCTTTACACTTTGGGGTTCTGTTATGCAGGGGTGCTGCCAAAGTATTTCAGTTCAGAGTGGTCAGTTGCCCAGTGTCGTTTGGTTGAAGGTTTACAGTATATGGTCGCATTTGGGCATCAAAAGAACACCATTGTCATTCTTGGCATGGATGGAAGGTATATTATTTTAAGTGAACTTTGTTGTGTGTTATCTTTGATCTTGTTCCAAAAATCTATTGTATATCGATTCCTTTTAATCAATTGCTTTCTAAGTGGCATGATGTGCAAATTTTCTCTTTCAACTTACATTATTCTATTCATACTAATACAAACAAAAGGCCTATGTTCTTCGTTTTGCTTTAAAGAAAAATGATCCTTGCCTAGTTGCCTTTATTATGTATTTAGTTTGCTTTTAGTAAGATGCATTTCCAAAAGAAATGGGGAACAGTGCACACCGCCATTTGATGTGAAGGTTTTTTTTTTGTAAACTGCAGGATTTTGTTGAAAAAAATTACATGATATGTATTTATCGACACCATAGCATTTTAGATCAAGGGTTGCATCAAATTACACACTATTTAGCAAATTCTCTTTCATCATAATCAAGCAAGCAGGCCTAGGCATGCTGTTAATGGTTGATAATTGTACATTCTTGTTAGAATGCAAATTCTTCAGCAACTAGGGCACGATCTCGTTGGACATTTTATATAGCAACCATAACAAATACTATAGAAACTGCAATCTTACAGTAGTTATCTAGATTGTGACATGTTTTAAGCTGATGATTCTGTATAAATATGATCATTTTCACATTCTCTGTGGTTACTGGTTTTCGTTGTCTAGCTGTGGCAACAACTAATGATGATTCTGTATAAATGGCAGTTTTTATCGGTGCGAATTCGATCCAATATCAGGTGGAGAGATGATCCAGTTAGAGCACCACAATATCCTGAAGCCAGAAGAGAGTTTCTGAAGTACTGCAGTTTGTGTGATGGTCATGGATGATAGTCCATCAAATAAATTGTAGATATTTGGCCGCTGCGTTGTTTGTAGCCAAAACTGGGATTCTGTGTTTGTAAATATAAGTTCATGAAGTATTACTCCAGCCTTAATAAATTATTCGTAACTTTATAAAAACATTTGGCCAGTCAAAACTTTTTTGTGCTAAATAGTATTATTTCTTGAGGTTTAAAAGTAGATGGTGTACTCCTTGCACAATTTGAATTATATTTGCCCTAATTTAAACTTTTACTATAGACCATCATTGATTTATTAGGATCGATCCTTGTAAACATGTGAATCAAATGTAACATTGTCACATTCAAGAATTGGATCGATCACATTAAAAGGATAAAGTACTACTTGAAATGAAAATTACATGGAGTAGTAAAATTCAAAAAAATAAAAATAAATAGTATCATCTAGGATAACAAATCCAAAAGCAGTTAAAAAACAATGTTAAACCCCAATTTACATATTTTGGAACACTCTTTACAAGGATATAGAAAACGACGCAGAAGTAACGAACTATAACTCACTATGTTTATTAACATTTTCAATTTAATGAGCAATTCTTATACCATACCACATGTGTATGTACACCCCACATTTAGTATGTGTTTTACCTTAATAACTATGCATTCTATTAATAGCAATTTACATATACTATTTATAGAAATTATAAGTAAAAAGATTGACAATGCACAATTATATACATCAAAATACACATATATAAATGTTAGAATGCACCTGGGGATACATACCCCAGGTGTATGGTATAATTTGTGTTCAACGAGTGGAGAAGCACTAAAATTCCGCTAGACATGTTTAATAATACTTACGCAAACAACATGATTTGTGGAATTAATGTCATCAAATATCATATTATTTTTTATACACCACACAAATGTTTGACCTGACACGGTCATTGAATATATTTTTTGATAAGTTTAAATTAATTTTACAGTGATTTTTTTATAATAGACGACCTAACATTATATCCTATTGATCTACCATTATATACTATTGTCATTTGACATACATGCCATTTTATATATATTATTCAATTTTACCATTGTAAAATGAGTTTAATTGTCCCTCATTTTAAAGTGATAGGTTCCATATAATCACTTAATATATATTTCTACTATTAAACCACATATTTTGAGTTTTAGTTGATTTTCATGGAGTGAAGGAGAAACAAGATTGAACCGGTAGAAGGAAATGGAAGTGATTGGAAAGAATAAAAGTATGATACATTAATTAAGACTTGAAACCTCGGCAGTGATAGATCTCTATGAAACTATCAGTTAATGCATCACTAGTTAAAATGATTTTATATGTTCATATTAATAATTATGGTTAATAATTATTATACGCATCCTATCACATATATATTATTATTATTTTAATTAGGACATGATTCATGGAGTATGTACGTATTGTACATGTCCGTATATACAGATACATGTGGTGTGCGTTCTTTGAGCAGAATGTTGTAAGATTTTCAAGTATATAACTAGGTTTATCTTTCGGCGCGTGACAAACGATTTCCCACGTCGTTAAATAAGATCCCATGATATCAAAATAATATTTATAATTCGCATGCAACTTCTAACTACTAAAGAGGTGGTGGGAAGAAGGGGGCCGAACCTCGGAAACAATGATTACATTACACGGGACAAGGAAATTTTGGGAGAGTACACAATCAGATCATGTTACCAACCATCGAGTTCAAACCAACCAGACAGGGAATCCAAATACGGAAAAATGTGGAAGCATTTTGGAACAGCGGAATACCAAAGAATATTAAACTCCTCATTTAGAGGATGATTCAGAATGCTTGCATGCGATGAATCGATTACTCATATGATATTTGAATGTCATTTTGCAAAAAAGAACATGGTAAAGGTGTAGGTTAGGTCTTGACTTTGACACTTGAAGGAATTCATATTACTTCAGCTGCATCCTTCTGCCATACTACTGTATATGGAGCGGCCGGATGGTGCACTCACATAGTGGATTCAGCAAACCAATGGCAAGCCACCAATGCGTTACGAGCACTTTCAGTGGTCCAAGCGGAGCTTACGAGCATCCTTACTACAATGAAACAATCTAGTCGGCGCTTCATCAGCCATCTAGTCATCAAGACGGATTGTAGGAATGTATGACGGATTGTATATCCATCAATACCCTAACCTTCCCCCTGATGTTCGACCGGTAATCTTTGAAATTAGAATCCTAGCAATAGTTTTCAACAAATTCTCTATTGTAAAAGTCGATAGAGCTCCAGTCAATGAATTCTAAAATAAATTATTGGTACTAAAGAAAAAATCAATTTTACAAGCAAACAAAGTCGCTTGAAAATGATGATATCGTTTGATGATGCAATCTTATGGAAATCAAATCACCCACTTATATTTGAACACTTCCTCTTTATAGTAAAGTTCAATTAATTTACTCCACTCATTTCACCCACATTCTACCCAAATTAAATATCCTACATTCATTCTCCCACTCAAATTTTTACTCTTAGTTCCCATTTGTGCAAATTACCAGGGGATGGATGGAGTATGAATATGACGAAAATGGTGGTTATTTTTTCAGTCTCTTACTACAAAGAAAAATCCACAATTCCTTGAAATATTTTAGAAGGAAGGATTTACAACCACAATTGCCCTATTACATGATCGTCAGGGATACCAGTCATTGTTACCCGATTCCATGCAATATCATTGACATCAAAGACGGTGTTTAAAAGGAAAAAATCCACAGAAATTAAATGGTTTCAATTTCCTTTAGGAAAGCTGAGGACGATCAGTCCTAATGGTCAGCACTAGTTCATGGACATTCTCTTTTTCAATGGAGCCGCTGAAGGTGCGAATACTCTTGTCGATGAATCTCTTAAACATTTTAACAACGTCAATGAGGGAATAATGAGAAGGAAATAAACAATCTTTATATTAATTGTACTAAAGAGCAGTTTAAGTTTTGTTCATGATGCAAAAATCAGCTCTTGCAATATAAGCATATATTCTATACATTATCAAATTATATTTATATGATATAACTAATGGATCACACACACACACACTTATACCCCTATATTTCATAATTTAAACTCAATTCATATTATTTAATCAAATTCAGTTCATTTCAGTTTGAGTTCATTAAGTTAAATCAAATTAAATAGAATACTAATTCAGCTACGTATAGTTTTTTTAAGATTCAGCGAAATTTAATTCATTTTGATTACAAATTAGTTTAGTGTTATTGAAATATACTTAAGCTGTTCAATTCATAACTTTTCATGCCAAATTTTATAATTAAGTAGTGCTAATTAATTATTATTATTATTATTATTATAAAACAAAGATTTTAGAAATGTGCAACTTAGTTTAACTAATTTTTGTCAAATGTATCTTCCAACACTTAATAAAACTAAAATAAATATAAAAAATGAATTTATCTAGACTTAACCAAATATTTGATGAATTTATGAAATTTAATGACTGAATCGAATAAAAATGACTAATCTATTTTAAAAAATTAGATCGGCGTGAAATAAATTTAATTGATTAGAGTAAATTAAAAAAAAAGATAAAATTTTTTTTAAAAATAATAGTAATAAAACCAAGGGCAAACATGTCTATAATTCATGAATTATAATATTTAAATATAAATCAATAATTTACTGTCCTTTTAGAAATTATTCAACACTTACACCCTGTTTTTAAATTATTGGTGTAATAAACCACTAAAAAAAATGTAACAAACCAATTATCTAAATATGTTTAAAATGATGTTAATTGAGCCATGTTCAGAAAATTATATATTTAGACTTAATTTATTAGTGCTATCAAAAAAAATATCAGGAGAATAAGGTTTTTATAGTGTGTGTTAATTTATAAATCAAGGCAATAAGTAAGCAAATGAAATGCGATTAGAAAAACAATTTAAAATAGAAACCAGGATAAGCGTTAGAAAAGAAAACGCGTAAGAAAAGAAAACGCGTAGCTTTAGAAAAACGCAGCGAGTATAGTTATAAATAGGGCAAACCCCGTACCGAAACCCGATCCCCAATCATTTCGTTCTTCCCCAAATCAAAGAAATTAGGGTTCATAGAGCTCCCAGTCCCATTCTCAAATTCAACAGTGTTAATTATTCTATAACAGCAATCCGAGTATCCCCAAACCCTAGTTCGAATCCGAAGCCATCCATCCGATTCGATCAATCATCATGAGTGAAGAAATCGGAAGCGATCTGAGGTTGACGGCTGGCGTGTGTTTCGTGCCCAAGGAATGCGAGAGGTGGCTTGTTAAGCTAAATCTGAATTCTGGCAGGTGTCTCCTATCCTTTAGCTCATTTGTTTGCAAAGTATATCTCCTTATTGTGTTTGCCAATTTTCTTGTTGGTCATAAGGCCTTTTTAGTCATTCTTACAAAATGTGAAGTCTTCTGATGCAAAAAAGTAACACTAAGTACATCCACTGTGCAGTTTAGTTGCTAAATGGGTGCCTGTTTGTTCCATTTACGTAGATGACTAATATGAACCAATGTGTTGTTTATGTTTTTGCAACCTGTTATAAATTCCTTGCATCTCTGGATCAATGAACCATGTCCTCGTAAGTTGTAACTTGTATGAACCATAAGTTATGAAAAGTAAGCTACTGTGTATCTGGCCAGTTGAGTGCGCACATGCATGTAACCTAGTTCATGTATTTCCAGCAGTGGAGATTCTGATTTGGATTCAGCTGCCAAGAAACCTGAGGCAGAAGTATATTTTCTTTTTTGATCGTATTCTATACCCTATTCTTGTTCTTACAGTCATTGTTTAGCTGGAGAATCTTTTTCTCAAGCTTGGAGAGCTCCTGCATGTCTTGAAAAGGTCTCCATCATGGAAATGACGACCAAGGACCCTAACTGATCAGTGATTGTTTTGAAGAAAATCTTATCAGGCATCAACCCAAAGGTTAGGATCTTGAATGGAACTTGTCCCGATATTATATCCATTATCCGTATAATCATTGATTACATTGTATTGTGGTATATATACACTAAGGCGGATGAAAATTGGATTACTTACCGCTTGATGAGGTCAGTTGGAAGTGCTTGTTCAGGAAAAACCCAATCTTTATACATCTCCATGGTGAATTTACCTCCTCCTGCCTGGATTAGGAATTGGCGACCGAAAGTGAGGGTGCATCATACTTAGTTGCCTGTTTGAGGCGATGACGATGTGTACGCAACCTGAGAAGGAAAACGATCTAGCAAATTCAATTGATATAATGAATTTTTTGTATCGTTTTACCAGACTCATTTACTGCAACATATGCTTTTGCCATTTTCAGCAGGATTGCTGGCCTCACCTTGAAGCAAATCCAGCAGTTGTCATTTCTAATTAAAATATACTCACATTCAATTCACATTGTTTATTGTTGGAAAAATGCTAGTGTTAATATATATTTCATTTGCAACAATAGAACAAAACCATATGAAAAAATAAAATATGTTCTTTAATTGGTCTCAGTGTTTACTTTTGGGAGATTTTTTTCTAAAACGAACAAATTAATTGTGTTTATTAAATTAACTATGATATGCTCTGTTCACATGAGCTTATTTCTTGCTAAAATGAACTTAATTGAATTGAAGTGAAGATTTATACTCGAAAAGTTGAATCAATATAACTAAACTCCGAAAATGAATTTCTAACCCCCGAGGTAGTCCACCTCCCTCTGACATGTCATTATTAAATTAATTACTAAATTTAATGGTAGGAAGATAATAAATCAGGCGTGTGGATTGTTTTGCGCACGCGCTAATTGATTTACTCATTGATCAAAGGTTTATTAAGGTAAATATTTGAGGTAACTTTTCCTTCAAAGCGGTTTTACTCCAATTATACTGGAGATAGTACGGTAACCCACAAATTCGACATCAAGAAATTCCACCACACCGGGCAATCAAGAAACTCACCGTTCGAATTACCGGAAACCCACCATTCGAATCACCGGTAACCCACAAATCCAATTAAGAATCATCATTTTCTGCCACCGTTCGTTTTCTCTTTTTTCGGTTTTCATTGGGGGCTTGTGTTCTTGTTATAATGGCGTCGAGGAAGAAAGGTGCCAGCAAGGCAGCTAGAGCGGATTGATCGACTGATTGTCGGTGACCAACTGAACGGATTGATTGTTTGCAGCTCTATCATTCTTTGCAGTGGAGTCTGTGTTCGTTGCAATACTGGTATGTATAGTGTGTATATTTCTTGCTGTGTTGTGTTAGTATTTATAGATGCTTTAATTCAACATGCTGGTGTATGTGTAAGCTTAGATTCAAAGTGCTACGCTCGGAAACTTCCACTTGTTCAGTTGATTTCTTCACCCAAGCTCGGAAAGCTCTTTGTCTGCGCTCTCCTTTCGATGCGGAGGACGCCTCTGCTTCTCAGACGCCCGCTACTAGCGTGCTCTCCTCCACCTTTCTGCCCAGTGGATTGGCTAGTTTGCTGTTGAAGCAGGCTGATGGTGGCAGGAAGAGGCATAAGAGGTCGCATTCAGCTGGGGAGCATAAAGCCTGAGGAAGGCCTGCTATAGAGGTATGATTTCACATTTAGCGTCACTTGCCCTTCTTAGATTATTGCAAGAATGGACTCATCATCGTCTCCTTGCTTTTGTTTTTGATTGCTCAAGCAGGCAAAGCGTCTCAAAGCTATTATGATTGCTACCCTTGAGCTTGCTGCTGTGCGTGTCCCTGACCTGCCTAGCTCCAACACAGATCATGTTTTTGGCCTCCTTGACAAGAATAATGATGGCAAGATAAGCATCGAAGAACTTACCCAGGTAATGGAAGAGCTAGGTGCTGGAGGAGAAGATGCTCATGAGATGATGATGCTCCTTGATTCAAATAGTGATGGTTCTCTCAGCTCTGACGAGTTTCACAAATTTCAGGCACAGGTCCAGATTTCAAATACCACTCCTTTCATTTCATATTTATGCACCGTCTTTTGAGCATGTGTGTGGAGATTCTTGTTATTATTCCTGAATCAGTAACGTGTATTACATATACGCTCTTCATGCAGGTGGAGTTGCAGGTGGAATTGATGAATGACAAAGATGATCGCTTCAGAACCCTACCGGATGAGAAGCTTCAACTATCAAATACCAGTGGTTATGGCGACCACTAAGGCTTCTTGTATATTTCAAGTAAGGGAGTGATGAGATTGTAGATTTGAGTTCCCTTAAATATAACAACTACTACATAGTGGCCATATATACGTATATAGCAAAGTACATGTATAAATGATTATTTGTTGTAAAATGAGGCCAAAAGACACTATCAGTTATCCGTTATGAGTAAAACAATTAGGAGTTGAAAGTTAATCACTTGAATTGTGTGTTATTATTCTACAAAATTAGCTTGTACTGAAACTGTAATGCCTGTATGCATATAATGAAGTTACGCTGATTAGTTGTTGTAAATTGAGGCTTAAGGACACTGTTAGTTAAATGTTGAAAGAAGCTATTAAAATTCCCATACAGGTTATGCAAGTTGAAAGTTAATCAGTTGGATTGTGTGTTCCCAGATGATACTTGTTTTAGATAAATTGGTAATTGTTATTTTAGAGAAATCGGCTTTTCGAATTAAAAAGAAAGTTGTTTTAATTTGTTGGATGTGAATGACAGTCAGCAACAGAATTGTGTTGTGAACATGGAGGAGCATAATCAAAGAACTCAGGGTTCTGGTATTATAATAAACTGAGCCTCAGGGGTACTCAGGAGTAACTGTTTTCTTGTATATGTGGTACTTTAGTTTCCTATATATAGCAAAAGTATATCACTAGATATATATACAGTTAGGTGCATCAGTCGGAAGCGTAGGCTGGCTATAGTTCAGCAACTAAGCTCTCTTCGCTCGACTGTACTCCCAATTCATTAGATAGCTTGTCACATAGCTGCAGCACAGATAAACTAAATCAAATTTCTATTGTATGCGTGCGTGCGTGTGTGCTCAGTTGGAGTGTCATCAATTGTTTCTCATTCTATGTTATACCATATATTGCAAGTCTTCTGGTTGATTTTGCAATTATGAATGATCATCAGGCATTTGAACATGCAATATATTGAAAAGTATTTTGCATGTTCAAAGATTTGCCCATCAAATGAATCCACAGACGTGACCTTTATATCTCAGAGCAAAAGTTGACGAGGCTAGAAGATTCTGCAAAATTAGTTTGACGGCTCAAAATCACGAGTACAAAATGTTACAAAACATCTGTACAAATCCACCAGATGTCCTATGCTAAAAAATCTGTATGTATCATGTTTTTGGTACAACATATGCCAAAACCTTGAGGATAACCTACATCCTATAATCCACTCTCAACTATAGATAACATATAGCTTTATATACTTCCCCCACACAGACTCTTCCTCAGATGATATGATCGAGTTTGCCATTCGTGCTGTCAGCACTTATCGCGATCCTTCTAGCCCGAGTCGTCCATTCACCCAAAGGCAGACTTCATCCATTTCCTTCGGCACAGTATAGTGCCCGATCCTACAATATCAGGTAAAAGAACATTTAGAGATTCTGAACATCGGCATCAGCAGTTGTACAAAAAGGCCTGTCATGAATACTTACTGCAGGTATTTTCTGAACGCGAGTGATCTAAAATCCAGCTGAGTTCAGGACTTGAGCAGACCTCTCCCCATATTCGTAAGGTACAGTTTCATCAACTGCAACATGAGAAATGGTAAAAGAGGTCAAATGCTGGTTTCTCCATTAGCAGTAAATAATGGTTAACTAAAAGTCTAAAACATACTATCTCCATGGCAGAGCAGAATTGGCAATGATGCAGCTCTTCTCGCAGCCTCGTGTGATCCTTCAATCCTAGCCCTAATGTTCCTGATCAATGTCTGATGTTAGCAAGTGCTGCATATATATAGCCTCGTATAAAAATAAATATAAAATCATCTTAGCAGATGATCAGCTGTACATTGATACCTTGAAGCAGGCAGCCAGCCACTCAAACTGATGATAGCCCTCAGATTGACAAGGTAAGGCCTTCCATTTCCATATGTTCCCTGAGCGAAGCAAGTAGCCGAATAGAGAGCAGTTGCAGCCCCCTGGCTAAAAACTTCCGCAAAGCAACATGTCTGCTTCATCAAAAACCTTTATTTTGAACTTATAAATGAGATCTCCATGATATTCAATACACCAAGACAAGGATAACAATGATGATAAGAGGGGAAGTTCGTACGATGTATTTCACTGCACGTATGAAGTTAGAACGCCTGCTTCTTTCTGGATCAATTGCATAAAGGTAATTCAGAAGTGCAACTGGCGTTGATACTAGAATGTCAGGCTCAAGAGCTGGCCATCCCTGGAGTAAAAGTGAGAATATAGAGCATTAACAAAACTAAAAAAAAAGTCTCACTGTTAAACTAGTGTCATTCGACAATTCTATATACATGCAGAAACCAGTACCTGGCGGCCAAAAACAGCTGCCACACTAACCAGTGGTTCACCAAATTCGTTAACCAAAGAATTAGCCATGCGGACCACTTGCTCACACAACATGACATTTGGACAAAGAACAAGGGACTGATTACGATGCTTCTTCAACTTTCCTTCAGACAGGTCTTCTGAATCATCAGAAGCTCTGCATAACATATCAAACAAAGGAACCAGATATCCATGAGTCTTCCCACTCCCAGTCTCTGCAGAAACTACTGTATCGGCTCCTGAAAAGATACTCGGTATGCAAGCTGCCTGAAAGTTTCGGAAAACTTCGTAAGCATCCAAGTTACAACTAAACAGGGGTAAATGTACACAGTTGGCAATACACAGTAACAAGCATAAGAAAATAGGCAAAAATCATTTTATAATATTTCAAGTTTCAATCATATTATTCCCAGAGCCTTTCCACTAAACCAAAACCGACCAAAGCAAGAAAACTAAAAGCTAATACACATGATTTAAACATCAAAAACACGTCTTTTTAAACAATATTTTGGGGTGGGTGGGATCAAGAATCACGCACAGTAGCTATATAAGACAAATATCATTCAATATCACTCCCCTTTTCTCCTCTACAGAAGAATGCCAATCTTCATTTTACCAATACATACAAAATTATAGCAATGTGTAACATGGATTCTTAAAAAATGCAATCTTGAATGTGAAAGATACCAGAAAAAGGTGAATACTTTGATTTCACTTAATTCTTAATTTATACAGATATATTTAGCTCTACTACACCTCTAACTACTTATCTGTAATATATTTTGCAAGCTTATTTGTCCGAGAATTCTAGGTAGCATTAATATAACAAGATAAGTTTACATTTTCAGAGCAAAATCATATAATCACTCTTGTTTCCACTCCACTAATGAACACCAAAACAAGTCATAGAAAACATGTCACTGACACATTTAATAGTCCTGAGCAAAACAATCTACTGTAAAAAAAAAACCTCTACAAACTTAAAAAATAGTCTTAACTTTTCAGAACACAAAGCAAACAAATGCATTAGAAACAAAGAGAGTACCTGAACCAAAGAGGGCCTGTCCAAGCCAACTAGAGACAGAGCTCCAGCAACCAAATTGGACACACCAATAGAACCCCACGTCACATTTTCTGGAGCAAAGAAAGTATCTTTAGCGCCACCGTCCTCCGCCGCTACGGCGGCGGCGGTCCCAAATGCATAAGAAAAAAGACGTCTCCTCTCACTGAATAAGTATGATTTATGAACACTATGAATGCTTTATATTACCTTCAGCTAACGGGTGGATAAGAAAATGGCTGAGATGTCCAGTTACCAGCAGAATCTTTCACGTGCCTTCGATCAGATGCAAAACCGGATAGGCGATGACCGGAGATCCGCACGTCAAGCCGACTCACCAAAGATCACAGCCGGATCGGCGCTTCGGGTGGGGTTTCTGAAGTTCGAGGAGGGCCTGAGCGAGGCGAAGAAAGAGGCGGTTTTGCAGGTGGTGAGAGGATGAAGGAAAGGTTTCCGGTGATCGAAATTCTGCGTGCTGGAGAGGGGTGATCGTGTTTCTTCCGGGATGGTAAAAAGATTTTTACTAAAAAGTCAAAGCGCGTATAGATCACGTATAATTATTGAGACTATACTTGTAGAAATTTATTTTGTATGAATTTAAAATTAATCCAATGATAAAATTACACGTGGGGAGGTGGACGACCCCGGAGGTTGATTTATAAGCCTCCACTAAACTCAGATGGATTTCATCAAATTCGTTTTAACTGAACTTAGCTCAACAAAACAGGGCTTTTGTTTTGTGGGATGGAAATGAATAATGAAAGAATAAAGAATTTCAATGAGTGAAGAGTGGATTTGAGAGAGCATAACCAGGCTTAATTACCGTGCTTAATTAAAAATGTGCAAAAATGTGCAAATGTGAAAAGGCGGATTTAGTATTTGGGTGGGCTTGAGCCCAACTAACCCGGCTTCCCCAGTACGCTTCTCTTCCCACTATTATATAACTGCGCCGAAGAACAATCACAAACAATCGGGACCGTTGATGGAGGAAATTCCCGCCAAAATTCTCAAACTCTCCGATCTCATTTCCGGCGCTTGCCATGTCGCCGGTGTTTCCTCCGTCACTCCAGAAAACCCACCCTCCGATTTCGACTGGAAGTGCTACGAGAAGCGCCCCAAAGTCCCCAAACCAAACCCTAGCCGCCACACCGCCGCCGCCAAACTCCTCGAGCCCTTGAAAAACCCGGCCGTCCTCGTCGGAACGATCTCCCTTCCGACCCATATCGAAAGAAGTGGCGCCCGAACTTCAATTAAATGCTGCTGCTTCCAGTTTACGGATAATTCTGCCGCGATTTGCTGCGACATCCTCAATTTTCACCCGCGAATTATAGGCAGAAAGGCTCGCATTGGTGCGTGGAACTTCATTCCTTACCACTCCGGCTTCAGGTTAGGTGGGTTTTTGGAAATCATTAGTTGGGAGCTTATAGAATGCTCTTTGAATTCTTCTTCGTCTTATTCGCTAGCTAGGGATCTTAGAATTGGTGGTAATGAGGAGGATTGCAAGGCTAAATATTGTTTATTTGGTATGTTGGAGTGTTTGAGTCCGGTTACCTGGGTTAGTATGTTGGGCTCCAATATGCCTGGTTTTCTTGCTAGAATTTCTGTTTGTGAGTGTAAACTGTGTCGTTCGCGAAAAGGGACGGTTGAATTGGAGGAGCTGGATGCTGGGAAGCAGAAATGTCATTCCTTTGTGAAATCTTTGATTGTGTATTTTTTTGGGTCTGCTTCATGTTGGCACCCTGCCATTGTTAAATTGATTGGGAGTGCTGTTGTGCTATCCGGGTTGATGAAGAAGTTGGTGTGCATTGTTAAGGATGAGTCTGAAGTGATGTATATTACCAGTGAGAGGACATTGTTGCATGTTCCTAAGATGGTGAAGAAAGGGGGTTTAAAATCGAAGGCAAGGCTGAGAGGGGCGGGAGAAGTTGGGAGCTATGCAGGAACTGTAACTGGGGTGTATATGAACGGGATGGTTGTGGAGTTGGATCGAGAGCTGCTTCTTTTGTTGACAGATCACCATTTTATGGTTCCGCATAGTTTGAGAACTGGTGCTCTTGTAAGTAAAGTTCTATTTTTGCTTTTAATGTTGTTTAATGAATTCCATCTTTTAATTGTTGGTTGTTCTTTTGGAAATGGAAATTTCTGATCTTTGCTCATTTGACAGGTGTGTGTGAGAAATGTTCATTTCGTAAACCCAAGGTTTGGATGGACCAAGACACTCATACTTGGTGCTTGCTTCATAACATGCATTTGTGTTGAATCATTTTCCCCACTGGAGACAGGGTTAGCACTCATTTGTATTGCAAAGTTTTCCGATCTGTAAATTCATGATGATCGTATATGTTTACCAACGCGGTATATTTTCCTGTTTCAGGGTTTACAATAGATCATATTCTCAAAGTCTTCTGTGGAAGTTTGTTGATTCATTAACCTTTTCTGCAAGGCTATGGTAGGAATAGGTTTTCGGGATTTTTATTTTTATTTTAATCCCTTGTGCGGATTTTACTTGACTTGTACTTTCCTCCTGCTTTTAGGGTACTTTTAACAGTCATGTGCTTCCAGATAAAGTTTCCTGGGACATCATCTGGACAGGATATTCTAGGATCAAAACATGTAAATTTCTTCCTAAATGTCTTAGTTATTGTTAGTTTGTAACTGCCTTTTATCACTCTCCACACTAAGTGGTGTGCTGCATTTGCAAAAACTGACACGAGTAGTTATTACAAGGTTTTGCCAGATGGTTGGATTAGCTCAAACATATGCTACTTCCTGTCTACCTGCATTAGCATACCGAAAGCAGGTAAATTTCATTGTGATTTTAGTGAAGTCAAAATGTTAAGGTGGTTTTACCCGCCGTTGCTCTTTAACTTTTGTAGCATGGAGTGTTAATGGAGTTTTGCAAGCATTCTTCATGCTGTCATGTCGAGGGAGAAAATTACAGTTTAATGAAATTGGTAAGTCTGAAGGAGTAATCACTGCTTAAATTTTAGCTTTTGTTGTGTAATTATCTTATGATTTCACACAATGTTCCAATTTCATCCCTGATATCAAACCTTTAACTAATTTGCTATATTTTGTTATTAGGCAGTACCAATTTCTTGGTTTAGGATTCATGTCGAAAATAGATGGATGAAGGAACAGCTGGGCATGGTTGCAAGAAGCTATCTATCCTGTTGTGGGCGATCTTACAGGAAGCTTTTTAGAAAACTCTTTCTAAGTGAAGAAACTGGTGTTTGTTTACTTGGATTCATGAAGGTGCTTAGCCATTATACTTTTTCTTCTCTATTGATTATAGTCGTTAAAGTTTCACATATTCTGATCTATTCCAATATAGGTCTCACTATCTTCTGGGAGGTTGCAGCTTGTTGATGCTTCTGGCAGTATAGATGTTGTCATTCCCAACGTCCCATTAACTTGGAATTCTAATAGAGTCTATGAGGTGATGTTTTCTCCGTAGCAATCTTTGAAGCATTTCCTATTGTCCTCTCCTAGAAAACATAGGAAGTTACTTAAATGTTTCACAAATTTTGTTAGTTGAGACTCACAAGTGATTTAATGCATCAATTCTATCCAGGTAGATAACTTTAAGGTAATTGCGCAAGGGATACCGGGTGAACTGAATAACTCAGAACTGTACCCTTGTGTACCATTCTCGTGTCGGAGTATCTTTGGGGATCCTCCAGTAAAGAGAGATACACAGTTATCAATTTGTCTTTATCACCATCTTAGTGATGAAATTTCGAAACTTGATCATTCTCCCACAAGCATGGACTACTGTAAAGAGGTCTTTTCTGATACTGGAAATCTTCACCTACTTTGGTTAAAGCACAAATTTCCAATGCTTACTAAGGTATTACTTTTCATTGCTAGCTTTAAGCTTTTCATATCAAAGACTTTATCTGCTTACTCTCTGTACTAATGTTGTCATATTTTTGCAGTCTTTTGGACATCAAAATATTCCAAACAAATCAAGAGCTTTTGCCGAGGCAGTAATCTTGCCCTGGGATTTAGTCTTTTCTCGGATCGATGCAACTGAACATTTAAAGGGGCTTCACCTAGAGGAACTCGGGAATGTTGAGAAATTGGAGAAACAAGTTGTCCTTAAAAGATGCAAAACTGATAAATCAATAAGTGGCGGTGAATGCAATTCACGTGAAATTGGAAACCTCAAAGATCTGAGTTTTAAATTTCCATGTTTAGCCTCCAGTAAATGCCTTGAATGTCCTCGCCAAGGTTTTGTATGTTGCACTGACAAGAAGGCTGTGGCAAGTTCTGGGTGGAAACCGGACGGGAGGGAGATACTGCTGGAGTTTGATTTTGAATGTCTTTATCTATATCAGGTTTTGCTCATTTCATGATACCTCAAATATTTTTGATAACGATATGGTAAAGATGTGTTTAAACAAAGGTTCTATTTTCCCTTTTGCAGGGGTTGAGAATTGGTTCATATTACATAATAAAGGATCAAAGGAATGATTTTCTCTTCACTGCAAAGAATGATAACAGGACAATGCTAGTCACTACTGAGACACGTCTCTGGAGCCTTTCATTATCAGATGCGGTTTCTGAGCAGTCTGAAGTTGATCTCATGCATGATGCCTCTCGCCTATCTGAACCTTACTGCTCAGATATCAGTTTACATATCCCTTCTGATGCCTTAAACTATCTAAAGATTGGCATTGATATTTCAGAGAGTCGAATCTTGAAGTCATCTGTTGAACTTGAACAAGACACTGAAATATCCAATAGACTTTTGCCTGTAGGAGCTCTTGTTTCGCTTCATGGTCGAGTAGTTGGCGTTCATGATTCTGAAGGTGCTTCTCTTATTTCACATTCGATGACCAAAAACTCTGCTGATGTTTGTCAAAGCTGCATTCATGTTCTTGCCGACAACAACATGGTAACTCCAATTTAACCTAGTTAAATTTAACATTATGTACAATACTTTCTTTGTATCTTATGTCGGCGGTATGTTGTTCAACAGGCATTCATTCTTGGTTCTCTAGGTGAAAGGACCTGCCCTGCTGGTTTTGGTCCTGGAGTGGATGCCACTTTTCACCGAATTCTTGTACTTGGGTATGCTATTTTTTTTCTGTTTATTCATATAGCAGAACTTTTGAGTTTTGACTGTTCTAATATGAAATTTTCTATATTTGACAGTGGGCAAAATCAGTATATGTTACTCTCTGCATCTTTCATTGTGATTGAGTCTGCTAATGTTTCCGAGTTCGTGGATACTACATTGGATGGTATAGTATCACAACGTGAAACTTTTCAAAATGTTGTACCTGTGGATTTAATCTCTGAAATAACTAGGAACGTGGATTTTAAACCTATGCAGCTTCATGTCAGGGTACGCTGCCTGTTTGTCTTTCGTGTTCACATAAAAATTCTTGAATATATAACATATGTTATATATTTATATACCATTTTACTGCAGGTGGTTGGCATTATGTTAGTGGTTTTACAGAAAAGAAAGAAAGGTGCTGATATCCCACTGGCTGGCTTTCTGGTAGAGGATGGATCGCTTACGTGTTGCTGCTGGGCTGATCACGAGAGCGCTGCAACTATTCTTGGATTGCGCGCTGACTTGAGTTCACGAGAAGCTCGAACAAAGATCCCAGAAAGACTAAACGCGATTTTGAGACAGCATGAGAGAGTTATACTAAGAAACCATGGATCTGTGATGCGTGCTTCTTGCCTAGATTTGACAGTTTCTGTGGAAGACAGCAGTAAACCTATGAGCAGCTCTCATCAAGACTTCCTCAGACGGGTACTGATGAATGCTTGCGCCAGCAAGTTATGGACAGTTACTGCTACTCGTATGGATTCAGCATCCATTTGTAGGTTGGTAAATCGAGTGGGCGAACTGGGGATGAAGGTGCTTCCTCTGCAGAATATCATGGTCTCCGATGTGCATCCTTGTGATCCTCTGGCCGAATCCAGGAGAATCATTCAAGGGCTTTTAGATAGCTAATTAACTGGCATCCATGATTTATGAAGTGCCAGGTTATTTTCTGTTCATTTGACTGAACTTGATTCGATGAAAATTTCACACAATGTTTGATCTGTTCAGTGAGAATAACGTCGCTCACATAGATGGTTAACATAAATGAAACAAAATAATTATAAATCTCATCCTTATTTATCTTGTTCTGAATTTACAAACAAATAATTATTGAGCATATTTATGCTGTGTACATTAGAATACAAACAATGGTTTCTTAAATGGAGATGCTGTTAGGGATGCCTTTGCCAGTTAGTCCAGGTTCACTTGTAGGATACAGCAAAGTATAGGGCATCTCAACAGGACCAACCCTGTTCTTGTGCTGCCTGTCATTATTCAAATGGATGATCCTTTTCTCAATCTCACCCAACTTTGCTCCAAACCTCTCAAAAGCTTCAAGTGCTCCTTCATCTCTGGTCCATTCAGCATTCTCCCTTTGTCCTAGGTAAACTTCATCAGAAGCGTGCCTCGACAAAATCTCAATCAGGGATATACCTAGCAAGGTCTGAAGCTGAGCAGTGATTGTTCTGAAGAAAACCTTATCAGGGTTAACCTTGAGTTCTTCATACTCAGGAGTTCCAGGCTCGGGCATGAACCGCCGGCTCACTGTGGGCCGGTTTGGAAGGTAACCGGCAAAAGGGTACTGCCCGAAGTTAACTGCAGCATGGAGGGCAGAAGCTATCCAGATGATAATGGTGCATGAGTCTATTAGGTCATCCAAGGTCTGCATTTTAGGCCACCAGGGTTCGTCTTTCTTGTCTCCGTGTCCTTCTTCTCTTAACTCTTTCCACCATGATTGAAGCTCAGCATCGTTTTGGATTAGTTCGTCTGTTTTGTAGTAGAGTTTGCAGTAATCCTCCACCCATGCTTTGATGGCTGACCAGATCTCAAGCCCATCCACAGCAAATGGATAGTCTTCGATTACTAAACGAAGGCCATGGGGTGCATTTGGATCCTCAACCGCCATCCCTCTGTTGATATTTTCATAAATATATGAATGAATGAGATCATATTTTTTAGAGTCAGGTTTCAAGAGTGTTTAATTACTACTTACCGCTTGACGAGATCAGCTGGAAGTGCTTGTTCAGGGAAAATCCAGTCTTTGTAAATTACTGCAGACATTTCCATGGCGTATTTTCCAGGAAAAACTGTGCTCTCGAGAATTCCTCCCGCGTTGATTAGTGTTTGGCGAGCCAAAGCGTTGATATTCATTGTGTCGCGAAAGTGAGGGCTTAGAAGCTTGTGAATAGGGTGAAGCACACTGAGTTGCCTGTTTGTAGCAATCACAAATGGCTCCAGCACAGCATGTGTTTGCAACCTACAGTTTAGCAAATGCAATGTATGGCTCAGCTGAAATGTGAAATATAACATTAATGTTTTTACCAGTGGCTGATGAGCTGATGAACGCCGGAGTCATTTACTGCAACATATGCTTTTGCCAGTTGCCAAACTGAACCCTCGATGCCATTTTCAGCAGGAGTGTACAGTTTGCTGATGGCGCCGTATTTATCTCCGTTTGGATGTGGCAAGCTTAGCTCAATCACTAATGGTGTTAAGGTCCCATCCTTTTGTAGGAAAAGTAGGGTTCTTGAGGCATATGTCTTTGTAGCCGTTGTGTTTATTCTCCTCAAATAAGGCATTAGTGTGTCATGATGGTCCAATATGAATACCCTGCTTTGCTTCATTGCCTCATCAACTGTCAATCCATCAAGCTTGTTCTCGATCTTTTCTCGCGTGATTGTGCTGGTATGGTCCCCGTAAACTGCAGGGTTGAGCTTGCTTTGTGGAGGAAACTCCTGGAAAAGAAATATTTTCAGTATTCATTGTTTTGATACAAACTACTATGGATTAACAAATCAAACAATGTTGAAATGAATCAAGAAAACAAGTACCTGGAGCTTGCTGATGATAACCGGGTTCAGGCCAGCAAGCATCTCTCTTGCGAATTCTTCATCGGTTCTCCATGCAGATTTGTCCTCTGTAATAGCAATCAATCACAAAACCATATTGAAAACTGAGTGGAAAAAATAATGGTCAATCTATTAAGATGAGTAGTACCTTTGATGACCTGTGGAGTTGGGAATTTAAAGTATCCTTCTCCATCACTTCTAAGCACCTCCTTAAGAGTCTGCAAGGGAATGTTGTCAGTTATGTCTTTCAAGAGCGGACCGCTAGGGAGCTGAATTCCTTTATTGTACAATCTAAGCGCGTCTTCAAAGCTGTCGAATTCATTAGGAGTGCCATCACAAAGGGCCTCAAACTCAGGCAAAAGAAATTGGCCAATGGCTTTGAGTCCATAGCCGACAAAATCCGACATCTTCAAGTGCCCGAATCTCTCATCCCTCGGCACATATATGTTCAAGCTCAGCAGAAGAGGAATCCTACTCTCGATCTTGGGATCTGCAGTGATAATTTAGAGTCTCATTACATGAACCCGAACAAAAATGATAGAATATATTAGTGATACATATATAGGGAGAGATTGTTAACCTGTCTTTGTTGATGGTCTGCCAGTTCTTCCCCTTCGAGGATAAGGATACTCGGATGATCCTCCCAGAACCGGGCGAACATAGTCTGAACCTCGATCTGGATTTCCCAAATCGTTGTAGAAAGCATAGTCATAAACCCTATCCCATTCTTGGAGTTCTCCTTTTCCATTTCCTCTCAACACTGCCAATTCATCCTTCCTGTACTTTTCCAGGGCTGCTGGAGTTTCACCAGGAAGATAACTCTATAACAAACAAAAAATGTCTCCAATTTAGAACTGTGCTCATCTGTTCATTCATTTCCTTTTAGACTCAACTCGAGTTTGAGTTTGGTTGATTTCAATGTTACAATGGTATAAATTTACCTGATTGGAGAAGAAAATGCGGTCTTTCTTGTATTTTTCATCAGGATACACCCAAGAATTGCAGATGAAATGGACTGGACCATGTCCGGGAACATGTTCAAGCGTGACAGTCTTGAGATAAAACTCAGAATGATGGAGATTCTTGACGATGAATGCTCCCGGAACTCCAATCTCATGTTGGTTCCAGTCGAATGTGACGTTGAACGTGGATTCACCAGTAGCTAAAGAAGGGATCGAATCGTTCCAATCTTCTATATATGCAGGACTGCTAAGCTTGCCTTGCAATCCATTTGCTGCAATTATTCATACAAATTAAACTTAGCTTTCTCAACATTTAGAAAAAGGAAAAGCAAGGAATACATGGTCAATTTTGGTTCAACAATATTCCAACAGGTACGACTTTGAATAGTGAACTTGGAACTTAACCAACTTGTTTCCTTGGAAAACGATATAAGAGTGGAAAATGAACCAAAATAATATCAAATTATTTCTGAAAAAGAATAGACCATTTCAAATAATAACTTTATCGTTTGAAATCTTTATTTCTGGAGTTTATCAAATTTACTTAAAATCTTTACTTAAACTCCAACGCATAGTAACAAGTTAACCATTGTGTCATATTATATTATATGTTACATTACATGCAGTGGTGGAACCAGAAATTTATGTTAGGGCAGATTCAAATGACTAAAAAAAACTTTCGTACGTAGGTTCGTCGGAAAACTCCAAATTTGACATGAGAACAACCTGGGTTTTGAAATATAGGGTAGGTCACTGATAACATGCATGCATGCAATAATGCAAGAAATCAGAAAAACAATGGTGAAAATGATCAGGCTAATAGGTGTACCTGGATCAGCATTTACAGAGCTGATAAGCTGAAAGGTAATCTTTTGTCCAAATAACTCATGAAACCCATCAAGAACCGTGGCTCCAAAATCATTGAAATCCAACACGTTCTTTCTCATCAAAACAGCAGTTGCTTTGATCTTCTTGCTGCTGCCATGGTTTCCGGTTAGCGCGTCGACAACTTGGTGAAACATTTCCTCCTTTTTTACCCCAACTTGGAAATGAATGAATGAATGAATGGATGAATGAATGAAACTATGAAATGAATGAATGAATTGTAAATATGAAGAGGAAAAAGATTTGTGTTTGGAGCTGTCTTGATGTGATGAAGAGGAAATGGCATGCCTTGAGGGTTTAAATAGACTCAAGAATTAGCAGACACCAGGAACTTTCACTTCTTCCTCACATTAATTGATTAATATATTATGAGAATAACATTCATCCGGATGATCCTGATATAGGCCTTATCAGGCACCAATAAGATAATGACACGTGTACAATTGTAATGTTTTAATTGGTTAAAATATTTTTAGTAAAGTTCTAAAACCCTAATTTAGAATGCCTAAACCCGTCTGAGTAATGATTGAACACGTGGCCCAATCATAAATTAGTTAAACATGATGTGTCATTATTTAATTGGTGCCTGATATTGCCAATATCAGGATGATCCTGATATATATTAAACTGATATATTATTATAATACTTTTGGAACCAATTAATTATTAATTTCTTTGTATAAATCTTCTTATTTTTTTTAATCATTTTAATCGTTAACATCGATCCCACGTTATGTAATTCTCTCCATGCCACTTGGTTCGTAAATGTTATGATCATCAGCATACTTTGTGTGAATTAATTACTACTTCATTTACAATTCAACTAATGATGATGATGACCAGGTACCTAATTACATTGGTTTACCAGTTCTTTTAATTTTATTTCGGTTTACTTGACCTTTTAAATTTTATCTAATTTGATTTAATCACATTAAGAGTTTTGAATAAGTATTCAAAGATGTTATTAATTAACAAATTTAATTCCAATATGACTATTATTCCTCATATCAGTTTAATTATTTTAATTGAACGCTGTTTATTTCGTGTTGTTGTAAAGAACATTGACAATAATAAAATGTGATGCCAAACTATTATATTTTGTATTGGTTGGTTGACCATAAAATAAATAATCAACTCTTTCTCTTTTTAAAATATTATTATATTAAAATTGAACAATGACCTTTCTTTGTATCAGCTGTTGTTCGATCTAATCTTATGCATGTGGTAAAGTTTAGGTCAATTCCTTAATATATTTTATTTAATAACAAAAAGACATGAACTGATAAAACAACTGATGTGTTATAACCAGTCCAGTATTTTACTCGCGTAATCCAAAATATCAATGAAATAACACTATCGTCCCCTGCAAGTTGTCTAGTTTTTCAAAAATCAAATAAATTGAGTTCATTTTGATACTGTTACACTGTATTTTGGATTATACGAGTAAAATATGCTAGAATAATGCATGCCGTCAATGTATAGCAGCCCAAGTTGGTTAATAAATAAAGACTTTTTCATATTTTAATTCCATACATTGTGATATTCTTTGGGGGTGTTTGGCAAAGTGCTTTTTGGGCTAAAAAGTGCTGATTTGACTAAAAAATGCTAATTTGACCATCAAACAGCACTTTTAAGCGTTTGGTGAATGAGTTTGAAAAAGTGTCTTTTGTACTCAATAGGCTAATTTTCAAAAGGCTAAAAGAAGTAGCCTTTTCTACTCAAATGCTCAATTAAATACCCTTTTGCCCTTTCTCCTCTATACTAATTATGCAAAAAGATAGAATACATATTGTTGAATTTGGTTTTTGTAGGAAAATTCAAGTGTTCAAAAATAATTATGCATCATTCTAATTGTTCAATTAGTATTTTGGGTTGCATTATTATGATTATATTATGGATATTTATGTTCATTAGATTTTATTATAATGTCATTGGTTGATTTTTCTCATTTTTCCACTGTAATATCAATAACATTTCATCAAAATTACTCAGAAATATTTTTTTTCCTTACATCCATCAACATGAAACAAGAAAAAAGTTAGAAAAAGTCTCTAAAACAAACTTATAATGTATAGTTTTAAAAATATTTCATGAAAATGTGGATTATATAATAATTTATTTTAATTTATTATAATTCTTATGTTTCATTTGTAATTAAAAAATAGCAATTGATAAATTATGTACATTTAATAAGTGAATAAGTAGTAAAATATATTCATGTCCATAAACGTCTTTTTGTCCATAAACAGCTATATCTATCAGTTTATTTTACCAAACACATTTATACAATCAGCTAGTCAAATCAGCCAGTCAAATCAGCTAATACAATTAGCTAGTCAAATCAGCTAATGCAATCAGGTAACAGCTAACAGCTAATTCCCAACCACCCTTTATCTGTTTGCCTATGGTTAAGATAAACACATAGATATATACTCCTGGTAGTGAAGACTGAGGAAAATATAAATCATGCATTACTGCTTTTAAATTGCATGGTAAAATATTACATTTCAAGGAAGTGGTATGAATGTGCTCTTTTAAATTATTAAGTTGTCTACCTTAATTATATTTATTCGATCGAAAATTTTCGAAGACAAATGTAATATCTTGCATTAGATTATGCAATTTTCACGATGCATTTTCATCGTCGCATAGGATATTTTTAAGAAACTCTGGATTGGTTTGAAGGCAATTTTTGACTGTTGATCGACAGAATTTGATACTTTTCAACACGCTTATAAAATCAGTTTTTAATATATTTTATTCCATGCGTTCATACTTTAATTCATCTTTAATTCTAAGAAATAATCACTCCATATGAAGATCGATTTTTCATTTTTTTTAATAGCGTGATTCATTTAATAAGGAATATACACATAAGGATCACGTGTTGACTGGATTATTATGTTGAAGAGGACGTGGAATGATCGTTCTTTGGAAATTGGGAGAATAGTCTTAAGCCATCACCCGTTTGCTATATTCTTATTGACTGGTCTTACCCTATATAATTAAGAAACGGTTGTGATTTGCTTATTTCGGATTTGATTCAACTTTAATAGAATGTGAAGGGGTATCTTTAACTTTAAAAGTTACATATTTTTTATAAAATTCCTTACATTCTTTAGCTTAAAATGTATTTTATTATATGTTACCTTTAAATAAATAATATTTTTGTTGATAAAAATACATGTTAAAATTAAATATATAGTAATAATTTTATAATTCTTGAAAATATATGATGTTTATATTAAAATATATATGGTTCATTTTTAAAGGTAGGTACGCATTTTAAGTTGGTAAAGGTGGTTTTTTATGAAAAATTATGAAAGTTAGATATTTCAAGAAATCAATATGAACTATGTCATAAATAAACTATGTCTAAATATAAAATTTCAAAAACTTAAAAATAAATGTTTACATCAAAGTATAGATTTTTATGAGACCGAATCTTTTATCTTTATGTATAGTGTACTTGCTTTTTAATATTATGCACACTATTAGATATGGTTTCAAGGGTAAAAAGTTGAATATTGCCCTTAAATTTTAGAGAAGTGCCTTGAGGAGAGCGTCTATCTGATACATGGTAAATAAACAAGCTAGGGAATTACATAGAAAATAAAATAAAATTAGGGAACTACATGGCAATACTCCAAATTCGATGAACGACCATATATAAACCATATCCTCTCTCAATTTTATTCAATACCCAACGTGAAACTTACACTTTCTTCACCAATTTTGCCCATACCCAAGGTGAAATACACCTACTTCCCCAATTTTGATCTAAATTCATTGCATCTCGCCTTCAAAATCAAATTTCGATCGATTCGAAACTTCAATTCAATCGAGATTGGATTGAATTGAGAATATTCAACCATTTTGGGCAAAAACCTATCGCTCTGGATTGAAAATATTATCAATGGAGATTGAACTCTTGGTAAATGTCTCGTATTGCTCGGTTCAATCGAGATTTGATTTCGATTGAGTATTCGACGTCGCTTCGTATTTAATTCACAGAATCAAAGGACCGTCGAAAAAGAAGGTGAACCAAGTTCTGTAACAGCTCTTTCAAGTATGACACTACAATTCTGTATATTGTTCGATGTTAAAAAGTGGAGGTTTCTGCTTGCGTGGAGTTTTTTGTGTGAAAATGTTAGGTTTTGGTTAAAAATGCATATGTTTGCCTGCATAGAGCCGGTTGTGGTTTTATTGTGGACCTTTTGAATTAAAACTTGCTTGTTCTGTATCTGAGAAATTTTTGTTGTAAAATAGTGGGGTTTAGTTTGAAAATGCTTAGATTTGCATGTTTAAATCTGTATATTTAGATTTCAGTTTGTAATGTGGAACTTTTGATTTAAATTGTTTTTATTGTCTATGTGAAACTTTTATGGTTAAACTGTGAGGTTTAGTTTGAAAATACCTTGATCAGCATGTTTTGTGAAACTTTTGTAGTAAACAATAAGGTTTACCTTGAAAATATTTAGGTTTGCATGCTTAGATCTGTGCTTAGGTTTCATGTTGCAATGTGAACCATTTGAGGTAAAACATTGTTGTTGTGCCTCTATTTACCTTTTATGGTTAAACTGTGAGGTCCAAGTTCAAAACGCCTAATTTTGCATGCTTAGATATGTGTGTTTGACATTTTTGTTTATAATTTGGACCTTTCAATTTAAAACATGGTTGTTGAAACTCTATGAGTCTTTTATGGTTAACTATGAGGTTTAGATTCAAAATGCATAACTTTGCATGTTTAGATCTGGGTGTTTGGGTTTTTTGTTTATAATTCGCACCATTTAATTTAAAATCAGTGTTCAGATTGTGTGAATCTTTTGTGGTTAAATTCTTACCTTTCAGTTCAAAATGACTAGATTTGCATATTTGGATCTGTGTGTTTGGATTTCATTTTATAATCTGGACTTTTTTTCATTTAAAACATGTTTGTTCTGCCTGCATGAAACTTTTCTGTTGAAACTGTGAGGTTGTAGTTGAAATCACCTAGGTTAAGATTTAGTACATGGTAGAGCAGTTTGGTAGCTCGCAAGGTTTTTGGAGCAGTTCTGACAGTGCAAACTAATCGACAAAACCTATCAAGTTTAGGTGCAAGTGATGATATGGAGTTTGGCGCTCTAAAACAAGCAAAGACTAAAGAAAGGTGTGCAAAATTCATGTCTGGGATCGAGAAGTCGAAGTAACAGTCTTAGAATGAGTTTAGCTCATACATGCCAAAAGTCCAATTGTTTTAAATTGATAGGGTTTTCAATGATACTACTTGTCTTTTAAATATTGGTGTTATTAGTAATAAGTTTGAGATTTTAGCATGAATTCTTCTAAATAATACTTCATTACATGAAATACTTTCTACATTTTGTTTTAATTTTTTAAAAAATTTCGGGGCCAAATTTATAATACTGTTTTTTAGTTTCAAACCCTTGAGTTTGAAGTTGAAACAATGAGGTTTTAACCTGAAATACCTAGAAAAGAGTTATCAGCAATGCAATGATGTTTGTTAGTTTTTCTTTAACTTTGGACTTATAAGTTAAAAGAATAAAATTTAATGTAAAACCCATGAAGTAAGTGAATAGTCAATACAAGTTGTGTTTCTTTTACTTTAAAACTGTTAAGAGCAAGAAGAATTTGATTTTGACATAAAATGCTGAGAAAAGCATAGACAGTAAATACAATATGGCTTGCTTCTACTTCAAAAAGTTGAAGTTATAAACTAAAACAATGAGAATTTTTATCATCAAACCTCTAAAGAATTAATGATACTCATAATACTTAAAACATTTATAGTACATATTGGACGTATATATTGAGAAATAGACGACTTCATAGATGAATCAGTTATAAGCTAAAACATTGGTATTATAATATCAAACATATAACTTTTAACATAAATCCTAACACACAAAAATAAACTTGTTTTGTACAGAAACATTTAAACTCATTTCAATTCTAAAGTACAAAAATGAGCACCACCACCAATACGCAAACTCAAATTCTAACAATCATTGTCTTCTTCATCAATGTGCCGCGTCAGCTCTAGAAGTTTGGTGTCTTTTGTTTTGGTTTGAGTTGGGCCAATTCATTCCAGAAGTTTGGCAGCACATATTTCCAAATCTCTTCGTAACAGTTTAAATTTGTTTTCACAAGACAATGATTTAAGTTGAAAATAAGGATAAAGTAAAATAGAGTCATGCAAGTCATTTGGCTTTGAAAGTTTTGGGAGCCCGCTAATGACGGTATAAAATAAAATAAAAAGTAACTTTCAATTGTGAACTCCATATCTAAATAGTATTTTATTCTTAACTGCATAGAAATAGTGGGTTGAGATGAAGGAGAGGAGGCCTTGCTGAGGTTTTGGTCTGATTCTTTCGTATGATCAACACTGGACTCCAATTCCACTTTGAGTTGGATTCGGACCCAAGCCCGACGAATGTATGTACACGTGGCGCCTTGTGCAACGCCAGACTCTTCTTCTGTTTCCTCTTCGGTGATCACGAGTAATGAGTAGCAACTCAGGCTCATTTAAATTCTTACCCAGTAATTTACAGTCTGAGCTGAATTTGCCGTCACATGGCGATTACGGCCAGAAAATTGATGTCTTCAACGGCGAACCTCGCTTTCAGTCTACGGTTTCAGAGACGGATTTCTGTGGCCGCGGTGTGGGGGAATGGAGACTACGGGAGGTTGGGGCTGGGGAGTTTGGAGTCTCAATGGCGCCCCAGGATTTTCGATTCTTCAGTTTTCGGTAATCAGAGCATTCGACAAATTGCTTGTGGCGGTGCTCACACACTCTTTTTGACAGGTATGTTGTTGCTTCACTTCCTGCTATTCAGCTAGTAATTGATTATTTTTTTTCAATCGATCATCTCCTTGTTTTATCGGGAAGGTTTGAATTTGTGTGTCAGGATTTTTTCATTAAGAAAAAGCTTTGTATAATAATCGAGAAATTTGGTATTCTTAGGAGATGCTTTTGTTTAATTGCTTATATAATGTAACCTGTTAGCAATGTGTGGTGTACATGGAAAAATGTAAACTAGAAACTATAGCACGTACCACTAATTTAGCGGCATTATTGGTTTCACTGTTGAGAAGGATCATGATCAAATATGCTTAGGTAAAGTTATACAATGGTTGCCCCTCTGTGGATCATTATCGAGAACATAACCCATTCACAGACACTTAGAAATGCATACGAAGTAGAGCAAGCATGTGTCTTTACATGGATCTTGTGTTGAACAGAAACTAGTAAAAGAATATTCCAGAGAGGATGATTTGCCTTTCTAAACAAATCAGCTTTTTGTTTATGAATGCTGAAAGTTTTAATTTTATTCCTGCTTATTTAGTTGTTGATATATTGCTCATCATCTTTTTCAGAAAATGGTGATGTCTATGCCACTGGACTAAATGATTTTGGACAGCTTGGCATCTCAAATGATAAAAGCTATACCACTGTATGTAATCTCAACTTCATTGTTATTATATTTTGTCATATGTTACATGGAAGAGCATGTCCTTCAGTCTTTAGAGAATGTATACAGCTGTTTTCATTTATGTTATGAGGGAAAATTTTGCAATCATAAATTTCAGCTTAATAAAATTGTACAGTGGCAATTTTAATTATGCAGTCACTACAAATTTCATATACATTCTAAAAGCCTCTCTTTTTAGAATGGTTCTGTGAATAAGCTGATTTCCTGTTTTCTTCATAGTAAATTAATCATATAAGACGTAGCTTAAATTCAATAGATTTTTTAGTTTGCAGTTAGCATCTGATAACTGTATGGTTACGATACATCAAGCATAAAAACGTCAGTGCATCTTTTCCGTGCTTAATTTCTGTAGTAACTCTTTTACACGCTTTGGATGCTGTTTAATGTAGAGTTACTGGGTGATTAAATAATCAATTTGCACTGGTATGTTCTATGAGTATATGAAATGGTTATCCTCCCTGCATCTTAAGTATACTCTTTTGTAACAACTGTTATAGGAGCCAACTCTAGTTTGTGGACTTCCTAAAGAAGCTATAAGAATTTCAGCTGGCTATCATCACTCTTCAGCCATTACAGGTTTGTTATTTGAACCTTCTTACTCTCACTTTCCTTTTAACTGATGATTAAAAACAAATCTGTGCCTTTATTGCCTTCCCTGGATTGTTTCATCTAGGCTGAAAACTGAAAAGGTTTTGTTTGTTTTTGTGGTGTTCAATGCATACATTAAATACTCACTGTCAGTTTATTCTTAATTTCTTTTCTTAGATTGCTATCCATCTTTTGTTCTGTTAGTATTGAGCTTCTTGGCATCATGAGTGTAAATATTTCTGAAACTCTTTAAAGGGTTTGTGTGGAGACGATGTAAATGCTGTTGATTTTAACCTCCAGCACTCTTTTTTGCGGCGTGGCCTGACCCAATATAAATGAATGCTGATAGAAGAGCCCTTCAATCTTTTTACTCCTTGTTTGAGGAGAACTAGACCATGTAATGTGTTCCAAAAAACTTGCGAACTGATCATATTACAAAATCTTTTAAGAATGCTTTTGGAAAGTGGTTCACATAGAACGCAAAATTTCCAAATGGTAAACTGAAATTAGTAGAGCCTATTTAAGCTACATGTAAGTAGAGCCTCCAAGTTTGATTTAAGCTGAAAATAAGTAGAGCCTCCAGGATGCAGGAAAATCAAATTAAATTAGCTTTTAAATTTAGGCTTAAGGAAATGGAAGTGTTCTAATCTTTGAGTAGCAAACAACGGTTTTGTCAATGCCCTGCATATTCTGGAAAAATGAAGAGTAATGGATGACTTATTTATTGGATGCTAGGACCCTGTGAAGGTTCTATTGTAAATATTTCATGCAGTAATTTCTGGCAAAGATTTTGATTTTTAGTGATTTAAATATGTAGTTAGGTTTTCTTCTTTTTGAACATTACTTCAGAGTTGAACAAACCAATTCCATGTACTTCTCTCTGCAATCTCGATCTGTGATCATATTTTTTTTCTATCGTCTGTAGGGGATGGTGAACTCTATATGTGGGGGAAGAATGCAAATGGACAACTGGGGCTTGGGAAAAGTAATGCTCTGCTTACTCCTGCATTTATTGTTTTCTCACTGATGAATCAATCTGTACCGAAAATCTCACAAGTTGAGACAGGAGTTCATCTGTTTCTCATGTTGGGAAGGATAGCATATCTCTTTCTGTCGAACTACCATCATTGTGTTATTAAGAGAAATAAAAAGTTCATTTCATATGTACCTTTACTACTCCCTTCTGATGATAAAAAAACTAAAAAATACTCCCTTTTGTGCTTCCTGTTCACTCTAATGAATGTAGCATCGATGTCCTTGTTGTCACAGTTATATCTTCTCTGTTATTCAAAATCACTGCTGATTGATGGATTAATCCTCTTTTATGTTAATAATAACCTTATGATATCTTCTTTCTACAAACTTTGCAGAGGCAGCAAAAGTAGTTCCTCTTCCAAGTAAAGTTGAATGCTTGGATCAAGTCACCATTAAAATAACTTCTTTGGGATGTGAACATTCTGTTGCTGTCACAGGTGCAACATAAATAGATATATCTTGCTATATATTTGCTTGTTTGAATTGTTTATTCCCCAATACACCCCCTGTCCCACTATGTATGCCGCACTTACCTTTTGCACTAGGATGTAAAAGTAAGTGTGTGAGGAGATATAGTAGAGAGTAAGTATAAATGCAGAAAAGAAAGGAATAGAAATAAGTGAATGAGAATGAATTGGACTTTCCAAAAGACGAGATAAGTGTGAAAATAGTAGTTGGATGTCGAAAAGGGGTAAAAATATTTGACAATAATAGTGGACAAAGGGAAGTATTAATCATCAATGTTGTGAATGTTATTGTGCAGATAAAGGTGAGGCATTGAGTTGGGGTGGTGGAGCATCTGGAGGACTTGGTCATGGGCATAAATCTGGCGTCCTTGGATTTATAAAAAGTGACAGGTGTTTGTTCTGTTGATTTTATAAATTGAATGCAGAATAAATGTGTGATGTTCTTAAGAGTTTGAATCTGTATTCCTTTACCTGCTGTTCAAATTCTTTTAACATCAAGCATAAGTAAGTTGCAGATAATTTCTACCTACATGTTTTCTTTGTCTGTCTGTTAGCGTGGCTAAGGATATACTGGGGTGTCACATACAGTTTTTTCTTTTTTAGATAGTTTGAATATGTGGAATGTTTGAGATTTCCTAACGGTGTTACTGTTCAAGCTGTTAAATTTGCTTGACCTTATAGAATTCCTGCAATGTGCTTAGTGAACACACGTTTTAATATTCTTTTATTAGTTGAAACTGAGGATGCTTACCGTTCTACCTTCTCCATTTTGTTCTGAGCAGTGAATATACTCCACGGATGATTAAGGATCTTGATGGAATAAAGGTACAAGTATTTATGTAGAGTTGATCGCTCCTGAGAAGTTTCTTTGTAGATAAATAAACCTTAATGTGCCCTTCCTTGTTATATATGTGACGAAAAATAGGTGAAAAGTGTTGCTGCTGGGATGCTACATTCTGCCTGTATTGATGGTATGCTCATTATCACTGGACATCAATAACTAAGTTTTCATGTTTTTATGTTAGGGCTGGCTGTGTGCATTGATTTCCACCATTTCATTATTATGTAATCACATTTTATGAATAAATTCCAACTTTGTGGACATGGCAATTTTTAGTATTTTAAGTGTTTCGAATCAACTTTTGTGGTACAGCTTTTTCACTGCAAGTATGTTGCAGAAAATGGCTTTCTATATATCTTTGGCGACAGAGCAAAAAAGGAACTGGTAAAGTTTAAAATTTCCCTTTGTCCCTGAATTAGTTACTTTATATTAAGATGATTCTTGAATCTTGAGGGTAATTGTTTATTGACTTGCTCCATCCTTGTCCTATAGGGCATAGGACAAAAAATTGCAACAGTGCCATCTCTCGTGAACGAATTGCCATCCTCTGAAGAGGTTGCTTGTGGTGGCCATCACACTTGTGTTGTTACAAGTAATAATTTAATCTTATTCCATAATTCTCATGCATATATATTGTGAAAGTATAATGAGTCTAGCTGTACCATGTTAAAATGGGTTTACTTCTACTTTTCAAAACTCTCCCCGAATTGTGAAGAATAAAGAACTGATTCTAGAGAGGCATTAATTGTTTGTATACATTATTAATATAAACTATGGCATAGACAAAGAACTGCCTGCTTGTTGTGTTGAGAATATTGTAAATGCGATGACTGGTCTCTACAAATGCCATTACTGTTTGTTGATCTGGTTAACGTAGCAATACTGCTTAAGTTCAACTATTGTTACATCATGTTGCGTTTTTCGATCCATAATGGTTGAAATTTAATACTGCTACTGATGGATCCCTAAATGCACCTTTGACTTTTTTGAATGAAGTCTATCTTGTGGCAATACATCATTCTGAACATTAGATATGTTCATACAAATTTCACAGGTGGTGGAGAGCTTTTCTCATGGGGCTCAAATGACAATGGTTGCCTTGGTATAGGGTATGTTTCTTGTTAATATACTTAAAATTCGAACATCCTGTTTGATGATGACAATTTCATTTCATGCTGGCTTCTCCGTGTTCTGTTTCATGGCTTCTTTAGATTTATTTTTCATCCCCTATTTCCAGGTCAGCTGATGTTGCTCAATCACCTGAAAAAGTTGAAGGTCCTTTTCTGAGGAATCCTGTTTACAAGGTTTGTTAGCAAATTATTAGTTGGAAGTTTATGACTGTTCCGTGTTTCTGCATGGAGTTAGGCTATAAATCCTTCCCGTACCACTAGGTTTCTTCTCCGTGCATTTATATTCAGGATCACATATTAATATCCCTATATTTAAGAGCATAAATTTGTTAAGTTTGTTGGTAATAGCTTAATGTATTAATCAAATTTGAAGCTATTTCCTTGAGTAGTGTCTAAAGAGTTTTATTTTTATATTTATATCTTCGTGTAGGTTTCCTGTGGTTGGAAGCACACAGCAGCTATATGTGGTAAGTGTCTACATTATTAGTGTCTTGGTCCTCAAGGTTTTCTGGTGATAATCACATGTGTTCTCATTGTTATTAAGCGAAGTTTCCTGTTTCTCAGTCTTAAAACTGATGAAGTTTAAACAAGATCTTATTTCCACAATATTCTGCATCAATTAATGTTGCTGTTAACAATAGCAAGTTTGGAGTGCTATGATTTAGCCGTGCTCATGTTTTTTGTCTCTTTTCTTCACCTTGCATCATAAACAAGTCAAATTACTTAAAATTTAAAAACTCGTGTTTTGAGTATCCAAGATTGTAGAAATGAAAAGCTCTTCAGAAATGATCTCATAGAATGCACCTTTTGGCCACCTGTACCTTCAAAGCTAAAAAAGATCATACTTTGGCCTTTTTCAAACCATTCCTATGTAATTCGATTCGACTACTGCTCTTGTTAGTCATATCTTTGAATAATTAATACAAAAAGTATCTCCCACACATTTGCAAACGAAAATTGAAAGAGAAATATTAAATTAATCAGAGTTGCAACCTAGTTTCCTACTGATACACCAACTCTGAAATTGTCTGTTCATAATTATAGGAGTCAATGATTACTGTACCTTGCATGTCTTTTTTTTTTTTCCGATTTACTTATATTGTTGATCCTATCTTACTTCATCAACTTTGCAGGCGGCAGTATATACACCTGGGGCTGGGGTGGCTCACACGGAACCTTCTCTGTTGATGGCCATTCTTCTGGTGGACAATTGGTTTGTTTCTATTAGTCCCTATTCGTTTTCTTGGCGTGTATATACATGTGTATAAAATCTCAGATAGGTTTACATTCTTTGTCAAAAAAAAAAGGTTTAAAATAATAATCAGTTAATCTAAGGTAGATAAATTTCGATAGATTTGAGCTGACTGCCACACTATCAAATGCATTATGGACTTCTGCTTTGACTTCTAGACCCCGAGGTGGTATTTTTGTTAGAAAATCACAACCTCCAAAAATTTGAGATAATTCAGATGATTTTGAGGAGAATAATAGTTGCTTCTAGAGGTGGTTTTTGATTTTGGCTAGGGGATTTTAATTGCCCATTTTATGTTGAAATGGCGCTTCCACGAGAACTTGAGCATTCTAATAAGTTGGGCTGTAGTTGCTCCAAACTTTCAAGCAGTATAATGGAAGTTTTGCTTGGGAGGTTACTATTTATTGACATGAATGAAATACCTAAATTTAAATACACCATGTTTTCCTTGTGCATCTAAGGTCTCCTAAAGTACATCAAGTCTTCAAGACCAGTTTAAGCACGTTTCTCCTCTTCTCTCTCTGTACTTCATTGGAGTGGCTCCCCATTCTAATTCAAGTGTCTTATCTACCTCCTTAATTCTGATGGTGATGTTCATAAAAATACAAATGATGTGACCATGATGAAATCATCTTTCGAAAATTAACCTTAGTAACACTAAATCAAAATCTAGGGACCACTACTGTTTCCAGTGCTTTAGGTCCGACATTCTAGTAATAGGTTATAATTGATAATATGCTTTTGATATGTTACAGTATGGCTTACTGTTGCTGGTCCATTATGCTGGCAATCTATTGGAAAGGTTAGAAGGTGAATTGTAGTTAATTTAACATTAAACGTTTAAAACCAGACTTCATTCGATAATTAGAATGCTGACTTGGATTTATAAATTGCTTTGGTGAATAAAACTTGTTTTGGCCAATGAGACTTCCAGTCAAGAATTTTGGGCGGCTGTGTGCCTCAATTGCTGTATAGAAACTCTAGTCATTTTCTTGACAAGCTTACATGTTGCTTCACTAATTCACCATCTGAATATCTGTCAAGTTCAGTTAATAATTGTGTTTTCTACACTTATTCCCAACTGTAGGGACAGGGCAGTGACGTAGATTACTTTGAACCGTCACTGGTGGATTTTGGCAAAAAGGTGAATGTATTGCAAGTTTCATGCGGATTTAATCATACAGGAGCCATTCTTGAATGCATCTCAACAGAATCTTGATCAGGAAATGGCCATTCATGTGTACTATAGATACGAATCTCTTGATCTATAAGTGATGCCGGGCAATGCATATATATTATCACATACCCACTATATATACGTGTATGTAATATAACAGATGTTGTACACGATTGTAGATCTGTTAGTTCTAGAAGTGCAAGAGATGAAACAGCTCCAAGCCTTGCTTCATCATCAGTTAAAGAATCTGACTATTAATATTTTACTGTTTGATTAAAGAGCAGTGTTTGGTATATTGATCAGTTTCTTTATGTTAATCCAGAGTGTTAAATTTGTTTCAGTCTAAAAGTTTGCCGAATTAATGCTGTCGCGGGATGGGGTTTTTCCATTTCTGTTATATCTTCTGATGATAAACAGTGGCTAGTTGCAAAATGAAACTGAGGTGATTACTGTACTGTAGGTTTGAGTAGTCTTAAGCTATAGTTATTTGGCTTACTTTCTCATTCCTCAGCCTTTTTTTCTTTGATGCTATCCTTATTTTAATCCAAGTCTGGTATTACACACTTCCATGCTGCTATTTCACTGATATTGCAGTAACTAAAATTGCAGCACTTCTTTAGTATGCTCTTAAATGAAATATAAGAACTGAAATTTAGCAGACATCAAAAACAATGTACCAAAGCAAGATTAAAGGACAATATGTTGTATTTATAAACATTGTAATCCAAGTATTTATACATACTCAAAAGAGTCATCTAAGATTCTATGCTACATATATCATCTGGACCTTCAAGTAACTTTAGGATCCAACTTTGGTCTTTTGCAAAAATCAGAGAACAGATCAAGACTTGAGGGATGTTCTTCCCTGTATCTCTTCAGCGGCTTCATAGGTTGCTCACTCGATATGTCCAGTGAAGCCGACTCACGAACAAAAGGATGTTCTTTCAACAGCTTGTCGGCGCTCCATCTCGACATGGGAGCAACTTCTAAGCATTTTGACAACAAGTCCCGGGCATCACTTGACAACCCACTAGGAATTTGGACTTCCTGTTTAGCCATTTCCTCAACGGCTTCCCAATCACAAACTGTATCCAAATTTCTCAATCTCTCACCGACAAGCATCTCAAACACTGTACAACCAAGAGCCCAAATATCCACCCAAGAACCATAGTCTCCATATAGGATTGTTTCAGGGGCTAGGTAAGGCAATGTTCCTCTAGTTTTCAGGGTTTCATCGCTCAGTTCTTGCTCGAGTATAAGGCCCATGTCAGCTATCTTGGCGGTATATCCAGCAGTGGCATCCTCATCCGCAACCAATAGGATATTTTCAGGTTTAATATCGCAATGGATCATCCCCTTAGCGTGGATGTGCTTCAAGCCTTGCAGAATGGATTGTGTATACGCCCTAATCTCCTGCTCATCAAACCGCCAGGAACCGGAATGTATTTGATCACACAAATCACCACCTGCTGCATATTCAAGAAACAGATTATACAGGACTCCCCCTTCTTCATTATCATCACTGGCATCCGCCCCATAACACCTAACAATGTTAGGGCAATCCTGCAGAGATTCAAAGATTTCTCTCTCGAATTGCAGCGGATCGGACTTCGAAAACTCAGCCGATTTGACCGCAAACAAGGGCGGAAGATTTAGAGAAACAGAGACATCATCGTCGTCAGGTGACGGAGATGATGTCGCCAAACAGACGGACCCGAAACTGCCGAATCCCAATCGCTTGATCACAGTCCAACCCATGATCTCCTGCCTTGAACTGATTGCCGATTGCTTCACGGACCCGAACTGAATGCTTCAGATCTCTTGAAAATTAGGGTTTAAGGAAATTAGAGGGGATAAGTAGAATCGGACAAGAAGAAGAAGTGGAAGAGGAAGAGAGAATTCACAGAGTGGAGTGAATTCGCGAGAGTATGAAATGGAGAATGACTACTGGGATTGGGAATTTATAGAGCTCGCCCCCAAATTTATCTAGGGTTCTTGACTGGGTCATATTTGACAGTTACAAATAACCCGATCCGACCGGATATTACGCGTGTTAATCCAGCCGTCGATCTCACCCTATCCAGCTGTCACATTTCTTTTCGATAACCGTCACCCTTTTTAGGTAATAAGAAAATTTATTAAAACAACATCTGTGTTATTTATTTCAAAATTAAACTTTAATCTTATATTTATTTAATTATAAAAGATTTCTAAAGTAAAGTGATAAATTCAGATTCAAATTTAAAAAGACTCTAGTTTGTATCATAATTTCATTCCTTCAGTGCACTTTTTTTGAATAAAATTTTTAGTGCACTTTCTGATCATAATATTTATTTGTGTTTGATGATGAATTTTAATATTTGCATTTTTAATTTTGTTTTATAAATTAGAATGGTAAAAAATCACACTTCGAAACTCTTTGAGTGGTAAAAATACATTCTTCAAAAGTATAGATTAATTATTCGACAAAATTGGTGGTATTAAAGTTTTTAAGGATACTAATTCTCCACTCCCATTCAAACACATTTTTCAAGTCTCATAGGTATATCAACGATATTGATATAACACATGATTCCGACGTTTTAACCAGATAGAATTTTGATTTTGACCATGTAAAACATTTAAGTTTTGAATTTGAGATGAAACTAAACCCAAAATCCAAAACTAGTCTAAGGGTCCGTTTTATAAACCAGTTAAGTGATTAACTTAATTAATTAAGTGCTTAATTAAAATATTAAGTGTTTGACAACGTAATATTAATGTCTGAACCGTTTCAGAGCCACTGAACTCCGTAGTTTAATTTGAGTCCAACAAATAAGTGATTTTCCAATCACTTATCACTTAAGTCTGAACTTGATAGGGAGATTAATTTTAAATTGGACAATTATCACCCTGACCGTTTCGTCTCCATAATGTCTTTTCACGTCATATCGGGCGTTCTTGGCGGCGGCGTTAATAACACCTCCGGCGTAGAAGCTGAGTGACCTGACCAGTATGCTGGCCCGCCTCCCCAACTTTCGGGCAAACCGCGAAGCCACCGGCGTGATGACGAGGCATCGTAGTACAGCGAGGATGTAAAGAGCGCCAGAGCCTGGTCCTTACAATTCATCACCATTAATCCCAATTCGAAATCTCATATCAAGTCAAAATCAATCACCTGAAACGTCGAGATCATAGGCGAAGAGGTAGCCGCCGAAAGAGCCAATAATGCAGAGATACAGATAAAAAGATGTGTGATATTTATACGGAGTAATTGGAGACTTCGTTTGGGGATTTCATTCGTGGAAGAAGATAAGGATAAAAAAATCAACAGCAAAGAAGACTTTCTTTATTTTTTAGGGGAAAATAGCAAAGAAGACTGGATAAGTTCAAGCAATTCCTTTTGCATCGGGCTACTATACGAATTTCACTTTGATATGTGGACTTGCTTAGTTATATTTGTGCAAAAAAAATATCAATAATAAATTTGTATTCATTTTGATTAATTTGTAAATTATTTTCTAGTTGTTTGTTGAATTTTTCATTTTTATCTCCTTCTGATACATTGCCATTTTTATTTCAAAATTTATAAAACATATTGTGTTTTTAATTATTTTTTGTTGTGATATTAAATTCTCATTTTAAAGCAACTATTATTCTACAATTGGAAGCTTATATAAATGAATTATTCACTTGTATAAAAATAAATGTTTAAATTAATGTGTTATATGTGGGTATTGACGTAAACTTAAGTATGTTCAGAGTTCAGCCCATCAATTTTATCAAACAACTATTCTTATTCAGATTTTACTATTTTTAGTTTTCAGACTTCAGTACTTATTCTTTTCAGACTTCAGTTTTCAGACTTCAGACTTCAGATTTCAGACTTCAGTTTTATCAAACGAACCCTAACTATACATGATCTAAATAATTACTTTTAATATGCGATCAACATATTATCACCAATAAATTCTCAAAAAGACTTCTTTGTCACATTAAAAGTAAGTACACATTTATTTTTTAATTTTTATCAGACTACTCTAAAAAAATGCATTTATCAAAATCAAACTACTCTATAAACTTCTCATGTTCTTGATTTCCATCTTTTAATGAGAATTATGAATCAAGTGTAAACTATTTGCCTTACTTATGCCTTTGGGAATTATTTGTTTAATAAGCATTTCAGTTCTGACGATGGACGACAATAACTGATGACCTCTGAAATTTTTTAAATTAACGAAATATTGAACTCCGAAATTTGTAAATTAAATTTAAGTTCTGATAAATTAATAATTCAAACCTTCAAAAACCTTACGTGAGACTTATTTTATTATAAGATAATGTCTTACATATGAAACCATGTCAAAGAGTGACCAAGAAAATTAAGATAGAGTCTTGATGTGTTTTATTTGATGTGCGTTTATAATATTCTGATCTTTTACCGTATTATTTTGATGTGTGAATATGTATACGTTTGAATTTTATGTTTAAATACACGCAAACACAAAACTACCCACCTAACTATCTAAAATAGTTTTACCTCTTTTACGATAAATTTGGCCTTGGCGAATGCCAATAGTGATAAAAGTATTCAACATTTATTCTGAATTTGGTGTTGAATATTAATTTCTCTCAAAGTTGAGTTTAATCATTTCCACGAATACATATGTTCAGAGGAGGATTTATTTAACTTTCTGGACATATATATTTCAAAAATGAGTTGGAATCTGCATAAACTCAAGGGAGGATATATATGTCATATGATAGCACACCGTTTATGGAAGTTTATACTTGAAATTAATTATCTATTGGATGAAAAAATATGTAAAAAGATTCATACTTTTAGTTTTGATTAAATTTTATTTAATAATACACTTCCATTTCCTATGTGTAATTAATTTGTGTGACAAGTTGCAGCTTTTTGCAGTCTGAGATTCTATACATTAGTAGTAGTGAAGTAGCTTTAAAAAAGACCCGAGAAGTGAGATTTCTTCTGAGCATGGTTTTCATGAGCCATAAAGAGGGCCTGGTTTTTCAAATCAAGAAACAAATAAATCAAAGAGAGCTTCTGTTGAGAGTGCAATGCAGCTTCTGTGGAACGCGCTGAATGACCATATGGAGCACCGCTTAGGCGGTGACAGTGATCAGCCAAAAGGGAAAGCAAGATTCATTTGAAAGAGAAAGAGCAAGGTTGATGCTATGAAATGGCTTTTGGGGATGAAGGAATATGAGGTCGATGCGAAACGGGAGATTCTGGACCAGAGGAGCCTTTATCTGGATTTAAAAGAGAGTGATCTGGTGATTAGGGAGACAAAAACTCATCCTGAAATGGAGTGTGAAGTCCATACTGATATCATAATCAAGGGCGAGAGTTCTCGAACTAAGGAGGGGATCACAAGGATGACAACCACACCACCTCAAGCTTCAGGTATATATGCTTCTGATCTTTCATTTTTTTTTTTCAAATTTAGCTTGTTTTTTAATTTCTATTACTTAAGAAGAAGATAGTCCAAATCTTATTCATATTTCACCACATGTGACATTTGGGAGAGGTTGGAGGAATTTTTATTGCAAGAACCGTCTTAGCGCTGGAATGATGTGTGTATTCAAAATGAAGGAATACACGGTGAATGGTGACGTTTCGGTGTTTTCCATGGATGTCACAGTATTGGGTCACTAAACTGTTGATGTTAGACATTATAACTACTTGGTTTAGCATGTTTCTATGATTTCTAAGACCCAGAACCATGGTCTGTAAAGTTGCACCTTTGGATGTTATTGGTGAATTTGTAATGAACAATTACATGCTGCTTTATTAATATGTATGAAGAAACAACACAATAATATCAAAAATCCCAAAAGTTAAGAGAGACAAAGACTACTGTTTTTATAAAATAAAAAATGAGTGCCAATTTTGAGTTAAGTGTAAAATGAGGCGCTAAAATGTAATAAAAAGAGAAAAGATACCCCCGCAGCAGCAGCGCGTCGTCCCTCCTCCCCCCTTCAATAAAACCTCCGCCTTTGCTTCTGAGAAAGCCACCGCCTCTGTTTTTGTCAATTTCTTATGTTGATTCGTGGATCCCTGACGTTAGCAAAATGGCCGCGACGCCTTTTCTTCTCGACAGCAGCCGCGAAACAGATTATGTCTGAGTTGCTAAAGTCCCATATTGCAGTGGAGAAATCTCTCAGCACCATCAAACTGAATGTAGATTCAGCCTGTGTTGACGAAGTTCTACGGAGATGCTCCATAGGTAAGCATCAAGTATTGGGTCTTAGGTTTTTCATTTGGGCTGGCATCCAATCTAAGTACAGGCACACCTCATACATGTATGGAAAAGCTTGTGACTTTCTAGAAATTAAGCACAACCCACAAATTGTTAGAGATGTTATTGCTGCTTATAGAGCTGAAAGCAGGTCCACTGTTAGCGCGAAGATGTTTAAATTGCTGTTGAATATATGTAGAGAGGCTAAAGATGCTGATTTGGGACTGTGGGTATTGAATGAGATGAAGGAGTTTGGCTGCAGGCCTGATACGGCTTCGTATAATGTGGTTATCAGGTTGTTTGTCGAGTCGGGGCGCTTGGAGGAATCGATTAAATTGATGAGGGAGATGGGGTTGATTGACCTTTATCCAGATATGATTACGTATGCGTCTGTGATAAAGGGGCTGTGTGATGCTGGTAGATTGGAGGAGGCTGTTAGGTTGGTTAAGGCTATGAAAGGGCAGGGATGCACGCCTAACGCAGTTGTGTATTCTATGCTTCTTGATGGTATCTGCAGGTTTGGGAGCTTGGAGAGGGCAATGGAGTTGTTGGCTGTGATGGAGAGAGAAGATGGGGATACTAAGCCGAATGTGCTTACTTATACGACTTTGATTCAGAGGTTTTGTGAGAATGGCCGGTCTATGGATGGATTGAGGATTTTAGATAGAATGAAAGATTTTGGATGCAAGCCAAATAGAATCACGATGAGTGTTCTGATAAAGGGCCTTTGTGAGGAAGGTCACATTGAGCAGGTCCATGAGGCCATTGAGAAAGTTGCAGGAGCTGCTGGTGTTTCTTATGATGAATGTTATAGTTCTCTCGTGCTTTCTCTGTGGAGAGTTGGAAAGCTAGAGGAGTCCGAGATGGCTTTGAGGAAGATGTTGGCTCAGGGTTTTAGGCCTGATGGTGCTGCTTCAAGTGCGGTTCTGAGGCACTTTTGTTTGGTCGGAAGGTTGCGCGATGCATTTTGGTTATATGAAGCGATTGAGATGTCGGGTAGTGTTACAATTGATTCTGATGTTCATTCTGTTCTTCTGGTTGGACTTTGCAAAGAACAATGTTTAGTGGAAGCTTCTAAGGTAGCAAAGCTAATGTTGAAGAAAGGTGTTCGGGTACAGTCGCCTTATGCTAAAATTTTGATTGAGCATCTGAAAAGTTGTGGTAATGAAGATTTTGTTTCAGAATTAAGTATGGTCATTTGATGTAGATTTCCAATGGAGCTGAAGTGTTGATCTATCATTGATGGGCACATCGCGCGGCCTGATAGCTATTTTTCATAGCCTATGAGAAAAGTAGATTTTGGACTGCAGACTGGTTAAGCACTGAAAGTACGTGCAAATAAGAGAGATGTTTGATGAACCCTTTCAGTTTTCAGCATAACGTACTGCATTGTTGATTCGGATGCTATTTCTGGGGGTCGATGCCATTTCTGAAACTCAGAGCTGTGGTGAATTAAACGGAAAGAAAATGCTCCAGGAACCACCGACTGAGCCCAGCTTCGGGAACAGGTATGGAAATGTCAAATGTCATCCAGAGTTGTCATCTTTTTACTTCCATTCGATATCTTATAAATGAATAATGTTTGAATTCTATACTTCTGGTTCATGTATACTGTTTGATTATATGCCTTAGTGCATTTTGCCTTGTTTTAATCTGACATACACAATTTGGTACTTTCAATTTGTTCTTTTGCTGGGAAAGTGTGATTATATGAATGTCCCAAGGCATAAATTTGTAGTAAGCCAGGCTTTCGTATCAATGGTATTGGCCTGTCAATGTTACTTCCTGAACTCTGTCCTAATATTCTACATGGTATAATAATGAATTCCAATCATTTAGGTGAAAACAATGGCATGCAACTGACACTAAATACTGTTCTTTAGTGAGTTTGGTATGGTCAAATTCTTGCATTGTTTCGTAAATTATATCATATGCATGGATACTCATACACACAGGTGTTAGCTGTAATAGTGTCTGCTTTGTATTATTGTGTATCCCAAGTCTCAGGAGCCTTCATAGTATTTTCATGAGCTGATACTTTTTGGACCTTGTAATGAAAACTGCATGCATTTGTATTACTATTTCTCATGTATAATTTAGTCCTGGAATTTAAAAGTACTGTGTGTTACTTAGCATGATGATAACCAGCATGTTATTTTAGTTGTGGTTGGTTGCTTATATTTTGTTGGTTCATTTGAGTTATTGAAAAGTGGTCTTCTGAGCAGGGTTTTGATGGAGCCATAAAGATAGTCTTCAAAGCTATCTTGTCGCGTTTGGGGAAACAGGGTAAGAAAAATCATCAGAAGCTATGGAGGATCTAGTAAAAAAATGGGCTGATGTTCAATAGACGGAGCTGGGCTCCCAAATGAGAAAGCAAATGGGATTCGTATGAAAATGAGAGAGCTAGAGTTAACGTATGGAGAAGGAGAAGATGATGGTTCAGAGGACGCATGCTTTGGTGAAAAGGGAAATCGAACTTGAAATCTAGAATGTGATGCTTGATTTGAAGATTGAGGGGTAAATCTGTTGTTTGCCACTAAATTAATTAGCTTTCTCTGTTTTGTTTGTGTTTTCTGAATCAGATATATCTACTTATTTTTCTTCAAAACTTTATAGAATTTGGTTCATATGACTTTTGTAGCTTAACTAAGTAAAAGTTTAAAGCTAAACTCATAAGTCCCCACTGTGGGGTGGTACTCCTTTGTGTTCAAAATTTTTAAACCATAAATCATATTTTGGTATTTAATACGCTAGATTCTTACTCTTTATTGCCCCAACCACTCTCTCTCCCCATGCAGCTTTTGTGCTGTACTGGTTTCTATTCATAGTACAGTGCCTTAATTTTGGCTTAAAAAAGGACCAGAAAAATATTATCCAAAAGCAGAAACATCAGAATTAATCTTACAGGCCTTCTATACGCAGTCCGTATTTTGCTTATTTGCAGTCCGTATTTTTTTTAAATAATCATATATACAATGATTCTGATATATAACTGAATTGCAAGTGTATGCAATAGAAGTAGTATATATGATGCATATGTCTGATATACATAATTATTGACCATATCATATATATCGAAGGCTTATTTTTATTTTGGACTGCAAAATAAGCAAAATACGGACTGCGTATAGCATGCCCCTAATCTTATCAAGTGAGTCACTTTCTGATCAAAGTTTCAAACAAACATAAACATAGTCTGTCAAATTTCTTAACATCATCTGAACAAGCTATGGAGCCTGTTCAAGAAAGGAGGGCTGGTGTTGAGAGTGCAATGCAGTTGCTGTGGAAGGAGCTGGATAACCATTTGGAACAATGCTTGCCTGCTGAAGATGAACCAAAAGGGGTGGATTTGGTTCAGGAAACTGAGATTTGTTCGAAAGAGAAAGATTTGGAGGAAAGGGAGAGTGAGGTCTATGCAAGGGAATGCGTTTTGCAGGAGAAGCAAAATGCGCTCGATGCAAAACACAAGATGCTCGAGCAGATGAGCCTTGATCTGGATTCAAGAGCGGACGCTCTGATGATTAGGGAACGTAAAACTAAGAGGAGGGAGTATGAGGTCAATTTGAGAGAGAGGGGATTTGAAGAGAAGCTTGAAGAGAAACTCGAAGAGAAGATCGAATCGAAGAGTATTAGGGCTAATATAATCATCGAGGGTTCCCGAGCTAAACCAGATTTCTCAATTCAAATGGAATCTGCTGAAAAAATGAAGGGAAACGAAAGGAAGAGAAGTAGGAAGGTCTTGGAAATGGGAGAAAGCAGCGCAAGACCTCAATCTATAGGTATGCTTCTATTCTTGTGATAAGTTTTATCTTGACCAGATCATGAAAAGTTTATATTGTCCTTAGATGTTATTATTTATCTTTCTGAAATACATCCATTAGTAAATGCAACAGAACAACCTTTGAAAAACAACTTTGCATATGTCAGTGATACAACAATGTAAAGGAAGAGAACCTTGAATAAATTTAATGATCCAAAACTCAGTTTCCATACACTTAGTTTGATAAGGAGTTGAATCTTGGAATTTTCTAGGTATAACAAGAAATGTACAAGGTCGAGATGGTTTGAGCTTTGTGATGACCATAATACCGACACAGAGTATGACAGTGCTATGGTAAACTGAACCTTGATGAATCTAAATATTTTTTCTAAGATATGAACTGATACTTGATGTGCTAATTATATCTTCTTCTGGTTTTTTCTCAACAGACAGTTCCATCTTATTTTGTTACGGCCTATGATTTGAGCAGGAAAAGGTACGTGATCCTGTCAACAGACGAGGGTAATTTTCGCATAATGGTGAAGCACTACGATGATCCTAGGTGTGCTACTTACCAACGTGTGATGTTCCGGCGGTTGGAGTTATTTTTATTTGAAGAATCACCTAAGCATTGGAATGCAGTGCCTATTCAGAGTGAAGGAGCACACAGTGAATGGTGACGACCATGGAAGTAACCATTTTGGGTTACTAATATATTGATGCTTGTTTGGGTTGTCCTGGGATATTATTAGTTGGCGTAGTATGGTTGTCTAATTTCTAAGAACTAGAAATATGGTTTGTTAACATAGCAACTTGGATGTTATTTTATTTTCTCTGAGTACAATTCCCTTCCAAATCTGGTTAAAATGGTAATGCTAATTTGTTATTCAAGAGTTATATCTGAAGTTTGATATGGCGGTGGGTGTTGCTATTTACACCACCCTAAAGGTGCAAATAACCTAGAGATAATAAAAAGTGTGTGGGCCATGAAGGTGTAGTAAAGAAAATGCTATTTGCACCTATTTTTTAGTCGATCTTTAATATTTAATTGTTAAACTTAAGTTATACAATAATTCGTTTTACATGTATATTTAAAAATTAATAATTATATATTAAATAGGAAGGTTTTTACTTAATTTTGATTTATGACGCAATCAAACACGCTTATAATTATTATCAAAAATAATACTATATCACTAGACAACTAAAAATTATTTGAATGTATAATAAAAAAATCACCAAAATTAGTTATTGAAATTCAACAAATTCATCATAAAATATACAAGTTAATATCTTTGAAACCGTTTAGATATCTAATAAAATAATAATAAATATTTTAAGAATAGTTATTTAGTAAAATTTTAAATTTATTAAATCCAGTGTCTAATTTTTATTTGTGTATTTTATCTTAAGTAGATTTAATATTTTAATTTACAAAATTTAAAGAGTAAAAATTTATTGTGAATGGTATCAATAATGTTAAATTATAATTTTAATCTTAATCTGCAAACAGGTGAAACTATATAATAAAAGGAGTTATTTTATATTTATAAAATGTTTACTTTAATATTTAATTAAGTGCATTTTTGATTTATTTTTAATCAAATGTATTTAATTTATAAATGAAAATGTTAAGAAGTAAAATAAAAAGGTTCAAGTTGCTTATTGTAAAAAATAAAAATAATCTAATTAACACTTAATGCACATTGATTTTAGTAAATGTGGGGTAGGGTGGTGCAAATAGCAATTGGGGAGGTGTAAATAGAATTACCCTATGGCGATTGAGTCTTCATTTCCTTTGTTGAGGTTTGTGTTTTAGAGTGAAGAAAGTTGCTACCTCGGTATCCCATTTTTACTTAAATTAATGTGAATTAAGTATTAACTAGACTTTTATATATTTTTTTATGATAGTTAAACTTGAACCTTTTCTTTTACTTCTTAATATTTTCATTTATAAATTAAATACATTTGACTAAAAATAAAATCCAAAAAATGCAGTTAATAAAATATTAAAGTAAACACTTTATTAATATAAAATGATTTCTTCTTTAATTATATAGTTTCACCTGTTTACAAATTAAGATTAAGATATTAAGATTATAATTTAACATTATTTACTCCATTCACAATCAATTTATACTCTTTAAATTTTGTAAACTAAAATATTAAATGGAGGATAATATACACAAATAAACATTAGACATCAGGTATAATAAATTTAAAATTTTATTAAACAATTTTTCTTAAATATATTTATTATTAGTTTATTAAATGTCTAAACGGTTTCAACGACACTAACTCATATATTTTAAAAAAGTTATTTCCGGTGATTTTTTTAATTATAAATTAAATAATTTTTAGAACTGTCTAGTGATATAGTATTTGATGATAATTATAAATGGTTTGATTGTGTCACAAATCAAAATTGAGTAAAAACCTTCCTGTTTAATATTAAAAAATTAATTTTTAAATATACATGTAAAACAAATTAAAATATTGTTTAGAATTTTAAAAATTAAATATTAAAGTTTAACTAAAAAGTAGGTGTAAATAGCATTTGTTCTATATACACAATTATGGCACACCAACTTTATAAAATCTATATATTATTTACACCTTTAAGGTGGTGTAAATAGCAAATGCTCAAAGAGTTGTCCGCACATCATCCACACAGACTTGAAATACCACAATTTCCAAATTAACATCTTAAGGATATATATTTATTTGATAGAGGAATAACTTTTTCCGTCGTTCTCCGTTCGATTCGAAAAACCCAATCTCATCTATTGTTTCACGGCGGAGCCCATCACCGCAGCTTAATCACTGCCTGCGATGCCGTATGTGCAGGCGGTAAGAGCATGCACAACAGTTACTCTATAATAGAGTTTTTAGCTAAATTTACCATTTTGACTATATTATGGCTTCCAACAGTTAATCTATCCAATGCTCAATATAGAGATATGGTAAAATTGGAAAATTGAAAAGGCATATGAGCTAGACTTGTTTCATACTCTAAAATTTAATGCCATCATTGATTCTTACTTTTTCTTCCTTTTTTATCCGAGTTCGGATCCTCTACGCAATATTTTCTATGCAATTCGTACGCAACACCATTTACGACGTAGTTTTGGCTATATTTAAAGTAAGATAATATACACCACGTTTGATTATTTTTACGTGTTAACCATTTTATTTATCTATTCTTTATACACTAAGTTACATTATTAGTTTAAAATTATTTTTTGAAAAGAAGAAATCAATTATTAATAATATCTTAAACACAAATATTTAGATTCACATAATTTTAAATATATTATTCATAGTTTTGTAAATAAATAAAATTAAAATGTATATATCAGTTAAAAACAATTTTATTTTCATAAAAATTATAATGCAATAGATATATTAAATCCGGCTATAAAATTAATCTATATACATGTTGTAAATGATAAACATTTTTTCTCATATGAAATAATTAAATCATGCTCGAGATTTATTCTAAAAATTTGTTTATAAAACATCTTGTTAGAACTAAAATTCAATAATAATCGTATGTTGCACATACTTTATTTCTATTTTAAAAAAAAAAAATCATAACAAAAGCAATTTAATAATGTAATTTATGTGGAAAATATAAAAATTACTAGGTAACATAGGAATGAAATTGTTACAAAAGTTACATTTAACCAATAAAACATTGAGTCGTAGTATATGAATAACAATTTATGTTTAACACATGGTCAAAACTACGTCGTAAATGATTTTTGCGTACATATTGCGTAGGGAGTTTTGCGTAGAGGGATCCGGTCTTTTTATCCTATACTTTCTTAATCAATTACATCTTCACACACATAAAAATACTAAAAACATAAATTTGCAAATAAAATTAATTATGTGCTCTTGGGAGTCTCTAATATAATTAAATATAGCTATTACTCTCTCCGTCCCAACCAAAGTGTCCGCGGGGACGGAGGCTCAATTTTTAAGAAAAATGATGTGGAAGTAGGACACATGGCCAAAATAATGATAAAAGACTATTTTAACCCCCACAAGTATGTGATTCAAAAAATATATAGAGATTCATTAAGGGTAAAATGGACAATAGACTCTATTTATTTTTGCCAAATGAGGAAATATTGAAAGTAAGACTCTTTGGTTGGGACATCCCAAAATAGAAAGTAAGACATTTTGGTTGGGACGGAGCGAGTATTATTTATGACAATAAATTTATGGAATAGTAAAACATATAATGGCCCCGTTTGGGAACTAGATGTTAGCTGTTAGCGGATTGTATTAGCTGTTAGCTGTTAGCGGATTGTATTAGCTGTTTTGACTAACTGTTTTGACTAGCGATTTTTAGATTGTTGTTTGGTAAATGATAAATAAATGTTAGTTGTTTGTTATGTTAAGAGCATCTGCAATGGTGCTAAAAGTGTACCTGCTTGTAATATTTAAATAGTTGTAGCAGTACCGCTCACCATTGCACCTTGCCACGTATAATGCTCTCATCTAGCAGCACTGCTCAACCAAGCAGACATGCTGTCATAAATACACACGGATTCCAATCCAATTTGAAATCATTTACGTATTGCGTTTACTTGATATTACCATTTTTCCAATTCAAATTCATGTCATATACGTATACATGGGACCCTTCTAGAATAAATGATTGTTGCTTACCATTGTGGGATATTGTAGCTTGCCAAATCATTTGCTTAAAACGTGACATGGCAATTTAAGCTACACATTCATGTAGCTGGCCATTGCGAATGCTCTAAATGACTGAAATGTACATCAACATAATTTAAATTATAAATTTAATTTTTGTGTGACGTTTATTTTGAAGCATAGAAAAATATTTCTAGTACTTGTATCTATATTTATTTGTATTTCTTTGGAATGATATTCACTAACATATATAAGAGTTTATATTTATTTGTTAAATTGTACTCTAAAATTTTAAAATAATTATTTAAAAATAAAAGTGATAGAAATAAAAATTAGTACAAATCAAAATAATTAATTATGTACAAACAAAAATGTTAACTATTAATTGATACCTTCAAACGAAAGTTTTTAAAAAAAGTTACGTACAAAGGGAATGATAAAAGAATATTACTTGAGATAAAAGAAAGGATAAAAAGGAAAATTTGTAATGTTTATCCAATTAATGACAAGAGTTTTCATCCAAAAAGCTCACTTTCTGAGCGTTTTGAAAATAATAGTTTTCATCCAAAAAGTTCAATGGAAAACACTTCTCATCAAACAAGTAAAGTAGTTGTTTGACTAGTCAAAATCTATTTTTAGCAAAAAAAACAAAACTCTCCTCCAAAACGTTGTTGCCAAACGGGACCAATAACTGTTGGATGGAAGCAAAATAATTATAGAGTTTTTGAAATTTGATAGTGTATTATAGAGATAGTTTTAGAGGAGTTGTTGGGTTTCTCTAATTAAGCGCCAGGTTAACTGAGATGCAAAATTTGGATACATAGAAGTCAAATAAGGGCTTTTGTAATAACTTAAAAAGAAACTTTCATTTTTGTTGATCTCTTTCGGCCAAAAACATTATAAAATTGTGACGAATGTTTTAATCACCTACCACACTATTTTGAAAAGCACACAATTAAGAATATAATATATAATTTACACATATATGGGCTGCACATTGAGCAAACACAAAATCTTCTAGATGAAATGCTAAATTCTGTCTCGTTGTCTTAACATGTAAACAATAATTTCATTAAATGAGGCATAAAACTTTTCGCAAGTCAAGCATAGAACATAACACTTCACTTTATCGGAAATCAAATCTCAGATCAAACTTGGCCATTGAAAGTTCTTTGGTATATTACGTGCCATCTTATACCAGATACCTTTGCTCAATTTGTCCCAAGTTAGCACCGTCAAGTGCTTCATATTAATTCAATTTATAATATGAATAGATGGATATAGTTTCATTCAATCATACTATTATTATTTCAACACACTAAACTTTATTTCACTCCAATTCTATTCATTTCAGTTTAGTGCAGTAAATTTCAATCATGAAAAAAATTTATTTCAGTTAATTTGTTATTTAACTGAAAAAATTATTTCAGTTAATCATGAAAAGTAAATTTCTAACTTTGTTCACTTCAGTTCAACTAATATAATTATACTTTTTCAGTTCATTTTAATAAATTAAATTTTTTTTAGTTCAGTTCAGTAAATTTATATTTTTTCCAGTCCAGTTCAATATATTTATACTTTTTAAAATTCAATCTAGTATTTAATTTTTCAGCTTGTTTTAACTCAGTTCAGCAAAACTTAACCTCATACAAACATGGTCTAAATACTTCCACACAGAAAAAAAAAAGATGGACGAGCCTGATTAAAACCCATTCCCTGAAAGAAAAAAATCATGAATAAGATAGTATTTTATAATCTTGAAAAATCCATTCAGTAGTATTTCATAATATTGAAAAAGTCCATTAAGTAGTATTTTATGATGAATATTTTGTAATTTTATATTTATCAACCATTTTAAATGCATAACATTAATTAGCTAGGTATATATATTGACGTGGGGTGTAAAATAAGAAAATAAAACAAATATAGCCGTTAGAAAATTACACTTAATTAATGCCTTAATTAGTTACACAGTCATCATAGACGCGGGCGCGGACAAGGTCAAAGCAAACAAAATCCGAGTTTAAAGTGGAAAAGGAAAATCTGGACTCCTATATAACCCGACTCATTCATTCCACTTCTATCTCCTCACTTTATTCACCCTCTCTAATCATCCGACAAGAGATTCGAAGCAGGGGTTTATGGGTTGGACCGTGATCAAGCAGTTGGGAGAAGGCAGTTTTGGGTCCGTTTGTCTGGCAAGGTCATCACCATCGGCTGAAGACGACGATATTTCTGTTTCTCTGAATCTTCCATCCCTGGTTGCAATCAAATCCGCAGAGTTTCCGGATTCTGATCCGCTGCAATTTGAGAGGGAAATCTTTGGAGCTCTACAAGATTGCCCTAACATTATAAGGTGCTACGGGGCGGATGCTTCTTATGATGAAGAAGGCAGGATCATGTATAATCTATTTCTGGAATATGCAGCAGGTGGTGATTTGTGTGATCGAATACATTCCAATTCCAGTTGGCGGTTTGATGAGCAGGAGATTAGGGATTATACACGATCCCTTCTGCAAGGTTTGAAGCACATCCACTGCGATATTAAGCCCGAAAATATCCTCTTGGTTGCGGATCAGGATACCGCTGCTGGATATACTGCCAAGATCGCTGACTTGGGCCTTACACTCGTTGAAGAATTGAGCGATGAAGCGGTGAAAACTAGGGGATCATTGCCTTACCTAGCCCCTGAATCAATCCTATATGGAGACTATGGATCTTGGGTGGATATTTGGGCTCTTGGTTGTACAGTGTTCGAGATGCTTGTCGGTGAGAGACTGAGAAATTTGGATGCAGATTGTGATTGGGAAGCGGTTGAGGAAATGGCTAAACAGGAAGTCCACATTCCTAGTGGGTTGTCAAGTGATGCCCGAGACTTCTTACCAAAATGCTTAGAAGATGCTCCCATGTCGAGATGGAGTGCCGACAAGCTGTTGAAAGAACACCCTTTTGTTCGCGAGTCACATGTTGATAACAGGGGCATCGCAGATTCACTGGATAGGGACGAATGGACAGAGTTGTCCAATGTTGATGATGACATATCGAGTGAGCAACCTATGAAGCTGCTGAAGAGATATAGAGAAGAACATCCCTCGGATATTGATCTATTCTCTGATTTTTGTAAAAGACCAAAATTAGATCCTAAAGTTAATTGAAGGGATCCAGATGATGTATGTAGCATAGAATCGTAGATGACTCTTCTGAGTATGTATAAAAATTTTGGATTACAATGTCTATAAATAGAACATATTGTCCGTTTAGTATCAAACCTGTTGATCTTACTTTGGTGCCTTGTTTTTTATGCCTGCTAAATTTATGTTATATTTCATTTAAGAGCAGACTAAAGAATTGCTGCAATGTTTGCAATATCAATGAAATAGCAGCATAGTAGATTATAATAAGGATTGCACCATGGAATGGTTATGAATTTTCTAAGTAATCACTAAAAAAGACTGAGAAATGAGAATGTAAGTCAGAAACTACAAGTCATTTAACGTTAATCTATATAGCGACCCGTCAAATATCTCTCGGGGGAGTCTAATCTCCAGTAGTCTTATTGCTATATCAGCCTGCCTATCCAATTTAGGGTCTGACAAACTCAAAATATCCCCTTGTGCTGCCATACGCGCAAATATATGAATTATGCTTCCCAGATATGAGCTCAAATGCATCATCCAAAAACTAAAAACATCAGCTTTTACTGTGATGGTCATCCTGAAAATCCACTCTGATGGTTGTCAGAATGCGGCTGAAATCGCATCCCACTGTTACCTTATCTTCCACTTCAACACATTGAACTCAACACATTGTAGTTAATCGCATCCTTCCACATTGTGCTCAAACCTATCACAGAATTTCAAAATGACATCGAATTTTTATTACAAACACCAAATTCCCACAATAACCATACACTTCACAGTGCTGTCGAGGTTCAGTCCAGACAATGTTCCACTTTTTGTTACTTTCCGACCAAGTGACCTGCATTATTTGCCCTGAAGAATCCATTACTAACCTAACACGACAGATTAGGCAGCAAATATTAAGTTCTATGCATGCTTCTGCACTTGGGGGTCATTCTGGACAGTCTGCAACACTCAAGAGAATTTTAGCTATATTTTTCTAGCCTGATATGAAGAGTGAAGTAATTCAATTTATACAGCATTGTGTTATCTGTCAGAAGAATAAAACTGAACATTGTCATCCACCTGGCTTGCTCCAACCACTTCCTATTCCCACTCAAGCTTGGAAGCATATTTCTATGGATTTCATAGAAAAATTACCAAACTCTAAGGGAATGGACACTGTGTTGGTTGTTATTGACAGAATGATTAAGTATGGTCATTTCCTGGCTCTATCTCATCCTTTCACTGCTCAAACTGCGGCTGATAAATTTTTTGGTGAGATTTTTAAGCTACATGGCCTTCCAGAATCAATTGTGACTGACAGGGATAAATTTTTCTTGAGTCATTTCTGGAGGGAATTGTTTGGAAAACTGAATGTCTCACTCAATTATAGTTAAGCTTACCATCCAGAATCTGATGGTCAAACTGAAAGATTGAATCAAGTCTTAGGAACTTATCTGAGGTGTTTTTGTGTGGACAGGCCTGAGTCATGGTCACTTTGGTTGTGTGCTGCTGAATGGTGGTACAACACCTCTAGCCATTCCAGTCTTGGCATGACCCCTTATGAATCTCTTTATGGAGTCAAGCCTTTGACTCTTCCTGTAGGACCTTTGTCAAATTCCATTTTTCCTGCCATTACTGACATGGCTGAACAAAGGTAGAAGGTTCATGCTCTCTTACAGTCTCATCTTGCCAAAACTCAAGAAAGGATGAAGGTATTTGCTGATTCCAAAAGAACTGCAAGGTCTTTCAATATGGGGGAATTGGGTTTATCTGAAACTACAGAACTATAGGCAATCCACCATGAGGGAGCATGCTAGTATGAAGTTGTCTCCTAAATATTTTGGTCCTTTTCAAATTCTCAAAAGAATTGGATCATGTTGCTTACAAGTTGTTGCTACCTGCTCATGCCAAAATACATCATGTTTTCCATGTCTATTTGCTAAAGAAACATCTGGGACCAGTACCTGCTCAAGGCACAAATCTTCCTCCCCTGATAGTGAACTGGCTAGTTCCATTGCACCTAAAAAAATTCTTCAGAGAAGGATCATTATGAAGGATAATCACCAAGTTATCCAATGGCTCATTGAATGGCAGGATCTACCAATTGAAGATGCTTCTTGGGAGGACTGTGAGGTCATCCAACAGCAATTTCCTGCATTTAAGCATTAGTACTATGTGTTCAGCATTTACTGGTGCATGCTTCTCTTTACTTCTGTGATGATTGTCTCCAGCTTGTGGACAAGTTGTTTTTCAAGGGGAAGGGACTGTCAGGATTGGGCATGTGATTAAGGGCAAGACTGTCTTTACAGTATGGTCAGCTAAGTGGAGCTAAGAAGTCAACTGAGAGCTGGGAATTTGTTGTAACAAATTTGCTAGTTGCTTGGAACTGATTATGTTAAATAGTTAGTCTGGTACTTAGTTAGAATTATCTTTTGCGTGCTGTAACATCCATCTGGATGAATTCTCTCTCTTCATTCTTGTTATGTTAATTCTAGTTCTAATCCCTTCACCTCATTTCTGTATACTTGGAGATTGTTTCCCCAATTTCCAGTAATATCCTTGTGATCCTTGCCAGATCACAACAATAACCTCATAGTTGGGCCGTCACTTGATATGATAATGGTGATTTTACGAAACATAAAATTAGTATTTAAATAAGTAATAAGCGTTACGAATAATATATTTTAAACTTACAACGGTTATGAAATTTCACCTTTATAAGATTATAAATAACATAATTAAAACTTTAAACAATCATAAAATACAACTAATTCTATTTTAATAGGGTGACATTAAAAGAAAACGGCGTAGTAATAAATATTAAAAACTTGGGCTCAAATTTTGAAAATTTTCATGAATTTCATATTCGTTAGGACCGACCGGCCTAACCATAGCAATAGAGTGCACAAGATGGAGAATAACCTAACCTAATCAAAGTTCAGATTAACTAGCATGACTCCACCGTGCGTTGCACGGTGAGTTAAAACACTTTTGTAACTCAGGGTTTTAAACACTTATTATTATAATCCTAAAGGAAACTAGAAAAGTTATTGCTCCGCTCAATAAATAGATTAATTAAAAGAATTAAAAAGCATGAAACTACGTAGTTTTTGCCTAAAACCGCCACATAACCGCCGCAAGTTCACCATATTCCGGCGCCTATCATTCTTATATATTCCTTTTTGGTTTCTTTAAATTTGCTATTATTCATATATTCCTTTTTGATTTCTTTAATATTGGAAATGTGTTTGGTATGAAATACAATATAATATGATTATGGTATTAATATTATAAAATCGGTTTTTATTTTTTCAATATTGTTATCGTAATATATAAACAATCTATGTAGCTTTGTTTACCTTTTATTTTACACAACTGACACGGTATAATATATTTAGTTTGCTCCAATATAACATAATTATAGTTTTAATATATTATAATTTGATATCAAAATAAGGTGATTGTAAAATTTTAGTCTTCCCCTCTCTGCAGTATATAATCTCTCCACAAAATATAACCATATGTCACATACAATATGTAAAACACCTTCGGCATTAAATTCATAACACGGCATTAAATTCGGAACCGGATTGTTTTTCATAGCCATCAGCAATCTTCCTTCCTCTCAAGGCCTTTCAAGGATGAGGTGACCTTAATCTAACAAAATGTCTGTTAACAAAAAAAATAAAAAATAAAAAATCTAACAGAATGTCCATAACAGTGGCGGCCACTGGAAATTCTATCCTCTTGGATGTCGATGGTTTCGAAGACCATGGTATGATTTTGGCGACGGCATATCGATCCCTTCACTACCATATTCTCCAAAATCCCAATATCATTCGGAAAGAGAAGAGGTCAATTGGAGGATTTCTTTTTCAGGCGAGCCAACCAATAGTTTAATATTTAATTTAAACATTGGAAATTCATCATGATTCATGAACTAGCTCATTCAAATAAGAATATTGTTGGTTCAATATTACATGTGGATATATGATCCTTTGTGTAGTTGAATGTGATTAATTGTAGTTGTTTGAGGTGATTTATTGCTTGAATGTGATAATCAAAGAGATTTACAGACCCCGCCGTGAAGGTGGTTGGGGCGGCTAGAAAATGGTAAGAAATCGCGTCCTTTTTTTAGAATCATTTTCAGATTTTCGCCGGCGAGAATGATAAAAGGATTCGATGTGTGAAATTCAGATTTTAATTTGTTCTTTCTATGTGATTTGTTTGATTTGATTTGTTTCTAATTGATATACAAAAGATAATTATTTAATGTTAAAAAGTATTATATGCTCTAATAATTAGATGACAATCGTTAAGAATACACATTTTGAATTTTTGATGCATAGTCTTTTCTATTTCACAGACAAGCATCTTTGCAAGAGTTAATACTACTAGCCACCTATCATAACTTATGAGTTCTGATGGAAGGATATATATTTTAATTTTTAACATAATTTCTTTTGATAGAAACAATTTTGCTTAATTACTTAAAGATTATGTAAGTGATTCTGTAAGTGATTAATTACTCAATCAATATATATTTTTAGGATTCAAATATATGAATCCCATTTCGTAACCAAGTATATAAAAGTCAAAGTGCCAATCATTTTATTAGCGACAGTTACTTGCCAGCATGCAAGCAACGTGTGGAAGAGTGGGAAGTTAGCATGACTGCTACTTCAAAAGAGTGTATTCAAGATATTCTTTCCTTTTTTGCAATTTATTTTCCTTTTATTGTTTATTTTATTCTTTTCTAAATGCGCACGTTAATTCAAAGGCGAAGCCCCGTTAATTTAGGTTGAAATTAATTTAATTAAAATTAATTTAATTGAACTGAGATTTTTTAGTTTAACTGGAACTAATTTAACTGAACTGAGATTAATTTAACTTAACTGAGATTATTCTGATTAAACTAAGATTAATTTAACTGAATTACGATTAATTTAACTTGAAAAAGAATATTATGTATGAAATAAAGGCCTATTTGCCCGAGTTTATTTCTTGTTGAACTGAATTTGACTAAAGTGAAAATTAATGTATTAATAATAGAATCAATATGTCTAATTTTACTTGAATTTGTTCAAAATATATTTTCACTGAATTGAACTTAACTGAATTGAATTGAATTGAACTAAACTACTGATAAGGTCCACAGAATAGGCCCTAAGGGTCGGTTTGCCAGAGCTGAACTGAACCGAAATGAACTAAATTGAATTGAACCGAAGTGGAAATTAATTTATTGAAAAATAGAATTGCTATGTCTAAATTCACCTGGATTTAATCAAATTATGTTTTTACTAAACTGAACTGAATTGAGCTAAACCGATTGAACTGAACTGAAAATTAATGTATTGAAAAATAGAATGAGTATGTCTAAATTTACTTGAATTTTATCAAATCATATTTTGATTGAACTGAAGTAAACTGAACTAAATTGAATTAAACTAAACTGAACTGAATTGAACTAAAATGAATCGAATTGAACTGAAGTGAAAATTAATGTTTTGAAAAATAAAATCAGTATGTCTAATTTACCCGAATTTTATTTATTTATATTTTGATTGAACTGAACTGAATTGAAGTAAACTGAACTGAACTGAAATGAATTGAATTAAACTAGGATAAATATAATTGAACTGAATTGGACTTAATTTTTCTTATAAACTCCAGCAAACATGACCTAAATCATTATGTTTTGTATCCAAATGAAATAAAGTTAAAATAAATATTTTATTGAATCAAATCTCAGTTTATTCCAGTTGAACTGAGATTAATTTTACTGAACTGAGATTAATTTAATTGAACTGAGATTTGTATAGTTGAATTGAGATTAATTTAACTGAACTGAATTTAATTTAATTTAAATGAACTGACATTAAATTAACTGAACTGAACTGAGATTAATTTAACTCAGATTATTTTCCAATAATCTGAACTTGACAGGGCTGTTTACTTGAACTGATATTTTATTAAATTGAAATGAACTGAAATAAACTAAATTGATCTAATGTAAATTAATGTATTGGCATGTCTAAATTTACGTGAATCCGATCAAATTATTTTTTATTAAACTGAAATGAATTGAATTAACTAAACTGAACTATTCTACTAAGATCAGTCAAACATGGTCAACGTCTTATTGATTTTCAAAAAATGAAAATCTCATTATTACCCGTAAATGTAAGTTATTTTGATAAATTCATTCTTTTATTAAAAGACTATCGACACAAAAAGATAATGAATATATGTAATCATTGTTTTTTATTTACCTTTACAAAATATTTTATTTAATAGAATAACTCTTTTAAAGGTCCAACTTTTCTTCTCCATTCATCTTTTACTAGGTATATATATAAAAACAGAAAGTGGCGGCGTAAATATAAATAAAAAAGAAAAAACACCGCCGGACTTTCACAATTTAATGTATACATAGTTAAAACTATGTAGTATTATAGCGGTATTGTGATTTTCCGGTGATAATTTTTTATTAGGAAAATAAATATTTAAACACGGTATATAAACAAGGGTATAATTAAAATTTATGTATGGAATGAAACACCTAAATTGCTTAAATATGTAAACGTTTACGTAATAAGTATTATGAAATTTGCGTGTATAAGTATATATTTTAGAAATCTTCTCTAAGGAAGACATATATCATATTTTATTTTAGGTTTGCCATGTTTTTAAAAAACTATAATTATTGTTACGGCATTCTTTGTCACCGTTACCGTTTAATTAAATATGGATGTTATTCCATAATATATTCCTACTAAAAAATCAAAAAATCTTAATATATATATTTTTCGGATTGTTTAAATCCTGCGCCTAAAAAGAATATATATATATATATTAAGAAGAGTTATTACCCTAAACCCAGTAATTAGAAGAGTTATTGCTCCGGTCAATAAATAAATTAATAAAAAAAATTAAAAAGGATGAAACTACATAGTTTTAACTAAAATTACCACATAACCACCGCAAATTCACCATTCGTTTTGAACCACGCCGCGTCATTGGAAATAATTCGAGTGTCACTAATTATTGATTAACCTCTAACTAAATAATTTCAAATAAGTGTCACTAATTATGTTAAACCCTAATTATTGATTAACCTAATTATGGTAATTGATATATATTCTGATTTCTGATGTAGTAATTTTAGTTAATTAATTTCAGTAGTTTTTCATATACAAAAATTAATATATGTTAATTAAATTGTGTCGTTTATTACCAAGATATTATGGCGGTCGATTTCCATATACAAACATTTATATATGTTAATTAACGTCTGTCGTTTATTATAAACATACTATTACCATAAATTTATAATTACTAATATACTATTACCATAAATTTATATTAATCAAATCAAATTAAATATATTAATTCACTATTAACTATATACATATAAATAGGCCAGGGTTTGTGTTGAGTCAACTCGCCCAGAACAAAACTAAATTTGCATGAATACCTGGCCGTGGCATGAATATGTAGAAGCGATACCGACCAGGCCGAAAGTTGTTTAATTTCCTGAGATTTGATGAATTTAAGGGTGGATAATAGAGATCTCCATGGTTTGATAACTAATTTGAATCGTCCAATCGATTTCACGTTTTCAAAGCGAAGTTATGGCGGATAAGAACTTGGAGATTGATTTACTTCATGGACACATGGCGGAGATGGAGAGAGCCTTCCCGAAAAAGAAGATATTGAGGTGTTAGAAGAATATGGGATGGAGGGGGAGAATCTTGGAGATTTTCTATGGAAAGCTTTTATTTTCCGGTTTGATTATCCTATGAACTTTGGTCCTAGAACGGCGGGCCAGTTTACATGGAAAAATCGGCTATCTCTGTGGTGAAGAGACGTGGTGCTAAAGATGACGTCCGACAAGAAGTTCACGCTGAAGAATGTGCTGTATGATTCGCAAGAACTTAGTGTCCGGTTCAATGCTGAGCAAACACGGATCAGCAAAGTATTTCGCAGCTGTGGGAACCTTCAGACTACCTGGATGTGGTCTTTTATGTCATATATGTGGTTTATCATATTTGATGACATATAATTAATAAGCATTCATATCTCATAATTAGTGAATTTCAAATCAAAGTTAACCATGCATGCCTCTTTATAATCACGTATGTGTGCATCAAAAACATGTTGCATAATTATATATTAGCATAATATATATCAATTTCGCATGCAACCATATAGCCATTCATCTCACGTGTGTATATATATATACTATATTCACGTAAAAACCATACCGACGTACCCATGTATGCATATAATTTGTAGAATTCTTCTATCTTTTGAAAGATGTCATTTTGTACACGTTTTGTCGGATCTACAAATTACCAAAATATCATCTTTTGTTAACTGAAAAACTAAAATTAATGTAAACTTATTTTTAAATTTGATAAACTTTCTAAGTTGTACTTATCAAGAATAAAGAAAAACAGTTGATCCTGATATAAACAATATCAGACACCAATTAAATATCGATATAAATTAATTTTTAATTGGATCACGTGTTCAATCAGAACCCATACGGGTTTAGGCATTTTAGGTTAGCTTTATAGAAATTTACTAAAATATCATAACCAATTAATAAAATATTACAATTATACACGTGTCATTATTTTATTAATTAATGCCGGATAAGAATTATATCAAAGATCATCTAGATGTTATTATCAAAGAAAAAATGTCCTAAACTCATCACCAAGTTTAATGAAATTATTTATGATAATAATTTCTTTTCTTGAACATAACAACTTTAATTTCATAATAAAATTTTTGGTCACATAATTGAATGATTATTGCATTTTGAACTAAAAGCTTTTAAAAAGAACATCAAAAAATTGCGCAACGCGCGATCCGGTTAGCCTAGTATCTCTAAAAATTCATATGTTACAAATCTTCCTTTTAAGATGTAAACAATGAAGTTTTAGTAAATATCATACACTTATACATGACTTATATGGGTTGACACATTTGTGTGCTTGTACATAAACAAAACGGATCAACTAAATCTGTAATTAAATTTTGTCTAAATTAAACAACCTCTTCGTATATATATTAGTCTAAATTTACTTTGACACAACTTGATAATTATTCAGTCCCTAATATTGGTAACCCATTTGTCACAAAAGCCAATTAAGATGTATTTAAATATATCATCACAATAGTAAAGACATAAAGAACAAAAACTAATTAAGAAACATCATTGTTAATGAGCCCGTGTAAATTATTCCAATAATACTCGTACCTTTCATGCTTTATCTTTTTCATTGACGGTTTAAGCGTTTAATTTTTAGAATGAAAATGTTTATGAAAATAAAGAAAAATTGAAAAAGATCTATAGCTAGACTTATCAACATTCAACTGCACCATTACGTAAAAGTTGAATAGTTATACACGGAAATTATTTCATGTAATGTCGATTAGCAACTGAACATATATAGTTCGATGTTCAATGTTAGAAAATATTCACTTGTCAAACCAAAAAGTATATTAACCTTCATTTTAACCCTAATCACGGTGAAGCAACCAAAATCATTAACTAAGCATCCTCTTATAAATTGAGCAAAGATGACCATAAAAATAATTATAAAACTAATTGCCTAATAGATTGATATATCAACCTATACGAATATTTAAAATCCCCTACATTTCAAGAGATGTCTGGTGAATTTTGCAGTTGCAACCAAAGAAATTTACAATGATTATTAAACATAAAAACCCAACATATAATGGTTTCCACTAAACTGAACTACGTGTAGACATAGTAAATTTAATAATAAAATCAAAACTAATTAAGTCCAACAGTTACAAAACTTAACAGAACATAACGTGCTGAACTGAATTATTGTTAAACTGAGCTTAGTTGAAAATGTCCAAAATAAATTGAGGTGAACATGACTGAAACTGTTCAGAAAAAATATGATACTCGTATTTGACAAACATGGCAAGTTTCGTAGCAGCTCGAAAGTGGAGCTCGTGTGTAGTTCTTGGTCAAGCCCGTTATTCTTTGATTCCCTCATGTATGGTGCAATTTTCATGGTGCTCTGCTAGTTGAAACCCTTATCAAATTTTGTGGCTACTCTCCAATTTCGATGGAAATCAGATATATCGTCAATCTTTATGTCTCTAACGACGCTGCCGATTTTTGCTAGACGTTGCTGTTAATGACATCGACTTCAACTCAATGTACGTGCTAATGCTCCCATCAACGATGGGTTATTTTTGGGTTAATCCATGGATTTTAACTTATAAACCCCATAAACATTAATTAGTCAACCACCTTTCTTGTTAAAAATCAATCGATCTTGAATTGCCACCACCGATCCTTCATATTGAATATTAGCTTGGGATTCGAACATCATGACGACATATAATTGCCTCCCTACATATGGATATCCAACGAATTGCAGAGATTTTTTCACATATGAAAAGTTTATAGGGTTTGAAACTCTTCACGGTAGAGAAGGATGCGTGATAACATTATATAAAAATTCTAAATGACGTTATTTTGGTATCATAGTAAGATATATTAATATCATAGTATATTACGTTGTAGCACTAATAAAAGGAAAACAAAATATACATATTTCATATTTCCATATATGTACAAAAAAATACTTAAAAATATTTAAGTGGAAAATAAAATATGCATAACAATAATTTAAAAGTAGAGAAGGAATATATAACATACTAAGCTGAAGAGAAGTTCCAGTAATGCTAATTAAATACATGAACATGTCATTGTGATGCTGTTCATTTATAAGGCGCGTTTGAGCTGTGTTGCGGAAAATACAACACTATGTGGGAAAAAAATCTAAATGTATATTAACTTAAAAAATATATAAATATTAATATTTTCTAAATATGTCTTAAGGTAAAATCTTAATTGCGAGAATATCTTAGGGGAAAAAAGCATGAGGTTAGAGCTGCTAATATACAGCACAATGTTGTATATTTTTTAAGTTAATATACTCACCGTATAAAATACAATTATATATCGCTGGAGAAACATTACAATACCATAAAAATGTAATGATATCATTCATGAATGTATTTATGCCAAACGTGTTAATTAGCATGATGAAGAATGAAACAATAAAATTAAAAAAAACAGAAAAAAAGAATATATAAAAATGGTAGGCGCCGGAATATGGTGAACTTGCGGTGGTTATGTGGTGGTTTTGGTCAAAACTACGTAGTTTCATCCTTTTTAATGTTTTAATTAATTTATTTATTGACCGGAGCAATAACTCTTCTAGTTCCCTTTAGGATGAAAATAATTTTAGTTAAATTAATTTCAGTTCAGTTAATTTAATCTCAACTCAGTTAAATTAAATTCAGTTCAGTTAAATTAATCTCAGTTCAATTAAAAAAATCTCAATTCAATTAGATTAATCTCAGTTCATTTAAATTAATCTCAGTTCAATTGGAATAAATTAAGATTATTTTGATTTAATAAAATAATTACTTTTGCTTTATTTTAATTGGATACAATACATTGAACGTTTTAGGCCATGTTTGTTGAAGTTTATAAGAACAGTTCAGTCTAGTTCAGTTCAGTTCAGTTAAATTCATCCCCGTTCAATTCAATTCAGTTCAGTTCAGTTATGTTCAGTCAATCAAAATATAATTTGCTAAAATTCAGGTAAATTTAGAGTTTTAGACATACTGTTTCTATTTTCAATACATTAATTTTCACTTTAATCCATTTCATTTCAATTCAATTTAATTTAATTCAGTTTAGTTCATTTCAATTCAATTCAATTCAGTTTAGTTTAATAAAAATATATTTTGATTCAATTCAGGTGAATTTAGACATACTAATTCTATTTTTCAATACATTAATTTTCACTTCAATTCAATTCAGTTCAGTTCAGCTCAATAAGAGATAAGCTCAGGCAACCTGCCTCTTATACCCTATTCAATGTACCTTATCAGTAGTTCAGTTCAATTCAATTTAGTACAGTTCAATTCAATTCAATTTAGTGAAAATCTATTTTGAACAATTTCAAGTAAAATTAGACATATTGATTCTATTATTAATACATTAATTTTCACTTTAGTCAAATTCAGTTCAACATGAAATAAACTCGGGCAAACAGACCTTTATTTTAGACATAATATTCTCTTTCCAGTTAAATAGTTCAGTTAAATTAATCTTAATTAAATTAAATTAATCTCAGTTCAACCAGAAAAATCTCAGTTCAGTTAAATAATCTCGATTCAATTAAATAAATCTCAGTTACGTTAAATAAATCTCAGTTAAATTAATTTCAACCCAACTTGACAGGGCCATTATCCTATATTATTTGTAATTTTCTAGTTTAGTTACTAGGAACCTACAACGGTAACCATACTACAGTATAAATCAGATGAAAATGAGCAAATAAGAGAATGAGCAAAGAATATCATGGTGAGATCAATGATTCTTTGGGCATAGACAGCAGATAGCGAGCTACCATGTGAAATGTTCTTTTAGCACATAGTAGCTATAATAATGATCATATTGAACTAAGTGGCCCAGCCCACTAAGGCATCTTTCAAAAGCCCTTGCCTAGCGAGAGGTCTGAAAATCAAATCCCCCTTTACCAATTCAATTTCCGGACTCTCTCCTAGTCTCCAAAGTCTCCATTCTCGCAGAGGTGGGCTCAGCTCAAAGCAGTGAATAACGGGAGTCATCAGCAAGTGCGAAGAAGCGAAGTGCATCAGATAGTGTAAAAGTGAGACCTTCACCCCATTCAGTAGATTAGAATAGATTATGATAGAATATGAAAGCTGTAGGACATTCTTGTACTTGACTAAAAAAAAAAATGATCATATTGCATTGTCTGTCAGTAAGTCAATACACCCTTCGATGAAATTTCAAGAAGTTCGGATAAGCAACAAAATCCAGTAGTATGAAACAGAAAATTAAAAAGGCTCTTGCAACAGTTACTTACACCTATGTTTCAAAGAAACTGCACTCAGCGAACAAACTAAAGCACCGGCAGGAAGAATCAGGGAGCTATATATAATTTGGTGCAGAATGATTCCATCTCAAAGGCTCCCGAAGAACGTAAGGATGTAAAATTATCAGTGCAGAAGGATGAAGAAGAAGTGGTGGCGATCACTAGCCGAAGAGCAAGAGGATTGCAAATTTAGATGCATTAGGAGGCCTACTTATGTTAATTGGATTGATGATGAATTTCTTGATTCTGTTATTTTGTGTTTATGAAATGAAATGCAGCTTCATGCTTTTCAAAACTAGCTGTTTTTTTTCCTGTGTTTTTGTGTCGAGAATTGATAGTATATTCCTATATAATATCACTCTTACACAAATGCCTTATGGAATGCAACAGAAAATAGCATTGATTAATTGTTGCTTTAATCGAAGCATTCACTGTCAAGGTAAGGCCAACAACAATCAGGCTTGGTTTCTTCTCCATCTTCGGCTCTTCGCGGCATATAAATGGCAATTGTGCGTAACTTTCACTCTAAATGGATCATGTTCATGCTTTGGGGGTTCATTTCTTTTCTAATATACATGATCACCGTATTCACGTTGCATGTACCTGACTGGAGCTACACCGTGCGTCATGAGCATGTTACGAAGAAATACACAGTATAATATAAAAATCGTACTTATTTATATTACAAATTTACCATCTTTCACCTTTTAGGCTGGATATTTAACACAAGTTTTTTACAAAACTAAGGTAAAATGTGGGATGAGGGGACATTTTGGACCAGGTGCAATGCAGTTGGAAACGTGGATCGCCAAGTATGGGGGATGTTGGGTATAAACAATGGGACAATAGGGTGATTTGGTTAATGACTGGATAACGATAGTGTCACGTAACACTTTCGCTTTCCTTTGAGAATATTTCGACCCTATCAGCCCTGAGTTAATTGCACGAAATTCCTATTATTGCTGCATTCTTGATTCTAGACTTGAATCAATAACATGCCTTCAAGTATTAGAGTTTCTAGATTGTATAATATGATGAAATTTGTGTTTCTCATTGTCGTTTATATATTTCATTGTAAACTTCCTACTGCAATTGAAAACAAACCACATGTATTTATAACCAAAACCATTGCACCAGATTGCGTAAAGATACCAGTTGGTAAGTGCATGCCAACTGTATACGTACCAACCTTATTTAAACAATAACTATACAGTAAACCATATAGTAATTTCATGCAACTCCTACTTACGTACCAAACCAATCTGAACAGACAAGGGTTTGTAACTTCACATGCAACCGTTTGGTTAATTGATACACGTTCATTATTCTCAGAATTAATTATGAATCGATGTAACACTTCAATTTAATATAAACTATACAAAGATAAATAAATAAATATTTATCTTAGAACCGTAAACTCGTAGATTATTTTTACAAGTGTGCACTCTGCACCACCAATCTTGTTATAACATCTCAAACTCACTATCTCGAATCTAATTATACTTAAAAATTAAACCGGTGTTCAAACAAAACACCAAAAGGGGATCAATCATTTGTACAATGAACATGTTTGGACACGCTTAAAGGTGAAGAAATAGCATAGCTTCTTGCCATATTTGATAAAATTCAGGTTTCAGTCAAGTTAAGTTTTACAGTTGATTTTATGTGTAGGCTTGTATAGCTAGCTCTCCAGCTTCTAGGGCCGTCCATTGAGGTGTGCAGTATGTTGTCAGGAATGATCAAATAGCCCAAGATAAACCAGTAATTTATATTGAAAATCAAGAACACAGTTCAATTATAAGGGAAGAGAGAGAATAGGGAGAAAGAGAAAAGAAAGGAAAGAGAAATCTCATGATCAATCTAACAAATCAATAACTAACTTCTGACTACTTTCTCAGCCTTATAGTCGGATCTCCGATCAGTTGGAACCGTCATTGACCGAGGGTTGCCTACGACCGCCAATGATTTGACCATCCGGTGAATTACCATTTTGCCCTTTTTACTTTTGAAAATCATGACATATGTGCACCTACATTGGCGGTGATTATTTAAAAAAATTTTATATCTGCATATGCGATCAGTGGGGTGGTATCGTGGTGAGACCTCTCAACCTCACTACTTCGAATTTCATCAACGAAAAAGATTTAAGGGTTTCATCTCTTCACTCTGCAAGTCTCTGTATATCTGAAAAATTTGCAATTCTCTTAATATGCTCAAGTTTGATAAAACTAAAATAAGGTAATCAACTATTATTGTTTTACATAGCCATACTCTAGCAATTCAGAATAGATATGTTTTAATTTTCTGTGTTATATGTAAAATAAGCCAACTTGGCCATCTGCACCTGGTAATTTTAAGCAAAAGAAGAGGAAGAAAGCTAAAGAATTGACAGAATAGATATGTTGAATTTGACAAAATGACTGGTGGAATGGTACAAGTTATTTGATAAGGGCGACTTGCAGATTGCAGAAGTGATTGAGTGCAGAGGCGGAAGCACCTTAAGGCGTGGGCTGGCGCGCGCCTGCCCTCGCGGCGGCCGGAGAGCGGGGAATCACGGTTCCCAATGCATAAATCTTCTCTAGTGCCTAGACGATCTAGGCGCACCACCATAGCGCCGCTTGATTAAACCGCCGATTAAAATATTTTAGCCTACCCTGAAATTAATCGCTGGTTCCGCCACTGATTGAGTGCATTTTTTGTGCTTATGAATTGTGACTCTAGATTATTAACTTTATTAGCAACGGTGTTCAAGTGAATGATTATGGTTTAGTGGTCGATTCTTTTGCTCACAATAGACATGAGTAGTATTAAAATGGTTTTAAGTTCTTCTGGGACTTGGAATTTATTCTTATTCCTTTTGTGTAATTGCATCGTTTGTCCCTACTAGATAGCCTTCGGGAAACTCGTAAACCTTCTGGTTACAAAACTTCCGGTAACTCATAAACCTTCGGGTTACAAGTCTTCAGGCCATTTTATAAGCCTTATTTTATGGCAAGTTTGACTTAATAGAAAAGGGAAGGACACGTTTAAAGATCCCGTCATCGACGGTATAAAATAATGATAACAATAATCTCCATATTTTTCATTGCAAAAGGTGTGCTCAAGCAGCAATTAATTGCTCCAGTCATATTGATCAAAAATATCATTCCAACTATGAAACATGATTATCCAAAATATGACTAAAACAGAACAATTGGTGGCTATCATAAAAAATGCAATAGATCAACGAGAAGGAGGTCTAAAACTGTTTGAACCATAACTTTTGCATAAATTATCAAAAACAAGTGATTTTGGTGGCATTGGAACCGTCTCGAAAATTTCTACAACACTGTGTTTGATTACTGCATTTTGAGGCCGTTGAAGCCCTCAAAATGAGCATTTACTAACTCTCGTGCTTCCTAATACTTGAATTTTTCGGGTTCCGCTTCGGAAGCGTTGAGTTGGCGTAGGGGAAGGTTGCGCGCGGGGTTCGGAGGAGAATCGCAGGTTTTCCATGTATAAAAAACATGCCCGGGCGGAGAGAAGCGTGCGGGCCCCGCAAAACGGGTCGTGGTGGTGTCATTTAAGGTGCAACTCTCGAAGCACGTTGACGGATCAAGTGTTTCGAAGCTAAAGCGGTGCATGTGGGAGAAAATAAGCGTGGCTGGGAAAGGGAATGAGTTAGAGTGGAGGAGGGTGCTAGAGGGGAGGCGGGTGTTGGTTTATATAGATTTTGCGTGCAGAAGCTGATGGGTACGATCATACCAGCACTAACGCACCGGATCCCATCAGAACTCCGAAGTTAAGCGTGCTTGGGCGAGAGTAGTACTAGGATGGGTGACCCCCTGGGAAGTCCTCGTGTTGTACCCCTCCCCACCTTTTTTTTTCGTTTTCTTCCCCCCCTCCCCCTGGCTTCCTCTTATTTTCTCCTCGACGTGTGTGATTACTGCATTTTGAGGCCGTTGAAGCCCTCAAAATGAGCATTTACTAACTCTCGTGCTTCCTAATACTTGAATTTTTCGGGTTCCGCTTCGGAAGCGTTGAGTTGGCGTAGGGGAAGGTTGCGCGCGGGGTTCGGAGGAGAATCGCAGGTTTTCCATGTATAAAAAACATGCCCGGGCGGAGAGAAGCGTGCGGGCCCCGCAAAACGGGTCGTGGTGGTGTCATTTAAGGTGCAACTCTCGAAGCACGTTGACGGATCAAGTGTTTCGAAGCTAAAGCGGTGCATGTGGGAGAAAATAAGCGTGGCTGGGAAAGGGAATGAGTTAGAGTGGAGGAGGGTGCTAGAGGGGAGGCGGGTGTTGGTTTATATAGATTTTGCGTGCAGAAGCTGATGGGTACGATCATACCAGCACTAACGCACCGGATCCCATCAGAACTCCGAAGTTAAGCGTGCTTGGGCGAGAGTAGTACTAGGATGGGTGACCCCCTGGGAAGTCCTCGTGTTGTACCCCTCCCCACCTTTTTTTTTCGTTTTCTTCCCCCCCTCCCCCTGGCTTCCTCTTATTTTCTCCTCGACGTGTGTGATTACTGCATTTTGAGGCCGTTGAAGCCCTCAAAATGAGCATTTACTAACTCTCGTGCTTCCTAATACTTGAATTTTTCGGGTTCCGCTTCGGAAGCGTTGAGTTGGCGTAGGGGAAGGTTGCGCGCGGGGTTCGGAGGAGAATCGCAGGTTTTCCATGTATAAAAAACATGCCCGGGCGGAGAGAAGCGTGCGGGCCCCGCAAAACGGGTCGTGGTGGTGTCATTTAAGGTGCAACTCTCGAAGCACGTTGACGGATCAAGTGTTTCGAAGCTAAAGCGGTGCATGTGGGAGAAAATAAGCGTGGCTGGGAAAGGGAATGAGTTAGAGTGGAGGAGGGTGCTAGAGGGGAGGCGGGTGTTGGTTTATATAGATTTTGCGTGCAGAAGCTGATGGGTACGATCATACCAGCACTAACGCACCGGATCCCATCAGAACTCCGAAGTTAAGCGTGCTTGGGCGAGAGTAGTACTAGGATGGGTGACCCCCTGGGAAGTCCTCGTGTTGTACCCCTCCCCACCTTTTTTTTTCGTTTTCTTCCCCCCCTCCCCCTGGCTTCCTCTTATTTTCTCCTCGACGTGTGTGATTACTGCATTTTGAGGCCGTTGAAGCCCTCAAAATGAGCATTTACTAACTCTCGTGCTTCCTAATACTTGAATTTTTCGGGTTCCGCTTCGGAAGCGTTGAGTTGGCGTAGGGGAAGGTTGCGCGCGGGGTTCGGAGGAGAATCGCAGGTTTTCCATGTATAAAAAACATGCCCGGGCGGAGAGAAGCGTGCGGGCCCCGCAAAACGGGTCGTGGTGGTGTCATTTAAGGTGCAACTCTCGAAGCACGTTGACGGATCAAGTGTTTCGAAGCTAAAGCGGTGCATGTGGGAGAAAATAAGCGTGGCTGGGAAAGGGAATGAGTTAGAGTGGAGGAGGGTGCTAGAGGGGAGGCGGGTGTTGGTTTATATAGATTTTGCGTGCAGAAGCTGATGGGTACGATCATACCAGCACTAACGCACCGGATCCCATCAGAACTCCGAAGTTAAGCGTGCTTGGGCGAGAGTAGTACTAGGATGGGTGACCCCCTGGGAAGTCCTCGTGTTGTACCCCTCCCCACCTTTTTTTTTCGTTTTCTTCCCCCCCTCCCCCTGGCTTCCTCTTATTTTCTCCTCGACGTGTGTGATTACTGCATTTTGAGGCCGTTGAAGCCCTCAAAATGAGCATTTACTAACTCTCGTGCTTCCTAATACTTGAATTTTTCGGGTTCCGCTTCGGAAGCGTTGAGTTGGCGTAGGGGAAGGTTGCGCGCGGGGTTCGGAGGAGAATCGCAGGTTTTCCATGTATAAAAAACATGCCCGGGCGGAGAGAAGCGTGCGGGCCCCGCAAAACGGGTCGTGGTGGTGTCATTTAAGGTGCAACTCTCGAAGCACGTTGACGGATCAAGTGTTTCGAAGCTAAAGCGGTGCATGTGGGAGAAAATAAGCGTGGCTGGGAAAGGGAATGAGTTAGAGTGGAGGAGGGTGCTAGAGGGGAGGCGGGTGTTGGTTTATATAGATTTTGCGTGCAGAAGCTGATGGGTACGATCATACCAGCACTAACGCACCGGATCCCATCAGAACTCCGAAGTTAAGCGTGCTTGGGCGAGAGTAGTACTAGGATGGGTGACCCCCTGGGAAGTCCTCGTGTTGTACCCCTCCCCACCTTTTTTTTTCGTTTTCTTCCCCCCCTCCCCCTGGCTTCCTCTTATTTTCTCCTCGACGTGTGTGATTACTGCATTTTGAGGCCGTTGAAGCCCTCAAAATGAGCATTTACTAACTCTCGTGCTTCCTAATACTTGAATTTTTCGGGTTCCGCTTCGGAAGCGTTGAGTTGGCGTAGGGGAAGGTTGCGCGCGGGGTTCGGAGGAGAATCGCAGGTTTTCCATGTATAAAAAACATGCCCGGGCGGAGAGAAGCGTGCGGGCCCCGCAAAACGGGTCGTGGTGGTGTCATTTAAGGTGCAACTCTCGAAGCACGTTGACGGATCAAGTGTTTCGAAGCTAAAGCGGTGCATGTGGGAGAAAATAAGCGTGGCTGGGAAAGGGAATGAGTTAGAGTGGAGGAGGGTGCTAGAGGGGAGGCGGGTGTTGGTTTATATAGATTTTGCGTGCAGAAGCTGATGGGTACGATCATACCAGCACTAACGCACCGGATCCCATCAGAACTCCGAAGTTAAGCGTGCTTGGGCGAGAGTAGTACTAGGATGGGTGACCCCCTGGGAAGTCCTCGTGTTGTACCCCTCCCCACCTTTTTTTTTCGTTTTCTTCCCCCCCTCCCCCTGGCTTCCTCTTATTTTCTCCTCGACGTGTGTGATTACTGCATTTTGAGGCCGTTGAAGCCCTCAAAATGAGCATTTACTAACTCTCGTGCTTCCTAATACTTGAATTTTTCGGGTTCCGCTTCGGAAGCGTTGAGTTGGCGTAGGGGAAGGTTGCGCGCGGGGTTCGGAGGAGAATCGCAGGTTTTCCATGTATAAAAAACATGCCCGGGCGGAGAGAAGCGTGCGGGCCCCGCAAAACGGGTCGTGGTGGTGTCATTTAAGGTGCAACTCTCGAAGCACGTTGACGGATCAAGTGTTTCGAAGCTAAAGCGGTGCATGTGGGAGAAAATAAGCGTGGCTGGGAAAGGGAATGAGTTAGAGTGGAGGAGGGTGCTAGAGGGGAGGCGGGTGTTGGTTTATATAGATTTTGCGTGCAGAAGCTGATGGGTACGATCATACCAGCACTAACGCACCGGATCCCATCAGAACTCCGAAGTTAAGCGTGCTTGGGCGAGAGTAGTACTAGGATGGGTGACCCCCTGGGAAGTCCTCGTGTTGTACCCCTCCCCACCTTTTTTTTTCGTTTTCTTCCCCCCCTCCCCCTGGCTTCCTCTTATTTTCTCCTCGACGTGTGTGATTACTGCATTTTGAGGCCGTTGAAGCCCTCAAAATGAGCATTTACTAACTCTCGTGCTTCCTAATACTTGAATTTTTCGGGTTCCGCTTCGGAAGCGTTGAGTTGGCGTAGGGGAAGGTTGCGCGCGGGGTTCGGAGGAGAATCGCAGGTTTTCCATGTATAAAAAACATGCCCGGGCGGAGAGAAGCGTGCGGGCCCCGCAAAACGGGTCGTGGTGGTGTCATTTAAGGTGCAACTCTCGAAGCACGTTGACGGATCAAGTGTTTCGAAGCTAAAGCGGTGCATGTGGGAGAAAATAAGCGTGGCTGGGAAAGGGAATGAGTTAGAGTGGAGGAGGGTGCTAGAGGGGAGGCGGGTGTTGGTTTATATAGATTTTGCGTGCAGAAGCTGATGGGTACGATCATACCAGCACTAACGCACCGGATCCCATCAGAACTCCGAAGTTAAGCGTGCTTGGGCGAGAGTAGTACTAGGATGGGTGACCCCCTGGGAAGTCCTCGTGTTGTACCCCTCCCCACCTTTTTTTTTCGTTTTCTTCCCCCCCTCCCCCTGGCTTCCTCTTATTTTCTCCTCGACGTGTGTGATTACTGCATTTTGAGGCCGTTGAAGCCCTCAAAATGAGCATTTACTAACTCTCGTGCTTCCTAATACTTGAATTTTTCGGGTTCCGCTTCGGAAGCGTTGAGTTGGCGTAGGGGAAGGTTGCGCGCGGGGTTCGGAGGAGAATCGCAGGTTTTCCATGTATAAAAAACATGCCCGGGCGGAGAGAAGCGTGCGGGCCCCGCAAAACGGGTCGTGGTGGTGTCATTTAAGGTGCAACTCTCGAAGCACGTTGACGGATCAAGTGTTTCGAAGCTAAAGCGGTGCATGTGGGAGAAAATAAGCGTGGCTGGGAAAGGGAATGAGTTAGAGTGGAGGAGGGTGCTAGAGGGGAGGCGGGTGTTGGTTTATATAGATTTTGCGTGCAGAAGCTGATGGGTACGATCATACCAGCACTAACGCACCGGATCCCATCAGAACTCCGAAGTTAAGCGTGCTTGGGCGAGAGTAGTACTAGGATGGGTGACCCCCTGGGAAGTCCTCGTGTTGTACCCCTCCCCACCTTTTTTTTTCGTTTTCTTCCCCCCCTCCCCCTGGCTTCCTCTTATTTTCTCCTCGACGTGTGTGATTACTGCATTTTGAGGCCGTTGAAGCCCTCAAAATGAGCATTTACTAACTCTCGTGCTTCCTAATACTTGAATTTTTCGGGTTCCGCTTCGGAAGCGTTGAGTTGGCGTAGGGGAAGGTTGCGCGCGGGGTTCGGAGGAGAATCGCAGGTTTTCCATGTATAAAAAACATGCCCGGGCGGAGAGAAGCGTGCGGGCCCCGCAAAACGGGTCGTGGTGGTGTCATTTAAGGTGCAACTCTCGAAGCACGTTGACGGATCAAGTGTTTCGAAGCTAAAGCGGTGCATGTGGGAGAAAATAAGCGTGGCTGGGAAAGGGAATGAGTTAGAGTGGAGGAGGGTGCTAGAGGGGAGGCGGGTGTTGGTTTATATAGATTTTGCGTGCAGAAGCTGATGGGTACGATCATACCAGCACTAACGCACCGGATCCCATCAGAACTCCGAAGTTAAGCGTGCTTGGGCGAGAGTAGTACTAGGATGGGTGACCCCCTGGGAAGTCCTCGTGTTGTACCCCTCCCCACCTTTTTTTTTCGTTTTCTTCCCCCCCTCCCCCTGGCTTCCTCTTATTTTCTCCTCGACGTGTGTGATTACTGCATTTTGAGGCCGTTGAAGCCCTCAAAATGAGCATTTACTAACTCTCGTGCTTCCTAATACTTGAATTTTTCGGGTTCCGCTTCGGAAGCGTTGAGTTGGCGTAGGGGAAGGTTGCGCGCGGGGTTCGGAGGAGAATCGCAGGTTTTCCATGTATAAAAAACATGCCCGGGCGGAGAGAAGCGTGCGGGCCCCGCAAAACGGGTCGTGGTGGTGTCATTTAAGGTGCAACTCTCGAAGCACGTTGACGGATCAAGTGTTTCGAAGCTAAAGCGGTGCATGTGGGAGAAAATAAGCGTGGCTGGGAAAGGGAATGAGTTAGAGTGGAGGAGGGTGCTAGAGGGGAGGCGGGTGTTGGTTTATATAGATTTTGCGTGCAGAAGCTGATGGGTACGATCATACCAGCACTAACGCACCGGATCCCATCAGAACTCCGAAGTTAAGCGTGCTTGGGCGAGAGTAGTACTAGGATGGGTGACCCCCTGGGAAGTCCTCGTGTTGTACCCCTCCCCACCTTTTTTTTTCGTTTTCTTCCCCCCCTCCCCCTGGCTTCCTCTTATTTTCTCCTCGACGTGTGTGATTACTGCATTTTGAGGCCGTTGAAGCCCTCAAAATGAGCATTTACTAACTCTCGTGCTTCCTAATACTTGAATTTTTCGGGTTCCGCTTCGGAAGCGTTGAGTTGGCGTAGGGGAAGGTTGCGCGCGGGGTTCGGAGGAGAATCGCAGGTTTTCCATGTATAAAAAACATGCCCGGGCGGAGAGAAGCGTGCGGGCCCCGCAAAACGGGTCGTGGTGGTGTCATTTAAGGTGCAACTCTCGAAGCACGTTGACGGATCAAGTGTTTCGAAGCTAAAGCGGTGCATGTGGGAGAAAATAAGCGTGGCTGGGAAAGGGAATGAGTTAGAGTGGAGGAGGGTGCTAGAGGGGAGGCGGGTGTTGGTTTATATAGATTTTGCGTGCAGAAGCTGATGGGTACGATCATACCAGCACTAACGCACCGGATCCCATCAGAACTCCGAAGTTAAGCGTGCTTGGGCGAGAGTAGTACTAGGATGGGTGACCCCCTGGGAAGTCCTCGTGTTGTACCCCTCCCCACCTTTTTTTTTCGTTTTCTTCCCCCCCTCCCCCTGGCTTCCTCTTATTTTCTCCTCGACGTGTGTGATTACTGCATTTTGAGGCCGTTGAAGCCCTCAAAATGAGCATTTACTAACTCTCGTGCTTCCTAATACTTGAATTTTTCGGGTTCCGCTTCGGAAGCGTTGAGTTGGCGTAGGGGAAGGTTGCGCGCGGGGTTCGGAGGAGAATCGCAGGTTTTCCATGTATAAAAAACATGCCCGGGCGGAGAGAAGCGTGCGGGCCCCGCAAAACGGGTCGTGGTGGTGTCATTTAAGGTGCAACTCTCGAAGCACGTTGACGGATCAAGTGTTTCGAAGCTAAAGCGGTGCATGTGGGAGAAAATAAGCGTGGCTGGGAAAGGGAATGAGTTAGAGTGGAGGAGGGTGCTAGAGGGGAGGCGGGTGTTGGTTTATATAGATTTTGCGTGCAGAAGCTGATGGGTACGATCATACCAGCACTAACGCACCGGATCCCATCAGAACTCCGAAGTTAAGCGTGCTTGGGCGAGAGTAGTACTAGGATGGGTGACCCCCTGGGAAGTCCTCGTGTTGTACCCCTCCCCACCTTTTTTTTTCGTTTTCTTCCCCCCCTCCCCCTGGCTTCCTCTTATTTTCTCCTCGACGTGTGTGATTACTGCATTTTGAGGCCGTTGAAGCCCTCAAAATGAGCATTTACTAACTCTCGTGCTTCCTAATACTTGAATTTTTCGGGTTCCGCTTCGGAAGCGTTGAGTTGGCGTAGGGGAAGGTTGCGCGCGGGGTTCGGAGGAGAATCGCAGGTTTTCCATGTATAAAAAACATGCCCGGGCGGAGAGAAGCGTGCGGGCCCCGCAAAACGGGTCGTGGTGGTGTCATTTAAGGTGCAACTCTCGAAGCACGTTGACGGATCAAGTGTTTCGAAGCTAAAGCGGTGCATGTGGGAGAAAATAAGCGTGGCTGGGAAAGGGAATGAGTTAGAGTGGAGGAGGGTGCTAGAGGGGAGGCGGGTGTTGGTTTATATAGATTTTGCGTGCAGAAGCTGATGGGTACGATCATACCAGCACTAACGCACCGGATCCCATCAGAACTCCGAAGTTAAGCGTGCTTGGGCGAGAGTAGTACTAGGATGGGTGACCCCCTGGGAAGTCCTCGTGTTGTACCCCTCCCCACCTTTTTTTTTCGTTTTCTTCCCCCCCTCCCCCTGGCTTCCTCTTATTTTCTCCTCGACGTGTGTGATTACTGCATTTTGAGGCCGTTGAAGCCCTCAAAATGAGCATTTACTAACTCTCGTGCTTCCTAATACTTGAATTTTTCGGGTTCCGCTTCGGAAGCGTTGAGTTGGCGTAGGGGAAGGTTGCGCGCGGGGTTCGGAGGAGAATCGCAGGTTTTCCATGTATAAAAAACATGCCCGGGCGGAGAGAAGCGTGCGGGCCCCGCAAAACGGGTCGTGGTGGTGTCATTTAAGGTGCAACTCTCGAAGCACGTTGACGGATCAAGTGTTTCGAAGCTAAAGCGGTGCATGTGGGAGAAAATAAGCGTGGCTGGGAAAGGGAATGAGTTAGAGTGGAGGAGGGTGCTAGAGGGGAGGCGGGTGTTGGTTTATATAGATTTTGCGTGCAGAAGCTGATGGGTACGATCATACCAGCACTAACGCACCGGATCCCATCAGAACTCCGAAGTTAAGCGTGCTTGGGCGAGAGTAGTACTAGGATGGGTGACCCCCTGGGAAGTCCTCGTGTTGTACCCCTCCCCACCTTTTTTTTTCGTTTTCTTCCCCCCCTCCCCCTGGCTTCCTCTTATTTTCTCCTCGACGTGTGTGATTACTGCATTTTGAGGCCGTTGAAGCCCTCAAAATGAGCATTTACTAACTCTCGTGCTTCCTAATACTTGAATTTTTCGGGTTCCGCTTCGGAAGCGTTGAGTTGGCGTAGGGGAAGGTTGCGCGCGGGGTTCGGAGGAGAATCGCAGGTTTTCCATGTATAAAAAACATGCCCGGGCGGAGAGAAGCGTGCGGGCCCCGCAAAACGGGTCGTGGTGGTGTCATTTAAGGTGCAACTCTCGAAGCACGTTGACGGATCAAGTGTTTCGAAGCTAAAGCGGTGCATGTGGGAGAAAATAAGCGTGGCTGGGAAAGGGAATGAGTTAGAGTGGAGGAGGGTGCTAGAGGGGAGGCGGGTGTTGGTTTATATAGATTTTGCGTGCAGAAGCTGATGGGTACGATCATACCAGCACTAACGCACCGGATCCCATCAGAACTCCGAAGTTAAGCGTGCTTGGGCGAGAGTAGTACTAGGATGGGTGACCCCCTGGGAAGTCCTCGTGTTGTACCCCTCCCCACCTTTTTTTTTCGTTTTCTTCCCCCCCTCCCCCTGGCTTCCTCTTATTTTCTCCTCGACGTGTGTGATTACTGCATTTTGAGGCCGTTGAAGCCCTCAAAATGAGCATTTACTAACTCTCGTGCTTCCTAATACTTGAATTTTTCGGGTTCCGCTTCGGAAGCGTTGAGTTGGCGTAGGGGAAGGTTGCGCGCGGGGTTCGGAGGAGAATCGCAGGTTTTCCATGTATAAAAAACATGCCCGGGCGGAGAGAAGCGTGCGGGCCCCGCAAAACGGGTCGTGGTGGTGTCATTTAAGGTGCAACTCTCGAAGCACGTTGACGGATCAAGTGTTTCGAAGCTAAAGCGGTGCATGTGGGAGAAAATAAGCGTGGCTGGGAAAGGGAATGAGTTAGAGTGGAGGAGGGTGCTAGAGGGGAGGCGGGTGTTGGTTTATATAGATTTTGCGTGCAGAAGCTGATGGGTACGATCATACCAGCACTAACGCACCGGATCCCATCAGAACTCCGAAGTTAAGCGTGCTTGGGCGAGAGTAGTACTAGGATGGGTGACCCCCTGGGAAGTCCTCGTGTTGTACCCCTCCCCACCTTTTTTTTTCGTTTTCTTCCCCCCCTCCCCCTGGCTTCCTCTTATTTTCTCCTCGACGTGTGTGATTACTGCATTTTGAGGCCGTTGAAGCCCTCAAAATGAGCATTTACTAACTCTCGTGCTTCCTAATACTTGAATTTTTCGGGTTCCGCTTCGGAAGCGTTGAGTTGGCGTAGGGGAAGGTTGCGCGCGGGGTTCGGAGGAGAATCGCAGGTTTTCCATGTATAAAAAACATGCCCGGGCGGAGAGAAGCGTGCGGGCCCCGCAAAACGGGTCGTGGTGGTGTCATTTAAGGTGCAACTCTCGAAGCACGTTGACGGATCAAGTGTTTCGAAGCTAAAGCGGTGCATGTGGGAGAAAATAAGCGTGGCTGGGAAAGGGAATGAGTTAGAGTGGAGGAGGGTGCTAGAGGGGAGGCGGGTGTTGGTTTATATAGATTTTGCGTGCAGAAGCTGATGGGTACGATCATACCAGCACTAACGCACCGGATCCCATCAGAACTCCGAAGTTAAGCGTGCTTGGGCGAGAGTAGTACTAGGATGGGTGACCCCCTGGGAAGTCCTCGTGTTGTACCCCTCCCCACCTTTTTTTTTTCGTTTTCTTCCCCCCCTCCCCCTGGCTTCCTCTTATTTTCTCCTCGACGTGTGTGATTACTGCATTTTGAGGCCGTTGAAGCCCTCAAAATGAGCATTTACTAACTCTCGTGCTTCCTAATACTTGAATTTTTCGGGTTCCGCTTCGGAAGCGTTGAGTTGGCGTAGGGGAAGGTTGCGCGCGGGGTTCGGAGGAGAATCGCAGGTTTTCCATGTATAAAAAACATGCCCGGGCGGAGAGAAGCGTGCGGGCCCCGCAAAACGGGTCGTGGTGGTGTCATTTAAGGTGCAACTCTCGAAGCACGTTGACGGATCAAGTGTTTCGAAGCTAAAGCGGTGCATGTGGGAGAAAATAAGCGTGGCTGGGAAAGGGAATGAGTTAGAGTGGAGGAGGGTGCTAGAGGGGAGGCGGGTGTTGGTTTATATAGATTTTGCGTGCAGAAGCTGATGGGTACGATCATACCAGCACTAACGCACCGGATCCCATCAGAACTCCGAAGTTAAGCGTGCTTGGGCGAGAGTAGTACTAGGATGGGTGACCCCCTGGGAAGTCCTCGTGTTGTACCCCTCCCCACCTTTTTTTTTCGTTTTCTTCCCCCCCTCCCCCTGGCTTCCTCTTATTTTCTCCTCGACGTGTGTGATTACTGCATTTTGAGGCCGTTGAAGCCCTCAAAATGAGCATTTACTAACTCTCGTGCTTCCTAATACTTGAATTTTTCGGGTTCCGCTTCGGAAGCGTTGAGTTGGCGTAGGGGAAGGTTGCGCGCGGGGTTCGGAGGAGAATCGCAGGTTTTCCATGTATAAAAAACATGCCCGGGCGGAGAGAAGCGTGCGGGCCCCGCAAAACGGGTCGTGGTGGTGTCATTTAAGGTGCAACTCTCGAAGCACGTTGACGGATCAAGTGTTTCGAAGCTAAAGCGGTGCATGTGGGAGAAAATAAGCGTGGCTGGGAAAGGGAATGAGTTAGAGTGGAGGAGGGTGCTAGAGGGGAGGCGGGTGTTGGTTTATATAGATTTTGCGTGCAGAAGCTGATGGGTACGATCATACCAGCACTAACGCACCGGATCCCATCAGAACTCCGAAGTTAAGCGTGCTTGGGCGAGAGTAGTACTAGGATGGGTGACCCCCTGGGAAGTCCTCGTGTTGTACCCCTCCCCACCTTTTTTTTTCGTTTTCTTCCCCCCCTCCCCCTGGCTTCCTCTTATTTTCTCCTCGACGTGTGTGATTACTGCATTTTGAGGCCGTTGAAGCCCTCAAAATGAGCATTTACTAACTCTCGTGCTTCCTAATACTTGAATTTTTCGGGTTCCGCTTCGGAAGCGTTGAGTTGGCGTAGGGGAAGGTTGCGCGCGGGGTTCGGAGGAGAATCGCAGGTTTTCCATGTATAAAAAACATGCCCGGGCGGAGAGAAGCGTGCGGGCCCCGCAAAACGGGTCGTGGTGGTGTCATTTAAGGTGCAACTCTCGAAGCACGTTGACGGATCAAGTGTTTCGAAGCTAAAGCGGTGCATGTGGGAGAAAATAAGCGTGGCTGGGAAAGGGAATGAGTTAGAGTGGAGGAGGGTGCTAGAGGGGAGGCGGGTGTTGGTTTATATAGATTTTGCGTGCAGAAGCTGATGGGTACGATCATACCAGCACTAACGCACCGGATCCCATCAGAACTCCGAAGTTAAGCGTGCTTGGGCGAGAGTAGTACTAGGATGGGTGACCCCCTGGGAAGTCCTCGTGTTGTACCCCTCCCCACCTTTTTTTTTCGTTTTCTTCCCCCCCTCCCCCTGGCTTCCTCTTATTTTCTCCTCGACGTGTGTGATTACTGCATTTTGAGGCCGTTGAAGCCCTCAAAATGAGCATTTACTAACTCTCGTGCTTCCTAATACTTGAATTTTTCGGGTTCCGCTTCGGAAGCGTTGAGTTGGCGTAGGGGAAGGTTGCGCGCGGGGTTCGGAGGAGAATCGCAGGTTTTCCATGTATAAAAAACATGCCCGGGCGGAGAGAAGCGTGCGGGCCCCGCAAAACGGGTCGTGGTGGTGTCATTTAAGGTGCAACTCTCGAAGCACGTTGACGGATCAAGTGTTTCGAAGCTAAAGCGGTGCATGTGGGAGAAAATAAGCGTGGCTGGGAAAGGGAATGAGTTAGAGTGGAGGAGGGTGCTAGAGGGGAGGCGGGTGTTGGTTTATATAGATTTTGCGTGCAGAAGCTGATGGGTACGATCATACCAGCACTAACGCACCGGATCCCATCAGAACTCCGAAGTTAAGCGTGCTTGGGCGAGAGTAGTACTAGGATGGGTGACCCCCTGGGAAGTCCTCGTGTTGTACCCCTCCCCACCTTTTTTTTTCGTTTTCTTCCCCCCCTCCCCCTGGCTTCCTCTTATTTTCTCCTCGACGTGTGTGATTACTGCATTTTGAGGCCGTTGAAGCCCTCAAAATGAGCATTTACTAACTCTCGTGCTTCCTAATACTTGAATTTTTCGGGTTCCGCTTCGGAAGCGTTGAGTTGGCGTAGGGGAAGGTTGCGCGCGGGGTTCGGAGGAGAATCGCAGGTTTTCCATGTATAAAAAACATGCCCGGGCGGAGAGAAGCGTGCGGGCCCCGCAAAACGGGTCGTGGTGGTGTCATTTAAGGTGCAACTCTCGAAGCACGTTGACGGATCAAGTGTTTCGAAGCTAAAGCGGTGCATGTGGGAGAAAATAAGCGTGGCTGGGAAAGGGAATGAGTTAGAGTGGAGGAGGGTGCTAGAGGGGAGGCGGGTGTTGGTTTATATAGATTTTGCGTGCAGAAGCTGATGGGTACGATCATACCAGCACTAACGCACCGGATCCCATCAGAACTCCGAAGTTAAGCGTGCTTGGGCGAGAGTAGTACTAGGATGGGTGACCCCCTGGGAAGTCCTCGTGTTGTACCCCTCCCCACCTTTTTTTTTCGTTTTCTTCCCCCCCTCCCCCTGGCTTCCTCTTATTTTCTCCTCGACGTGTGTGATTACTGCATTTTGAGGCCGTTGAAGCCCTCAAAATGAGCATTTACTAACTCTCGTGCTTCCTAATACTTGAATTTTTCGGGTTCCGCTTCGGAAGCGTTGAGTTGGCGTAGGGGAAGGTTGCGCGCGGGGTTCGGAGGAGAATCGCAGGTTTTCCATGTATAAAAAACATGCCCGGGCGGAGAGAAGCGTGCGGGCCCCGCAAAACGGGTCGTGGTGGTGTCATTTAAGGTGCAACTCTCGAAGCACGTTGACGGATCAAGTGTTTCGAAGCTAAAGCGGTGCATGTGGGAGAAAATAAGCGTGGCTGGGAAAGGGAATGAGTTAGAGTGGAGGAGGGTGCTAGAGGGGAGGCGGGTGTTGGTTTATATAGATTTTGCGTGCAGAAGCTGATGGGTACGATCATACCAGCACTAACGCACCGGATCCCATCAGAACTCCGAAGTTAAGCGTGCTTGGGCGAGAGTAGTACTAGGATGGGTGACCCCCTGGGAAGTCCTCGTGTTGTACCCCTCCCCACCTTTTTTTTTCGTTTTCTTCCCCCCCTCCCCCTGGCTTCCTCTTATTTTCTCCTCGACGTGTGTGATTACTGCATTTTGAGGCCGTTGAAGCCCTCAAAATGAGCATTTACTAACTCTCGTGCTTCCTAATACTTGAATTTTTCGGGTTCCGCTTCGGAAGCGTTGAGTTGGCGTAGGGGAAGGTTGCGCGCGGGGTTCGGAGGAGAATCGCAGGTTTTCCATGTATAAAAAACATGCCCGGGCGGAGAGAAGCGTGCGGGCCCCGCAAAACGGGTCGTGGTGGTGTCATTTAAGGTGCAACTCTCGAAGCACGTTGACGGATCAAGTGTTTCGAAGCTAAAGCGGTGCATGTGGGAGAAAATAAGCGTGGCTGGGAAAGGGAATGAGTTAGAGTGGAGGAGGGTGCTAGAGGGGAGGCGGGTGTTGGTTTATATAGATTTTGCGTGCAGAAGCTGATGGGTACGATCATACCAGCACTAACGCACCGGATCCCATCAGAACTCCGAAGTTAAGCGTGCTTGGGCGAGAGTAGTACTAGGATGGGTGACCCCCTGGGAAGTCCTCGTGTTGTACCCCTCCCCACCTTTTTTTTTCGTTTTCTTCCCCCCCTCCCCCTGGCTTCCTCTTATTTTCTCCTCGACGTGTGTGATTACTGCATTTTGAGGCCGTTGAAGCCCTCAAAATGAGCATTTACTAACTCTCGTGCTTCCTAATACTTGAATTTTTCGGGTTCCGCTTCGGAAGCGTTGAGTTGGCGTAGGGGAAGGTTGCGCGCGGGGTTCGGAGGAGAATCGCAGGTTTTCCATGTATAAAAAACATGCCCGGGCGGAGAGAAGCGTGCGGGCCCCGCAAAACGGGTCGTGGTGGTGTCATTTAAGGTGCAACTCTCGAAGCACGTTGACGGATCAAGTGTTTCGAAGCTAAAGCGGTGCATGTGGGAGAAAATAAGCGTGGCTGGGAAAGGGAATGAGTTAGAGTGGAGGAGGGTGCTAGAGGGGAGGCGGGTGTTGGTTTATATAGATTTTGCGTGCAGAAGCTGATGGGTACGATCATACCAGCACTAACGCACCGGATCCCATCAGAACTCCGAAGTTAAGCGTGCTTGGGCGAGAGTAGTACTAGGATGGGTGACCCCCTGGGAAGTCCTCGTGTTGTACCCCTCCCCACCTTTTTTTTTCGTTTTCTTCCCCCCCTCCCCCTGGCTTCCTCTTATTTTCTCCTCGACGTGTGTGATTACTGCATTTTGAGGCCGTTGAAGCCCTCAAAATGAGCATTTACTAACTCTCGTGCTTCCTAATACTTGAATTTTTCGGGTTCCGCTTCGGAAGCGTTGAGTTGGCGTAGGGGAAGGTTGCGCGCGGGGTTCGGAGGAGAATCGCAGGTTTTCCATGTATAAAAAACATGCCCGGGCGGAGAGAAGCGTGCGGGCCCCGCAAAACGGGTCGTGGTGGTGTCATTTAAGGTGCAACTCTCGAAGCACGTTGACGGATCAAGTGTTTCGAAGCTAAAGCGGTGCATGTGGGAGAAAATAAGCGTGGCTGGGAAAGGGAATGAGTTAGAGTGGAGGAGGGTGCTAGAGGGGAGGCGGGTGTTGGTTTATATAGATTTTGCGTGCAGAAGCTGATGGGTACGATCATACCAGCACTAACGCACCGGATCCCATCAGAACTCCGAAGTTAAGCGTGCTTGGGCGAGAGTAGTACTAGGATGGGTGACCCCCTGGGAAGTCCTCGTGTTGTACCCCTCCCCACCTTTTTTTTTCGTTTTCTTCCCCCCCCTCCCCCTGGCTTCCTCTTATTTTCTCCTCGACGTGTGTGATTACTGCATTTTGAGGCCGTTGAAGCCCTCAAAATGAGCATTTACTAACTCTCGTGCTTCCTAATACTTGAATTTTTCGGGTTCCGCTTCGGAAGCGTTGAGTTGGCGTAGGGGAAGGTTGCGCGCGGGGTTCGGAGGAGAATCGCAGGTTTTCCATGTATAAAAAACATGCCCGGGCGGAGAGAAGCGTGCGGGCCCCGCAAAACGGGTCGTGGTGGTGTCATTTAAGGTGCAACTCTCGAAGCACGTTGACGGATCAAGTGTTTCGAAGCTAAAGCGGTGCATGTGGGAGAAAATAAGCGTGGCTGGGAAAGGGAATGAGTTAGAGTGGAGGAGGGTGCTAGAGGGGAGGCGGGTGTTGGTTTATATAGATTTTGCGTGCAGAAGCTGATGGGTACGATCATACCAGCACTAACGCACCGGATCCCATCAGAACTCCGAAGTTAAGCGTGCTTGGGCGAGAGTAGTACTAGGATGGGTGACCCCCTGGGAAGTCCTCGTGTTGTACCCCTCCCCACCTTTTTTTTTTCGTTTTCTTCCCCCCCTCCCCCTGGCTTCCTCTTATTTTCTCCTCGACGTGTGTGATTACTGCATTTTGAGGCCGTTGAAGCCCTCAAAATGAGCATTTACTAACTCTCGTGCTTCCTAATACTTGAATTTTTCGGGTTCCGCTTCGGAAGCGTTGAGTTGGCGTAGGGGAAGGTTGCGCGCGGGGTTCGGAGGAGAATCGCAGGTTTTCCATGTATAAAAAACATGCCCGGGCGGAGAGAAGCGTGCGGGCCCCGCAAAACGGGTCGTGGTGGTGTCATTTAAGGTGCAACTCTCGAAGCACGTTGACGGATCAAGTGTTTCGAAGCTAAAGCGGTGCATGTGGGAGAAAATAAGCGTGGCTGGGAAAGGGAATGAGTTAGAGTGGAGGAGGGTGCTAGAGGGGAGGCGGGTGTTGGTTTATATAGATTTTGCGTGCAGAAGCTGATGGGTACGATCATACCAGCACTAACGCACCGGATCCCATCAGAACTCCGAAGTTAAGCGTGCTTGGGCGAGAGTAGTACTAGGATGGGTGACCCCCTGGGAAGTCCTCGTGTTGTACCCCTCCCCACCTTTTTTTTTCGTTTTCTTCCCCCCCTCCCCCTGGCTTCCTCTTATTTTCTCCTCGACGTGTGTGATTACTGCATTTTGAGGCCGTTGAAGCCCTCAAAATGAGCATTTACTAACTCTCGTGCTTCCTAATACTTGAATTTTTCGGGTTCCGCTTCGGAAGCGTTGAGTTGGCGTAGGGGAAGGTTGCGCGCGGGGTTCGGAGGAGAATCGCAGGTTTTCCATGTATAAAAAACATGCCCGGGCGGAGAGAAGCGTGCGGGCCCCGCAAAACGGGTCGTGGTGGTGTCATTTAAGGTGCAACTCTCGAAGCACGTTGACGGATCAAGTGTTTCGAAGCTAAAGCGGTGCATGTGGGAGAAAATAAGCGTGGCTGGGAAAGGGAATGAGTTAGAGTGGAGGAGGGTGCTAGAGGGGAGGCGGGTGTTGGTTTATATAGATTTTGCGTGCAGAAGCTGATGGGTACGATCATACCAGCACTAACGCACCGGATCCCATCAGAACTCCGAAGTTAAGCGTGCTTGGGCGAGAGTAGTACTAGGATGGGTGACCCCCTGGGAAGTCCTCGTGTTGTACCCCTCCCCACCTTTTTTTTTCGTTTTCTTCCCCCCCTCCCCCTGGCTTCCTCTTATTTTCTCCTCGACGTGTGTGATTACTGCATTTTGAGGCCGTTGAAGCCCTCAAAATGAGCATTTACTAACTCTCGTGCTTCCTAATACTTGAATTTTTCGGGTTCCGCTTCGGAAGCGTTGAGTTGGCGTAGGGGAAGGTTGCGCGCGGGGTTCGG